>CM028669.1:76824388-78024388 GCA_016760335.1 Gastrodia elata | reverse complement strand
GATATTTAAGAAATTATCAAGTTTTAAAACATATATGAGAAGTTAAAACTATATATGTTTAATTCTATATGTATTTTTGAAATATTTTTGATGAATATAGGTTCAAATTAAGAGAATTTTGTATCAAAATGTTCATAAAAATGAAATAAAATTTAGATTTGGATAAGTATTTTATTAATATCAACTAATCAACATTAATACTCCAATTTGTATGATTATGTATTAAAATATTCATAAGAAATAGAGTGATAGTAAATTGAAAGAAAATTAATTAGCAAATAAAAGACCATCCAAAAGTTAAGAAAATTATTAAAATATTCATAAGAAAATATTAAAATATTAATAAGAAAATTATTTTTCTTAATATCTATTAAATACAATTAAAATTAATTAGTGAATAAAAGACCATCCAAAACTCCCTTTCTTAATATCCAAATATTCAAAAAATTCAAAATATTCAAAAGATTTACCATTAAATTTAATTACTCCCTTTCTTAATATCCTCTAAATAGTATTAAAGTAAATTAGTCAATACTAAGTCAAAATATTCATAAATATTTGAGGGACTCTAAACTAAAATAAAAATATGATTTGAATAATTATTTTTCTTAATATTTTCTAAACAACATTAAATGGCTTAGTGAATACTAAATCATTAGAAAGTTTAAATTTTATGATTAAGGTATAAAAATATTATTAAAATAAGAGGGAATGTAAATGAAAAATAAAATTTAGATTAGGACAATTATTTTTATTAATATCTGCTAATCAAGATTAAAATAAATTAATGAATATTAAGTCATTCAAATTCCTTATTTTAATGATTAAGATATCAAAAATGCTCATAAAAACCAGATTAAGAAGTCAGTTTGTCGAGATGACACTGCTATTGGTGTGGCTTAATATTTCATAATAAAATGCTATAATAGGTTGAAATGACAAAACAATAGAATAGAACCAAACAGTTAAATTAAATCAAAATAATATATATGATAAGTACAATTAAGTTATATACTTTCATAAGCAAGACTTATACACATATAATCACCATTGTGAAGATATTATTCAAAATAGATTAGCTTGCTTTTATGTTATTCTAAAATCCTTTGTGAATGGGGATAAGCATAGTTAGATATATGATAAGTATTTATATTTTATTTCTACTTATTATTGTCTGGATTTGATGATTTGGCTTGTAGAAAACTGTAAAATGGGACATCCTCTAATTTTCATGCATGAGGATAATTATAGTTAAATAGGATAAATCTATAACCTCTATAGCTTATCATAACTTCTTAGGAGAGGATAGGCTTGGATTGAATGAAATCGTAAAAAGGGTCAATTAAATTAGTACAAGTATTTTTTTTCTCAACTAGTTACGTACTTTAGTTGTAATATCCCAAGGTTATTATTCTAGCTAATTTGGACTAAGTTAAGTCTTAAATTCTTGTTTCATTAGTCTCAATTAATCATTAGGACATAATTCTGAAAATTTGAGATCCATCAGAGCTCGATTAGATCAATTGGCAATTTTGTCAATTATTTAACCTTAAAAATTAGCTAAATTAAATTGATCTCTAAATTAAACTCTAGTTTCATTTTTGAATTTCTCACCCTCAAATTAGCTAAGAGTAAATTTTTGGGACTTTTTGGAGGTCATTTAGACCTAATTTAGATTTATTCTTAATTAAGGTAATTAAATTAAATTAAATTTATTAATAATCCCAATTTTCATAAATCCAACAGTCGGCAACCAAATTTCGGAAGAGATCCCGACCGTTCCGCATTTTAGAAGCCTAAATCCTAAGGAATTTACTCGCTCTCACTCGAATAGCTTTGCAGCCATTGTATCGCAGCTGCAATCAACGACTGTGATCCGATTCGCGATCCGCCATTATCGGTCCATCACAATTGTACAGTAACGCCTTTTCGCTCGATGCATTAAACAATTACCAATGCGCCCATTCCTATCCATCATCATCTTTGCTCAGTCGCTCCCGACAAATGAATTGAACTGTACAGTTGGCGCCAGAACCCTATCCCCCCATTCTCGTGCCACGTCACCAAGGTCGTTACCCGTCTTCCCATTAATGGTGGAGCATTCTAAACGGGCCACGAGGTTCAGTAGATTCATCATTAGTAATCTTGAGAGTCGAGCTCTCAGGTTGGGCCCGAGCCCATGGTCATTCATTTTAGCACTCCTCAACCTATAAATAGTTCTGGGAGGCTTCGGAGAGTCTCTTTGCACTCTATGAAGCTCCCAATTCCCTTCAACACTCTCTTTGTTTCCTGGCTGTCCTAGTGGTGATTAGCAATCTTTATCTATCCTCCTCTAGTAGAGCAGTGGGCAAGGTTTGACGTTTAAACTCCAAATCGAACCCCAGGAGCCAATATAAGTTCTTGCCTACGGAACCAACCTATGAATTCTAGCATAGCTCTGCTTGCCATCTGCATCCGTCCAGGTACTGTAACCCCATCCCATTAAGCTGATTCAGCTTATTGTGTGTCACCTAATGCTCAATTGATCGTTGTTATGTTTTGGCTTGCTTTATGTTTGTTTGGCATCTAGATTAGACGTCGGACCAGGTTCTGGTAACGGTCTCGATAGTGAGATTCCTATCGGGAAAGGGGTTGTCAATCCTGGTGTTACTCATTGGCCTTACGGGTAGTTGGCACTCAAGACAAGTACCAAATTATCTGTAAACTTATGATGAGCCTATGTCTTGCGAGCGATAGTAGTTGGGCAATTGGCATTGTCTGATTGATCCACCTCCAACTCAAGCTACGACAGTACTATAAAATACTGAGCTCGAGTAGAGTTCTCTCATCCTAGACATTTCCAAGTCACCATATATTAGGGCTTTAGTTTGTCTCGACACTATGAAGGTGTCACTATCGAGCACTAGCCATTTGGCTGCCTCTGTGGGGAGAATTTGCTCCCCACAGTAAACCCTAAATTTCTTTTTAAGGATAAAGTACGGCAAGCAATTCCCCAACAATCTAGACATCTCTGCATTGGGCTTCCTGATACAGACGACGTGTCTCGGTCTAGAGTTTGAGCAACGATTGAAATGGAGCGGTGACGTGAACTGGGTGATTAGAATTCCGTGATTGAACCTAACCCTAGGTGCCTACTGTTGGGGATGAGAGAGAAAAGATGGAGCACAATAATGGGTCAGGTTAGACTCTGACGTGAGTCTTTTCGCTCTGGGTTATTTAAATAGCCTAATATTTGGGGTTTATTTTCCTTAATTTAACTCTTGATCTTCCAATCTCAACTTGTGCCTAAACAATGTTGCCTCAATTTCTTTCATATATTTGTTCACATACCCTTTGAATTCTTCCATGGATTTTTCTAAGTGTGATTGCTCATTTGTCCAATTTGTGTTATTAATGTTCATGTTAGGGTAAGTGTGATAGTGTTGGAATTTGTAATCATAATCAATGTTATTAATGAGCTTTGTTCTCAAATCACTTTGTTTGTTATCATGCGTTACTACAAAATCTCAGGATACCTCATATATAAAAAAAATGAAAATAAAAATAAAAAATTAATAGAAGAAAAAAAAATGTTCAAAACACTATTTAATTGGAGGTTTCATTAATATTAGCAACCATTCTCCGACAACGACGTCAAAAATTTGACAAATCTAAAATTAATGTGTCTTTGTGAACACGTAAGTGCACGTAGTATGAAATAATATAGAAATTGTTAATTCCATATATTTTCTTAGATTATTCTTCACGGCTCGGATGCGTCAAATCCCTTTGTTAAGAGCAACTGCACTAACAGTGAAGCTTAGCAAACTTATATCACTTCGTTCACGGCTTACACTCTCTTAATGTATTTATTCTAAATCTAAAATGAGCATCTAGGTCAGTGGAGACTTTATATTAAGATCTATTTGTAAATATATTTATTTCAAAACTTATTCTCATTTATTCATTCAAACATAAAGACATTCAACACAAAAACTAAAGATATTTCATTAAATTAAAGACCTCTATTACATGCAGAGAGTTTATTACATCTCATAGCTCTTTGCCTAACCCTCCCCAAAAAGAGGGGTTTAGGCTGGTATTACAAGTAATACGAAAAAAAAAAACTTATATAATATGATGAACTCACGAGGTTCTTGCTGATAAAATAATTAAATACATAGATTTAAAGATAGAAGTATTATTACATATACACATTAGTATACACCAAAATATATAGATGATGTGTCAATGCAATATGTAAATAGATTATTGATTGAATACATTTTTTTGTGGGACCTATATGCAAAAATTAAAAAAATAAAAACTTTCTATTGGTCCTAGATACTTTTTAGTGTATATTCTTGTGTAAGCATAGCATTTTTCTTAAAGATATAATACACAGGAACAATTTTTCAGTGCTCTCTTTGTCTTCTCTTTTCCCAGCTCTAGGTTATTCTCTATTGGTTTTGTGTTCCTTCTACTTCTTTTATGCTATCATCCTTCTATTTAAGAACTACTTGAAATATTTTATGTGGCTAGGATTCCTATCCCTCTTTAAAAGTCCAAAAGAACCTGATTATTTTTTGCATATTCCCTTAAATAGCAATCTTTTTTCTCTGAGCTAAGGGGCTGAATTTAGACATTAATTCCTTCTCCTATCTAGCCTTGAGCATTTAATTGCACATTCACTAAATATTCATTTATTCCCTCTTGAGAGTTGAAATGTTTTTCTTTTTTCTCAATTTAGACATGGGAGCTAAAAGGATTAATTAAATAAATCCCTTGAAAACCATTCACCTTTTTCTTTTATTTTTTGAGCAGCGGGCGCTACGACATGATGTAGCGGGTTGCATGTTGTTGTCAGGCGCCACATCGTGCTGTGCGGTTGGTTCTTCATTTAATGCTTGGAATATATATTCATTGGATTCCCGCAGTAACGCGTTGTAGCATCGTGCTTGTGGTAGTCTGTAATAAAACGCGCTTTAGCGTTTACCCTTAAGTTAATGCCTTTGAGCAATTTCCTGAATTTTCACTGCAGCGCGCTCGGATGCCGCGCCTGCGATGGTTTGTCGCTGCTGAGCGGCAGAGCATCGCACTTGAGTGCTTTGGCACTGTGGTAGTCTGCGCTGCATCGTGCATAGGCGTCTGCCCTTAAGTTAATGTCATTGAATAATTTCTTGAATTCCCATTGCAGCGAGCTCGGGCGTCACACTTATGGTGGTCTATTGCAGCAGTACGCCTACATTTGATTAAATTAGTTTATTAGAATCAAGAACATTTAATAAATTGAAACAAGAAATATAACGCTTACATTTGATTATTTATATATTATGTTTGCCGCATCGCTTTTGCACCTAAGTCATATTGAATATACAGAAAAATTTGTGGATGATATAATTTAAGCAAAAATAACTCATATTTCGAGGGTTCACTGTAGGAGGATTATAATCCTCACTAATTTTGTATGTGCCCTGAGGATAAAAAAGTTAAGAAAAAATTTGTCTTATAGTCAGAATCAGTTACAATTATAAGTAGATGTTCAGTTAAATTACAATTTACAGGAGTTGTTTAATTCAATTTTCAGAAGCTCTTCAATTTAGTTTAGTTATAACTTTTATGAATTGTTCAATTTAGTTTAGTACAGTCTCAAGTGAATGTTTAGTTTTTCAATTTAGTCTTCTAATGCAATCTTTAGTGATTGCTCAATTCTTACTTTCGATTTTAGTTCAGAGTTTTTAGTTTTTAGTACAGTGTTTACTTACCATATATTTCATTTAAATATATTAAATTATATATTTTCCTTTATATGCATATATGTATGCTTTGTTTCAACTCTAATAATTTTACAGGACCGTTACCTTAATTACAGTACAGTACAGTATAGTATATACATATATTCATATAGTTTCCATGCAATATGTTCTTTTTTCAAATTGCACCTACTTTTGATTAGTTGTAAATGTGTGATATCCTAAAACTAATAAAATTCACATGTACATAGACTTTTATATGTAATTACATTTCTTTTTCATTGGTTCATACTGTAATATATGGAAATATGAACTACATGTAACTTTATTCTGTTGTGGAAGAGCAAGGTTCTGAAGAAGGATCTATTCATTTTACTTTTATTTGGAGAGAGAGATAGAATTTTATATCTCATTTACATATAGCCTTGTATTAAATGAAAAAATATTTTGAATGAAGCTATTTTTTTGTTGCATTACTATATTGATCCTGATATGATCATATGAATGTTAACACATAATAATGAACTAGTGTTACTAACCCAACATCAAGTTGTTACATTAAATCATTTATACATAAAAGATTGAGAAAGTAGATCCACAATCAACGACCTGGATACAGTGTCATTGGCAAAATATTAATGAAAATTGAAGAATGGTTCTGATGTTTTTTTGTTGTGTAAACTACATGTAACTTTATTATGTTGAGAGGGGTACATAAATAAACATCCTGGGGGCAATTATTTTGATATGTGTCATCTCTTAGTTGTTGCAAATGAGAGTTGAGAAGAAGAACTGTAAGCATGATTGAGTTAAAGAAGCTGAGCTTTTTCACTCATTGTTGATGTTTAAAGAAGCTTTAAGAGCTTAATAATAACTTTGGATATGTTACTGACCAATCCGAGGTAAAAAAGAATTAATAATCAACTCTGAAACAAAATTTGAAATTTGAGCCAATACATAGGAAGTGCTTGACCCACCATTTTTAGGCATTTTCCCCTAAATACAGGGGCTTGGGAGCGCCGAAGCGCCCAAGTGATGTTTGAAAGTATTTGAGGTGTCGCTTCCCCGAAAGACGAGCGCTTGGGATCTCCGAAGCACCGAGCGATCATGAAAAGTCATATAACGCTGCATGAAATGCCTGAACATATATGTTGTTTAGGGTTTCTACGAGGAGCCAAAAAGAAATCTACTCAACCAATGTGTTTTCCACTTTTTGTGTGATTGTTTGCTCTCGGAGAAGATATGAGTTCCACCTATTTTGGGGCTTTGAATTCTATCTCGATAAAAATAAAGTAAAAATAAAATTATGTGGGCTCCGCAATCAAATAGTCCGGTGATCTTACCGAATCAAAATTTATTTTTATCTACAAGTTTAATTTAATTTTGTGGCTGAACTCATATAGAAAGATGTAGCAATTAAATTAATTATATTAGTTAATGATATATAAACTACTTGTAAGCAATGATGTTTGCACAGTGTCGATATACCTAAGCAGTCTCATCAAACTATGTTGATGCAATAGCCATTGAGCGTTCCAAAATGCATATAAATTATATTTTAATTTAGTTTAATTTTAATTGTAATGCGTATTATTGCACAAACAATTAATTGTAATGCGTATTTCTGATAAAATTAATGCTTTCTATAAACTAGAGAATGTATATAGTGTTGTTTAGCTTACACAAATACCAATTTCTATAAAATAAAAGTATTAAAACTATTGTAAAATATCAAAGAGTATATATGGGTAGTTGCACCATATACTGCATGTGTTATGTTTTATTATAATAGTAGAGCACAAGAAACTCAAGGATAAGGGTGAGAGAAAGGATCCAAAGCTCTTCTCTCTAATGGTACCATGAAGGAGGAATAGAGAAATCTCTAGGTCACAAGGATATTAAAGAGTAACTCTCAAGATCACTCTTAGAACATGGTGTGCTAAAAGCAGGGGTAGCAGACCATGGTTAACTATGACTCTTTGAAAGAAGGGGTGACAAGAGAACCCACTAGCAATAGGTGCCACAATGTGAAACATGTACATAAAGGCATTCATGAAAGCTATGGAATTGACTAATAAGAGATTTTCTCTCAAGTAGTCGACTGCCTTGGAAAGTGAAAGGAGGGGTGAGTGTGCCTAATGGAGGTGTGAAACACGCTATCATGGCATTACTCCACTAACAAACCTGTAGTTATCATGACATTCAGAGTTTCCATTCTACTGAGCGTGCCGGTGACGATAATATCCTTGCCGGGATGGTACTGTAAATTAAGATCATAGTTGCAGTACTAAGGCAGCAGTAAGAAGTGCAAAAGTGACTTCTTCCTCATATGGAACAAGTCAGAAGTCAAGTATCATACATATATACATAGTTTTGTATTTAATACTTAGCATTTTCTAGAGAATTAATTGGATAATCTCTTAATAATGATATTTCATTCTCATAAAATTTATTAAAATGAAAATATAGTAAAACATAAAACATTTATAAGAAAAGTTATTGATCCATGATACAATAAAATAATTATATAATTATATAAGAGAGAATTAATCATTCTTTTCTTTTCTCTCTCTCTCTCTCTCACCCTTTTATTATCTCTTAGTTTTCTCTCTCTCTCCCTCTCTTTTCTCTTTTCTCTTATATATGAAATTATCATCTCTTATTCTTCTTCCTCTCTCTCCCTCTCTCTCTCCTCTTATATGAAATTATCATCCCTCTTTCTTTCTCCTTCTTCTTTCTCTTTCTTTCTTCTTATATCATTTTCTTATATATATATATATATATATATATATACTTATAATAATATATAATAATAATAATACTATTAATATTCTAATTATTATGAATATTATGTAATGATAATGATTAATAATTTTATAATATCATAATATTAACAATGTTAATAATAATAAGATTTTTTTATTATTCTTATTCTATGTATCGATAATCCTAATCATAATAGTATTAATCTTTTCTGAAAGCCCCTGCCTTCTTGCACTGATTGCCATTGCCCTTCCCCCCCCCCCTCCTCCTCCTCCTCCTTGTACTCCCCTATCCTCCTCCTTCCCTTGCCCCCCTCCCCTGCCTCCCGTCCCCTGCCGCTTTATCCTCCCGCCCTCCTCCTCCTCCTCCTCCTCCCCCCCTCCTCCTTTGCTCATTTTTGCTCCTCCTCCTCCTCCTCTTCCTCCTCTTGCCCTCCTTCCCCTGCGCGCCCTCCCCTCTTCGCCCTGCCTTCTCCTCCCATCTCCCCTTCCCCCCCTGCTCCCCTCCCGCCTCTTCCTCCTCCTCCTCCTCCTCCTAATAATGAATAATAATATAAAAATAGGAATAATAATAATATTATTATTAATATTAGCCTTATTACTACAATTAATGAAAAAAAAAATTAAATTGAAAAAAAATTAATAACATTAATAAAAATTAAAAATAATTATAATCTTTAATTAAAGTTATCACTGATAATAATAAAACAAAATAAAAAAAAGAAAAATCTTCATTTCTTCTCTTTCCTCTTTCTCACTCATAAGAAAGGTTGGCGTGGGGCTCGCCGGTGGCATGGCACCAGCCTAGGGGAGGGCCCTCAGGATGGAGAAATGGGAGGAGAGATAAAAGCAAAATGTAAATTTTGAAATAAATAATTTCAATTATTATTTTCGTATTTTTCTATCGTTTGATTTCCAAAATTAACAAAACATTACCCAGAGTGTGTATCTTGATGGAACGGACACACTCGCACCAAAATTTCTCAAATTTATAACTATATTTTATTTTATTATAATACAGGGCTCTGTATCTTAAGAATTTGAAATGAAAATCTTCAAGTAGAATATTTTTGAATATTTTTAAATATATTTAAATATTTAAATTGAGTATAAAAATTCTAGATTATTAGGAATATTATTTTGACATCAAACCCCTAACCAAAATTTATATTTGATTCATCACATTAAGATATATAAAGGGATGAAATTTTCTAAAATTTTGGAGTTAAAAAGCCTAAAATTACACAACAAACTTTTGGAATTTTTATTTTTAATTGAAACATAAGATTGATTTAATATTTTGACCCTAAATTTGATTATATTTTAATCATGGAAGTGAAAATCCTATGTGGGATGAAACACCAAGCACATATGTGAAGCAAATCCTTTCAATTATGCCCTAATAAACATGATCAAATGGTGGAGGTTACATAATGGATTATGTAAAGTGGAGTGAATCACATCAATTGGATCCAATCAAAGAGATCCCATGATAAATATAAAACATGACATTAGTTATTGTCTTCAACATTTTACATGAGAAATGAGATAAATTCTCAATATAATTATCCTATTCTAGAGAAATTCCAGCACCTTTCATGATCAATCTATAGTATCCAAATATTTGCTTATAGTAAATCTTCCATGCATCCAATCCTCGCTGATTTATCCACAAAACTCATGGCTCAGACCGAAGCAAAGAAGAAGTTCTCTTATCATCTGATAGTCACAGATTTATACTAAAATTGCACCATTTTGTTGTGTTATGTAGTGTTAAAATATGCTACTTTTAATCTTTTTATGTATGTTTTGTATATATTTTTCATTTCACAACACTATAAGGTATTCTAAGAGTTTCAACATCTTAATTTTATCAAGTAGAGCAGCCAGCTCAACTCATGCACCTGAGTAGCTTGATAGAAACTTGTATGCTCAGGTGAGCCCAGAGTGCCAACCCGACTGAGACATATGCTCTTGTGTGCCCTGGCACCAATAAGACTTGTACCAAAGCATAGGTGCACCAAGTTTGTTACACATATTTGAATGCGAAATACCCTATTTAATAAGGAAAAGGATGCAAGTTTTTGCCTTCCTTGGGAGGTGCTAGAAGAGTATATAAGCCAAATGAAACCCTAAGTCAAGAGGATTATTTGGGGAGAAAATAAGGATTCCTAAGAGAGAATATCCAGCCACCACAAGAAGAAAAAGAAGGAAAACCCTAAAGCTGTAATTGGAGAATTATGGAAGGAAGAAACAGAGAAGATGAAGACAAAGGATGCAATTTCTTGCCTTCCTTGGGAGGTGCTAGAAGAGTATATAAGCCAAATGAAACCCTAAGTCAAAAAGATTATTTGGGGAGAAAATAAGGATTCCTAAGAGAGAATATCCAGCCACCACAAGAAGACAAAGGAGGAAAACCTTAAAGCTATAATTGGAGAATTGTGGAAGGAAGAAGCAGAGAAGGTGAAGATAAAGAGAACCCATTGGGATATTCCTTTAGTAACCTCTTTCATTTTCTCTTTTCTCACTTTTGCATGTATGCTTGCAATCTTTCAAATGCTTTTGTTCTTGTTTCCTTTTTAATGATAGCCTAAATGTAATGGCACGTTATTGGGTTACCACGATTAAATTAATATTAGGTGTTAATTTTCTAAAACTAATATTAGGATTTATAATAGTAGTGCAATAAATGAAAATATATTAAGATATTTTTCACATTATCCATTCATATGCAGTAAAGAAACTCAAGAAAATAAAAATAAAAACATTTTTTCCTTTTTATTACATTCATTTCAATAAAAAATATAGTAATGAAATATAAAGCTCACTCACTCTTCAAGTACTTTAATAGATCTCCTCTTTGGAGTTCTATTCCTTTGAGATTGTATCTGACTTTATCTCCTGATCTATTATATGTACATATAAGATAGAGCATAACAAAAAAAAGAAAAAGAATCTTATTAGATTTTTAAATTCTAAATACAATTTAGGCATTATGTTCTATTATTCTAGAATACCACACATATTGTCATTATGTTATAATGTTTTAAAATATCACACACATTTTATTTATGATATATTTATTACTTCAAATATATTATCATTCTTATTATATTTTCTTATATTTTAGTGAACATATATACTGATATTAATTTGTTAAATATAACTTAATTTATTATTTATATTTTTATTTTATTAAAATTTCAATGTCTTACACTATCCTAGAAGTTTGTTTCCTTAACCAACTTAAGAGACACATTTATATTATTATATTTTATTAAATTAAAATGTTATGCTTTAATAAATTAAACAATATATTGGACTTTATGCTACTATCTATAATTTAACTCTTATTTATTTAATCCAATATCCTAATTTTATTATTTCAAATTTGTCTATTTCTACATCTACTACTAGGATTTAGTTCTACCATGAAAGCTTCATTAAGTAATATTTCTTCCTTACATTCGTATAATAATACTTACATTATAACAACAAGAATCTAAGTAGCAAATATCCACTAACGATGCCAAGGTTTATGCAAGTAATGTATGCACAATACATATAGCCTAAAAATATCTTAATTTAATTCATTCATAACTCAATAAAATTTCTAAGTACTAAATGTACCTTGCAAGTGGCAGAATTAGATTGGCAAGTAAGGAAAAGTAAAAGGAATCGACAACACATAGGTATGCAAACATAACAAATTATCTTGCATGCAACATTATTCACTCAGAATTTATGTATCAACAAAATAAAATGTTTCTATGCAATGATAAACACTACTTATGGTATGATCTGTTGGGATGTGAAAACTCATTGGATCAAAACTGGAGGTGCCAGCAGAGTTTCAGTGGGATTTCAGGAGGTCGTGAGGTGTTCTGGGACAAGGGGCTATTTTGGGCGCTCTGGAGCCCCGCCCTAAAGTTAGTAGACTTGAGGGACATGCACCACGATGCACTGTGGTGACTGGGATTTCAGGGATAGGCACTACGACATGCCGTGGCACCCGTCTAGGAAGGACTTTTGTAACTTGTTGAGGTAGAAACCTAGTGATCCTTCATAACTTTAGAAGTTGAACTTGATACATTGTGGTAAGAATCACCTAAAGTACTTAAAATGTGACTTATTCTTTATGGTAGCAACCTATGTTGAGTGATCCTTTGATCATATCTTTGGAGCCTTGTGTAGGATACACCTACTTAGAGTAAGGATTAATAGATTTGATAAATCCTTATTTATTAAATAGAATCTTCTGAACTCAGATTATTGGTTGGGTATAGTAGGGTATACCCATATAATTGGATTATTTCAGTAGTATTCAGGATTGATTGATTCACTTCAATATAGACTTATGACAAGGTGCTATCCTGAGGGATTAGACGAATATAGTCCCGTTAGAGTAAATCCTCCAAGACTAAGAGTATTACAATTAGTGAACAAGATCCTTAGTTTGAGATATAAATTGCGACCGGGTTCTGTCACCTATCGTAGTGCACTTCAATAAGTGCAGTTTAAGCAAACTAAGTATCTTAAGTCACTTTGCGTAGACCACTAAGTATACTTGTAATTAGGATATTTAACGGCTTAGCTTGAGATATAAACTGTGACCAGGTTCTGCCTACTATCGTAGTGCGCTTCGATAAGTGCAATTTAAACAAGCTAAGGGTTAAATCCATCTTTCTTGCAAACATGCTAAATATGTGTATACAATCATCCCAGCTAATGATTTTCAAGTAAACTCTCAACTTTAACCAATTTTCGAAGTTATGATTTTAAGAGTCAGAATCCTTTCAACAGGATTCTGCACAATGGAGATATCAAATTCATTATCAGATTTTAAGGTATTTTTTGGATTTATCTCATAAGCATGAGCATGAGCATAAGCACAATGTGTGAGTATCAAAATGATGTATGAGTATCCGTGATAATTTATGGGTTATGGAATATTGCATACATTGACTAGGGAATTTCAGGATGCATCGGCATCATCAGTAAATGGTAGTCCCAATTGGATGTATGTGTACATTGGACCGTACTACTCATAGCAGTTTAGTGATATTTTGGTTGCATATTAGTGGCATACAGTATTGTGGCATATTCAGATGCATAGTTTCAGTGACATAGAGCATAGTTTTGCATATGATTACTCAGTTTCAGATTCATTACTGTTTTGGTTTATTTTCAATATTCAATTTTTAGTTCAGCTTTACTTTACCTTACTTTACTTCAGTTTTGCACAGTTTATACAGTTTTATACTTTCAGTCATATTTACAGTATTTCTGTAGATTTAATTACATTATGTAAATGTTAACTAAATAATTAGAACTATTAGATTAGTTTCGATGTGTTAGACTTATTGTCTAATACGGGGTACTTTTGGGGTTCGGCAAATTGCTAGATCCTGAGCAGTATATTGAGCCAGGTCAGAAGAACACCCAGGAGATTCAGGAGGAGCCCGTAGAGCCTGAATTTAGGTCTTTTAAATAATTCAAGATGATCTTATGAAGAGATACTTAAGGTTCTCTCCTCTAAATGTTAACATTAAGCTCTTAGGTTCTGTTTCATATTTAGGTTTAGGATGATTAGATCAGATGATTAAGTCATCTGATCACACTCAATCTAAGATCATGGGATCTAAATCAGGAATATTTTTAAGACTTAGATCACTTGATTAATCAATATAATTTTATTAACCTTCATATGCTAGTCATCTTACTTTAGGAGAAAATCAGGGATCTTAAGGTTTGATTCAGATCAAGAAGTCACATAAGATTATGATTAACCCTAATTTGTCTAATTCAATATTTAGAATCAATAATAAATCAAATGTATTATTGGAGGATGTTCAGTTCAAAATCCTGAAATCAATATCAATTAAGTTTGAGTTCTTAAGGTTTTGGACCCTCCTTAAGTAGATTAGGGTTTGATCCCTTCTCTTGCCTTAAGGATAAATCAAGTTATGCATTTAGGATCAATATGAAATCAGTGGATTGATTATGTATTATTGGTGGCAATCTCAGACCTAGATCAAGTCTTAGAAGCTTGATCCAAATCTTAAGATTTCTTAAGTTAATTACGATAATTAAGATTCTATATCTTTGAATTTATTCAAGCATGCTTAGTAAGTTTGTAAGGATGAATTCATTTCATTTACTTGCTGTTCTAAACCAAACTGATAAATTAAGTTCTAAAACAAGGGTTACTTAGTGCTCATCAAACCCTAATTCCAATCAAAAAGGATTAGCACATAAGTATAAATTTAACCATTCAAATCACATGAAATTTGGCATGTAAGTTCTACTTAATCACACAAGAAATTAAAGCCTAAGTTTGCTAAGATCCAATGAGTATAAACCCTAAAATTTATAAATCAAGATTTAACAAGATTGGGGCATAACTAAGATTATAAAACTCAGAAAAATATTCTACTTAGCACATACAATCTAATTAACATTAATGAACTAATGGCACCCTAAACATACACTTTGGATAAGTAAATTTACTAATCTACCCTAATTAAGATCCACTGTAATTAGGCAATAATTAGAGATCTAACCATCAGATGCATGATTTTATTTTATATTTAGGTTCCTGAGATTTTTCTGATCATTTTCATATATGATATTATAGGATTTGGACCAGTGGATTAAAAGTTATTAAGAAAATACATTATGTATTTTTCTATTTTAATTTTCCTAATACCCTTAAGAAAAATAATTACTAAATCAGTTATTTAATATTTAACCCGGCGCCGGCCCGATCCCAAAATGCGCGGGCCACTCGGGCCTGAGGGCCTGTTACTGTTAGACAGTGCGGGTCATGGGTCGACCCGACCCGCGCTGTCATCTTCTTCCTTCGCCTGGCTCCCCGACAGAGGACGGGTAGGGTTAACCCTAAACGCCAAAATCCTCCGTCCTCAAGCCAAGCTGGAGTGTAAAAACGATGGCAGCACGTTCCTGGGACCATGGCCAACCCTGAGAACCCCGAAATTTTAGGTGAAGTGGGCCAATTCCCTGGGAGCCTATTTCTCCAATCTCCACAGAATTTCTTCAATGCGAGGGGAAATTCTCCTCGCAGGGAGCTCGCCAGGGCTAGGATTGGATCCGTTCACCATCAGGACGTGCTGGCGGATCGAAGCCCTATTTAAGCACAGTCCTGGGAGGCTCTAGACCTCTGGGACCTTACTCGGTCCCGAGTTCCATGAGACGGGTAGCCCGTTCGATCGATATGATCGAACGAACCCTCCTTAACTCACCAATTTGATTGCAAGAGGTTTGTCTTAGCTAGAGAGAAGTTTAACAATTGAAAATGAGCAGGAACTGAGCCTATACGGCTCAGTCCAAAATGGGGGGTACCTGGTTTTTACTGGTCTGAGTTGGACTAGATGACAGAGCTTAGCACGAAGCAACAGAGAGGCTCTTAGGGGTCCTGAACTCCAGGAGTAACCCTCTATCAGCTGTACGCGAGCTTAGGAGCGTCTGGAGGAGGCCGGGCCGAGCAGCAATGGCGGGTGGAGGGGAAACCTTGAATGGACTCAATTGAGTAGCCAAAACCTTCTAAGGTGAGACCTAAGGCTATTTATAGCCTCAGGAAGGCGTTGGGAGAAAATGCTGAGGTTTTGCTTGGCTCGGCTTGGGCCGAGAGCTCGGGCCAAGAGGAGCTCTCAGAGCTTCCACACTAAGGTGCACAGGGCACAAGGGCCTGATCTAGAGGTGCCACCCTAACGGGAAATTCCCCAACGTCCTTGCTGAGCTAGAATGGGGAGTGGGGGACAGATTCTGCCTGTTGGAGACGCGAATTTTTCCTGTCGGGGATTTGCATGGAAGAGTGGAAGACGAAGAACAGTGCGGGATCCACGGCAGCCGTTGGATTGATCGATCATTGATGCGGGATGGCTCAGATCCTCGGATAACTAACGGCAGAATGCGGAGCGAGGATCGTCCGTTGGATTTAGATTTCTGGATCTGACGGATCGCAGTGCTACTTACGGTGAATGGTTGGATACCGTCCGATCCTTCGATCGGACCGCGAAACGGTCTAGATTGATCGATCTTGAGTTAAGGCACGGGCCGCACGATCTGATCCGAGAAATGGACAGCTCAGATCGCGCCCGCTGTTTTAAAGGCTGCCGCTGGTATAATTACAAAATCGAATTGTATGGAGCCCTTATGTGCAATTGTACCATTTTATTTTAAATTGAATTATGGCCTAAATGAATCCCAAATTGCACCAAAATTTCACCCTTAGCTAATTTTGGGGTGAGGAATCTAAAAATGCAATCAGATTTTAATTCTGAGATCAAATTATTTTGGATCTAGATTAAGGCATCTAGATTGATCAAATTGCAGATTTGACCTAGAGAAGTCCAATGGACTTCAAATCTCCTGGATAGGCTTAAATTAATGTTCTAAAGGCAGTTATACTAAAAATTGATTAGGAAAATCTATATTTTGCATGGTAACAACCTAGGGTTGTTACATGTACTAAAAGGAGGAGCTTCATGTTCCCTTTGAGTGAGCAATTCTCCTCACAGAAGCCACCAAACCAACGGGGTTCGATCCCTACACCATCAGTGGGGTGAGGCAAGTCGAACCCCCAAGGTTTTACGACTTGGGGTGTAGCCGAATGCTGAGTCCTTACTCAGACCCAGTTTCGGCTTGGCTACTAGCTCGATCGGTCGATACGATCGATCAGAGCTAGCTCAAACACTAGCGACAATCGATATGGGTTTCCTAAGTGGCTAAGGTACTCCAGACAACATCTAGAGGCTCACCCAGAAGATAGAAAGGGAACTGATCATTAAGAAATTTCTATGGGAGAAGGTTGTACCTGAAATCAGGTTGCAGTTCCGGTCCGAGAGGAATTGGAGATAGCTGGAGCTTCCAGAGACTCGGTACGAACTAGCAGGGGGTCTGAACTCCAGACATGCACCCTCTATCAGCGGTTCGTAGCTCTAGAAATTCCAGAATTTGCCGGGAATGCATCGATAGAGAAGGGAGCTTCAGGAGAGATCTTAGCTGAGAATTAGGGGTTCTAAGCGAGCAAAGGGACTCACTGTGAGCTCCAGGGGGTATTTATAGGTCGAAGGGAGCTCTAGGGGTGGTTACCAAGGCTTGAAAATGGGAGGAGGCTCGGGCCAAAGAGAAGGCCCGAGCCAACGGCTATGGGCATTTTGGGGAGAAGACGACTAGCAGGATGGATGCGTCGAGGGCAGGTGGGGAATTTCGGGGTCTTCCCATACTGCCACGAGGGCTGGGAGGTTTCTGGCTATCAGCGGGGCCCAAACGCATATGGGGCGAGACAAGGGAGACGATCCACAGTGCTCGGATTTGTGTCCGCCGTCTGATTGCTAAGCTGTTGGTCCTGAACGGTCCTAATGCGCTACTTAACTGATGCGCCGCGAGTAAGAGGTCAGCCGTTGGATCAGATCGGGTGATCTAATGGTTGATCGAGGGTACTTACGCCAGATAGCTATATGCCGTCGGATTAGGATCTCGAAACCGCAGAACAGTCGAGATGAGACGGATCCGATTGAAGGTGCGGGCCATTGGATTAAATCCGTGGAATGGACGGCCCGGATGGCGCCTGCGGTTTGGGAACCGGCCGACCGTTGGAAGAGGGTAAATTTGCAATTAAGAATTGTTTAATACTCAATTTGCAATTGAACCAAATTAAATTAAATCCAAAATATGCTTAACTGACATCCAAAATTCCCAAAATTTCACCCTTAGCTAATTTGGGGGTGAGGAATTCAAAAATAAAGTCAGATTTTAATTTGGAGATCAAATTAATTTAGGTATTTTTCAGGGCTTAAAAATAGCCAAAAATACCAAATTTTCCATTTTAGCTCTGATTAATTCCAAACTTTTAGGGTTAGGTTTAAATGACCCATTGAGTGCAATGGAATAAAAAACAAAGCCTAGTTTAGCTTAATTAAACTAGATTTAACTAGAGTAACAACTGGGGTTGTTACAAGCCTATCCATAGAGTGATGGGAAGGAAAAAGATGTTGTGGAGCGGGAACAATAGGAGCAGTAGCAACATCTAATACTGGATGATCGGACATCATCTTTTGCATTGCCAGTGCTTGTTGAGCCTGATTCTCTAACAAGGCTGCCACCATTGCTCACAGATGAGCTACTTCATCAGAATAACTACTTGAAGTGACAATATTCTTGATAGGGGTAGCAGCAGGAGGTGATCCAGAATTCATTCTAGATTGAGGAATACAAATCTATATTTTAGAATCATTCTAAGGAAGACAGCAATTAAATTTCTAATAGATGCCAAAAATTCTTATTACTTTTGAAATGTGGGATTACACAAGATTTAGAAAATACCAAAAATCACAGCACTTCTAAAATCATGAAATGACAATTACTCTATAACTAGCACTCAGATGTCCTTAATGTACTCAACCCTAAATGCAACACAAAAATCTTCAAAGGTTAATTTCTGACACTTTCTCTTGCATTTCCGTTCATGTTTCTTGATGGTATTGTACCACCAGACTCCCGCATAGTCCAACATCTGATCTGTTACTATGTCAACCCAGAGGGACTCTAGACACTCTATGTGCCTCAGGACTGACTCTACTCGGCTCAACCACTCCTGTGGGTAGATAGGAAAGTCAAGCCCTCAGTATGTCATTTGATGTAGAAGTTTGTCCAAGACTAGGGTTCCTTTTGTTGAAACTCCTTTGATCTGCCATTTGCTCTCTTGTCTCCATTTGAAACTATAACTCCAAGCCAACTTGAAGGCATGTAGATATTAGTCAAGTTAAACTCTTCATGATCCATTTGATCCTAATACTAGAATGTACATGTTTTTGTTAACTATAGATGTCTAGATTTTTAGGATATGAGTATTTTCATTCTATATTTTTTAGAGAGTTACTAATAGTACTATGTTATGGATGTTATATTTTTATGTTTGTACTTCAAAAGAATGGTCCATTA
The DNA here is from genome assembly GCA_016760335.1 of Gastrodia elata. Classification (NCBI taxonomy): domain Eukaryota; kingdom Viridiplantae; phylum Streptophyta; class Magnoliopsida; order Asparagales; family Orchidaceae; genus Gastrodia; species Gastrodia elata. Next base: position 78,004,929 of record CM028669.1, on the reverse strand, counting down.
GGATGAAAAGAATCACAGATCCCATTCTGACACCTTATGGTGTTCTCTGATACCAACTGTGGGGCTCCGTACCCTCTGTGGCCATGCCAATACTGATATTAACATAAATACAAGGAGTACGGTGCTCCAACTGTGGCAAATCCCCAACTCAAGTAGAGTCAGGTAGGACCCAACTCACTTTAAGCCAAGGACTTGTCACCTAGAACTGTGAACATACAACAATGCAGATCAATGTAGCGAAAGCAGGAAACAGTATAGTATAACATCCACATCACAGCATAGTATAAGAGAGTAAGAGAAACAGTAACTTAGCTTAAGTGCAGAAAGTAAATGCATCCAAAATTTATTTATTACGGACTAAATTAACAGAAAGAAAAGATCTCTCAAACTCACTGCAAATAAAAAAGGAAAAGAAAATCTAACTAAGTGGCAGTAGGAAGATCCTTCTCCTGCACTGGCTCCCCTTCTGCAGAACTACCAACAAACAGCTCCAAATTTGACATTTGTTGGTATCACAAATGCCAGGGCCCCAGCCAATAAAAGAAAAAGGGTACAATTAGACAAATTGTCTAAGTACATTTTAAGATATTTAAGTGGATTGAATATTTAAGGATATCACATTTAATTGCTTCAAATATGCAGGCATTTTAAGGTGTATCAAGCTACAAAAGGAAGGATAGCTATAACTATTCATTTATAACTGAGAAACAAGTATGTATAAAAATATGAAACTAAGTAAGGTGAGGCTAAAGAGTAAAAATAACTACAAGTACCGAAATAATTGATTCTAACATGCTTATGAGTTCATGAAGACATACTGAGTTTGTAAAAGTAAACTATGCTGAAAAGTGCTGAAATGAATATATGAAACTAGCATCTTAAACATGCCAATATCTAATACTACTCAATAGAAACATATATACAAGCATGCAGATTTAATATATAAAATCCACTGAAGCACGTGGTAAGAGAAAGCTAAGTGCATACATGCTAAAAAGTAAAGTAACTGAAGTAAAGGTAAACAGAGACATATGGCAAAGCCAAATAAAGCACTAAGAGTAAGGCCACTGAAGCATGTGGCAAAACAAAACAAATCACTGAACTGAAGTAAAGGTAAGACTAAGACATAGTACTGCCATATCAGAAATAGGCCTTACCGGGCCTCTGAATAGAAAGTTTAACATGTGTCCATCCTAGGCATCATCAGAGCCAGGTCCGAGTTGAACTCATAGAATAAGACATGTATCCATCCTATCCAAGCACTGAGTCTGGTCCAAGTCTATTCTATAACAAAGCTAGAACTGATAAAGCAGACTAAGCTAGGACATACCTTACTGGACTGAATACATTGAAAGAACTGAGTGAATGTTATGCTTTGCAAATATTAACTTAAGATGTATCTTCCATATCCTAAGTTCTCTTATTATGCTCAAGGAACAAGGCTCAATATTCAAGGTGTGCAAAACAATCAAAGTTAAAGTAAGTAAGAGACTCAACTAGACTTATGTGATATCTGTTATTTGTCTAATTTATCCAAATATAACTATTCTGAGAGGATGCAAGTTTAGGATCTCCAATATCCAGCTATCGAGTATAATCTCAGATTCATGACCTTACTGTTAACATTAGAACTTAAAAAGCTTTAATTCATAATCAAGTGACGATTATAAAGGTTTAAAGTAAATAAATCAATGGCGTAATTATTATTATTATGCTCACTTAACCCAAATTTTGATTAAGTAAATCAAGATTAAGGATTCTGGATCCAAACTCCACATATGGGGTTCAATTTACAGAATCCAAGGTAATATCCTAATGAGGATCTAGGGTTCAAACTCAAACATAGTTTAGAGATGCAAAATTATAAAAGCTGAAGGATTTAGAAGCTAAGATCTTAATGAAAGGTTATGCTAGTATCATAAGATAAAATAATCATTTAAGAACTAAGAATTTAAGGTTTATATTCAATCTTTAGGATAGTAATATTATTCTATGTATTGAATTAATCCTACACTCACAAGGAGGTTTCAAAAAGTTTAAATAATTAAACAATTAAGGAAGTTCAAAGAAGATAATTCAATTCAATGAGATGATCTAAAGTCTAAGATCTAAGATCTAAGATCAAGGATTTAATCACTTAGATCTAAACTAATAAGTCTAAGCTTAGGGTTATTTAAAGCTTTTGCTTTTGTTTTCTTTAAGACTATAATTCATGGAAAACTTTGATAAGATAACTAGGATTAGAAACTTTAACTTTAATATGGATTAAGCTAAGTCTTTTATGAAGGGTCTTAAGAACACTTAAGATCTAAAGAGTTTACTAAAGGATTTTAGGATTTAAACACTAGGATTCATTCCTGAGATGACACAACTTAGCAATTGATGTTAATATATTTTATTACTGATTATAAACACCTTACTCAAGATTTCTAGGGTTTAAGGGTACTTAAACATATTTTTGGTCAAAATGACCAAAATACCCCTCTTAAGGCAAAAATTAGAATTTTAAGATTTAATCACCTAAATTGATTCAAGTCTATCCTAATAAGATTTATATTGATAATTGAAGTGAAACAAACACTTATCTTAGGATTTTGATATTTTAATTAGCTTAATTAGCACTAATCATAATTTAAGGCCAATTTAGATAATTAAGGAAATTATAGCATATTAGAATGATCCAAACACATTTATAGGCTCTACTATACATAATAAGGCATTAGGAACTAGATTCACCAAAATCAGAGGATAATATTATAGCATATTAGAATGATCCAAACACATTTATAGGCTCTACTATACATAATAAGGCATTAGGAACTAGATTCACCAAAATCAGAGGATAATATAAGACTTAACTTACTAATCTCCTTTTAGGGTAATTAAGAGGTGATTAGAAATTATAATGGTCTCTAATTATTTTTAATAGCTTAAATAGGTTCTCTATAATCTATGAGCACTCAGAGACCTAAATTAATATTTTTGGACATTAAATGAATATATTATGATTTAAATAAAAATAGAGAATGATTAGGCACTTATTTTAAATCTAACTATTGGATCCTTGATTTTATTTTATAATATTATTCCTTGTATTTTTTTGATTAATATGGTGTATTGGATCATGCCATTTGGATGAGTATAACTAAAGTTATTTCATTAATTTAATCAGTATTTTTATTTAAATCAAACCATAGGTTAATTATTTATCCATTAATTAACATAAGGAAATTAAATCCATATATTCATTTATTTATCCGCGACCCAAAATCAAACCGCGCGGGTCGGGAGAGGCCCGACCCGATGTGCCAGTGCATCGTCCCTGCGCCTAATGCCCGTTACCTAGCATCAGATGCGTAATTCTCCATGTACACGCCACGCCGCACCCTGATCTCAATGGCTACACCTTCAGGGGACTAAGACACATCCATTGAGGTAAGAACCCCATTTAGGACACGCTGGATCAACGGGGTGCTACTCGACCGAGACGCTCTAAGGAAGGGGAGTAAAGTTTCACTGTGGAGGAACAATTCTCCTCACAAAGACTACTAAATGGATGGGGCTCAATGCCTACACCATCAATGAGGTGAGGCGAGTCGAACCCCCAAGGTTTCACAGCTTGGGGTGCAGCCACTCGCTGGGTCCTTACTCGGACTCAGCCATGGCTCGGCCGCTAGCTCGATCAATCGTATCGATTGATCAGAGCTAGCTCAGACACTGGGAACCATCGGGTTAGGTTCCTAGAGGGATATGGGAGCTAGGCGACATCAAGAGGCAATAATTGAGAGCTTCAATTGACGGGCTGAGCTTAGGCAGCTCAGTGGGAAGAGGCTGTAACTGATGATGGGATTGCAGGCACGGCCGAGAGAAATTGAGAGGCTCCTGAGCTCACCAAGCAGCAGACGCAAGTTCACAGGGAGTCAACACCAAATGGACCCTATATCAGTGGTACACAGCTGCTGAAATCTCCAGAAATGCCGAGAGTGATGGGAGCTCCAAGGAACTCTTAGCTAGGCAATTGGGGATTCACAGTGAGCAAAGGGACTCAATGTGAGGTCATGGGGATATTTATAGGTCTAAGGGAGGTATGGGGGTGGATTCCAGGGCTTGGACCGAAGCAATGGGCTCGATTCAAATGGCCAAGGGCAAACTCGGGAAGCTACTACCGGCAGGAGGTCGCGCCGAGGGTAGAAGAAGAAAATTGGAGCATTTCCCGTACTTCCACTGAGGCTGGGAGGGATCGAGCTGTCCGGGGGGAGGGGGGCAGACTCGGACGGGCGAGGCGAGGGAGATGATCCACAATGCTCGGACTTGCGCCCGCCGTCTGATGGATCGACCGTTGGTTTCGGACGGCTCTGATGGACTACTTAAGCGGATCGAACGATAGCCGTCGGATGCGCGCAATGGATCCGACGCCTAGGATCAGATCTTAACCCATAGGAGATCCCGTCATTAGATGTTTTGCGCTAGGATATGTGCTAATGCATCCACTGGCTATTTTCCATGCGCTGGTGTCGGGACCCCGCAGCGAATCTACTGCGGTCCCGACAGAGAATCCCATATATAATATATATATATATATATATATATATATATATATATATATTTAATTTAATTAGTATTAATTCGATTAATAATTAACTTAAATTCTATTTAATTTTATAAATCCAATTCAGGACTAATTGAGCTCCAAAAATTCCCAAAAATTTATACTTAGCTAATTAGGGCATGACGAACTCAAAAATGAAATTAGATTTTAATTTAGAGATCAATTTAATTTAAGTATTTTTTAAGGCTCAAAAATATGAAAAAATACCAAGATTTTTAATTTAGCTCTGAGTGACCCCAAATTTTTAGGATTAGGTTTAGATGACCCAATGAGTCTAATGGAACCAAAATTAAAACTTAATTTAGCTTAAATAACATGAATTTATCTAGGGTAACAACTAGGGTCGTTACAGCGCGCCACAGCGCACTGCGTTCTGTAAGGTCGGGCGCTGCAGCGCCTGATGGAGACCTGCTTCGTTCTAGGTCATGATCTAAAGAAATCTGATGACATTTTGGATATTTTGGAGTTCGGGAATGACCTAAGTACTTAAAGCTAAGTGCTAGGAAGATGTGAAAGGCTTTTTTAGTAATCAGTTTGGAGGCTTTGGTGGCTGTGGAAAGGAGAACCATAGAAGAAATCTTAGGGAGCTGTTGAGCAAGAGAAGGCTTGCTATTTGAAGAAGAAACTTCAGGAGGTAGCAGCATTTTCTTTTCTCCATTCTAAGAGTAGAGCTACAGCTATGTATGCTGAGGTGATATAGCTCTTGTAACTCTGTAAACTTTAAAGCTTTTTTCATAGTGGATTTTTCTCGTTGGTATGTCTTCGTAGTTTTTTTCCAATCCTTTGTGTTTTTCACGTATATGCTTGTGTTTGGATGATTTTTTGTACTGCGTTCTTGTTGTTGTGATTTTGTGGTTTCTAAGCTAGCTTGGTAACCGTTAATGCACCCTGATCCCCAAAGACTTTGGACTTTGAACTTTGATTTGTTGTGTGCATTACAAGTGTCATTCCACATTGATATCTTGTGTATTGCTAGTGTTCACAACAAAAAGTTGTACTGTATATGTATTACTTTTCTAAACACACATGCTTCTAACAATCTTGCTCACGCAATGTACTCCCTACACTTATCTTCTACTTTTTCTAATGGTTGGCCATTCTTTTTTGACTATGTAATTATTTACTCCTTTGGAATGCAATTTAGCGTAACACCCTCAAATTCTTCGTTAAAAAAAATTTGATGTCCAAGAGAGCCAAAAGTAGAGCTAGAATAGATGAATTTATAGATAATTTCAAAGAATAAAGAGATAAGTTTTCATTATATTTTTTATTATGTAGGTAATCAATAAATCTTAATACATGAATTATCACATCATATGAACTTTATACTTGATTTTGGCAACTCATTAAGAGCTTTCTTCAAGGTGATTTAGAGACGTACACTGCTACAACACCATGTTCAGTGCTCTCTCAAGTATTTCTCAAAACTCTCTTTAAGTGATTGAAAAAAGAGCATGTTAAAAAAGGTGACAAACTAACAACAATGCCATTACCAAGTACATGCACTAACAAAGAGCTTACACTTTGACATGCAAACTCTTAAACCTTGTCTTTCGGAAGGTTTTAGATACAGAAACCAGCATTCTTACGTAAGGAGGTGAGATTTGCATTGTACAGTTTCACAGGCTTATATTTTCATACAAGGCTCAAAGACAAGGGTGAAAAGCAGTACAGTATGTTTTAGATAGTTTGCACGTTCGGGCTTCATATAAAGGACCTTTTATTCTCGTTGATAGGATGCATCAAAGGATTCGGCCTCGTGTTATCATTGAACGCAGGCAGCTTTAACATGCAAGTCCATGAGAGATCTAAATCAAGAAAAGAATCTACTATGGTGCCTTTATTTCTGTTGGTTCGCAGAGCAGACATTTATGCTCACGAGCGAGTCTATGAAATAGTATTATTTGCAAAAAAGCAGGAAACGAAATAAAATAAAGAAGGAAAAAGGAAGAATCCAATATGGAAATCTAGTGAATCTATTGTTAGAATAAATATTGTTGATAAATTTATGGGAGGGGCATTGACTTGGCTACAAGTACTCAGTTTGATGGTAGTAACCAACATTTATTGAATACTCTTCCTAAATTCTCCCATGGAGGCAAGTAGAGCTCAAATTTCTTCATCGGTGAGGTTAGAAGTGTGTTAATATGAATTAAAATGAATATTTTTCTTACTAAATCTATCAGAAAAACTTGCATGTTAACTTAAAATTGAAATATATTATACCTACTTAGGTTTGTACATACCAATTTTGATACCTACAAAAGCCTAGTTCATAGGTGAATGAGAAAATATAGTACAAGATTTTTATAAACACTTTATTGCTAGGTAATTTTGATACCTACGTGGGCTTGCCGGCTGGTTGCGGCAGCGGCACTCGCAGGAACAGTAATATAAAAAATAATTCAAACATATTGGGAATAACATTGGGTAGAAAGATCTTGACGGGTAGATCAATTTCTCCTTACACCAAGCTGTAAAAACCAACTTTGATACCATAAATGGTGGTGCAAACTGAAGAAAATAGGTTTGTGACCTTAAGCGATCATTCAATTTCAAGAAGATTTTTAGTGGGGCAAATGATTTTAAAATGACTTGAAATTTTGGAAGATTGTTTATGGAGATGTTAGAAATCTATGAAATATTATATTTGGAATTTTGTAATGTCTCTTTGAGAGGGTCATGGGCAGAGAAATAAAAGGGAATTGGGATTTGAGTACGTTTCATTGGAAGGATGTTTGGTTGTCGATATAGAAGCAGAATTTGAGAAAATAGAATGGGGATGAATTGTAATAGTGCTATTATGGAAGAAACTAGAAAAATGCAATAAAGAAAAAAAACAAAATAGATACCACATTATTCTAACCTTCAATTGTGCACACCGAAGTAAATAATGGTTATCCACACCACTAAGAGGCTCTCAAGCTTTTATTTTCTCAAAAAATATATTTTGTTAAACATTCCTCTCTAAATGACAGCAAGATCTATATATAAGTGTAACACCCAGTTATAAGATTAGGCATTCTAACCCAATAGTGAGTGTTATGGTTGTACTTAATATTGGATTAATGTATGGTATTCCAGTATTAAGTACTACCTTTGACAATTGATCTATGGGAAGAAAAAATTAACACCCAAAACATAAGTATTTATCATCAAGAACTTAAATATATATATAAAATGTAAGAAAATATAAATTCATTGCAGAAAAGAAAAGACAAACATCCATAGTTTAAATCCTCTTATAAAAATTATAGCAAATGATTCTCTTCCTCACATGAATTAAAGAAATGACAAACATCAATCTTCAGAGAAGCTCCTACTACATAGGTTCCACTTTAGGCTTTAGCTCCATTATATGTTCTTGATCTACTGTTTTTAGTTTTTAATACAGTGGAGCACAATCAATAAACAAAAAGTAAGTGATTAGACTTAATAATCTTAAGTATATTTTAAGGTTTAATAATGTTATTTATTTTAGTTTAGCAGATTTCACATTAGCCATTTACAATTATTATAAAAGCGGAGCAAAATGTGAGGTAGTAAAGCAGGTAGTATAAATTGTATCAAGAACTGAAAAATAATATCTAAATAATAGAATATTCACAATGGGATGCTTTAACTTGTATAAAACATGTAATATATCATCTATAGACTGTATATTAGCACAAGAATGTATGTGAAAAAGTAAAGGAAATATGTATATGTCCAAAAGAAACATATGCTAAATAATAGTAATAGTAAGGGCAGTGTAAGGAAAAATAAAAGTAAAGGCTATGAAAACCTATATTGCACAAACTATAAGTAAAATAGTAAGGTGAAATGCTGAATTAAAGAAGTAAGTAAAATAAATTCAGCCTCATGGATAGAACAAACCGTAATGTATAGCCACAAGACTATAGTAAATATTCATAATCAATAAGATTGTGATAAATGCAATATTTAGTTATTTATTATGTTTAAATATATTCTGTGAGCACATTACAAAACAAAGAGAGGAACTAGGCATGTCTGCCTAACTAAAAGTGGTGGGGCTTCCTGTAAAACTCACACACTCCTCCTTTAGGACATGTGTAATCTCCTGATCACTCCATAGCCTATCTTGGCTCAAATGTGTCTGTACAAACTGATCCTCACAAAGTGAAACCCTGAAAGTAAGGTTTTAATTATTTGATGTATTTTTTATTTATTTATTTTGCTCAATCTTTTAATAAATGTTCAAGGATATAATCTCAAGCGTAGTAGCATTTCAAAATTTATTATAAACCATGTGATATCCATTATTATTTAATTTTTTGCTAACTTCATGATTGGGGCTAATTAAGCCCCTAATTAACTTAAAAATCATTAATCTCTGAGTTAATGGAACACACACAAACACACACAAATATATATATATATATATATATATATATTTGTGTGCATGTGTGGTTTTGAAAATATAAATTTGATTATTATAGTATTTTGATGATAAAATACAACATTTTTATATATGCTTAATCTGTATTTCCAAATGAGTCATGATAGACTTAGGCTTAGAGACTAAAGCTTTCTAAGTCTACTAAGTTAATCTACTATGCCATTAGATGATGGAGTCTAATCTAGGAGTTAAGAGTTTCACTAAATCTCTCTTTTAGGTATAGGAGTTCTATGATTTAGACTATTTCAGACTTTAACATTTATTGGCCTCTACTTATTTCAGTCAGCAAAAGCCCGAGTTTCCATTATCTTAACCTCAAACTAGCATCTTTCTTACCTTACACTTTTCATCTATTTACAGCTTATTCCAGAATTAGGGTTAGTCCACTATTTGCTAGATAACCTGTACTGCTCCTAATTTATCCTACTAAGTCCTTAAGAAAATTCATTTGGTTTACACTAGGTTGTCTATAGTTATCTCACTAACTTACTAGTTTAAGTAATATAGTGTTCTCTTACATTCTAAAGCTCAAGATTCTAAATTTCTCTAAAGTTTGAATTTAAGCTTGGGTCTATCCTTAGAATTATCAACAAGGTTTATTAATTTACTAGTAACTAGGTTAAACTAGTTTCTAACTTATGAAGATTAAGGATATAGCATGACTACAATAACCAAGGTATTTTACCCTTCTAATTATTCTCTAAGATTAAATTAGGCTTATCCTCTAGGTGAATCTAGGTTTTCTTATTCAAAAAAGTAGCTAATGTTCAAATATGTCATAATCTGTATTTCCATAAGATGTTATAGGGATTAGGAAACCTAAAGAGAGTAAAAACCTAATTTTGGGATTAAAATTATAAATTTTTAAGTGTTAAAAACTCATATTTTCTAATTGATGTCTAAATGATATAAAATCAAAGGCTATAACTTCCATATAGTATAAGGGGTATAATGACAATAAGCATGATCAAATTGGATATCAAATGGTTAATCTAAGCCTTAATGATAATTAATGACAATTAGAAAATGATTTAGTGAAATTTCCATTCAAAATGAAAATTAAACTTCATATTATTATCAAACATATTTTTCTGATTCTTTTGGTATATAAGTTCATTATATTTAGATTTTTATTTTAAAAGTTATTAACATTATTTAAATTGAATTAAATTAAATAAATAAATTAATACCTTAATTAATTCCACATGCAAATGGCACCCTAACGTAGGCATCTCACACTCATGGCCTGCACGTGATCGGTCAGCGTGTGTGGGCTTGATGACTGTGTCGCGCTGGTCGGGGACACCCCACCCAGCATTGTTCATCATCACTATTGGGGATAGAGGGTAGACAACTTAGGGCATCATCATTCTTGCAGCTTTGAGTTCCTCACAGTGCATGCCATATACCAAAACAAAGCTATGATCAAGACCTACACGTGGACATATAAAGCCTTAATTATAATGGTTCTTATTGGTGTCTATTTGACGAGAGATGAATTGGGATTAGGGTTTACTATGGGGTTGAATTATGATGCCCACAATAAACCACACTACTTGAAACCGAGTTAAACTGACTCCTGAGCTCTCGGTCGTCCCATGGAAGTAAAATGGGACGACGTGAGCTAGCAAGAGGGGAGTTGGACTTGAATGATGCTCGGGCACTGTATAGTGTTGTACATGTATGAGATCGTTAGATTTAACCAGAGCAAATTAAACACAATTAACACTTAAAGAAGATACTAGAATCACCCAATTGAATAAAGAAATTGTAGGAATGAAGAATTGAAGCATGTTTGGGGGCAAAAGGGCGTACTTGCGAACTGTGACTGTGAAAGCTTAGTGAGCTTGTGAAGACGATGAAGTGGCTCTCAGCTCTCAATTATTCTCCCAGATGATAGCTAATGATCTAAGGAATGGAGTGAAGGATTAAAAGAGGGCTGAGGGGATCTAGAGTTGCAGGAGTGGAAGTGTTGCGGCCATGATAGGTCGTGTGTGTAGGTGCAGCTTCCACACGCAGGCCATGCCACATGTGGATGAACATGAAGAGCAATAGTCATTGGATCTAAATGGATGGTTTGATCGAACGACATATATCGTGCACCGTTCGATCAAATGGCTAACAACATGATATTTTGATTTAATAAATTAAAATAATTCAAAATGAATAACTATCCAAATAATTAAAATTAAGCTACCAAATGAGCTCCAAAAAGTTCAAAATATTCACTCATATATAATTTGAGGGTGAGGAACTCAAAATGAAGCCAAATTTTTAATCAAAGATCAATTTAATATACATAATTTTCTAATTAATTAAGTACATTAAAATATTTGATAAATTCAATTGAGCTCCAAATTGCACCAAATTTTTGGGGATTGCTTTAAACATCATGTAGAGACTAATAGTAATGGTATTTACTTAATTTGGATATCTAAGACTAGGTAACAATGTTAGTGTTGTTACAATAAGAGTGAACAAAAACTTTTAGACAACAAAAAATTACCATTAGCCAGTCTCTATGCAAAGGCTCGAAGCATGGGTCCCCTCTTTTCATGTGTCTGCTGTCATGCTTTATAATCTCATTCTCCTTTACACATCATTAAAAGTTACACTAAGAGATTGTATTACATCAGCATATAAGAATTTAAAGTGAATGAATCCTCAACAACTTCAATTCATTTGGATCCTAAAAAGAAAATTAACTAGGCTTATGTTAGTTTCTTCAATGATACAAGTTATACATGTCAAATGATTCAGAATTATGATGTACTCATTTTTTAGAAGCACATACTACAACTTACACATATCATTTGAAAAATACCAAACTGCCAAACACCTGAAGGCAATATTTGAGTGAGTAAGACTAAAGAAGGAGGTAGAATAACACATACAAAATGCATAGCTATCAATTAGGTGAATTCAATTTATCAAAAATTGAGGAGACGACTCCAACCACTTCTAATTGCTAAATGTAACTAAGGAAATCTTTATAGGCATGGTGATGGTATTTTCTTAATTCATTTTGGGAAACAACTCTGTTTAGGTAGTTATTAAACATCTCACAAATCAACTCATTTTTACACTAGTCAAGTAATTCAGCTAATTTTTATTAAGAGTAATAATTAGATTGCACAAATTATGTAACACAATTATTCAATCCAGATTGTATATTCACATTAAAATTTTAGCACACTGTATAAACAAATTTAAGATATGAACTTTCTATATGCATAAATTTCCCCCTACAATCTGATAGACAAAAAGAAATGGTAAAGTAGATTATGGAAGATGTAATTCATCTTTGTATTATATTATTGTGAGGTAGTTAGAATAATTACCATCCATTTGTATATTTCACTTATAATAAAACTTAGTTGTACAATATACGTATGGTGTCTTATAAAGCATTATATAGAAAATGATAAACTACAACTATTGCCTAGTCAAAAGTAGGTATTAGTCAACATTTTGGTTTAAATTCTTTAAGACTTATTCAAATCAAGATGAAAATTGGTAAAGACAAATATAAGAAATACTACTACATTAAACATAAATGTGTAGAGCTTGACTAAGTAAATATGGTGTACAAATAGTATTCATAAAATAATAATTATTTATTTTGAAGTGGCAGCAAAGCTAAGTCATTGATACATTTTCCTATTATGGATTTAGTTCAAAGTAGTACATATTTAATTGTATATTTAAATTAGATAGTTAGAAATAATGGTATATTAGTTGATCCTATGAAAGTCAGTGTCATTAATGGTGATAGCCCACATGATTTATTAAATCATAAGGTTTCCTGATGTTAATTACATATTATAAAAACTTCTAAAAGGATTTTCCCAAATAATAACTCCATTAACATTCAAAAGTGCATTCATTTAATTTGTTGCTCATAATGCTATTTAGCATTTAAAAATGTGAAGGATTGTCTAACAGCTACTTTTATACTTATGCTTCCAAATAATGAAAAAGATTACCAACTATATAGTGATGCCTGACTATATGGTCTATGCTATAAACTAATGTAAGTATAATGGGTTATTTCATATGTATCAAGAAAACTAAATGAACATGAAAAAAATTATCAGTGCATGATTTAAAATTGAAAAATATTATTTCTACACTTAACATTTGGATACATAGACTTTATTGACCTAGTGTCCATAAAAGTTTGACTATGATCTAAAAATTCAATATCATCTCATAAAGCTTATTATAATAGTTAATGCCTTAATAAGAAAATCTTCAGTAAATATTCATCTATTAACTTCATAAGAAATGTTATTCAAGAAATTAAGATGTTTCAACTAGACATTATAACTTTAAAATTTGCTAAATTCATTATCCATCATATATCATTAGAGATTACTCTAAAAGAGCACTAAATTAGCATAAATGAATGGTAAGAAGTATCCATTCTTAATAGCTACAATTCCTTTTGGATCGCATATTAAACTTAGACTGAACATAGGCAAGATTTCATTTAAGGAAATAAGTTATGGGAGTTGAATGATCCAAAATTATGATTCACTAATTTATTAGAACCACATAATGCAAGCACACCAATTGTAACAACCCTAGTTGTTGTTATCTTAGCCAAACCTAGATTTGTTAAGCTAAACCAAGCTTTGATTTTGATTCCATTAGATTCAATGGCTCATTTAAACATAACCTTAGAAGTTTGTAATCAATCGGAGCTAAATTGGGAATTTTGGTATTTTTTGCTATTTTTAAGCCCTAGAAATTACCTAAATTAATTTGATCTCCAAATTAAAATTTGATTTCATTTTTGAATTCCTCATACCCTAATTAGCTAAAGGTGAATTTTTGGGAATTTTTGGAGCTCATTTGGTCCTAAATTGGATTTAGAATATTTAGGAATAATTATATATTATTTAATTGATTTCTTTATAATTAAATTATATAATTAATTAAATTATAAAAGGTGGGATTTGTTGTCGGGACCGCGGCAGATCCACTACGGGGTCCCGAAAGCGGGGCACCGGGTTAAGCCACTCGATGCATTGGCACGCATCCTGGCGCGAACCATCGAACGGTGGGGTCTCCTCCGCATTAAGATTAGATCCTATGTGTCGGATCCATCGCTAGCATCTGAAGGCTACCATCATATCCCATTTAAGTAATGCATCCGAGTCATCCGAGACCAACGGTCGATCCATCAAATGGCTGACACGAACCCGAGCATTGTGGATTGTCTCCCTCGTCTCACCCCGTCTACGTCTGGTCCCCCCCGACAACTAGAAACCTCCCAGCCCTCGTAGCAGTATGGGAAGACCCCGAAATTCCCCTCCTGCCCTGGGTGCGTGTGTCTTGCCGGTCGTCTTCTCCCCAAATTGCCCATAGCCGTTGGGCCGAGCCTTTCTCTACGGCCCGAACCTCCTCCCATTGCTCGAGCTCTGGAAACTAACCCTAGGGCCTCCTCCCACCTATAAATACCCCCAGAGATTCACAGTGAGTCCCTTTGCTCATTGTGAACCCTCCTTTGGCAGTCAAAGTCCCTGGAGTTCCCGCCTCCCCTCGATGAATTCCCGGCATTCCCAAAGCTTAGAACTGCTGATAGAGGGCCCATTTGGTGTTCAGACCCCCTATGAACCTTCGTTTGTCATCCAGGGAGCTCGGAGGAACTTCAATTTCCCTCAGCCAAACCTGCAACCCGTCCTCAGGTACGGCCTTCTCCCATGGATTTCCTTCGATCCAATTCCTCGTCTGTCTCTGCATTGAGCCTCTGGATGTTGCCAAATTAGCCGTTGCCACTTAGGGAACCAGTTGTGATTGTCGCCCGGGGCTAGGCTAGCTCGAATCGATCATATCGATCGATTGAGCTAGCGACCGCCATGGCTGAGTTCGAGTAAGGACCCAGCAATCGGCTGCACCCCAGGTTATGAAACCTTGGGGGTTCGAATTGCCTCACCTCCCTGAAGGTGTAGGTATTGAACGCCGGCTGATTAATGGCCTCTGTGAAGAGAATTGTCTACTCATAGTAAGTTTGATGTGGCCGTATCATAGGCGTCTCGGGTGAGTAGCACCCCATCGATCCACAGGGATTCAGATGGGGGTTATTAGTCCAATCGATGTGTCTCGACCCCAGGAACGTGTAGGGATTGAATTGAGCTGCCACCACTGATTCTTGAATGGGACGGACTCATCGAGAGGAAGAAGATGACCCATTTTGGGCCAGGCCAACCCTGACCCGTGTGGTTTTGATTTTGGGCCGCGTATATTAATTAATTATCGGAAGACATTTTTAATGGTTATGCATTTAATTAATCAAATCCTATAGTTTTAATTTAAATAAAATTACAAAATAAATTATTTAAATAATTTTGGCTACACTAATCCAAACGGTATGATCCAATATACCATTTGAATCAAAAAAATACATGGAATCTAAATATAAAATAAAATCACAGATTTAAAGGTTGGAATTAAAATTATTGATAAAACCTTTTCTATTTTTAATCTAATTATAATAAATTAATTAATAAACAAATTAATTAATTAAGGGCTCTGATTACTCATTAAACCCTAAGGAACATTTGTAGACTCTTAAAACAAACTTTGGATATTTAATTTTCTTAATCACCTCTTAATTACCCTAATTAAGGATTAGTGAATTTAACCCTAAATTAATCTCTAATTTTGGGGTAAGTTAGTTCATAATGTAAGGATAAGTCTATTAGAACATAAGTGTGAGGTTGGATTGCCCTAGAGTGCCATAATTTCACTAATCGCCCTGATTGGCTTAAATAAGTAATTAGTGCTAATTCAGCTTGAGTAGGTTATCAAAACCTAAGATAAGTGTGTTCCCCACTTCAGTGTACAATATGAAACACATTACAACAGATTATATCAAATTTAGATAACTAAACCCTAAAATCCCAATTGTAGCCTTAAGAGGGGCACTTTGGTCATTTTGACCAAAATATGCTTAAATGCTCCTTAAACCTAGGGAAATTCAGTAAATCAACCTTAGTTGAATTATTAATGTTCTTTGAACTTTTTGACTAATAACAATACTAATAGGGTCATTAATCTAGGAAGTCTTCAATTAAGCCTTAAATAAAGACACTTAGATCTTAAGTGATCCTAAAGAAGTCACTTAGCCTTAATACTTGAATATAATAATTACAACTATTAAATATCACTTTAATAAGTTTAAATTAGATAAATTATGATCTTAAAGGTCAAAAGAAATGCAATTGGTAAAGTCTAGGTTGAAAACCTAGCTTAAGTCTAAAGTGATCAAATAATCAGGTCTTAGATCTTAGACCTTAGACTTTAGATCTTCTACTTGAATTGAACAATCTCCTTTGGAATTTCCTTAAATGATTGGTTGTTTAATCCTTTGAAACCTTCCATGTGGGTATAGGATGATTCAGTTCATGAGATAATGAGATTATCTTAAGGATTGAGTCTAGATCTCAGATTATAAAGTTCTTAATTAATTATTTTATCTTATAATCAGTATAATAACCTTTCACTAAGTTCTTAGCTCCTGGATCTTTTAGCTTACAGGATTCTTTACTACTAATTTGGGTAGTAAATGTGAACCTTAGATCCTTAATAGGACTTTTTCCTTGGGTTCAGGATTTGAAAACCAAAGTGGGGTTTAAGTCCAAAATCCTTAAATCTTGATTTACTTAATCAAGATTTGGGTAAGAGAGTAAAATATTAATAAATTAGGTCATTGATTTAATTATTTAAATCTTATAGTCATCACATGATTTTGGATTAGAACTTGTTATGTTCTAAATTTAACTTTAAGGTCGTAACTCTGAAAATTTACTTGATAGCTGGATATTGGAGATCCTAAACTTGTATAATTTTTGGAATAGTTAGATTGGGTAATTATATAACCATGGATATCACATAAGTCTAGATTGAGTCTCTTGCTTACTTTGACTAGATTACTTGGCACACCTTAGATATTGAGCCTTATTCCTTGAGCATAATAGGAGAACTTAGGATATAGATGATACATCCCAAATTAGTATTTGAATTACATATCATTTAAGTATTTCAGTGTTTGCAGTTGGTAGAATATATCCTAGCTTAGTCTGCCTCTTCAGTAATAGTATTATATAGAATGGACTCAGACCTAGCAGATTTGGATGGCTAGGCTGGGGATTGATTGATTGATATCATATTATGGAGGCCCTGTATGGCCTATTGGCTGGTATGGCAGTACTATGTCTTAGGCTTATTCCTACCTTAGCTGGGTTGTTTAGTATCATTTTCTTTTTGCTTTGCCACATGCTTCAGTGGCCTTATTTTCAGTATTTGCTTGCTTTTGCCACATGTCTCAGTGGTTTAACATAGATTGCTTTGCTTTTGCCACATGTCTCAATGGCTTTATTTACTTTTTCATTCCTAAATCAGCATGTTGTATGTATACTCTTATGGCTAACTTATGTAAATTGGCATATTTAGGATGCTAGAATTGCATATTTGTTTTTTGGCATTTGTGTTCTTATTATACTCAGCATGTGTTAATACGATCATAAGCATATTAGGTTCAGAATTATATTGGCTGTTTCTTTTAGCTTTTAGCCACACCTTGTTTATTTCATATTGTATTTGACTTTTCATACTAGTTGTTAGCTATAAATGGATAATTTATAGTTACCCATCTCTTCATAGCTTGTTGCACCATTACTGCTTGCATATTTAGTTAAATTTAAATGTGATATCTTTAAAATAATCAGTTCATTAAATAGCTTAAAATGTACTTAGATAATTGTCTATCTGTAACCTTTTTATTTTGTTGGCTTGGGCCCTTGCATTTGTGATACCGACAAATGTTAGATTCAGACTTGTTCGTGGGCAGTGTTGCAGGAGAAGAGCAAGTTCAGGAGGAGGATCGTGCTGCTGCTGATTAGTTAGATCTTGCATTTATATTTTAGTGAGATTGAGAGACCTTGCATTTTCTTTTAAATTCAGTTTGTAATAATTAATTCTAGATGTATTTCATTTCTGCATTGTGATGAGTTACTATATTGTTTTTCCTTTTCTCTACTATATATGCTTGTGGATGTTACCTTACTGTTTATTGCTTCCACCACTTTGATACTTGTATATTGATGAATGTTATAGTACTTGGTGACAAGTCCTTAGCTTAAGGCAGGTTAGATTTACCTAACTTTACTTAAATTGGGGATTCGCCATAGTTGGAGCATCGTACTTCCTTGTTGTTCAGTACGGGGGCACCACAATTGGTATTAGAGAATACCATAAGGTGTCAGAATAGGATCTATGATTCCTTTCTACCTAATGGACCGTTCTTATGAAATATAAACATCGATATATGTAACATCCATAACATAGTAGTATCAGTAACTCTATTCAAAATGTAGAAGGAGAATACTTCCATCCTAATAATTTAGTCATCTTGAGTCTAACAAAAATGTAATAAAATTCTATCCTCATAGTCAAATAAATTCTGGAGAGTCTGATATAGACTATTATCTGCATGCTTTCAAGATAGTTTGGAGTTGTAGCTTCAAGTGGAGGCAGGAAAGCAACTGGAAGATTGAAGGAGTTTCAGCGAAAGGGACCTTAGTCCTGGAGAAGCTTCTACAGCAAGCCGTATACCGAGGGCTCAACTTTCCCATATACGCAAAGGAGTGGTTGAGTAGAGTGGAGTCTATTTTGATACACATAGAGTGTCCCGAGTCACTTTATGTAGACATTGCGATATACCTGATGTTGGACTACGCCGGAGTCTGGTGGTATGAAACCATTACAAGGCTCGAGAAGAAGCATAATAGAAAGCATCAGGAAGTCACTTTTGAGGACTTTGGTGTAGCCTTTAGGACAGAATATATTGATAATGTTTGAGTATTAGTTAGGATAATTGTTATCTCATTTTCAAGCAACCCTGGTAGATTTACAGTTTTGGCATTGTAACCCTTTATTTCTATAATTGATGAAAGATTTTGATTTCTCTTCCTTAGAGTAAATTTTGAGTTTATCTTCTTTTCTTAATTAAACTAGAATGGATTCCAGATCACCACCTACCGTTACTCCTATCAAGAACACTGTCACTTCTAGTAGTGCTAACGATGAGGTGACTCATCTGCGGGCTATGGTAGCAACTCTATTAGAAAATCAAGCTCATCAGGCAATTATCGTACAGAAATTACTAAATGATCGTGCAACTCCAGTCACTGTTGCTGCTCCAACAGTGCATGCTCCACAAGCTGCTTCTTCTTCACATCACTCAGTGGATAATCTCCTTCACAATTTTCTGAGGTTAAGACCTCTAACCTTTGGTGGGAACCTATCACCAATGGATACAGCTGATTGGCTGAAGGCTATGAAAAGGGATCTCATTAGTCTGAAGGTCCCAAACTCGGAGCTGTCCGTGTCGCCACCCGTCTATTTCATGCGGCAGTAGAATATTGGTGGGAAGACATTCAAAATACCAAGTTCGCTGACTAAGAGATAGAGGACATCCCTTGGGATGAGTTCGACGAGGCCTTCAAAATCGAATTCATTCCCCCATCCGCATAAAACATTATTGTAGACACAATCATGTGGTTGACTCAATGGAGTCATTCAGTAGCTGAATAAGAAAGGGAATTTTGTAGATTGATTCATTTCACACCAGAAGTAACTCATTCTGAGTCAGCTAAGTGCCACCACTTTTTTTGTGGACTCTGAGGTTCACTGGAGAATCAAATCGTGCCGCTCTGTTTGACTAGCTTTTTCAAACTAGTGGAAATGGCTAAGGTGATTGAGCATCACTAATCGGAAGAGGATCTTAAGTGAAAAGCGCAAACAACTCTAAACTTGTGGGGAAACTTCAGGAGACATAGATCTAACCCTGCAAAAGTATATCAGCTAGAAGCTGCACCTACTGCCGAACAAATTCAAAACTATACTAAGCCCCATCCGTATGGCAAGTGTTACCACTTTGGCCAGAGGTGTTTCAATTGTGGGCGTACAGGCCACAGGTTCTACCAGTGCGACCATACATAAATGGTAGATGGAGTTCCAATGAAACCCTACCAGAAGAAGCAAGTGTTCAGAGCAACTCTGCTAAACTGGAGAGGACTAAATTTGGCTATAATGCTAGCACCTGCTTCTGAAGCCGCTCCCACGCAGTCACCAGTTTCTAACCCTCAGAACTATTCCTAAAGGCAGACCAACAATCATCCTTCTGGTCCTGCACGAGTATATGCCTTAACTCCTATTGTGGTCGCAGAAGATAATAACATCGTTTCAGGTACACATCCCCAAACTCCTCTTTTAATTTCTGTACTTTAATTTCCTTGTAATTTTATAATGTGAAATGGTGTAAATTTAGGCACACTTTATTTCAACAATCGACCTTGTAATGTGTTATTCGATACCGGTGCTAGTCACTCGTTTATCTCTGAATAATTTATCAATAACGTTAAACTTCACGCATGCAACTTAGCACAAACGTTGAGTGTTGGGCTTCCATCTGGAACCCAACTAAGTGCCCATAAATTTTGTAATATCAAACTCCTGATAAATAATCAAGAATTCCAGGCCAAACTAATCATCCTGCCAATAGCAAACTTTGATATCATCCTTGGGATGAATTGGTTCGGTGACAATAATGTCGTGATAAACTGCCATAAAAAGAAAGTCAGGCTCCATTCACAGGGCAAGCCTAAAACATTTATAGGAAAAACCAGCACGCAGTTATCCCTAATAAATGCAATTAAAGCTGAACAGTTGATTATTAAGGGTTGTAATGCTTACCTAGTTACCATGATGGGCGAAATAAGAGAAAGTATCACTCTTGCTGATTGTAAGGTAGTCAAAGAATTCGCCGATGTATTTCCAGAAGATTTGCCTGGTGTACCTCCTTTCAGAGAAGTAGAATTCTCTATTGAATTGATCCCTGGTACCCAGCCGATATCCAAAGCACCTTATAGAATGGCACCTAAGGAGCTTCAAGAGCTCAATGAGCAATTGCAAGAGCTCTTGAACAAAGGCTTCATCATGCCAAGTATGTCTCATTGGTGAGCGCCAGTTTTATTTGTGAAAAAGAAGGATGAATCTATGCGCATGTGTATAGATTATCGTGAACTGAATAAGGTCACCATAAAAAACAAATACCCACTACATAGAATTGATGATTTATTCGACCAGTTACCCAGAGCCGTTATATTTTCCAAGATCGATTTAAGGTCTGGATACCATCAATTGCAAGTAATAGAAGACAATGTAGGGAAGACTACTTTCCGTACCCATTATGGCCACTTTGAGTTTTTGGTGATGTCATTCGGACTCACTAATTGTGGCGCCCCGCACCCTTAATCCGCCAAAGGATTAGGTTAAGGGTGGGGTGTCACTCTGGCTAACCCCTCACTTACTATTGGATTAGGATAGACTCCACAATCCATCTGATTAGGGAAGGATTAACACAGAATCAATCTAAAAGTCACTATATAAGTAAACGTACAGAGTGCGGAAGCGATTTAAGGAAATGTAAATCATCCAAGCATCACAGTATAAATATCAAAATAGAACTCAGAATATATAAGCATACAATCCAAATACACAGTCAATGGTACCTGTATTATTACATCATTTAAATTATTTAAATAAAAATAGAATGTAAACCACTCATCCTCACTCGAAGTGTAAAGGAACTAGACTGCAGCTTCTTCCACGGGCTCCTCCTCTGGGTGAGGCTCGACACCTAACTCCTGCTCGTCTAACTGAAAGGAGTCTGCCATTGTCAGTTTCACAATGTAGGGCCCCAGCTAAAGAAAAGAAAAATCTGGTTAGACAATTATCTAAGTACATTTTAAGCTGATAAATTTTTATAGATATTATGTAATATCACCATTTTACTACTTCTAAGCAATATGTGTATAAAGGAGCGGCAAGCAATACAAAAGAAGGGAAAGCTATAAATCATCATTTATAACTTAAGCAAAGAAAAGGAAAGAGGCTGAGACATGCCTCGCATACAAACTAAACAAGGAAAGGCATATAAATATACATAACTAAACAAGTGCTGTAAGAAAAATCCTACATCCTAAACATGCTGGTGATCAACAAAAAAATATGCCAATTAAAATAAACAACTCAGTAGTGGTACGTATAAATAGCAGCAATGTTCTAACATCCTAAATATATATATAAAAGCAGTACAAGGAAATAGCTGACTGAATAAGAATACTAAAAAGTAAACAACAACAACTGCATAAAAAACCATATGTGTACAATCTGCCATACAGAAAAGAGCTACTTAGCTCACCAAAAAGGGTTGAAGGTCTTAGAACCAGTACGGCTAGGGTGGTTCTTAGCACGATACGACTAAGGCAACAACAGTCAATATAGAAGGCCCTAACACAGTACGGCTAGGGCGGTTCATAGCACAATATGGTTAGGTCACCAACGGTCATACCCGAAAGATCCTATCACCAATATGGCTAGGGCGGTTCCTAGCACGATACGGCTAGGGCAACAATCGGTATGATCAAAAGAACACTGAGAGGCAGCTCAAACACATCAAATCATTATCTTCTCATTAATTACTTTAATATTTTCACAAGGAATCTAGAGAGTCTCCATATTTTCCTAATAGCTTATTCATATATCAAATGTCTTATATGATATGCTCAAGGAAATATGGCACAGAAATACGAGGAACGTATAGCAACAAAATATCAAATAGAAGCAAGATACTCTACTAAACATGGTGATATCATTTGTTATCTACTTAACCTTCTAACTATTCCAAGTTACACAAGTTCAGGATCACCATTTTCCTACTATTGAGTGTAACTCAGAAACTCATCCTTATAAGTTAAAAAGGATTAGAACTGATCAGGTTCTAATCTAGCTCAATCAGATAGACGACTACGAGTTAAATTAATGAATCATACATCCTAGTTTTGTGAATTTAGACGTTCTAACTAAGATCTAATCAAGATCTTCTAAAACTATGGATTATGGATTAAACACTATGAGATTTAGGTTTAATCATATAATCCAAAGAGGATAAGACCTAAGTTTTAGGTTTTATTCTATTAGTGATCTACTAGTTATGACAAATCCTATTAAGTAATCAAACTTAATAGGATGAATCTCCTACCTTAAATCTAAGGTTAAAAGATAAAATAATTAGAACGAGTTGTAAAATAAAAGAAAGTCTAGAAACTAATAAAACTAAAGTTTCACCCATTGGGTAATCTAATTTACCCAATGAGTGAACTCTAACCTATGATCTAGTCCTAGTCTCAAGAAAGGTCATTAAGGTGTAGTGCTTAAGACTTAGAGAGATTACTAGAATTTGACTTAATAGTTAATTTCACTCACTTAAATGATTATAATATTAGCTTTAGGGTTTTGGAATGATAACTAAAGGGTACGTGTGCTTAATCCAATCTTAGGGCAAAATGACCATTTTGTCCCTACATTAAGGGTCAAAAAGTTAACTTTTGATTTGAGGGTTAAAATTGATATTTCTTTTCCAACTCATTTCTTACTATCTAACTTGAAGATAGACAGTAAGTACGTCCAAATTTGACCTCAAATGGTCAAGTTGTGACTAAAATAAGGCTATGGGTAATTTGGTCATTTACCTAAATTTCTAGGGTTTAGATCCTAATTATTATTTCAGTATGTTGGTGACATGGGAATTCTAGGTTAGATAGCTTCTTGAATTTTTGAATTTGGAGTTGATTTGACCAAGTTATGGCCATTTGAATTCCAAGGGCATTATGGTCATTTTTCACTAAAGTCAACTCTAAATTCGAGGGTTGACTTTTTGTCCTGATGTCTGATGAGAAAACTAATACTACTACGGTGATGGAGCCGCTCTCCTGAGCTTTATAAGACCCATATTGACTATGTTTTGATAACTGGGTAAAAAGTTATGACTCTAAATAGGTTCTAAAATATTACCTCGTTATACGTACCCCGAAATAAATTTTTACATTACATTAGTTGATTCCTTACATTTTTCTGAGTATTTTAAGACCTATATTGGCTATATTTGGATCATCCTATAAGAAGTTATTAAACTTTTAAGATTTACTATTCAAAAATACAATTTGAATTATTTTACTGTTCATTTATTCAAATTGAATTAATTTACTGTTCATTTCTAAAGTTTTTATATAGGATTTTTGAAATTATTAATCCTTAAATAATCTGTGATTAATTATGCTTAATTATTAATTAACATTAACTAATTTATTATTAAATTATATTTATTTTACTATAACAAAATAATTAGTGTTAATCACCATTTAATTAGTCTTAATTACTTAGTCTTAATTACTTATTAATGTCTAATTAAGAATAATTAATTATACTTTATTGTTTAATAATAATTAATTATCCTAATTACTATTTAAGGTTTAATTAACCTTTAATTTACCTTAATTAATCTATAATTATACTTAATTAATTAAGGTTACTGTTCAAAAATAATTATCACTAATCCTAATTTAATTAACCACTAATTGTAATTAATTAATCATTAACAGTAATTAATTAACAGTAACAGTAATTTAATTAACAGACAGTGGGCCCCACTAGACACGTGGCACTGCCACAGGTTGCCACGTGGTACTATGGGCCCCACAGGGGCTGAGTCAGCTCGGGTGACTGTGCAGTGGGACCCACCTGACATGTGGCACTGCTAGAGGCAACCACATGGCACTTTGGTCCCACGGGAAGCCGAATCGCCGCAGTTGACCGGGCAGTGGGTCCCACTTGCCACGTGGCAGGCCTCTGGGCCGCCATGTGGCGCTGTGGGCCCCACTAGGCGAACCGTCGCACCGGCTCGGGCAGTGGGTCCCACTTGCCACCTGGCGGGCCCAGAGGCGGCCACGTGGCGCTGTGGGCCCCACTGGGGAGCCGAACCATCGCACGGGCTCGGGCTGTGGGCCCCCACGTGACACGTGGCGTGCCGGTTGGCTGCCCTGTGGCACTGTGTGCCCCACGGCCGAAGCCGAAGGGTCGTCGCTTTGGCTGGTGGGTCCCACTGGACACGTGGCAGGCCCAGAAGGTGCCACGTGGCCTGGTGGGCCCCATCCGACTGACGCGGACCCGGCTCGGGCGGGTCGGGCTCGGGTCGACCCTGCCCGACCCGGACTTCGTCTCCCTCGTGGAGACGAGCCGAGGGCTTCGGGCTAGGGCACGGCTTTTGCCGGCCTTCTCGGCGCCGGACCACCTCGGCCCGCACGGCTGACGGTAACCCTCGACGAGTGCTACACACCGGTGGGCGGACCATCGCCGGAGGTGGACGGGATCGCCGGCAAATCGAAACCCTAATTTCTAGGGTTTCGGTGGCTGCGAAAAATTGGCCCGAGGCTTCAAGCCTGGATCTGGGCTAGCCGAACCTGATCGAGGCCGATCAGGTCCGGTTGATTGTCGATCTAAGTCCTAACCTACAATTCTAAGGTTAGACGACGGCGACCTCACCGAGGGGTACCTGAAGTCGACGACTGCTGGTGGCTGGACTTCGGGGCTCTGATCTGGCTCGATCTGGGCTCGGATTTTCGCAAACCCGGAGCCCAAAGGTCGGCCGAGGTCTTATAGACCCGCCGGCGACCTCGCCGAGGTCGGGGAAGGCCAGGATTGGCCGGAAACGGCGGCGGCCCGCCGCGTGTCACGCGCGGGCGACGGGGCCGAGGGAAACGGCCCTGTAGCCGTTGGATCTGGATCATATCCAACGGCTGCGATGGCGCCATCTGATCTAACGGCGCCGTTAGCTACAGTTGACGGTAACTTTAAATACTTAACGGCACATCGTTAAGGATTAAAATAATATTTTTTTTTTCTCTTTTTTTCAGAAAATTTTGAACATGTTTTTCCTAGCTAATTTGGGGTCAAGGAATTCAATGGTGAAGTCGGATTTTCGATCCGACGAGTATTTTGATACCTCAATTTCTGGGGTATTTTCTTAATTATTAAAATATTCGTCGAAATTTCGACGACTTCCGATTGATACGAAAACTTTACCCCAAGCTAATTTGGGGTCAAGGAACGTAATGGCGGTGTCCATTTTTCAATTGAAGGTCAATTTAAATAGGTAAATTTTCTAGGGTTTCTGGATTTCTAGAAATCATGATTCGATCCGTTTGACTCCTGATTTGGACTAGGTCTCAGAGGTTGACTCCACTTGACCTAATTAGCACTTATAATTGTGTTTAAGACTCAGGGTTAGTCCTAATCAACTATGGTAACATCTCAGGTTGTTACACCAATGGACCATTAATCTTTATAGATTTAATGCAACAAGTGCTAAAACCATATTTGGACAAGTTTGTGATCGTCTTCATTGACGATATCCTCATTTATTCCAGAACTCTGAGAGATCATGAGGAACATCTGAGGTTAGTATTAGAAACTTTGCGTGAGCATCAACTGTATGCCAAGTTCTCCAAGTACGAGTTCTGGCTCAATTCCATTGCATTCTTGGGGCACATAGTTGATGCTCAGGGTATTCGGGTAGATCAGAGTAAAGTAAGTGCTATTCAGGACTGGGCTCAACCTAAGTCTGTCACCGACATTAGAAGTTTCATGGGATTGGCGGGATACTACAGAAAGTTTGTTAAAGGCTTTTCCCAGTTTGCTTCGTCGTTGACTAAATTGACTTAAAAGGTCGTTCCGTTCATTTGGAGTCCAGAATGCGAGGAAGCATTTCAAACTCTAAAAGATGCACTTTTTACTGCTCCAGTTCTTGTTCTACCTAAAGAAGGCTTGAATTATCAAGTATATACCGATGTCTCTAGAATCGGTCTAGGTTGTGTGTTAATGCAAGAGGGTAAGGTAATTTCCTACGCCTCTCATCAGTTAAAACCCCACGAGCGAAATTATCCAGTTCATGATCTTGAACTTGCAGTCATGATATTTGCCTTGAAAATATGGCGTCACTATCTGTACGGAGAGCAGTGTTCAATTTTCATTGATCATCAAAGTTTAAAGTACATCTTCACCCAGAGAGAGTTGAATTGTTGCCAGAGAAGATGGTTGGAGCTCATCAGTGATTATGACCTTAGTATCCAATACCACCCAGGAAAAGTGAACGTAGTGGCCGATGCTCTTAGCCGTCGTGCTACTTTAACCTCTATGATCACATCCAGTTCTTGGGAACCCAAATTTCATAAGCTTGGAATTTCTCTGGTTAATGGCGATATGCTGAGTTCACTATTAGCAAATATTAATGTGGAATCCACTTTCCACCGAGATGTCTCTATCTTGCAAACCAAAGATGATGAGTATCTAAAATTTAAAGTAGATATTGAAGGTGGCCTTCGTCATGATCTGCAGTTGCGGAATGGTGTAATTTATCAAGAAAATCAATTGTGGAATCCTAAGTCTATGCATCAAGAAGTGTTAGTCGAAGGCCATAATTCTGTATATCATATTCACCCAGGCAGTACTAAGATGTACCAGGACCTAAAATAACCATTTTGGTGGCCAAGAATGAAGAAAGATGTAGCTGACTTTGTGGCCAAATGTCACACCTGTAATTTTGTGAAGGCCGAACACCAAAGACCTGGTGGTCTTCTGCGTCCATTAGATATCCTTGAATGGAAATGGTTCGATATATCTATGGATTTTGTCATGGGATTGCCTCGTGCAAAATCTAGTGTCGATGCAATCTGGGTGATAGTAGACCGCTTAACTAAATCAGCGCATTTTCTTCCCATCCGTCAAACTTATTCTGTAGAGAAGTTAGAAAAACTCTACATTAAGGAAATTGTCAGGTTGCACGGGATTCCAAAATCAATCGTATTCGATAGAGATAGTAGATTTACTTCTAAGTTTTGACAGCTGTGCATCAAGATCTGGGTACTACTCTAGCCATGAGTACATCCTTTCATCCTCAAACGGATGGTCGGACTGAGAGAGTAAATCAAGTTTTGGAAGATTTACTTAGGCTTTGTATTCTTGATTTTGCTGGTTCCTGGGAAGATCACATCTTATTAGTGGAATTTGCCTACAACAATAGCTTTCAAGCCAGTATTTGGATGGCTCCTTATCAGGCATTATATGGTAGAAAATGTAGTACTCCGCTAGCTTGGTTAGAAATAGGAAGCGTTCAGCTCTTTGGTTCAGAATTAGTTGAAGAAACTAGAAATAAGATCAAATTAATTCAGTAGAGAATTCGTTCAGCTCAAGATCATCAGAGCAAGTATCATGATTCTCATCACCGTCTCCTAGAATTCAATGTGGGAGATTCTGCTTATCTAAAGGTCAGTCCAATGAAAGGTGTCTTCAGATTCAGCGTAGCTGGGAAACTCAGTCCCCACTATGTTGGACCTTTCAAAGTTTTGGCAAAAGTAGGATCTGCCTACCGGTTAACGCTTCCTGATGGCTTTGCAGTTGTTCACAACGTCTTTCATGTATCATCATTGAGAAGATGTCTTTGAGACCATTCTCATCTCGTTCAACTTCCGGCAGTAGAGATTCAACCCGATCTTTCGTATGCCGAAGAACCTATCAAAATATTAGATCATGATCAAAAGCAGCTAAGAAAATGATCAATTTCTGTGGTCAAGATTCAGTGGAAAAATTGATCCTTGGAGGAATCTACCTGGGAGAAAGAGGCAGATATGCGCAATAAATATCCACAGCTCTTTGCAAGACTAGGTATTATTCTTCTCTTTCTCATCTATTGTACTTGGAACTTGTTCTGTCCCAATAGTATTCTCTTCACTTGAGTGATGTCGGGGATGACATCGTTCTTAAGTGGGGGGAGTTTGTAACAACCATAGTTGTTATCTTAGCTAAGCCTAGATTTGTTAAGCTAAACCAAGCTTTGAATTTTGATTCCATTAGATTCAATGGGTCATTTAAACCTAACCCTAGAAGTTTGGAATCAATCAAAGCTAAATTGGGAAATTTAGTATTTTTGGCTATTTTTAAGCCCTAGAAATTATCTATATTAATTTGATCTCTAAATTAAAATATAATTTCATTTTTGAATTCTTCATACCATAATTAGCTAAAGGTGAATTTTTGGGAATTTTTGGAGCTCATTTGGTCCTAAATTGGATTTAGAATATTTAAGAATAACTAAATATTATTCAATTGATTTATTTATAATTAAATTATATAATTAATTAAATTATAAAAGGCGGGCTTTGCTGTCGGGACCGCAGCAGATCCGCTGCGGGGTCCCGATAGCGAGCACCTAGTTAAGCCACCCGATGCATTGGCACGCATCCTGGCGCGAACCATCGAACGACGGGATCTCCTCTGCGTTAAGATTAGATCCTATGCATCAGATCCATCGCTAGCATCCGACGGCTACCATCATATCCCGTTTAAGTAACACATCCGAGCCATCCTAGACCAACGCCCGATCCATCAGACGATGTACACGAACCCGAGCACTGTGGATCGTCTCCCTCATCTCGCCCCATCTGCGTCTGGTCCCCCCGATAGCCAGAAACCTCCCAGCCCTCGTGGTAGTACAGGAAGACCCCAAAATTCCCCTCCTGCCTTCGGCGCGTCTGTCTTGCAGGTCGTCTTCTCCCCAAATTGCCCATAGCCATTGGCCCGTGCCTTTCTCTTCAGCCCGAGCCTCCTCCCATTGCCTGAGCTCTGGAAACCAACCCTAGGGCCTCCTCCCACCTATAAATACCCCCAGAGATTCACAATGAGTCCTTGTGCTCACTGTGAACCCTCCTTTGGCAGCCAAAGTACTTGGAGTTCCCATCTCCCCTCGACAAATTCCCAGCGTTCCTGAAGCTTATAACTGCTAATAGAGGGCTCGTCTGGGGTTCAGACCCCCTGTGAACCTTCGTCTATCACCCAGGGAGCTCGGAGGCACTTCAATTTCCCTCAGCCAAGCCTGCAACCCATCCTCAAGTACAGCCTTCTCCCGTGGATTTCCTTCAATCCAATTCCTCGTCTGTCTTTGCATAGAGCCTCTGGATGTCTCCTAATTAGCTGTAGCCACTTAGGGAACCAGTCGTGATTGTTGGCCGAGGCTAGGCTAGCTCGAATCGATCGTATCGATCGATTGAGCTAGTGGCCGAGCCATGGTTGAGTCCGAGTAAGGACCCAGCGATCGGTTGCACCCCATGTTATGAAACTTTGGGGGTTTGACTCACCTCACCTCCCTGAAGGTGTAGGTATCGAACCCCGGTCGATTAATGGCCTCTGTGAGGAGAATTGTCTCCTCACATTAAGTTTTAAGCAGCCGTATCGAAGGCGTCTCGGGTGAGTAGCACCCCATCGATCCAAATGGATTCAGATGGGGGTTCTTAGTCCAATCGTTGTGTCTCGACCCCAGGAACGTGTAGGGATCGAGTTGAGCCGCCACCGTCGTCGGAGCGTCGAGAATTTTAGTGCTGATCCTTGCCTGGGACGGACCCATCGAGAGGAAGAAGACGACCGATTTTGGGTCAGGCTGACCCCAACCCGCGCGGTTTTGATTTTGGGCCGCGTCTATTAATTAATTATCGGAAGACATTTTAATGGTTACGCATTTAACTAATCAAATCATATAGTTTTAATTTAAATAAAAATACAAAATAAATTATTTAAGTAACTTTGGTTATACTGATCCAAATGGTATGATCCAATATACCATTTGAATCAAAAAAATACAAGGAATCTAAATATAAAATAAAACCATAGATCCAATGGTTGGATTTAAAATTATTGATAAAACCTTTTCTATTTTTAGTCTAATTATAATAAATTAATTGATAACCCAATTAATTGATTAAGGGCTCTGATTGCTCATTAAACCCTAAGGAATATTTGTAGACTCTTAAAACAAACTTTGGACATTTAATTTTCTTAATCACCTCTTAATTACCCTAATTAAGGATAAGTAAATTTAACCCTAAATTAGTCTCTAATTTTGGGGCTAGTTAGTTCCTAATGTCAGGATAAGTCTATTAGAACATAAGTGTGAGGTTTGGATTGCCTTAGAGTGCCCTAATTTTACTAATCAGCCTAATTGGCTTAAATAAGTGATTAGTGCTAATTGAGCTTGAGTAGGTTGTCAAAACCTAAGATAAGTGTGTTCCCCACTTCAGTGTACAATATGAAACACATTACAATAGATTATATCCAATTTAGATAACTAAACCCTAAAATCCCAATTGTAGCCTTAGGAGGGGTATTTTGGTCATTTTGACCAAAATGTGCTTAAATGCTCCTTAAACCTAGGGAAATTCAGTAAATCAACCTCAGTTGAATTATTAATATTCTCTGAACTTTTAGACTAATAACAATACTAATAGGGTCATTAATCTAGGAAGTTTTCAATTAAGCCCTAAATTAAGACACTTAGATCTTAAGTGATCCTAAAGAAGTCACTTAGCCTTAATACTTAAATCTAATAATTGCAACTGTTAAATATCACTTTAATAAGTTTAAATTAGATAAATTATTATCTTAAAGGCCAAAAGAAATGCAATTGGCAAAGTCTAAGTTAAAAACCTAGCTTAAGTCTAAAGTGATCAAATAATTAGATCTTAGATCTTAGACCTTAGACTTTAGATCTTCTACTTGATTTAAACCATCTCCTTTGGAATTTACTTAAATGATTGGTTGTTTAATCCTTTGAAACCTTCCACGGGGGTATAGGATGATTCAATTCATAAGATACTCAGATTATCTTAAGGATTGAGTCTAGATCTCAGATTCTCAAGTTCTTAATTGATTATTTTATCTTATAATCAGTAGAATAACCTTTCACAATGTTCTTAGCTCTTGGATCTTTCAGCTTATAGGATTTTGTACTTCTAATTTGGGTAGTAAATGTGAATCTTAGATCCTTAGTAGGACTTTTTCCTTGGGTTCAGGATTTGAACACCAAAGTGGGGTTTAAGTCCAAAATCCTTAAATCTTTATTTACTTAATCAAGATTTGGGTAAGAGAGTTAAATATTAATAAATTAGGTCATTGATTTAATTATTTAAATCTTATAGTCGTCACATGATTTTGGATTAGAACTTGTTAAGTTCTAAATTTAACTTTAAGGTCGTAACTCTAAAAACTTACTTGATAGCTGGATATTGGAGATCCTAAACTTGTATAATTTTTAGAATAGTTAGATTGGGTAATTTGATAACCATGGATATCACATAAGTCTAGATTGAGTCTCTTGCTTACTTTGACTAGATTGCTTGGCACACCTTAGATATTGAGCCTTATTCTTTGAGCATAATAGGAGAACTTAGGATATGGATGATACATCCCAAGTTAGTATTTGAATTGCATATCATTCAAGTATTTTAGGGTTTGCAGATGGTAGAATATATCCTAGCTTAGTCTGCCTCTTCAGTAATAGTATTGTATAGAATGGACTCAGACCTAGCAGATTTGGATGGCTAGTCTGGGGATTGATTAATTGATCTCATATTATGGTGGCCTTGTATGGCCTATTGGCTGGTGTGGCAGTACTATGTCTTAGGCTTATTCCTACCTTAGCTATGTTGTTCAGTATCATTTTCTTTTTGCTTTGCCACATGCTTCAGTGGCCTTATTTTCAGTATTCGCTCATTTTTGCCACATGTTTCAGTGGTTGTACATAGATTGCTTTGCTTTTGCCACATGTCTCAGTGGCTTTCTTTACTTTTTCATTCCTAAATCAGCATGTTGTATGTATACTCTTATGGCTTACTTACATATATTGGCATATTTAGGATGCTAGAATTGCATGTTTGTTTTTCGGCATTGGTGTTCTTATTATACTCAGCATGTGTTAATACGATCATAAGCATGTTAAGTTCAGAATTGTATTAGCTGTTTCTTTTAGCTTTTAGCCTCACATTATTTATTTCATATTGTATGTGACTTTTCATACTAGTTGTTAGCTATAAATGGATAATTTATAGTTACCCATCTCTTCATAGCTTGTTGCACCCATTACTGCTTGCATGTTTAGTTAAATTTAAATGTGATATCTTTAAAATTTTCAGTTCATTAAATATCTTAAAATGTACTTAGATAATTGTCTAACTGTAACCTTTTTATTTTATTGGCTGGGCCCTGGCATTTGTTATACCGACAAATGTTAGATTCAGACTTGTTCATGGGCAGTGTTGTAGGAGAAGAGTAGGTTCAGGAGGAGGATCGTGCTGCTGCTGATTAGTTAGATCTTGCATTTATATTTTAGTTAGATTGAGAGACCTTGCATTTTCTTTTAAATCCAGTTTGTAATAATTAATTCTGGATGTATTTCATTTCTGCATTGTGATGAGTTACTATATTGTTTTTCCTTTTCTCTACTATGTATGCTTGTGGATGTTACCTTACTGTTTATTGCTTCTGCCACTTTGACACTTGTATATTGATGAACGTTATAGTACTTGGTGACAAGTCCTTGGCTTAAGGCATGTTGGGCTTACCTAACTTTACTTAAGTTGGGGATTTACCACAATTGGGGCACCGTACTTTCTTGTTGTTCAGTACGAGGGCACCACACCAGTCATCTGCAGAGTACAAAATTATACAAAAAGTTAAAGACATGATTCTGGTGATCAAGCCTTAGAAATAGAAGAACACATTAAAAAAATACATACCTTGAAACTAGGTTAAGGTAACAGTTCTAAAAATGACTGCACATGAAGCAAATAAAGCCTCATGATTTAAATTATCATTGCATGATTTAGAATTGGAAAATTTTTTCTTGCACCTAAGATTTTGATACATTTACTTTATAGTTCTAGTTTTGAAGTTCTTGCTTACTATAAGAGCCTTAAATGCAAATTTTCTTAGATATAATTGAGATTTTGAAATTGATGACAATTATAACTCATTAAAGACTCTGATCTAAACAATAAACGACATATAAAAAAGTGTATCATAGTAGTTGATTCCTTGATAAGAAAATTTTCAAACAATATTCATCAATTACATTCATCAATTAACTTCATCGTGTATCATTTGAGGTTACTCTAAAAGAGTCTATTAGATAAACACAAGAGAGTGATAAAAAGAATGAGTCTTTAATAGCTACAATTTTATCTAGATCCTAAATATAACTCAAATTGAACTTAGATAATATATTCAAGGAAACTAATTTTGGGTGTCAAATGATACGGAGTTACAATGTATTAATTTATGATATGCAAGTTACACCAAACATGTGAAAAGTAAAAAAATGTATAAGAAATTGAAGACCCTACTCTAGTGATAAAGAATAAAGAAGGAGGTAGGAAAGCACATCATAAAATGCATATCGTGTAACCAAGCCAAGGCAATACATCAAAAATCAAGGGGACCACTCCAACCACTTTTAATTATATAATCAAATTAAGAGAATATTTTCATGCATTTTGTGATGTTTTTTCATTGATCCATATTGAGAAACAACATTATTTAGGTAATTAATGATTCTCTTACAAAATCAACTCATTTATTCCCCATTTAAAAAGTTGGACAAATTAACTTTAATAGAAATAATTTGAAACAATTTGATTACATGGATTATGTATTACAATTATCTGATCGAAATGAAGTATTAACATCAAAATTTTGGCACACTAATCAGAAAAATATCTAAGCTTTATAAAAGCATAATTTTCTATTTATAACTAGATAAAGAAATATAAAGGGTAATGTAGATTCTTAAAAACTTTCTTTGTCCTAATGTTCTATGTATTTAAGGTACATATAATAATCACCCTCTATAAGTATAATTCACATACAATAATACCACAATGTTGATAGATGTAGCACTTAAAACAATCACCTTCCATAGTTTGAGTACAATGGAAGAATTATGAATAGAAGAATGAACTTTGGAAAGGGAATCATATATGGATCATGCTTACCTTCATCTCTTCCATAAATAATTGTAAGTCCATAAGGCATTCTTGAGTTATTTAATGTAAGATTCTTATACTTAAGTTTAATTTCTCAAATTTGTTAATTAGATAGGGAAAATGACATTAATTTAAGTTTGGGAATCTGTAAGAACTCTAAGCTATTTGAAACAAAATCTATAGCTAAAATAGGCTAGGCACCTAGGCTAGGCACCTAGATGTATTAAATTAATTTTCCTAGTTGTGTCACCCAAATTCAACTAAAAATGTTCCCAAGTTCATAGTTGAAAAAGAGCTAATTTTTAAGATAGCCTTATCATCAAGCACTTGGGTGTATGCAACAAAATAAAACTAAAACTCTGAGACAAAATATTTATTTCAATAAAATCCATTTTCTAAGCAAACATGATATTTCAATTTATGTATATAAAGTGAGCTTATCATCTTAAAATTGCTCATGTCTTACCTACATAAGTTGATACCAACCAATTTATACAGCTTTGAAAGTCTATCATAACTATGATAACTGTAAAAACGTAGTTGGTAGGTGAATGGAGAAATATAGAACAAAAAATTGATGTGCTCTATATGGATAGGCATTTTCACATAATATTCTTATGTACAACCCAAATAAGAATTAGTTTAAGTACTAAAAGGAAAATTTTTTATATGAATTTATATGGATGATAAAAAGTTTTGTTTTGCTTTTAGTGTAATCAATTTTATTTTTATTATTATTATTAGATATGTAAAACTAAATATTATGAAATAGCACTTTTATCCTTAAGATATGCAAAGAAAACAAAAAATGATCGTGAATATGATATGTTACTATTTTAATAATGAACTCATTTTTCATCGACATTACTCCTCAAATTGATCTCACATAATAAGCACATATAATATTATTGAGTCCAATAAACAAGGTCATTAAAATATTGAGCTGATTGAATAACTTTCAATTAACTTGCATTAATAGTTGCACATAGAAGAGCTTACAAGAAAAATTCAAAGGGCTTAATTATATTGTTTACGTCCTCCTCAGTTATTATTAAAGATGAACTTCCACGTAAATGGCAGACTTGAACATATATAAAGGTGTGATAATGAATGGAGGAGGACCACAAGAACATTCTAAGTAAGAGAGTGGCCACAATGTGTAACAACCCAAGATTGTTAAATCTAATTTGCAGTTATTTGATTTATATAATTTCTTAAAAATTCTGAAATAATTCATCACAAAATTATAGGACCACTATGTTAAATAAAGTGCTTTATGGTGAATATATAGCTCAAATTTATGATCATTTAGATTGAAGAATCTCACAAAATAAATTACTAAATATTTTAGCTTTAGAAAATTCAATAAAATAAATTTAAAGTTAAATATGAAAATTAAGGTATTATTAGATTTCCCATTTTTATATACCATCCATTAAAATTTCATAATTTGAATTTAAAATAAGTGAAAAATACACTAAATGCATTATGTACTAAATTTATTAAAATTTTCAAATTAATAATTATTTTAATAAGAATAATCTTAACTATAATTAGCAGGGTGAATCTTGACTATCAGATCATCAAATCCAATTTAATGGGAAGCATCCAATGTAAACACAGAAGAACCAAACTCGTCAAGTTGAAGAAAACATGCACCTCTGGATAATCCATCAATTAAAAAGTCATGAGGCTGATTGTAATCATTAATTTAAGATGCATAATGGACAATGGATCAAGAATACCAAATTTATAATTACACATTGGATCATTGTATTAAGCCATTTACAACTCACTGACTATTATTAAACCATACCATTACCAAACTTAACTTGATGACCCAACTATACAGTACCTTCATCAATGTCTAACTAACATTAGACAGAAGAGTTAGGCGATAAGGGTTTCGTGTAACAAGTCTAGGTAGTTACCAAGTTTAATTTAAGCTGAATCACTATCTAATTTTCATCCCATTATGGTCAAATAGCCATTAGAAGCTAACCCTGGAATCTTGGGGTCAATAGAACCTCATTAGGTAAAATTGGCAATTTTGCCAATTTAGGAACCCTAGAATAGTGCCAAAATATTTTGATTTCCAAATTAAATTTTGATTATATTTTTGAATTCTTCACCTCCAAATAAGCTAGGGGTGCAAGCTTGAGAGTTTTTGGAGGTCATTTAGGCCTTAATTGTAATTAATTTAAATATGAAAAATTGCATAAATGAGTTTCAAACAATTTGAAATTGCATATATAATTTTCAATGGTCTGGTCTCTTCTGGGATCCGCTGTGTGAAGCACGGCTGATCTGTTGCAGAGCCTGAGTCATGCAACTGTGAGGCTGATGCCATTTGTCCATCTATCTACATGGATCAGACAACCTAGATTAAAATTTGACCCTGTGCATTCGCAAACATCGAATCACGCTAGTCAGGACTTTTTCGCGATCAATTTTTAGGATTTGGAGTATCGGGGTCATTGTGCCATCCTTCTCGATAAATTTACTGACTCTCGAGCATCCCGACTAAACTGATCATTTTCTTCACTCGTTCGTGCCTGACTATGAGGATTCGTTCACACTCCTTCATCAGACGTTCCTCCCCATTCCCGCGCTACATCACCAATACTATTGCAACTTATTCCCTCATCTAGTGAGACCCCTCCATCGGCAGGCCAGGCAGCCCCACTGACCCCATTTCAGCCATTGGATGGAAATTTTGGGTCTTGCGCCAATTGGCTCGACCCGTTGATCCCATGACCTCTTCTTGGCTATTTATGGAGTCCCACCAGTCTTAGTGAGCTTTTTTGTTCACTGAGAAGACTTCAATTGCCCACAGCCATTCTTAAATTTTCTATCCTCTTTTGACTAACATCCTAGCAAGGTTCGGGGTCCAATTCTCGATGACCCTGAGGCTTAAAATTGGTGTTAAAACTCTTTATCGATTCATTTTATTGTAAGAAAGCAAGCAGCAGCAAGTTCAGCTCCATAGGTTGCACCAGGTACCTCCCCTACTCGCATTGAGCTGAGTGAGTTCAATGCTTAATTTAAATACCATTAGGTAGGTTCCAGATCAACGCTTGGAGTCTAATTCTGGATTTCAACCTCCTTGAATTGAAGGAGGTTGGAGTAGTTAGCTCAGTCCAGACAGTGTGAATCACCGTCTGGACAGAGTTCTCGCCAGTTCAATGAAAAATGCACCTCTAGGTTATGATGCTCCAACCCAATCAAATCAATTTCAACATCATATGCTAAGGTGAATGGAATAAAATGCTGGGTTCCCTAGGCTCGGGCTGAGCTCCGTTCGATCAAATTGATAGTTCAGGCCATAACACTGAAGAATGCTGAAGCTCGAGTAAGGTCGAGATGTTTCGGCCACCCTCAAATCAGTCCAAGTTGGGGTTTCGATTCTTCATGACACCCTGATGGTGTAGGGATTGGGTTCAAACTGTGGCTTAGCTTATGTGGGGAAAATTTATGCCCCACAGAAAGCCCTAAGACCAGGAATTGTCGTAAATGAGGCAAGTAGCTCCCCACCGATTTTGACCTTATCAGTTAGAGATTTAGGGCTTAATCGAAGCCACTCAACTAATGGAAGGTGCACCGATCATCTAGGGGTGATGGAGTTGCATGTAGACCAATAATTTGACGATTAGGGTTAAACCCTAATCGTCTGCTGTCGGAAGAAGGCGGGGGAGGAAGACGATAGCAAGAGTCAGGCCGACCCGTGATCCGCACTGACAAGCAGTAACGGGTTGTCAGGCCCAGTCGACCTGTGACTTTTTTTTGGGCTGAGAATAAGGAAGGATTAATCAAAATTATTTTCCTAAAGTAAGAAAATCTGATTAATCAATCCCTATGATTATTTAATTGAAATAATACAAATTAAGTTTATGTAATAACTTTGCCATTTTCGCTCCAAACCATATGAAATTATATACCATTTGGTTCAGAAAAATACAATGAATAATAATATACAAAAATATTTTTGTTTCTGTGAGCCATTTTCTAAATTTTTCCTAAATACTCCAATGGTATAATTAATGAATATTAGTACTTCTAATTGTTCAAATGCTCTATTTAGGGTTTCTAGATGGTCCTATTGGAATGTAGAACTTAATTCCATGGTTGTATAATTTTTGTAAACTATGTTCTTAATTATGCCTTAATCCTTAAATTGCAAGATTAGTAATAATTAGAGCTTTTACTTAACTTAATTAGCATATTATAATATCTAATTGCTCTCTTGCATATTTAAATCCAATTAGCCATGTTAAATCTATTTTATGAATATTATTTATTCATTCAAATGCTAATCACTTTAGAAATGGATTAGTGTTAATTAGACTTAATCATCCTTTAATTTTATTAATTTAACATATATATGATCATTAAACATCAATAACCATATTAGTAGGCTCATAATCTAGTTTAGACATCATAGATCTCTAATATCTCATAATTAGGGTGAAAAACTAATTAAATTTATATAATACAAACCTAAATCAAGAACTGATTTTGTATCTTCTGATTTTGCATGGACTTAGTTAACACTTTGTGATTGACATTGGCTCTAGGCTAGTAAAGTAGAATATTTAAATCTTATAATAACTCATATGATTTATCATCTTGATTATATCTTAAGATCCTTAATTTTCTCCAAATCAAGATAACTAGCATAAATTAACCATTACTAAAATAATTAATTCTTAATAATTGTATGATTTTACCCTATAATTCATGTGCTTATAGTTAAGTTATAGTTTAGAAGATCACCATGCTTGATTTTGCATATTATCCTAATGATTGAATTCATAGACCTACATGTAACTATACTTGTTAATTTAAGATCAATTCTTGTTTAAGTATAAATGTTATATAGTGGCTAGAAGCTATAGATCCTTAAAGTGTA
The DNA here is from genome assembly GCA_016760335.1 of Gastrodia elata. Classification (NCBI taxonomy): domain Eukaryota; kingdom Viridiplantae; phylum Streptophyta; class Magnoliopsida; order Asparagales; family Orchidaceae; genus Gastrodia; species Gastrodia elata. The sequence goes on along the minus strand of CM028669.1, from coordinate 77,965,219 downwards.
AAGATAGTATTAAACTTAAGTAAATGCTCTACTTTTAATAGGGCTACTTTGAGGTAGAAAAATGCCTTATTTGTCTCATTTTGAGGCAGAACCTTAGATGGACCTTAACAGCCTTAGATGATTGCTCCTATGCCTTATGGTAGGACAACCTAAAGAGACTTAGATTGAGTTATCTTTTGTTATCGGTATCCAAGTTAAATGACTTATATGTAACTTCCTTGTAGCCTCTTGTGAAGGACTTATCATAATGGAGGATGGATTTATTAACTTGTAAATCCTTGATCATTAAATAGATTGTTAGAATGAGTATGTTAGTATTATTATATGGAGATCGTAGTGCATATCCATATTATTGATTTATTCAGCAGAATATGGAATTGGTTGATTTACCCTGATAGAAATTTAGAGTTTCGGTCTTATCTTAGGTAATTAGATAAGTATAATTCAGTTCTGCATAAACATCTCAAATCTAAAGTATGTTAAAAGTTTGGAATATTAAAGCTTTGTTTAATTGAATAAACTGTAAAATGATCTTGTCCCTTATCCTTATGTGCATTATTAAGTGCAGTTAACAAACTAAGTATTTAAATCCACCCTACACAGGGCATATTAATCAGGCATATGTACACTTAACATGTGATGAATTAGGAAATTATAAAATTATATTATATATTAAATGTTAAATTTAGTAGGATTAAAATAGTATGGTATAGTTTATATAATTAAACTTCAAATTTCTAATATTTTCAAGGTAAACATATGTAAAGACCCACTTAAGTAGTAATAAATAAAACCCTTAAACATCGAGGCATCTTTTTAGATAATGGTGGAGTTCTTGATAAGAACTCCAAAGTTAAGCGTGCTCATATGAGAGCACTCCCAGGATGGGTGACCTATTGGAAAGTAATCTTATGATAGAAAAATTGTCAGGCCTTCTAAGTCAAAGTGGACAATACCACAGTGCTTATGATTTTGGGATATTATAAATGGTATCAGAGCATGCCATAGAGTGTCTGATAGGAGCTAAGTGCAATATAGGGCAAAGTACCACTCTATATGAGCAACCTTTTGACCCATGATGGTTATGGTGCTACATGGTTGTTGGTAGCTCTTAAGCCTGTAGGGGTCACCTCTAGTTTTATCTACCTGATGGATGGTTCTTGGATCTGTATGTTGATACTAACGAGGATATTAGTTACTTAAGTTGGGGAGATTGTAAAGACCCACTTAAGTAGTAATAAATGAAACTTTTAAACATTGAGGCACCTTTTCAGATCATGGTGGAATTCCTGATAAGAACTCCAAAGTTAAGCGTGCTCATATGGGAGCACTCCTAGGATGAGTGACCTTGTTGGGAAGTTATCTTATGAGAGAAAAATTGTGAGGCCTTTCAAGTCAAAGCAGACAATACCTTGGTGCTTAAGAGTTTGGGCTATTACAACATGCATAACAAATTTGGTTAAGTCCTTAGACAACAAAAGGGGATATTTACTTTGGTTTTGTATAATTTTTTTAGTTTTTAATGCTTTAAAAGCATTTAGTTTATTAAATCTCTTGTCTATTATAAAACACATAAGCATTTAGTTTTTTTGGTTTTTAATGATTTATCTTATGAGGGAAAAATTGAGAGGCCTTTCAAGCCAAAGCGAATAATACCTTGGTGCTTAAGAGTTTGGGTATCACAATGTGCATAATAAATTTGGTTAAGTCCTTAAACAACAAAAAGGGATATTTACTTTGGTTTTGTCTTATTTTTTTGGTTTTAAATGATTTAAAAGCATTTAGTTTATTAAATCTCTTATCATTTATAAATCACATAAGCATATCATGCCATTAGTGGAGTAGTTCTGCTCACCTAAGATATTTTAGTAGAGCAGTTCTGCTCACCTAGAATTTGTGGGATGTCTTGTGACATTAAGGTTATGCATATTTATGGGATAAGATTCTATAGCATTTTCAGATATATGTATACATATTTAATATCATACACCATAATGTATTTCAATTTCTTATTCAGTTTCAATCTCTTACAAATTATTCATTTCAGCACCACACACTTTCGTTACTGTTTTACTTTGCATTAAGTTCTACTAAATTTTACATCTTTTAGTTATTTCAACACTTTTCTATAGTAGTGTTCTATTTTATTTAAATGTTAATCTCTTTAAATGATAATAAAGTATGTCTTAGCTCTTAATGTGTTAGACTCATTGTCTAACATGAGGCCTTTTATATTTCTTCATCTGGGAAACCGACAATCTGACGATTTGTTAGTTCCGGAGCAGTTTGAGGAGCCAACAGTGGAGTTCACTCAGGAGATTCAGGAGGGACCCAAGGAGCAGTAATTAACACAGCTCATATTATTTTGCTTAGTACTTTATCTGTGAGATCTGAGATCTTTACCTTTACTACTCTTTTAATTTTTAAATATTGGCTAGTAATAATTTAACTATGGATGTATTTTTTCTTACTTTTCTGAGATGAATGTTTTACTTAGCTTCTGTGATGAATATTATGGATAAATGTTATGAATTCCTCACTCTGTTATTACTACTACTTATACTTAATATTGTGATGTGATTAGCATGTATGTTATGAAAATACTTATATACATTGGACACTTATTAAATCACCTCTCATAATCCCAATGAATGAAAGTATCCTAACTAATACTTAAGATAAGTATATCACACTTATCTTAAGTATTAGTTCTCAATTATACCTTGGGTAGAGTCTTTATAGCATTTGAGGAGGTTCAGCAGCCCTTATCGAGTAATGCACCATTCCGCCACCAGTTGGGTTGTCATTAATATCTCTGTTACACGTGGCGATGATATGGAATGTTACAGTTGGTATCAGAGAAGACTCATAAAGTGTTAGATAAGGAGAATGTTCCTATCTACTTTTTGATCCATTTTTTGGAGCAAATATGATCAGAATCATTAAGTGTGAGAAGGCATCATCCATAATTCATCAAATTGAATCTCAAAAATGAAACCAAGAACATCTAGAAATGACACCATAGGATTTGAATGAACATTAAAGAAGTAAGAGGCGCATAAGAAAATTAAAGTAAACTTAAGGTTAATAATCCAATAAATGGACATTTTAGGAATGCAGTATCATCATTATGAGGTCATTCACTACCTTAAGCTCTTCGATGATTATTGGACAGATGATTTTTTAGGACAGAAAAATTTATGGTATGACCATTAGCAGAGTATCTCCTAGAGAGGTTGAAGTGCTTGATAGGATCATAATTTGTCTAACCTTCTAAGGAACCAACCTTCTAGTCCTTGCTAGAGAATGGCTAGATCATGTGACTTCTACCTTTAGCGAAACCACATGCCCCGATGATTACCATCTTTAGATCCTGGAAGCCTTACTCAGTGAACCAGCTAAATGATGGTTGTTTTGGACATATCGATGACTCAAGAGAAAGTGCATGAGAGGACATCATGTAGCCACTTATGATCACTTCTGCACATCTTTTAAAGCTGAATTTTGTAGTTGATCTTATTGATAGCTTCTTGTATTCATCTTTCATAGTATTTTATCCTTCGTGCTTATCCATGTAACTTCTCTTTTGAGAAGTAATGATTCAGAAATAGTTATTTTATTTCCTTTTAAGAATATATATCCATGGAATACTGGAACCATGAATCCAGGTTCCCCCTCTATGACTACCCCAATCAAGATTACCATCTCATCATCCAGTGGGTTCGATGAGATTAACTCATTGGTTGGTCTGGTGAAGATTCTAATCGAGTGTTAAGCCCAAAAAACTTGTAGCATCCTAATAGCGCAGCAACAAGCTGTCATTCATGTGGCAGCCCCATCTTCCCCTCATTTCTCTATGGATGGTTTCCTTCATAGCTTCTTAATATTAAGACCATCAATGTTTAATGGGGCCCTAAATCCCATTGATACTATTAGTTCGTTAAAACATGAAGAAAAGAACATCACAAGTATTAAGTGTCCCAATTCTAAAGCTCTCAACTTAGTCACACATCAATTTCAGGATGAAGTAAAATATTGGTGGGAAAATGAAAGAAACACCAAATTCGTTGATTATGTGATTGAGGACAATCCGTGGGAATCATTTATAGAGACATTCAAGGAGGCCTTCATTTCAGCATCAACTCAAAATATCCTTGAAGATGAACTGCATAATCTCTCTCAAGGAGGGAGATTCATCTCAGAGTTGGAGCAAGAATTTTGGCATCTGCCTTGCTTCACCCCAGGTTTAGTGAGATTGGAAGCGACAAGGTGTAACTAATTATTGAAAGGACTTTGGGATTTGATTCGGGCACACCTTGTTTCTCATCAGTTCAATAATTTTGTAGAGCTAGTTGAAGCGGCTTGGTTGCAAGAACACTTCTAGAGCTAGATGGACATAAAAAGGAAAGCTCATTTCACTCTAGCAAGGAAAGAAGCATTTGGGCATCAAAAAGTCACCAAAGTATTCCACATTGAAGTTGATTAATCACCAGTTGATGCCTTAGTATGTGAACATTTCCACCCATATGGTAAATGCTACCACCAAGGAATTGTTTGCTTCGCTTGCGAAATCCAGGTCACCGCTTCTATCGGTGTTTCATTGAGAACACCACATGCTCCTGTTGCAGTCCCCATAAATGCATATGTTGAGAACCATTAACCTTCTTCCCCTGCAACAGTCTACATGCTGACTCCCGTATCAGCCCTCAAAGACAATGAAGTCTTCTCCGGTACATTTTAAATTCATTTTAATTCTTATTTTCATTTACTTCTTTATTCTTTGGATGCTGCAAGTAAAATTAAGTTATTGCTCTAAACATAGGTACTCTAGAAATTAGCAACAAAACTTGTAATGTTCTTTTTGACACTAGAGCAAGTCACTCCTTTATATCAGAAAGGTAGGCTAAATCTCTTAGGTTTCCTTCCTATCATTTAACGAATTCCTTAAGTATAGGGATACCTTTTGGAGCCTACATGCAAGCTCAACTGTCAGTGAGCAAAGTTTCAAAGCTAAGCTTGTAATCCTACTGATAGCAAATTTTGTCGTGATCCTTGGATTGAACTGGCTAAATAAGTATGGCTCCACAATCAACTACCAAAAGATGAAAATTACCTTAGGCAGTGGAAGTCAAGCCAAATCATTTGTAGGCAAGTTCAGTAACCAAGCCTCTCTAATCAATGCTATGAAGGCTGAAAAGCTAGTCAAGAAAGAATGTGATGCTTACCTAGTTAAAATGTTGTGCAAGGATAAATAAGATGTTCATATCAGTAAAAATTGTATTGTATGCAAAATTTCGATGTTTTCTTGAAGACCTACCCGGTCTTCCACTCGTTAGAGAAGTGGAATTTACAATCAAACTTATTATAGGAACATAGCCCATATTTAAAGTTCCATATCAAATGGCACCCAAAGAGTTGCAGTAACTGAACAAGCAACTTCAAGAATTGCTGGAAAAAGGTCTCATTAGGCCAAGCTCATCTTTTTGGGGTGCGCCAGTTCTCTGTCAAAAAGAAAGTTGGTTCCATGCGCATGTGTATAAGCTATCGAGAACTCAACAAGGTGACGATCAATAATAAGTACCCATTACCTTTAATTGATGACCTATTCGATCAGCTACCTGGAGCCAAAGTGTACTCCATGATTGACTTACTGTTCGGTTATCACCAACTATGGGTCAAAAATGAAGATGTTAAGAAGACAGCGTTCAGGACCCTTTATGGATAGTATGAGTTCTTGGTGATGTCTTTTGATCTAACGAATGCACCATTGATTTTTATGGACTTAATGCAGCGTGTGGTTAAATCCTTCTTTGATGATTTTGTCATCATCTTTATTGATGATATCCAGATTTACTCGAAGAGTAAGGTGGAGCATGAACATCATCTAAGAGCAGTATTAGACAAATTACGCAACCATCAACTCTATACTAGGTACTCCAAGTGTGAGTTTTGGCTTGACTCAGTTGCATTAATGGGTCATGTTGTCGGTGCTCAAGGCATTAGAGTGGATCAAATGAAAATTAGTGTTGTTCAAGGTTGGTCATAGCCAAAGACAGTAATTGACATTCCAAGCTTTTTGGGTTTAGCTAGTTTCTAAAGAAAATTTGTGAAAGGATTCTCTCAGATCGCCTCTTTGTTGACCAAGCTAACTCAGAAGGCTGTACCTTTTATCTGAAGTTCCAAGTGTGAAGAAGCATTTTGATGCATTAAAAGATTTTCTCTCAACTGCCCTAGTGCCCGTCTTGCCAATAGAAGGTTTGGACTACCAAGTATACACTAATGCATCTATAGTAAGATTGGGGTGTGTGTTAATGCACGAATAAAGAGTGGTTGCATATGCTTCCCGTCAACTTAAACCCCTTGAAAATAATTATTTGGTGCATGATCTCGAACTTGCTGTCGTCATCTTCGTCTTTAAAATTTGGCGTCACTATCTCTATGGCGTTCAGTGTTCGATATTCACCGATCATCAGAGTTTGAAGTATATATTTACTCAGCGCGAACTAAACTGTCATCATAGAAGATGATCAGAACTGATCAATGACTATGATCTAAACATTCAGTATCATCCTTGCAAAGCAAATGTTGTAGCAGATGCTCTTAGCCATCGTGCTACCTTACGTGCCTTAATAGCTGAATTTCCTAACGTAGATAAATTTTATAAATTGTGCATCGAGCTTGTTATAGGAAATATGCTTAGTCATTCAATTCAGCAAAGTTTGCTAGAACCAACCTTTCATAGAGATGTATCCATCTCTCAAACCAAAAATGAGGACTTTCCTAAGTTCAAAGCCAAAATTAAAGGTGGCCATCTTCACAATTTGTAGATGCGTGGAAGAGTAATGTATCAAAAAAATTGTCTCTGGGTTCCCAAATCTATGCATCAAGAAATTCTTGTTGAATATCATAATTCAGTATATCTTATCCACCCCACCAAGGAAGTACGAAAATGTACCAAGATTTAAGGCAATCATTTTGGTGGCCTAGTATGAAAACAAGTGTGGCATAAATTGTCGCAAAGTGTCATGCTTGTACTCTAGTTAAGGTCGAACATCAAAGACTTAAAGGAATCCTTCATCCTCTAACAATCCTTAAATGGAAGTGGTTTGATATATCTATGTACATCGTCATCGGTTTGCCTAAGTTAGGATATAGAGCCGATTCGATTTGGGTGACAGTTGACCGATTAACCAAGTCAGCTCACTTCATTCCTATGTGACAAACCAATTTTGTGGAGAAGTTGGCAAAGATCTATGTCAAAGAGATTGCCAGACTTCACGATATTTTAAAGATGAAACTTTTTGATCGAGATAATAGATTCATGTCAAAGTTCTAGAAAATAGTGCATCAAGACCTGGTAAATACTCTTGACATGAGCACTGCCTTCCATCCTCAAGAAAATGGACAAACAAAATGTGTCAACCATGTTCTTGAATATCTTCTGCGTTTATGTATTATTGATTTCGATGGTTTTTGGAAAGACCGCATTCCTCTTGTAGAGTTTGCTTATAACAATACTTATCAAGCAAGTATCAGCATGGCTCCATATGAAGCTCTATATGGAAGCAAATGTAGCACTCTATTTGTGTGGTTAGAAATTAGTAGTGTTCAACTTCTTGGGTCTGATTTGGTGGATGAAACTAATAAGAAGGTGTAGTTAATTCAGCAAAGTATTCAGGTAGTGCAAGATCACCAAAGCAAGTACCATGATGCACATCATCATCCTTTAGATTTCAATGTTGGAGATTTTGCATATTTTAAGGCCAGGCCAATGAAGGGTATTTTTCGATTCGGCATAGATGGGAGGATTAGTCCCGTTACGTCAGACCTTTCAAATTGTTAGCGAAGGTAGGCTCTATAGCCTACAGGTTAAAACTCCCCAAAGATTTCTCACCAATGCACTACTTCTTTTATATCTCATCATTGCAAAGATGTCTTTGTGATCCTTTGCATTTAGTTCAACTTCTAGCTGTATCTCTCAAGTTGTATCTTTCCTATATAGAGGAGCCAAACAGAATCTTAGCCCGTGATCAAAAGCAGTAAGGAATTGCTCGATCCCCATGGTGAAAGTTCAATGGAGGAATCACTCTCTCGAAGAGTCTTCTTGAAAGAAAGAGGCAGATATGCGGTGGAAGAACCTGAGTCTCTTTAAGAATATAGGTACTCTTAATTTCTTAGTTCTGTTCTTAGATTCTACATTTTTCTTTTCCCTTCTTTGGATGATGTCAAAGATGACATCATTCTTAAGTGTGGGAGTCTGAAACAACCCTAAGTTGTCACCAAGTTTAATCTAAGCTTAATCACAATTTAATTTTCATTAGATTATGTTTATATAGCCATTAAAAGCTAACTAGGAATCTTGGGGTCAATTAGACCTCATTAGGTCAAATTGGAAATTTTGCCAATTTAGGAATCCTATATTATAGCCAAAATATTTTGATCTCCAAATCAAATTCTGATTATATTTTTGACTTCCTCACCCTAAATTAGCTAGGGGTGTAAGTTTGGGAATTTTTGGTGGTCATTTAGGACTTAATATAAGTTATTTTAAATAGGCAAAATTGCACAAAGGGGTTTCAAACAATTTGAAATTGCATATATAAACTCCAACAGTCGGCTCTCTTTTGGGATCTGCTGTGTGGACCCTGAGCGATCTGCAGCAGAGTTCGGGTCACACAACAGCGGGGCCAACGCCATCTAGCTATCGGTCCACACGGATCTGGCTGCAAGAATTAAAATCTGGCCTCATGCATTCGTAGACGTTCACGCTTGTGATCCGAAGGTCAAGATTACCCCATAATCAACTATTAGAATCTGGAGGATCGGGGCTGTTGTGCCTTTTGTCTTGATCAATTTGATGACTCCCGTGCGTCCTAAAACTGCTCATCATTGTCTCAACTCATTTGCGCCTGATCGAGAGGATTCGTTCGTACTCCTTTATTAGACACTGCTCCCCACTCCCACGCCAAGTCACCAAGTTGTTGCAACTGCTATCCTCATTAAGTGAGACCCCTAGATGGGCTAGGTAGCCCGAGCTATTTTCATATTAGCCATCAGATGGAAATTTTTGGGTTTGGGCCATTTGATTCAACCCGTCGATCCCATAACCTCCTAGCTATTTAAAAAGTGCCACTAGCCTTAGTGAGCTTGTTGGCTCATTGATCGCAATGACTTCTGAATTTCCTCTCCTCTACAGGCTACCATCCCAATGAGCTTCCAGCTCCATTTCCCGATGACCCTGATCATTAAGTTTGGTGTTAAAGCTCCCTTTTGATTTGTCTGATTGTAAGGAAGCAAGCAGCAACCAGTTCAGGGACTGATTCCTCCCCAATTGCTCAGGTCATTACCATCTAACACACCAGGTACCTCCCCTACCCACATTGAGCTGAGTGAGTTCAATGCTTAATTTAAATGCTATTTGGTAGGTTCATAATCAAGGCTTGGAGTCTAATTATGCATTTCATCTTCCTAGGATTGAAGGAGGTTGGAGTAGTATGCTCGATCCAGACAGTGATGAATCAATGTTTGGATAGTGCTCTCGCCAGTTGAAGAAAAAATGCTCCTATGGGTTTTGATGCTCAAACCCAACCAAATCAATTTCAAAATGGTATGCTTAGGCAAATGGAATCAAATGTAGGGCTCCCTAGGCTCGGGCTGTGCTCCATTTGATTGAATTGATCGAACAGGAGCCTGAGTAAGGTCTCAATATTTTGGTCACCCTCATATTGAGCCAAAATGGGGCCTCAATCCGGCTTGACACCCGGATGGTGTATGGATTAGCTCCACAGCAATTATGACCTCCCCAGTTTGGGCTTTATGGCTTATTCAAAGCGTCTCAACCAATGGAAGGTGCACTGATCGTATCAGGGTGATGGTGAATCCTGGAGCCTAATAATTTTGAAGATTAGGGATACCCCAAATTGTCTGTTGTCAGGGGAAGGCATGAGAAGAAGATGACAGTGCGGGTCAGGTGATGCGTGACTCCCGCTATCCAACATTAATGGGTAGTCAAGCCCGATCAACCCACTCCTTTTAATTTGGGTCGGGAATTATGAAGGACTAAGCATAACTACTTTCTTTAAAGAAAATAATCTGATTAATCAATCCCTATGGTTATTATTTGAAATAATTAAAATTAAATTAATACAATAACTTTGCCATCTTAGCTCCAAACTATATAAGATTATACACCATTTTGTTCAGAAAAATGCAATGAATAATAGTATACAAAAATATTTTAGTCGCGCGAGCCATTTTATTAATTTTTCCTAAATACTCTAATGGAATAATTAGTGATTATTTGTACTTCTACTTGTTCAAATGCTCTGTTTAGGGTTACTAAATGTTCTTATTGGCATGTAGAACTTAACTCCATGGTTGTATAATGTTCTGTAATCTGTGTTCTCAATTATGCCATAATCCTTAAATTGTATGATTAGTAATAGTTAGGGTTTTTACTTAAACTAACTGGACTGTTATAGTCTCTAGTTGCTCTCTTGCAAATTTAAATCCTATTAGAATTATTAAATCAATTTTCTAAATATTATTCATTCATTCAGATGCTAATCACTTTAGAAATGAATTTGTGTTAATTAGACTTAATCATCCTCTAATTTTATTAATTTAGTATGCATGTGATCCTAATATCTCATAATTTGGGTGAAACCCCAATTAAGTTTATATAATACAAACCTAAATCGAGAAACTAATTTTGTATCTTCTAATTTTGCATGGACTTAGTTAACACATGGTGATTGACATTGGCTCTAGGCTAGTAAACTAGAATATTTAAATCTTATAATAGCACATGTGATTAATCATCATGATTAAATACTAATATCCTTAATTTTCTCCTAATTAAGATAATTAGCATAAATTAACCCTTACTAAAATAATTAATTCTCAATAATTGTATGATTGTACCCTACAATTCATGTGCTTATGGTTAGGTATAAAAGTTATATAGTGGCTAGAAGCTATAGATCCTTAAGGTATAAAGATACTCTTAAGCTTAAGTAAATGCTCTACTTTTAATAGAGCTACTTTGAGGTAGGAAAATGCCTTATTTGTCTCATTTTGAGGTAGAATTTTAGATGAACCTTAATAACCTTAGATGATTGCTCCTATACCTTGTGGTAGGAAAACCTAAAGAGACTTAGATTGAGTTATCTTTGGTGGTAGTTTCACTAAAATGAATGACTTATATGTCACTTCCTTGGAGCCTTTTGTGTAGCACCTACCATAATGGAGGATGGATTTATTAGCTTGTAAATCCTTAATCATTAAATAGATAGTTGAATGAGTATGTTAGTATTATCATATGGTGATTATAGTGCATATCCATAGAGTTGATTTATTCAGTAAAATATGGAATTAGCTAATTTATCTTGAATATAACTAAAGAGTTTTGATCTTATCTTAGGTAATTAGATAACTACAGTTATGTTTAAGATAAACATCTCAAATTGAAAGTATGTTATAAGTTGGGAATATAACATCTTAGGTTGAGAGAATAAATTATAAGAGAATTATATCCTTTATCCTTGTGCACATTGATATGTGCAATTAAACAAACTAAGTGCTTAAAGCCATCGTTCTCAGGACATACTAATCATGCATGTATACTCTTGACATGTGATGATTTAGGATGTTATAAAGTTATGATATATAATAAATATTAAATTTAGTGGGATTAAACAATAATGGTATAGTTTATAAAATTAAACTTTTGATTTGTTAATTTTTCTAGGTGAATGTGCATAATAAATTTGGTTAAGTCCTTATACGGCAAAAAGGTATAATTACTTTATTTTTGTCTATTGTTTTTGATTTTTAATTATTTAAAAGCATTTAGTTTATTAAACCCTTAGTATATCATAAATTTCATTATCATATCATGTCATTAGTGGAGCGGTTCTGCTCATCTTGGATATGTTAACAGTGTAGTTCTACTCATCTAGGATCAATGGGAAATACATATTTGTGGATTAAGATTCTTTGGCATATTCAGATATATATATATATATATATATATATATATATATATATATATATATATATATATATACATATTTATTGGCATACAGCACAATTTTATTTCAGTGTTTTGTTCAGTTTTGGTTTCTTGTAGATTATTCGTTTCTACACCTCGCTCTTTTGTTACTGTTTTACTTTGCTTATTGTTTTGCATAGTTTTACATCTTTCAGTTTTTTAAGGACTTTTCTTCTGTAGTGTTATGTTTTAGTTAAATGTTAATCTCCTTAAACTGTAATAAAGTATGTTGTAGCTTTTTATATCTTAGACTTATTGTCTAACACAAAGTTTTTTCTTTTCTTTCATCCAGGAAATCAGCATTTTTGGGATCCGAAGATTTGTTAGATCAAGAGCGGTTTGAGGAGACAACAGTGGAGTTTACTCAAGAAATTCAGGAGGGACCCAAGGAGCTGTAGTCGACACAGCTCATAATATTTTGCATAGTACTTTATCTTTGAAATGAGAGATTTTATCATTTATTACTATTTTCATTTTTAAATAATAATTGGTAATAATTTAACTCTAGATGTATTTTATCTTTTTTTTTTAAGATGATTATCTTACTTAGTTTCTGTGATGAATGTTATGGATAAATGATATGGCTTTCATAGTCTGTTATTATTACTACTTATATTTAGTATTGTGATGTGATTGACAAGTAAGTTATACAAAAACTTATATACATTGGATACTTAGTAAGTCACCTCTCTTAAATGCAATGTGTGCAAGTATCCTAACTAATACTTAAGATAAGTATATCACACTTATCTTAAGGATTAGTCCTCAGTTCTAAATTAGGTAGAGTCTCAGCACATTCATGGAGGTTTAGCAGCCCTTCCCGAGTAACACACCGTTCCACCGCCAATTGAGTTGTCATTAATATCTTTGTTGCGCATGGCGACGATACAGGGCATTATATTTTCCAAACTAGATCTAAAACCTTTTGAATTTATATACATTTCCCACTACTAAACCATAAGGAGTATATTAATATAGGAATTTCTGTCTAATGTACTCCAAATTATTCAAAATAACGCTCTCTCTTAGAACATGTTTCTATGGATATCTATATGCTAATGCACTGTATCCATGCTAACTCCATTTGACACCATTGCCAGAGGCTGGGATTAATTTGGCACCTGGAAATTAGGTGGGAGGTAATAGTTTATTTTAAAAAGCCACACGTGAGATCTGAGTCTTGTGGAGGGGTTCCCATTGCTGTGTTTAGCTGTTTCTGAGCAAGTTTTTTTCACTAAATTTGTTGCAACAAATCTTTCAACACACCTAGACCCCTTTGCATAGGAATTTTGGTTGAACTAAAGGATGGATCATGTCCACCCTTTAGGCTTAGACATAACCTAAAATGGACTGACCCTCTTTGACCCCATTCAAGTTTCATTTAACACCTCTTTCCATCCTAAAGATGTTCTCTATAAGCCTAAGCTCTCTAACCCTATATAGTCTACACTTTCTATTCTTTTGTTCCTTTATAACTCTCTTACCACGCTTCGCTATTTGGAGCATTTTGACTTAACTAGTATATCTAACAAAAAAATGTAGTATTGTACTATAGTTAGCTTCTTTATTTATTGTGCTACCTTAAGCAAATCATTAGGAATTTTGTTGGGTGTAATGTGATATTGATCTACAATTCAAATTTCCTTAACTCACTCTGTAATTACTTGCATTTAAGATGATTAGAAAGTGAACTACATATATACAAAAAGACATTAGTAGTTGAGATACCCTAACCTAATGTCTTTAATGACAAAGGGAAGAAATAGGACATAAAGAATTTAGATTACTAGAGCTCAGCTCTTCTACATTTATGATGTATAGCAGAATGGATGCTTGGTTGTTGACATCTATGGAATAATGTTAGAAGAAGACTCCCTAGATTGGGAGACTTGAGTATAATGGATCTGTTAGATGCTTCAAACTTAATCTGTAATAATACAAATCTTTATTAAAACTTTTAGGACCAAACCTGACTCTATTAGGTCAAAATTAGTATAAAGGCAAGTTCAAAATTAAATTAAACCAAATATACCATTCAAAAGAGTGTAATTTTGTGATCATAGTGCCTGGGTTTAGGGTCAATCTGACCATTGGATAATTTTATATTAAATTTAATAATTTTTAAATACAAAAAATAAGGAAAATAAAATATAATTCCAACTTTAAAAAATTTAGCATCATTGAGTTGGTAATAATAAGAAAAGGATCTTATAAAATTTTCATTGAATTTTGAGCACCAAATTATCCGTAATTAATTTTTAAAATTTTTACCTTCAAAAACTAATAAAAAAATAAAATATATCTTAAAATTAAGAAAATTTTTATCGAGGACGTTTGTCTCATCGAGATGGACCTCCCGGTCAAGTTTTGTTAGATTTGGAAATTAGGTGGCAAAAAAATATGATTAATTTAAAATACATTTATTCTATTTGTAATTTTTCTCACTCCTATCATAGCACACCTTTTCCCCATAACCGCCCCCACTTTCTTGTGCCCTAACTAGAGCACGCTGCGTGCCTTGGCACATGGCCTAAAAGGGAGCCCCCTCCCATGGGGGCCACACAGCCCCTTGCCCGACGCTACAATGCCCCGGGTGGGCAGTTCCTCTCTCCTCCACTCTCCTCCCCTCTCCACCTATAAATAGAACCCCCTTCTACCACTCTTCTACCCACACCACCACCATGTCCTCCTTCAACTTGCCAGCCACCCCTCTTCCTCTCCCCACAGCGACGCCATAGTCTCCCCCTTTTGTCCTCTTCTCCCCCTTACCCAGCTTATTGCCACCCCTCGATCCTCCACCTCACCTTGTTGATACATTGCCGACATCCTACTAAACTCCTCAAACATCTTTTCCCTCCTCCTTAGAGAGCCATCGTCTTCCCACGGTGAAACCCCTTTGAATGAGAAAAATGATCAAAAAATAAAAAAAATAGAGAAATTTTTTTTGATTAAATTATATTATTTAAAATAATATTCGAAGATAAAAATAATTAAATATTAGTTTTGACTGTTAACTTCACTAGCTTACAAATAACTAATTCTTAGTTTTACTTATAACTGCTAACTTTTATTTCTGCTACTCATATTTCTTACGCAATTTTTATCTAGTGTTTTTATTATTGCTCTTTTTGTTTTTTGCTATTATTATATATATGTATATATTATATATTATAATTATGTAATTATATTATAATTATATTATATTATTATTATTTTATAATAATATTATTTTTATTATTAATTTGTTATTATTATTATTATTATTATAATAATAATAATAATAATAATTATTATTATTATTATTATTATTATTATAATAAAGATAATAGTAATAATTCTTTTATTAATATTAGATTAATAATATTAAATAACTAATTTTATTATCTACATAATGATATTATCATTATTGCCAAATAATGATAAATCATGATAATAATAAGCATATAAATTATGAGTATTGCTACACCTACACACTAGTACACACCAAAATATATAGATGATGTATCAATCCAATGTGTAAGTAGATTATTGATTGAATGCACTTTTTGATAAGACCTATATATAAAAATCACAAAAAAAAAAATTCTAATTGGTCCTGAATACTTTTTGGTGTATATTCTTGTGTAACCATAGCATTTTCCATAAATTATTAAGCGTATAACTATATATAATAATAATAACAATACTGTTATTATTATTATCAAATATTATTATAATAAATAATTATCTTTCTTTACTATCCTCTTCTAAATAATAACAGTTACAAGTATATTATCAAACTTATAATTATTATTATCATCATATAGTAATCATAATACTAATATTATGTTTGTATTCTTATTTTAATATTCTCTTTATTTTCTTATTTAATTAACGATAATAATAATAATAAATTTACTATTATACTTATTCTTATTATTAATATTGTATGAATAATAATATATTTAGTAGTGATAATACTATTATTTCTATTATCTTATTAAAATCATAAATATTCTCTCTCTAAATAAATATATGTGCATAATATTATCATAGGAAATAATTATATTATTTCCTTCTAATTATCATATTATTTCCCTAATATGAATAATATTAATACATTTTACATGTAAATTATCATTTAAATTATAATGATAATAATAATAATACAATATTATTATTATCATTATTATCCTATATAATTATTTCTAGTTCCCTCTCTAATCAAATATATAAAATATTATTTCTATCTTATCATTATATTCTTCCTTTAAAAAAATAAAGCACATCTAATTTATAAAAATATTCTTATCTTATAAATAATAATAATAATTACAAGATTATTATTATTATTATTATTATTATTATTAGTATTATTATTATTATTTTTATTATTGCTATTATTTCTTCCATCACTATTATCATTATTACTATCTAAGTTATCATACTTCTTCATCATTAAAATCATCCTCTTTGCTTCTTATTATTACTTACCTTTATTCTTTTTACTAATAGAGCAAGAAAGAGAGAGAGAGAGAGTGAGAGAGAGAGAAAGATAAGATAAGATAATAAAAATAAATATTATTATGAAAATTTCTTCATATCTTTTTTAACAAAACTTGTACATACATATTTGGTAGAGATAACTTAACAAGAAAATAGGAATGCTGGATATCATGAAGTACATTTGTATATGCTAATTTAATTATATACTTTTGCTCCTCAAAATTTGAGATTTTACCACTCGAATGATATTCTTATTACTTATTCACTTTCAAGATAGAGATATTATTTTTTGAAGAAGCATGATTTACTTGCGAGGTTACTTTTATTGCTGCTTCAATTAATGTTCAATATTCAGTTACAGAAAAAACTACGATAATTTGCAAAGGAAGAATGTTTGTCTTTTCAGTTCCTATTACTTTATTTCCTTGCACTTAACAAATTTAATTCATGCTTTCCACTTATATATTTGATACAATTAGTTATATCCAAAGCACTTAGAGCTTGGGCATTTTCATTGTAAATGTCAGGTTAAGATGTCGCTAATGAACTGAAACAACACTGAATAATCAATTACTGCACTTTTATTTTCTAGTTATTTCTTGTATTTTAAATAAGGAAAAGTCTACTCTTATAAATGTTATTAAATCAAAATAAAATATTTCTCTTATTTTTAAATTAATTGAGCAATTATATGTGATGCTTATGTTATTATTTTAAAATGTCGTATATAAACCTTGGCAAATCAAATGACATATCTCCAATCGCGACATCCCTTTTGGGAATCAGGATTGGGGTACGTCAATGTCTGCATTAGAGCTGGAGTTAGGAAAAATTTAGAATGATAACATTAAAATCAAGATTTGATCAAATTAATTTTATAAGAAAATCGTTTATATACATATATATATATATAATCAATATAATATATAATTCTTACAAATGGATCCCAAAAATGAGTTCAAAGAATTCTGTGAAGAAAATGAAGATCCGAATGAGATAGATTCATTCCCATTAGAAAGCCTAAGAAGTTACAGCATTGATCGACCTCCCACCTTTAAAATTCAATTCCAAACCTTAACAGAAAAATTTAAGCAGACAAAAAATCTTTTCTTTACAGTCTTTGATGCTCAAACTAAAAATCATAGGAGAGAAATAAAAAATCGATAAAAGACTATCAGAGAAGCACCTAAAACATATAAGTGTCATTTAAGGAAAAGAAGCTGAGTTCATCCAACAGATAGACTGATCATTTAGTAAAAGTTAAAAAACTACCACTATTAAGAGAAAAATAGAATTAGTGAATGGAAGAGCACAACAAAATTATAGAACTTAGATTTTACCGTACGCATATATAAATGTATATATATATATATATATATATATATATATATATATATATATATATATATATATATATATATTTATTTATTTAAGAAAACTTGTAAGTTTTAATAATCTAAAAAAGGTTGGGTAGGTACAATAAACATAATTCTAAAAGCCAAAAGCCAACTCCAAAAAAGAAGGAACCCAGGGAGTATCCTAAAAGATCCTTCCAAAAAGCAAAAACAAATAACAAAAAATAGGCAAACAAAAGATCATAAAAAACAAAATAACAGACTCTAAACACCTTCAAGCAGCAAAATCTCAAACTTAGCTTCAAATGACCTGCAAAAAATATACCAAAATAGAGCAGGTAATAAAATAAGGAGGTAGCAGTCGCTCGAGAGGGAGGGAGACCAGCAGTAGTCATCAGAGCAGCAGGTTCCCGGGAACAACCAGCTGCGCAAGAGAGAGGGAGACCTGCACAGATGAAATAAGCTAGGTGCCAAAGAAAAACAGGTTCCAGCCCAGCAAAAAAAATCACCCAAGGCCAAATAGCTGAAAGAGAGGGGGAGGATAAGGCCCATCACCCATGACAATGTACCCAAACCAACAATAAAACAACTAGCATTTTCAAACAAACCAACAAGCCAGCAGGCTGAAACTAGCCATCCAAACATCATAACAGCAGTCTCCAACCCAAATATATATATATATATATATATATATATATATATATATATATATTTGTGTGTGTGTGTGTGTGTGTGTTTGTATCTCTTAAATGTTTGTGTTCTATTATAAAAAGAGTTTGAGATTTTATATAAATTAAATTTGTAACAGATGGATCCACAAGATTATTGAACAAATTCCTCTGAACCACACTCCATGACTCGAATCCATTGGTAATTTGTAAATATTAAAATTAGCTATGTCCCGAGTCCACCAACACTACAAGAACAAATACAAATACTGGAAGAAGCAATAGCGAGAATTATTTAGACTTTGGCCATATTTACAATGTTAACTGATGAGAGGCTTCATAACTTGGAAAATAAGATGCAAGATCTCTACATGATAGTCTAAACATCACTCACCTCTTTTTCAAGGATATTGATGGAACAGAATGCCAAATTTAGTTACCAAATATATATATATAGATATTGAAAAAAAAGATCCATCTTTTAACCAATCTCAAAACTGAAGACAAAGCATCCACTCTCCGTACATCAGAATGAAACTATCAGCTTGTAATAGTGTGTGTGAAGCATACAAAGCTTATATATATATACATATATGTGTGAGAAAGGTTTTTCATGAGAATAGATAAAATAAAGTCATTTATGTTTGCATATTGCCATTACTAATACTATGATAAAGGGATTAACTATCTATTTTTCTAATCTCTTCTTAGTATCTTTTTGTTCTTTAGATGCATTATAAGGAAACTCTTACTATCATACCCAACTTAAATGAACCCATAGATGATAGAAAAATATACTACTTGAGCTAGTAACAACCCTACTTCATAACCAAGGCACCAATTATACTTTCTCATCCTTAATACAACTTGCCTTAAATCAAAATTTCTCCACTGATGGAATCCTTTAAGCTTTTCTTAAACTAAGACCACCCACCTTTAATGGGATAGTCTCACTAATGG
Source organism: Gastrodia elata (assembly GCA_016760335.1). NCBI lineage: Eukaryota > Viridiplantae > Streptophyta > Magnoliopsida > Asparagales > Orchidaceae > Gastrodia > Gastrodia elata. Next base: position 77,945,699 of record CM028669.1, on the reverse strand, counting down.
AGGCTGGAGATTGGTTGAAAAAGATCGAACATAAGTTGATAACTATAAGATGTGATACAATAAGATTAATCATTCATCTCCTTCAAGGTGAAGTTGAGAATTGGTGAGATTTCATCAAAAGTACTAAATTTGAAAATTCTAATATAGAAGATATATGTTAGGAAGACTTCATTACAGATTTTTGTGCCCAATATATTCTGCCATCATCTAGGCAATAGTGGAGGAAACATTTATAAGGTTATACCAAGAATGTATGGATGTTTTAGAATATGCTATCAAGTTTTCAAGATTAGCTCAATATACATCAAATATAGTAAATACAAAAGCAGCTTCTTGTAATCAATTCCTTAAAGGCTTTATGGATCCTATAAAAAGAAGTTTAATCCCTCTTCGATGTATTATAGGCAGACAACCTATTAAGAGGATCAAACCAGCTTACTATCAACACCATTAATAGTCTCAAGACAAGTTGATAAACCCAATAAATATAGGTATTTTAGTGTTAAGAATTATGATTATATCTAGTTGTGCTTTAAAGTTTATTTTTGTGGCATTTTAGGAAGATGAGCTCCATTTTTGATAAATGTGAAAAATGGGTTAAGAATGGAGCAACAGTGCACTGCGGAGGATGAAAACTCGAGAGCCAGGCACCACAACGCGCCTTGGCAGACACAAATTCGAGAGATCAAATTTACTGCATGCCGCAACGCGCTACGGTGGATGAAAACTCAAGAGCCAGGAGCTACAACGTGCTGCGGCAGATGAAAACTCAAGAGCTTGGTGCTACTGCGCGCCCCAACGCGCTGCGGTGGATGGAAACTTGAGAGCTATGCGCCATGTCTCACTTTTGCAAATGAAAACCTGAGAATTAGGTGGTACAACATGCACAATGCACTACAGCGTGTCGTAGCTCTTGCTGTATTTCTGCTTAAGAATAGCCTCCTAATTAGCATTGGGAAAGCCAATAGACTTAAGTCTTTCCACTTTCAACAACATAAATTGAATGCATATATTTAAAACTCTAATTACTAAGGAATAAAATAATAAAATGCAATTGCATATTCAACTTTCATGAAGAAAAAAAGTTGACTAAGTTAATTAGTAGAAGGCTGATTGAAGGGTTATAAAAAAGAAAAAAAAAGACTTGAGAAAGATTTTGAATTTCATTTTTGAGTTATTGATCCTAAAGGCTATTAGAAGAGATATTTAGGAGTGTCCCATACCCCAAAGGAGGATAAGGCTGCAACTAAAGAAGAGGAGAAGAACATAGAGAAATGAGCCAAGGAGATCTTAGGAATGAGAGTTCAAGGTGAACACGACAACTATTTCCTATACTCTAACTGTTATCCCTTCTATTTTCTTGTAAAAACCATGCATGGGCTTAGCATCTCTTATTACTTTCCTTGTACTTTCATTTAAATGGAAGCCTAAACCCTCTTTGGGGAAGGGTTGGGCATGAGCATATAAAAACTCATGATATAATGTTTGCACTCTTCAATTTAATGAAGTGCTACTAAACTTTTGAATGTTTGTATGTTATGAGTGATAGAAAAAAATAGATTACTTATCTAAATTTTTAATATATATTTTATTATATAAATCTCATAGAGCTCAATGATCGCCTTGTCCCAAGGTTGTGCATGCATGAGTATTAATGCTGCAACTGTCCATGATAGCATTTGCCATACAAAAAAGGCCCATGCACAACCTTGGGCAAGTGCTTGATCATTTAATCCATAAGAAATGTTAATATTCTCTAAGCTCCATAGCTCACACTTGATTTATGAGAGGTAATGGATGCACATTAAGCTATGAGCTATGTGACAAGCAAATTTAGCTTCGTAGCACATTATCTTGGCTAAATCAAGAGTTGACACATGTGAGCCAAGAACCACCAATTTAGCTACATAGGTCACACTTATTTAATGCGAGGTTCTAGAGCACTAAGTGATGTGGGTGATGTGACTATGACCATTTAGCATAATAGCTTATTTCCTTAGCTAAATTGAGAGTTGGTGCATGTGAGCTATTGGTGGAATCATGTTCATATGATATATTCAACCTAAAATATAAATTTTATCACTTAGACATTAAAGAAAAACTCATAAGATAGTTATCACATGAAGGTCTATGCACTGAAATTAAATCTTCTAGTGTTCATTGAGAGCATTAGACAAGATTTAGTACATTTAATAAATCTCACTAAAGAAAACTAAATCTCTTGATTATGAAATAAGAAATTAATCCAATTAACCTAATATAAAGATGAGAAGAGGAGTCTCACATGAACCCATGTCGTTTGCATGTTTAATATTAAATATCCCTAGTTTTCCAAAAATAGTTTCAATTCAAAAAAGCTCTGAAATCATAATTTAAAACCAAATCTAAAACTAATTTGATAACAAAATTGTTGAAATTAGGTATACTCTAGAAACAAAACTAAACACCATTCCCAGGGGATGATAAATCCTGGATCTTACCATCACATATTATTTCGGATCACTTGCGCTTGCGTGCAAGCACAAACTATGTATTTTTGTTTATCATAAGTACCTGCCCCTATTTCCTGACAAATGCCTATCCGTATTCTTTAACAAGTCCAAGCCCTCGCTCAAGCTCAAAGAGATCCTACTACAGTAAGAATGCATGCACTTACCCTTACATAATACTGGAAAACTCTGAAATAAGATCATGTATTTTATATTATGAGGATATTCCATATTCTATTTTATTTGATACTAGAGCAAGTCAAGCATTATATCAGAAGTATTTGCCAATCAAATTTAGCTGCCATGTTTAAAATTAGAAGAATCATTAAAGATAGAATTACCATTAGGGCCTATATGATAGCCAAGGAATTTTGCCTCTACAATATATTGATAGATGGAAAATCCTTAGTTACTACACTTATATTACTTCCAGTTTCTAACTTTGATAATATTCTGAGAATGGATTGGCTTAGTCAGCATAAACCTATTATATTTTGTCAAAAGAGAAAAGTAAAACTAAACAGTGATAGTAAGTCAAATACTATCAAAGCACCTTTTCACACTTTATTGATATTATAAAAATAAGAAGATTGATTAGAAGAGGATATGAATTTTACTTGATAATAATTATCAGTATGGAGAAAGATTGAGTTTCAGACACTAGAATAATAAGTGATTTTGCAGACATATTTCCCGAGGATCTTTTTGTAACAACCCAAGTTGTTATCTCCGTCAATTAAGACTAATCTAAGTCTTAATTATGGTTCAAATATAGTAACTAAGTCATTTATAACCTACCTCTAAGATCTGGATCAAATCAGGGATCAAATAGAGCAAATCTTGATTTCTGGAAAATCCCAAAACCCTAGAATTTAACTTTTTATTTTGACCTCAAATTAAAAATCTGACTTCTCCAATGTGTTCACCACCCCCAAATTTGCTAAGGGTGAAGTTTTGGAGGCATTTGGAAGTCATTGAATTTTCGACAAATATTTAATATTATTTAAATACCTCGATAAATCAAGTAATTAAATACTAGTCGAATCAAAAATCTAATAGCGTCGTTGTGTTCCTCACCCCTCAAATAGCTAAGAGTGATTGATTGGAAATTTTTGTGGTACGTTTAATAAGTTAAATTTAATTAATTAAATTATACAAAATAATTTAAATAATACTATTTTTTATTAGCCGTTAACAGCACCGTCGGTTGGAAGTGTAACGTCGTCGCCCTAAGTCTTTTGCGTCGTTCGATCTGATGGTCTTCGTGGACCATCCGATCGAGGGATCTGACGGTTGCGAGATTGTCTCTCTTGCGAGCGCCAAAGAGAGCAGCACGTGTCCTGCGTCTGGACACGCGGCGAAGCCGACGCCATATGGACTCCCCGCCGCTCATATCCACTGCATTAGGACTCGTATAAGACTATTAGGACCTCTGCTTTGCTCGGTTTCCATCCCGAAGTTCAGAGCCTTTCAATTAAGTTGCGAGTCTTCCCTGCTGTCCATTTAAGGTATACACCCACACCTTCGATCTTCATTAAAAAATCCATCTATAGTTTTGTTTCTTAATTTCATATGCTTGATTGTCCATCTATCGATCCCGATTGAACCCAAACATAATCGATTGGCATAAAACTGGATCAATTATACAGTACAAACCGTTATTTATATTCCTCCCGATACGGCTCGTTAGGGTTAATCATTGTCAGAGCTGTGCCTCATCTCCGGCGACGTTCTGGATACCGATCGAAAGGTCTCTTCAATCAAGACCTTTTAATCGAGGTAAGGACCAGCTCCCTCCGGTGCCGTTTTAGCCATCAAGATCAATGCCCTATGCCCTGGTATCCGGAATGTCTGCGGGATATCGGGAGCTTTCTTGGTCAGGCCGGGTCGATCCGGGCCTGACCCGAGACTGCGCGTCTCTTCGGTTTCCACGGTGGGACCCACAAGAGACAGATGGTGGGCTCAGGATCGCCGAGTGTCTTGAGATGGACCTGCTGCTTTTTTCATTAACAGCAGCCATGGGTCCCACTCGGACTGTCTTAGCTGACATCAATGCGCCACGTGGCGTGGGGCCCACCGCCGTCTGCAACCTGCAAAAATTTAAAAATAAAATAAATTAAAATATTATATGTATATATATATATATATATATATATATATATATATATATATATAACAGAAAAATGATTATCTTGATGAGAAATCTGTGAAGCAATAACAGATGAATAATGTAATTGAATTTAATTTAACTGTTAAGTAATATATATGATGTGCATTTAATTAATTCTATTAATTCATAAAACTTTAAAATTAAATAACTTGCAAAATACACATTCAAAAATAATAACTAAATATTTTAAATTAATTAGCAAAAATCAAGGAATATTTTGGTGCCATCCAAATTTTTGTAAGATTAATATTTTGTATAGTTATATTTAAGACACTTAATTAAGCCCTAAATGTCCCAAAATTTCATTAGGTCATATCTTTGCACACACTAATCCAATCATACCTATTATGGGTCTCAAAGTACTCTTAAAACCCTAAGGATTAATCTAGTAGTGTTTATTTTGCTGTTTGGATTAGATTTAGGCTAATCACATTTAGGACCTAACCCTAATTAGGTCAATTAACCCTAGAACTTCAATGGATCATAAGTTGGTCAATTTAGCTCCAAATTAGATAATCCAAATATCTATTTAGATCAGAAAAACCTAATTTATAGTAATCTATAAAAATATTTAGGAGCCAATAGTTAGATTTTTTAATTAACCCTAATTACTCTAAATTGTGATTAGTAAAGATTAGCAAATATAACAATCCAAATTAAATAATTCAAGTTTTAGAGAACTCCTAGAGTAGATTAAAACCTAGCTGTGTGACTAGTTTAGTGATATTGTGATTTATTTCACTAATCACTCACTAATTACACTAAACCCTAATTATTAACCCTAAAGCTTGTATTGGCTATAACTTAGCCAATACTTATCAAAATTTGATGATTTTAGGTTCTATGGAAACATTAAAACATAACCTTTAATAAACTAACAGAAAATTTAGGTGTCATTGAGGTAAATTTACCAATTTTTCCTTATAGGTCAAATTCCTTTATTTGACCTTATAAGGTATAATCCTTAACCAGAATTAGTGTACTTACTGCCTATACTCATATTAGATAGTAAGTAACTATACTATCTCAATAAATTTTAGAATTAAGCCCTAATTCATAAAGATGAAATTTAGACCCTTAAGTAAGGGGCAAAATGGTCATTTTGCCCAAATTTAGGTTTAAGCATCTTAAAACCTTAAATACATTCCTAAACATCTAAAATCAGTAAAATAACTGATTTGAACTCATTTTAGAACTTTTAAACTTATTTAAATAATAATATAGGAAAAACCCTAAAAGTGACCTAAAATAATCTAAGTCCTAAATTAAGTCTCATAAGATGAATTTTATTTACCTTATGCCTCATTTAAGTTATATTCATCATTTTAATAGTTAAATAATATCAAACCTAAAGCTTAATTACTCTCTTAAGGTTTTCCTTCAAACTTAAGGATCTTAATTCCTTAAGATCTAGATTAGAAATTAGATTAGAGTTTATCTATTAAGTAACTGGATACTTGATAGATGAAACCTTAGTTTCATAGTTTTCTAGATTTCATGCTTTATTTATGACTATTTTATATTTAAACTATTAGGCTTGATTTTGCTTAATAAGATAACCTTAATTATTGCACATGAGAGGTGGGTTTAACTTTATACCATTAGGATTTGAACCTATTAGATTAAGAAGTAAAAATCCAATACTTGGATTTTAACATCTTAATCTCCCAATTTTGATTCATACTAATCAAGATTAGTTTGGGACTCATACAAATCATTAATTATGACGTTTGATTTATTATTTTAACTTAATTAAGCGACATGTGATTTATAAGTGTTAGAACTTGATTAGTTCTAACATTCTTTTAACTTGTAGGATCGATATTATGAATTTATGCTTGATAGCTGGATATTGGAGATCCTAAACTTGTATAAGTTCATATTAGTTAGAATGTCTTAATTAGAAAACAAAGTGATATCAAAAATTTGTTTAGTGTTATTTTATTCTTTTGAAATTGTATGCTATTCTTTTCTTTGTTTTGGGCTTCTTTACATTTGGACACATTACATTAAATATAGAATATTAGATAATTATTTCTATGTTAACTTTGAATTACATTCATATGGCATTTTCAGATATTTTTAGAAGGAAATTAGATGGAAATGACTTTATTTAACTTTATGATATTTGACTTATTTAGTCTGCCATTTAGTATGACTTTACTTTAGGATAGTTTTGGGCTAGGACTACTTTCCTAGTGCCTGTAGGTTTTGGGATATGACTACTTTCCTAGTGCCTATAGGTTTTGGGCTAGGACTATTTTCCTAGTGCCTGTGGTTTTGGGCTAGGACTACTTTTCCTAGTACATGTAGGTTTTGGGCTAGGACTACTTTCCTAGTGCCTGTCATTTTGGGCTAGGACTACTATTCCTAGTGCATATAGGTTTTGGACTATGACTACTTTCCTAGTGCCTATTGTTTCTAACTAGGACTACTTTCCTAGTGTATCTGGGACTACTTTTCCAGATGTTTAGCAGTACTTTTCAGATGGAATTAACTTTAATCTGGGACTACTTATCCAGATGAGCAGATGGATTTTACTTGTGGCAGGACTAAGTAGGAATATCTCACACATTGCAGTTACTTTTCAGTTACTTCACTTGTACTTTGCATTTACTTTACAGTCACTTTGCAATTGCCCTTTTAGTTACTTTACAGTTTTGACTTACTTTTATCTTACAGTTCAGTACACTTTCTGTTATATTTTCATTTTCTGCAGTTCTCTTGTATTACAGAATTTTTTGTAAACTTTTTGTATCCAGTTACTTTACTTTCTTAAGAGTATGTTAGGATCATTCAGCAGTTCTTTTAGTACTTACAGCTTGGTATATTCATTATACCTTTTAGTAGCTTACTTTACTTTTTTGGCATGTTAGGATGTTAGAGTTTACTTTCAATTTAGTATTTTAAGTTTACTTTGTAAATCAGCATGTTTTGAATTGATCATATACTTAGGAACTTTCTTTGTTCTTAGTAGATTCTCTTATGTATTACTTAACCTTTTCTGCAGCTTGGGTTGAGGTATATGCTTACCTCAAATCTTGTTAAGTTATAATTATGTTAATTATAACTTTGTTACCTTTCTTTGATGCTTTACTGCTCCTATGTTGCTTAGATACTATGATATCATTAAAATTTAACAATTTATAGCCTAAAATGTACTTAGACATGTTGTCTAATTAGATTTTTCTTTTGTTGGCTGGGGCTCTATCATTGTGATACCGACAATGGTAGATTCTGAGTTGTTCGAGGTTGTGCGACCTTCTGGAGATCCAGTTCAGGAGGAGGAGCGAGCAGGAAAAGACCATTAGTTATTTTCTGTTATTTGTGAGGACATGAGAGACTTTACACTTTCATTATTACCTCTTATTCGTGGGATAGATTTTTCAACTAAATCTCTTTCCAATATAGAACCATTATCCAAATAACCTTATAAAATGGCTCCACGAGAAGTACAAGAACTCAAAACACAAATACATGTATTGATGGGTAAAGGGTTAATTAGTCCAAGTGTATCCCCTTGGGGTCTGCCAGTATTATTTGTTAAGAAGAAAGATGGCACCTTAAAAATGTGCATAAGTTATAGAGAATTAAATAGACTAACCATAAAGAACAAATATCCAATTCCACGCATATACAATTTATTTGATTAATTACCAGGGCTACGATATTTTCCAAAATTGATCTACGATTAGAAATCTTTAATTAAAAATAAATGAAGAAGACATACCAAAAATAGCCTTTAAAATATGGTATGGACATTTTGAATTCTTGATTATATCATTTGGTCTTACAAATTCCCCATCATAATTTATGAACGTCATGCAAAGATTTTTACAACTATTTTTGGATAAATTTGTGCATGTTTATTGATAATATACTAATTTATACCAAAAATGAGAAGGAAAATTAGAAATAATTTTATAATCAGTACACCAATACTTACAAACTAATTTTGCTATCAGTACTACATTTCATCCTCAAATCAAAGGCTAAACAGAATGGATAAATCAAGTTTTAGAAGATTTTTGAGACTATGCATTCTTGATTGTGGCAGTAATATGCAGAGCGTATACCATTAATAAAACTTGCATATAATAATAGCCATCAAAAAATTATTGGAATGGCTCCATACGAAGCATTATATGGAAGAAATTGTAATACACTGCTATCCTGGTATGAGGTAGGTGACACTCAAATTTATGGATCAGAACTAATAGAAGCTACAAAATAGAAAATTTAAATAATACAAAGAAGGATACAAGCAGCACAAGTTTGAAAAAAGAAATATAGGAGATTTTGTCTACCTAAAGATAAGTCTAATAAAAGAAAGTTATCATTTTAGAGTAACAAGAAAATTAAGTATTGGCCCAAATAGGAAGCTTATCTTGGAAATTAAAACTACCAAAATCTTTTGATATAGCAAATGATGTGTTCCATGTACCCTCCTTCCATAAATGTCTGATCAACCCAGAACAACAAGTATACATCCCAAGAAAATTCATTTATCTAGACTTAACATATCTCAAAATCATTAACTATTGGACTTCTCTTTGGAACCCTACTCAGCACCCACATGATATCAAAATCCCATTAAATGATAAAGTGTTCCAATCCAAGCTGATTGTTCTACCTTTAGCCAACTTTGATATTATTATCAGAATAAATTAACTCAGTAGACACAATGCAGTTATCAATTATCAAAGGAAGAAAGTCACGTTTCATTTTCATAGCAGGCCAGAAACATTCATAGGGAAGATTAGTGCGCAAGCATCTCTATTTAATGCTATTAAAGTAGAGAAGTTGGCTAATAAGAGATGTGATTCCTATCTCATTACAATGATGGGTAAAGCTAAGGAGAGCTTTCCTCTTGCTGATAGAAAGGTTGTGAGCAAATTTTTTGATGTTTTCCTTGAAGAGTTGCATGGCTTACCTCCAGCAAAGAAAAGTAGAGTTCTCTATAGAGCTAATTCCTAGAATGTAGCCTATCTCTAAAGTGCCATGCAGAATGGCACCTAAAGAACTTCAAGAGCTTAATGAGCAACTACAAGAGCTCTTAATTAAGGGTTTCATTAGACCTAGTATGTTTCCTTGGGGAGCACCAATTTTGTTTGTTAAGAAAATGATGGATCTATGCATATGTGCATAGATCATTGAGAGTTAAGAAAGTAACCATTAAGAATATGTATCCCCGACCTAGAATCGACAATTTATTTAATCAATAATCTAGTGCTATCATATTTCCCTAGATTGATCTAATATCAAGATATCACTAGTTGAGATTGAAGGACTCTGATAACAAGAAGACAGCCTTCCGCACTCATTATAGTCACTTTGAATTTTGTGATATCCTTTGAACTCACCAATGGGCCATCAATTTTCATGGACTTGATGCAGCAAGTCCTAAATCCTTATTTTGACAAATTTATCATCATCTTCATTGATGAAATTCATATATACTGCAAAACTCTGAAGGATCTTGAAGATCATTTGAGAATAGTGTTTGAAACATTGCGTGCTCACCAATTGTATGCAAAATTCTCAAAGTGTAAATTTTGTTTAGATTATGTAATATTCTTGGGTCATGTAGTTGATACCCAAGGAATCTGATTAGATTAGAAGAAAGTTAGCGCTATCCAGGATTGGGTGCAAGCTAAGTCAATAATTGATATTCGAAGCTTTTTGGGATTAGCCAGCTATTATAAGAAATTTATTAAGAGTTTTTCTCAGATCTCCTCTCCATTAGCCAGACTGACTCTGAAAGTCATACCTTTTGTCTTTAGTTATGACTGTGAAGAAGCGTTTCAAACATTGAAGGATACACTCTCAGCTTCCCTAGTGCTCGTTCTGCTAAAAGAAGGTTTAGACTATAAAGTCTATACCGATAGTGATGCATGGTGATGTAAGAAGGTAGAGTGATTGCATATGCTTCTGATCAGCTTAAGCCTCATGAGAATAAATACCCAGCACATGATCTCAAACTTTCTGCTATTATCTTTGCCTAAAATATTTGGCATCACTATCTACAAGACGTTCAGTGTGCTATTTTCACCGATCATCAGAGCCTAAAGTATATATTTACTCAGAATAAATTGAACTGCTGATAGAGAATGTTGTTAAAATTAATTAATGTGAATGACTAAAGAATATAGTATCATCATGTCAAAGAAATGTTGTTGCAATGCTCTTAGCTATTGTGCTACATTATGTGCTATGATTGCTAAGAGTCCTATCATTGATGAGTTTTGTAAGCTATGCATTGAGCTTATCAAAGGTAAAATGCTTAGTTAATTGATACAACTAAGCTTAGTAGAGCCAACCTTTCATAGAGATGTCTCTATCTACCAGACTAAGGATGATGACTATCTTAAGTTGAGAACCAAAATTGAAGGAAGTCATCGCCATGAATTGCAACTGCATGAAAATATAATTTATCAAGGGAATCGCATCTGGATTCCTAAATCCAAACATCAAGAGATTCTTGTCAATGGCCATAATTCTGGATACAGGATCCACCCATGAGCACAAAAATGTAACAAGACTAAAGCAGTCCTTCTGGTGGCCTGGTATAAAGAAAAGCATCGAAAAATTAATTGTAAAGTGTCATGCATGTAATCTAGTTAAGGCTAAACCTCAAAGGCATAGAGGATTATTGCAACTACTGGAGATTCTAGAATGAAAATGAATTGACATATCAATGGACTTTGTTATGGGATTACCTCGCACAAGATCTGGCGCTGATGCAATCTAGGTCATCATTGATTGTATGACTAAATCAGTACATTTATTCATATTCGTTAGACTGGCTATGTGGTAAATCTTATAAAGCTGTATATTAATGAAATTGTTAGGCTGTATGGTATTCCTAAATTAATGACAGAGATAGCATATTGACTTCCATATTTTGGTAGTTCATTAGGATCTAGGAACTACCTTAGCTATGAGCATGGCCTTTCATCCTCAAACTGATGGCCAGATTGAAAGAGTGAATCAAGTTCTTGAAGATTTGCTCAGACTCTATGTTTTGGATTTGTTGGTCCTTGGAAAGATCATATCATTATGGTGGAGTTTGCAAACATTAACAGCTTCTTGGCCAATATCAAAATGGCTCATATGACACCCTGTATGGCAGAAAGTGCAATACGCCTCTTACATGGTCAGAAATATAAAGTGTTCAGATCTTTGGATCTAAATTAGTTGAAGAAACCAATAGAAAAGTTCAACTTATACAATAGATGATTCATATAAGTCAAGATCAGGATAATAAGTATCATGCTACTCATCATCATCTTATAGAAGTTAGTGTTGGTGATTTTGCGTACTTAAAGATTAGTCAAATGAATGGTGGTTTTAGTTTTGGCATAGTAGGGAAACTCAATCCTCATTATATTGGACCTTTTGAAATATCAGTAAAGGTAGGATCTGCAAGCTACAACCTTAATCTTCTAAATGATTTCTCTGTAGTCCATAATGCATTTCATGTATCGTTAGTAAGATAATGTCTCGGAGATCCTTCTCACTTTGTACAACTTCTAATAGTAGATATATCAATGTAATCATTCTTATGTTGAAGAGCCGATTTAAATTTTAGCTCGTGGTCAAAAGCAACTATGGAATCGTTCCATTCCATGGTAAATGCTCAGTGGAAGAATCAATCTTTTGAAAAATATACCTGGTAAAAGAGGCAAATATGCATCATAGATATCCAAAGCTCTTTGAGAATACTGGTACCTTTCCTAATCTTATATTAAATTTCTATCTGTACTCTTTATTTTCATATTCTTTATTTTTATCGCTTAGGAGATGTCGGGGACTACATCATTCTTAAGATGGAGAGTTTGTAACAACCCAAGGTAGTTACCTTAGCTAATCTAATCTAAACAAAGTCTTAATTCTCATTCTATTGGTTTTATCAAGTCATTAGAACCTAAACTTAAAAATTTGGGGCCAAGGAGTTCATTTGAGCTAATTGGCCATTTTGTTAATTTTGGGATCCTAAAAATTAGTTAAATTAATTTGATCTCCAAATTAAAATCTAATTGCATTTTTCATATCCTCATCCTTAAATTAGCTTAGGATTAATTTTTAGGAATTTTTGGAGATCATTTGATCCTAAATTGGATTTAGAATTCATTTGAAGTTAATAATTAAATTTATTTAATTATTTATTTAATTTCCTCCAATTGTTGGCTGCCTCAAAACCACGACAGCCATCTAGACCATCGATTCCATCTCTATGACCTTGATCCAATGGCACATGCCTTCCTTTGCGTGGATCTACTATCAACTATCGGATCGTAGTTACGATCCAATGGCTAATCTCGCACCAGCGCTCGACCATTAAGACCCTTTCCATATGAGCCATCGCACTTTCCATTTTAATCCATCGATGGTCCATGATGCTCCCACAACCGTGGATCATCTTTTTTAGTTGATCAGTCCCAACAACAGAATTTCTTCTTACCATTCGCGCCAAAAGCTGTCTCACGCTCCTATTACCACATCGCCAAGACTGTTAGCACATTCCCAATGTTGGTTAGGCATCCTCAATAGGCCTTGTGACCCGATCGCACATGCTATGGCTTTGGGTCGAGCTAGTTGGGCATAAGCCCATTGACTTTAACCTGATCCCCTAGTAGTTGCAGGGCTATAAATAGCCTTAAATTTGCTCACAATGAGCCCTTTACTTAAATAGCCCAGTATCGACATGAGGATCATTTTACGATTTGAACCGAGTCATGTGGCTGTCTGGCGATAGAGAATTCGGTGATTCAAGTAAACCCTAGCTATCGAGTGTCGGGTGAAGAAGGAGAGGAAGAAGCACAGTAATGGACCAAGTCATGCTTTACCCGCAACATTTGGATTTGGGTTGGAATAATCAACCAATTTATTTGAATTAATTTTCTTAAGAAAATTTATTGGGAAATTAGATTCCTATGATCCATTAATCAAAATTATTTCACATAGATTAATCAAAACTTGGTGATTCTAATCAAAATGGTATGATCCATTACGCTATTTTGATCAGAAAATGCAAGAAATAATAAACTGTAATTAAATTCTAGATTTTGTATTAGATTTCTAATTTTGACTAATTACCTTAAAACCCTAATTAGTGAATATTGAACCTATTCCTTAGCCAAATTCTAAGGTTTAAATTCCTAAATATTGATTAGTTAATAATTAGATTAATTGTACTCTAGTTTCTAAGATCTTAGTATCCTTAACTCCATAAGTCACATCGAACCCATTGGTGAGCCCAGATCTCAATTTTATAGTTTAATTTAGTTAATTATTCTTAATCACCCTAAAAGTAGAATAGTGCTCATTAGGCCTATCTTAAATCCAAACTTGATGTTTAAGGTGTTTATCCTCTCATTAGTCAATAATAAGCATATTAGAATTGAGTAGATTTATTTTGGAATCCTAGAACTAGAAATCTTAATTTTAACCCTTAAGGAGGGACATTTTGGCCATTTTGCCCAAGTATTGGCTTAAGTGCTCCCAAATGTTAGGAATCTGTCCAAATTCCTAAAATCAGTAAGTTAATTACTTTTAAACATGATTAAAAGCCCAACCCTAATTCTTCCTAAGATATAATTAATTTGCTTCTTAAGATCCTTAGGGTAGATCTACGATCCATATTATTATTTCATTGGATGAAATTCAATGTTTATAAGATCAAAAATATCTAAATTAGATAGCCAATAGACTATTCTTGCCATTATTATCCTGAGTAAATATCTTAAGGAGAAACTATAAGTCAATCTTATTTAAGATCTTAAGAGCTTAGTCCTAACCTTTCAATATTAGATTTTAATAATTTATTTCTACCGAGTAATTAAATCACTCAATAATCTAAATCCTCTTAAGTCTTATGATCCTTATTTTATTAATCAAATTATATTCTTAAAATATTCAGAAACTCCTAAGTGCTAAGTCCCTTAGATTTTCTTCTTATAGCCTTCAGTGAATTCAATTCTTTTTTAATGAAATTATTCAATAAATTGAATCTAATTTCTAAATATAAAAGTTAAATTTGATTATTTTTGTTTATCACTTTAGGATTTTAGCCTTTATATTATTAGGATTCTTTCATAATTATTGAATCATTAGCCCTTTCAATTCTTTATCTTTAGGGTGAAAATTATGAGAAACCCTGAATCCCTAGCTATTAGCACCTTGGGTTTTGAGCTTAAATCCCAATTTTGGAGTTTATCTCTAAATCCCTAAATTTGGTTATCTTAAAAAAGACTAATTATGGTTGATTAAAATACATTAATTAAGTCTTTGATTAATTATTTACCCTTGTAGATGAAATTTTTGATTGTGAATTAGAGCTTGTTAAGTTCAAGTGTTTAAACATTAAGGCCATGAATCTGAGATTTTACTCGATAGTAAAATACTGAAGATCCTGAACATGTATTCTCTAAGAATATATAGAACAAATTAATTTAGATAACTAGAAATATGTTATGTGTTTTTGTAGAGTCTTGCATACTTTGACTTTGTTATTTTGCACACCTTGCATTTGAGCCTTGTATTTTTGGCATATTCAATTGTGCATTAAATTCTTAATGAGTATTTTGTGTCAGTATAAAATGCATAAACATGATAAGTCAAAATCAGTATATTATGTACTTTTAATTATCAGTTCTATAGAGTGTGTCTTAGTTAGTCTTCCTCTATAGCTTAGTTCTTTTGCAATAAAATCAAATTGGATCCAACCATGAGAGGGTTTGGATGATACATGTCTGATTCTATAGTATGTCTCAAATTTAGCCATGAGTGGTCTAGATGATACATGTTTAACTTCTCTATTCAGTAGCTATGTTATCCTTGTTTTTGTTATGGAAGTACTAATCTAGGCACATTTTAGTATTTCTTTCAGTTTCCTATAGTTTCAGTGGCTTGTTAGCTATATTTTTTATCGTGGAATTTTTACTTTTTATTTTTATGTTCTGCATATTTTTACTACTATTTTACTATAGTCTTTTACTACTACTTGTAGGATGCTAAATTTGATTACATATTATACCCAGTTTCATATTTATATTAGTTCAGATTTACTTTCTATTAAATTAGCAAACTTCAGATGATCTTATACATGTTTAGTATTTTTTTTCAGTTATTTTCAATCTTATATACATATATTGCCTAATCTTGTTTCATTTTGCTCGGTTATAAATGATTTATATATAACTATCTATTTTTTTTAGTGCTTGTTGCACCTTTATAGTTGCTTAATTTTTAATTGATTATGATATCTTAAATATGTAGATTTCATTTTAACCAGCCTAAAATGTACTTAGATAATTGTCTAACACAAGTTTTTTTTTTTTTTGGCTGGGGCCCTGGCACTATGAAACCGACAATATCAGATTCAGAGTTATTCGTGGAGGTACCTTTAGGTGAGAAGGTTAGCTAGGAAGCTAAGAAGAGGACCTTTCTGCTGCTGCTGAGGCTCAGATAGTCTTTAATTTCAGTTGGTGAGGACAAGTGTTCATTTCTCTTAAACTTTAAATTTAGTATTGTAATAATTCAGATTCTAGTTGATTTTACTTTTATGCACTTTTATATTGAGTTGAGCTATTATTATTCTATTACTGCATTATGGATATGGATGTTGTATGTTTTGCTTCCACACTTTGTTTCTCTTATATGCATGTTTGATGAATGAATTATAGATACAAGTGGCATATTTTGCAGTTATTAGTGGATTTGGATGAAAACCTAATTCAATTATAATTGAGAATTTATCACATTATGACTGCTCTACAGTAATTGTGTTAATATTCGTATTAACATGACCACTGCAAGGTCGGGGTTCTACATTTTTGAACTGACTAATGCCCTATCCATATTTATGGACCTAATGCAGCAAATCGTGAAGCCTTATCTTAATGAATTTGTCATCATTTTCATAAATGATATCTTAATCTGTTCTAAGAATGAAGCCAATCATGAGAAACATCTTAGAGCAATCTTAGATTTTGTTTGCCAAATACTCAATGTGCAAGTTTTAGTTAGATTCTGTAGCATTTTTAGGCTACATCATTAATGATGAAATGATTATAGTTAACTAGAGGAAAATTAGTGTCCAAGAATGAGTACATCCTAAATCTATAACTAAAATTCAAAGTTTTGTGGGTCTAGCTTGTTA
This sequence comes from Gastrodia elata, assembly GCA_016760335.1. Taxonomy (NCBI): domain Eukaryota; kingdom Viridiplantae; phylum Streptophyta; class Magnoliopsida; order Asparagales; family Orchidaceae; genus Gastrodia; species Gastrodia elata. The sequence continues at coordinate 77,928,877 of CM028669.1, read as the reverse complement.
TTATAAAAGGTTCATGCTAGTATTTTCTAAAATACCCGCACTTTTAACTAAGCTGACCCAGAAGCAAGTTCCTCTCATTTAGAGTTAGGAGTGCATATAAGTTTTTCAAAAATTAAAGTAGTTGTTTACTTCTGCACTAATACTAGTATTACCTTAGAAAGGGAAAAACATTCATGTGTGTAGTGATGCTTCCAAATAGGACTAGGCTATATACTAATGTAGCAAAATTGTATCCTTATGCATGAGAATAAAAGCATATCTTTTGCCTCTATGATGTTAATACCTAATAAGGGGAACTGCCTTATCCATGATCTTGAGCTGGCAGCTGTAGTTGTTGCTTTGAAAATTTGAAGACATTATCTTTTTGGAGTAATGTGTGATATATTCATAGACCACCAAAGTCTAAAATATATCTTCTCTTAAAAAAGTTAAACTATAGATAGAGGATATGGCGAGAACTAATTTGTCACAATAAATTAGAAATTCAGTATCACCCTAGCCATGCTAATGTTGTAGTTGATACAGTAAGTATAAAAGTGACCTTATCTTCCCTATGTTGCAATAGTGCGTTAATTGATGAGTTTGAAAGGTTGAAGATTGAGCCAATTAGAACAACCGATTTACAAAATCTTGTATCTGTGTGTCATGCTGAGCTTCCGTTGAAGACCAAAATTTTAACAACTCATAAGAAAGATGAGAGTTACTCCAAGCTCAAGGTAGATATTGAAAGCGATAAATGGTATGATTTGTAGCTAAAAGGCAACAACTCTATATTTCAAGTGGAAAGAGTGTGGGTTCCTAAGGAACTATAGTTAGAAAACTAGGTAGAAGCTAATTAATCTGGATACAATGTTAACCATGGGAGCAGTAAAATGTATCAAGATCTTAAAAAATGGTTCTAGTGGCTAGGCATAAAAAGTGATAGCAATTTTTATGTCTAAATGCCATTTCTATTTCTTAGTGAAATTCAAGCATCATTAGCTTGGAAGACTTCTGAAATCCTTAGATATTTTAGAATGAAAATGGATTGACATTTCTATGAATTTTATAATGAGTTTGCTGAAAATTAAATTAGATGCTAATGTAATTTAGGTTATTATCAATAGGTTAACAACATTATCCCATTTTATATTTATTGATAAATAGATTCAGTTGAAAAGCTAGCTAGGGTGTACATAAAAGAAATTATATGCTGACAAGGTACACCTAATACCACTGTTTTAGATCAAGATAGTAGATTCTCTTCTCAAATATGGCTAGCCATTCAATACGATTTGGGAACAAATTTATCTATGAGTACAACCTTTCATCCCAAAATAGATGTACAAACTAAATGAGTGAATCAAATTCTGGAAGATCGATTGCATCTATGTGTACTACATTTTGGTTGAAGTTGGCAAGAGCACCTTGTTTTGGTAGAATTTGTCTATAATAATGGATACCTAGTCAGCATAGGTATGGCTCCTTTAGAAGCTCTATATGCTCAAATTATATGTTTTAGATTTGGTTATAGAAACTAATAAGAAGAAAGAAGAATATGTTGGCAACTCATGAAAAACAAAAGAAATATTATGATGCACTCCACCGTCCATTAGAATTCCGAGTAGGAGAAAGGGTTTTTCTGATGGTTAGTCCAACAAGAAGAATGGAGAGGTTTGGAATTTTAGGAAAGTTGAGCCCTAGGTATGTTGGAGTGTTTGAAATATGAGCCAAATGAGGGATGTCAGTATATAGGTTTTATCTGCAAGAATATTTTGCTACAGTGCATGACGTCTTCCACATAACTTCCCTAAGGAGATGTTTGCTATATCCTAATCAACAAATCTAGATTCCTACGGTAGAATTGCAACCAGACTTAACTTTTGTAGAAAGGCATATCAAGATTTGGGGAAAGAGCTTAAGTAACTAAAAAGATATAATATTCTAATGGTAAGAGTCTAGTGGAAGAATCATTCAGTTGAGCAAGCCATGTGGGAAAAAGAGGAAGCCAAGCAGAAGAAATACCACGAACTCTTTTCTTAATCACCTATTTTTGTAATCTATTAATTATTTATTTTCAAACTTTTTTCATTATGATTTCTAAATTGTTAGGGCATCAAGGATGACGCCACTTTTAAGAGGGGGCGTCTGTAATAACTCCAGTGGCATTACTTCTTTTGAGCTAGTCTAATTTGCATATAAAACTTTCCATAACTCTCTAAATATTATTTGGAGCAAACTCTGAAATTTTGAGCCAATTTTGAAGTCATTTTCCTTAAATAAATATCTTATTCAATTTAACTAATAAGAAAATATGAAAAATAATTTAACCTTCAATTAAAAATTTGATTGTATTTTTGAATTCCTCATCCTAAATTAGCTAAGAGTGATTTTTGGATTTCTCGGAGCTTATTTGATTAAGAACATTTGATTAATTTAATAGAATTTATTATTATTAATTTAACTAATTAGATTAATTTTTTTTAGTTAATTAATTTTTCTAAATAATTAGAGTGGCGGGTAACCTGTTGTCACCCTATGAACCTGGGACAAAATGATCATAAGATCTGGGACAACCTGTCATTTTGATGATTAAATCATATGTGTGAGATTAGATCATGGGTTGATCTATTCTTTGCCGCTGGATCAAGGTTCAAATTCAACGTATGAGAACATCTCCACTGTCAATTAGATCTTAGGAATTAATTGATGCCATTTTATCCAATGATCTGCTACTATACTACAGAGCACCGTGCTCTATCCCTTTCCCTAGCTTGGCCACAACTGTAGGTCAAGCAAGTGGGTCGTGCTACGGCCACCCCCTCCCCTATTCTACCTCCGTATAGCCTAAATAACCCATCATTATTTTCCTCTCACGAAACCTAGGTGTTTGGACAGATTGCTAGCGCTGGGAGCTACTCAGTGGCAAGGAAGAGCTCTGATAAAATAAGATATATAATAAAATAAGTAAATAAAAACAAACACTTTTCAGTTACAAATGTACACTTTAGTGTGTTCCTACTGCTTTTTCAGGATAAATGATGAGCAAAATAAAATTTGTCCTAAATATAAAATTTTGAAAGAAAACCGAGAGCTCGGTGCTATCGCACGTCGCAGTGGGTACAAGACCGATAAAACAGCGCTATCATGCGCCAAAGCGGATCATGAGAGAGAGCTCATTTATACAGTGCATCGCAGTAGACACAAAATTGAGAGCTCGATGCTACAGCATGCCAGAGCTGACACAAGACCAAGAACTCGTGCTACTATGCGCTGCACTGGGGACAAGACAGGGAGCTCCGTGCCATCGCGCGCCATAGTGAAAATTCACTTAGCCAAAATTCAAAAGTAGAACTGCTGCAGCGCGCCCAACCGTGCTACAACGTTATGTAGCGCTTATTAAAATTTTTGCCAGGAAAGAGCATTAAAAGCAGTGTAGGGAAGGCCAAAAATCTCAAATACTTTGTCTTCCCACAACAGCCATTAAACTAAAATGCTTTTAATTCCTCTCCTTCTCAATAGAACAAAAGAATATGAAATTAAAGTCATTAATTAATTGAGGAGATGCAAAAGTAGCTGCACAAATGCTAAAGGATGTATTCAAGCTCTATAAAAGCTGGGAGAAAAAACTAAGAAGGGGTTCCCCATTTTGACATTTAAGCTTCCAATATTTGAAAGTGTAAAAGCTGAAGGAAGGAGAGAAGCCCTGCCCATGGAAGAAATAAACTATCACCAAAGGAAAAAGGAATCGAGCTCAGAAAACAAAAATGGGAAAGAGATCAGTGATTGAGAGAAGATCTAGTGAATGCGTCAGCAGTTCCTAGTAGTGTATCTCTTTCTCTTTTCTTAATTTATTTTCTGCAATAAAACATGCATGGGTTCAATGTCTTGAATTTATTTTTTTGTGCTTCTTTTGTTTTGGAAGCCTAAACCTTCCTTAGGTAGGGTTAGGCCTAAACATGTAACAATTTAATGGAATTAAAGATGTTCGTGCTCAATTTGTCATCAAATGAATTTCTTTAGTCATTTTTTGATTATTGATATGAAAAATTACTTGGATGAATGAAGTGTAATGAATGTATCTATTTAAGTTAATGCTTTTAAACTAGGAAATATCAAGCTAGTTTATCCTTTTAGAACTATGGACATGCACATTGAGCGTCCTCGCCATAGATATCTGTGGCAGTATTCGCTGAACGAGGATGATCAATGCAAATCCTTTGGGTTTGAAATGATGAATAGAGGAATAAGAAAGTAAATGGATCTTAGAGCTCCTCCACTCACCATTATCTTAAGCTAGGAACATGTGCACAACTACTGAGAGTCTAGTGACAAGCTTTTGAGCATTGTAGCATTTTTACTTTAGCTAAGCTGAAAAGTTGATACATGCGAGCTGAGAGCCACCAAATGTGCCCCATGGCTCGTTCTAGTTAATGGAGGAAGAGTAAGTGTTGAGTGCTTATGGGTGATGTGACATAACCTGCTTAGCCCAATGACTCTCTCCCTTAGCTAAACTAAAGCAGATGCATGTGATGCTATTTGGTAGAATCAAGTTTGCATGATCACACAATTAAAACAATAGATTTCAAGACTTAAACATAAGGATTAGATTTAACTAATATTGATCACGCGAGGGTCTATGTGCCGGGATTGGACCTTCTTGAGTTCATTTTTGAGCACTAGACATATCTTAGTCTAAATTTGGGGACACTCTAAGGAAGACTATTATTACTTTATTATAACTAATACATTTAAGTAATTTGACATTTAAAGTTGACAAAGAAGAGTACTTAGACTAGACCATTCAATGAATTACATGTTAAACCCAACTTTCCCTACTTTCTCAACATGTAGTTTCTAATCAATGAAACTCCAATTGCTAAATTGGAACCAAAAACACAAACTAAACAATTGTTCAAACTCTGTTCTCAGTGGATGATAATTCTCGAGACTTCAATCCCTTATTACTTCAGACCACGTGCGCTTGCGTGTGAGCGCATACGTGTATTTTTAGTCTGTCAAGTTATTGGCACCGCTGCTGAGGAACAAGGAATATTTTTGTATTAAATATAATTTGTTTGTAATTTGTGATTTGATATTTTTATTTCTTCACATATTTTTGCAATTTTTGTAATTACACTTGTTGTTATTATTATTTTCTTAGCTTAGTTCTTGTTAAACTTGTTTTTCTTCATCTTTATTTGATTGCTGTGAACTTTACTCTTACTAGTAGAAAATCTGAATTGCATGAGTAGAAGAGAAAACTCAAATATTCTGTTTGACCCTGAAATAGAAAGAACATATTTAAGATCTAGGAGAGAACAGTTGATTGTAAATTGTGCTCAATTAGAAATGGACTATTTAGATGGAAATTCGGTAGGATAACAATACGATAGTGCTCTTAGAGATTATGCGTTACCAACAGTAAGAAGAATCCCACATGCCATATTAAGACAAAATATAGAGGCCAAAAACTTTGAGATTAAACCGTCAACCCTTAGTATGGTTCAAATAGTCAGTTTGGAGGGTTAGCCACCGAGGGTTCGAACTCACACATCTCCTACTTTCTGAAGATTTGTGACACATTTAGGTATAATGGTGTTACTGATGATGCCATTAGACTTAAGCTATTTCCCTTCTCACTGATAAATAGAGCAAAAAGTTGGCTCAGTTCTTTAACAAGCGATTTTATTCGCATGTGGGATGATTTGGCTAGAAAATTCATCGCCAAATATTTTCCACCAGCAAAAACTTCTAGGTTGAGAATAGAAATAACTATTTTTTGCCATAATGAGGGGGAGACACTGTAAGATAGCTGGGAACATTTTATAGAGTCATTTAGGCATTATCATGGATTTCTATAATAGATGCAAGTTCAGACATTCTATAACAAACTAAACGCACCCACAAGAACCCTAATTGATGCAGCTATTGGAGGGTCACTTAGTAGCAAAAACCAAGAGGATGCCTATGACTTATTAGAGGAAATGGCAAATAACGCTTTCCAATGGCCTACTAAAAGACTTAATTCCAACAAGAAAGATATTAATAACGTGGCTGAGGCGAATCAAATTCTAGCTCTCTAAAATGAAATTAATTCTCTTAATAAAAAATTTGGTAGTATGAATCTTAATAATGCCCAAGAAAATTATTGTGATTGCGTGGGGGAAGACATTGTAGTAACAATTGTAATCTTAATAACCCCTTTGCACCTTCCGTAACCAAGCAAGAAAATTTTTTAAGAAACAATAACTCAAACCAAAATCATGGGCCAAATACCCCTATTCAAACACTATGATCTTGGATGGAGGAGCCATCCAAACTTCTCTTAGAGTAGTAACAATACAACTGGAAACTTTAACAATAACACAGCACCACCCAGGCAATGGCACAACTCTAATCATAATCAGTAACCCGAAGATCTAGGTCTTGAGGGAGCTTTTAATGTCTTTAAAGTTGAAATAACCCAATTTATGAAAAGAATAGAAATGACTATAAGTCAGCAAGATGCCTCAATTCAAGGGATTGAGGTATCCCTTAGGAACATTGAAGTTCAACTTGGTCATATTTCCCAACAGTTGTCCATGCATCAATAGGGAACTTTACCTAGTTCCAGCGAAGTGAACTCATGGGAGACAATGAGTGTCATAAATTTTGATGGGTTAAAAAATGATTGCATAGGAACAAAATTAGAAGGAATAATTGAGGAAAGAAAAGTATGAACAACTAGCTCACAAATTGTAGAAGGAAGCATGATTGTATGGAAGTGTGAGGACCCAGGGAGAATGAACATTCCTTACGTCATTAAGAGCGAAGTTCTTTTAGATCCCTTATGTGATCTAGCAGCTTCCGTAAATGTGATGCACTCATATATCTATGAGAAGCTAGGAATAAGGGGGATGGAGAGCACCCCAACAATTTTAAAATTTGCAAATTTAGATTCAATGACTCCCTTGTGTGTAGTTAAGAATGTTGCAGTGGGTCTGGGATGCTTCGTAGTTCTCACTGATATTATAATATGTGAATGGAATAAAAAGTATGTAAATCCCACTATCATCTATGGAAAATCTTTTTTAGGAACTACCAAGGCAATTATAGATGTGGCAAGGGGGATAATGACTATAAAAATAAATGGAAAAACAAAAAATATTGATCCTAAGCCCATAGTCTACGAGCAAAAGAATATGATATTACATTGGAGAAGAAAATTAAGAGGAGAATCACCTTTAAAGGATATGGAACTAGAGAACCTTAGACTTAATGATCAAAATTCTGTGAGTAACAAAAACACCTAGATTTGCTAATGAACAGATAAAAAGTAAAAAAGAAAACTAGAAAATGAAAGAGGAAAAAGAAGGGAGCACCTAGACCAAACTTTGAGGAGAAAAAAGAGGAAAAAGGGAAATTTGAAGTGATGGGTTTGAGCTCAACACCTATTAGTGCTCACTCATATACTTCTAATATTTGGAAAGAAAGAATCCCAGATAAATAGTTACATAAGTTCTTAAAATGGTTGGGATGGCGACACTAAACCAAGTGCTTATGGGAAGAAACTCATATGATTTAACCTTATTGAGTGTAGGAATAGTTAATTTACTTAGCAGTAGAGAAGGGTAACCTAATCAATATATTTGGGAATTCTAAAAATTAGCTAAACTTCAGGAAAAACTCTTTCAGTAGGTGCTACAGCGTGCAGCAGCAAATTTCAACGATGGAGCGCACTACAGCAGAATTGGCCGCTACAGCACGCCACAACAGAATTTAATGTTGTAGCGTGCTAGAGCGGAATTCAGTGCTATCACATGACTAAACAAAAAACATTGGCGCTGTTGTGCACCGCAGTGCACCACAGTGCGCTGTAGCATAGGACGCACAGCTGATGCCTTCATTGACTGCTTGGGAATTCCCAAGCATTCAAGTCACTACATCATGCCTTGGAACCTGTATTTTGGTAAGACCCGCTGAATAGATGTTTGTTTCCCTCTTCCAAAGGCTGAGATCAATCACACTTTTGGCATGAATTAATGACCATCTTTGACCAACCATAAATGTGATTTGAATTAGAATTTATGAGAAAATGTTGACAATTTATGAACCTATAAATAGAGGGGATAAGAGAGGGTTGCTCACACACTATTTTTGCTTGAAACTTTATGCCTAAATTCACATAACTCTCCACCCTCTCCTGCACTAATGGAATCCCAAAAGAAAGCGTTACGAACAAGGAAGCTTCAATTTCTACTTCTGGAGGCTTGTTCAACCAAAAAAGGTTCTTGTTGATGGAGGCTGGGAAGAGCTTCGTCCAAATAATTTTTAGAAAAAAGCTCATCTTGGAAAGGGGGTTTATACTCCATTTCCTTATTTTTTTACATAGATATATCATACCGGGGATGGGAAAACTTTTTCTTCCTGCAGACTGATTCTTACCCATTTCTCGTACAAGAAGTTTACGCCAACGCAGTCAATACGAATGGGCGTAAAACTTTTGTGCAAGGGAAGGCCGATAATTTTGGACTCGAGCAGATCTAGTAGCTTTACAAACTTAAAGTGGTAGAGGATTGTGCCTGCCAAGCCTTGCTAAATTTTGAGTATGATTCGACAGCTATAGCAAGCGCCCTCACCTCTAACGATGCTGGCTGGAGAGGTAACCTTGTCAAATTTCCACGATCCCATTTTAGGAACTCGTGCAATGCATGGCATGTTCATATCTCAAGCATAATAGTGCTAACTAGGCATTTATATAAGGTGACTAGGTTAAGTGCAATTTAATATACCCATTTTAGGTATCTCCAGGGTTATTTTTGAACCACTTTGGAATGCCTTGACTGGGACATGCGCTACGTTAGCTTTTGGAACACTGATTTCTAGGATATGCCTTGCCCAAGGGGTCAAGGTTTCATCTAGCGATGTGGCAATTCCTTCGTGTCCCTTTTACCCAAAATAACTTAAATTCCTATTTTCAAGAGGGTAAGAGGAGCAAAAAGATAAAAGGGAAGGAAGGTGAGGCTTTATCTTTGTCTAGAATAATTTCTTCACTTAAACAATTATAAAAATAAATGAATAGAATGAGGGACTGCCAAGTACAAATGGGGAAGTGTATGGTAACCGACGTTCGGTATTGCAAAGCTGAAATGTCCAAACAATGCCAATTTCAACACGATTTCCACTCAGCTCTCAAAATAATGTTTTCAAACTGGGCTTGCATGGTGGACTGGGTGATGCTGTCCTTCCACAACCCCCAACTTATGAACCCTCTCCAAACACTGAATGGCAGGAAGAAGATGAAGATGAAAAGGAAGAAGAAGAAGAGGAATATGAAGATGAATGATCAGGTTGTTAGTATTCTTGTTGTTGTCTTATCTTTTCCTTTGTTTATTTCTTTGGTTTCATTTTATAATTTTGTTTTTGCTTTTGTTTAATAAATTTTAGTGCATTACTTTCCCTCAAATTTTGTGCCAATTGAATATTATCATCTCAACAATTTTCTAAAGTTTCTAATGGGTAAATTCAATGGATGATGGAACATGTGAAGGATTTCAGTATCTTAATTTACTTAATAAAATGTGATTAATCAAAATGAAACAGCACTAGGAACTTTCATGTTAAATTGATTTACTCTCAAATCACTATAGTCTCCACAAATCAAAAATATATAATGCTACAAATCTAAGTGTGTGGATGAGATTAAGAAACTTGATTTAGAGAAGTGAGAAACAGTATAACAAAGAATGTTCTAGGCAAATAGATGAGGATGAAGAAAAATGTCTCTCCCTTGAACTGAACGTAAGAAAAATATTCAGGGATAAAGAAAAATATCTCTCTCAAAGTGAAAAAAAAAAAGAACTGAGAAAAACAGGAGAAAAAAAATATCATTTCTAAAAAATTCAATGTTATTTATAAGAAGAAGCATAAATAACACAAAAAAATTCTAGCACACTGAATCTGACTTGTCTTAGTAAAGCAATCCTAAGAATTCCCCCCAAAATTAAGAGTGAAGGATCATCATTTTAAAAGAGGAAACTAAAATAGTAAAAAGAAAGGGAAATGTTGGCTTGGTATTTTTTCTTAGAATTTGACTTTCTCTGGTCATATTGTTAAGTAAAACATTAAATGATGAAAAATATTTCACACATATCCTGTTGAATTATACAATCTAAAAATTTAAGAACTTATTTTAAGCTTACTCGAGGATGAGCAAGAATTTAATTTTCAGATAGAAATGTATACTCTGATGTGTTTCCACTGCTTTTTCAAGATAAAATATGAGCAAAGTAAAATCTGGCCTTAATACAAAATATGAAAGAAAACTTACCCAATGGGCCTCGGCACGCCACAGTGCGTTGTAGCAAGTACAAGACTGAGAGCTCGGTGCTATCACGCACCACAGTGGGTACAAGACCGAGAGCTCGATGCTATTGCGCCTTGCAAGGGGTACAAGACCAAGAGTTCAGTGCTATCGTGCATCAAAGCGGACACAAGACCGAGAACTCAACTCTACAGCATGCCGCAGTGGGCACAAGAATTACATGTTAAACTCAACTCTCCCTACTCTCTTAACTTATAGTTTCTAATAACAAAACTCTGATTGCTAAATTGGAACCAACAACACAAACTAAACCATTGTTCAAATCTTAGTGAAAACCAATTTACTTTAGTAATGAAACATTTCGCTCTCAGTGGACGATAACTCTTAGGACCTCAATCCCATATTACTTCAGGCCACGTGCACATGCATGTGATCACAGACATAAATTTTCACTCTGTCAACCTCGCTGGAGAAGCCTCGACTCAAAACTTAGGTATGCCCCTCCTAGCACTATCCAAACGCAAATCCTGCAATTATCATTTTTTTTCTCCATTTTGCATTGCTCTCTATTGAATCCCAACATCAATTGAGTTCTGGTGAGCTCAATTGAGGCCTTTTGAGCTTGGGCATGTACAGTTCTATACAGTGCTTGAGCTCCCACAGTAAGCCTCTCGGCATTCCTAATGGTCTCAATCACAACCAATGGGCTCCTTGGACTGGTCTTGTTCCTAGGGTTCTAATAAGACCATAATCGAGCCAATTGGCCCATTGTGAATGGAGTATTGTCCCTCCACAATGAACCATAGGTGGTCAGTCCTTTGAAATTAGGGTTAAGAATTTGTGGTATGTTTCATTTAGGGCTTTATATGCCATTGTGTAGATCATCTTGTAAGCTTCAATTTGACATATGGTGCATATTTTAGGATGATCGGTGAGTAAGGAATTTCATAACCCGAGGATACCCCTCTTCGGTGCATGGCGAGGAAGATGAATAGTGCCAGGTGGATCAGTTGTGTATCGTGTGGCATTTCTTATTGGGCCTGTGACCAGTGGCCCGGTTCGACCGAACCCACGACCCGATAGCAGTGGAATGTTTTAGATAATATTCCCTTTTTAATTAAAATGGAATCATATGGCAGATTTAATGCAGTTTTAATTATTTAAATAACTTAATAACTATTATGGTTAATATATTGAAATAATATATTAAAATAATCATAAATATGTGTATAACAATAACAAAATATTAAATGTTTAGTTTAAATTTTACTAATGACTTTTCGAATTCCCATTAAGGGTGATTTGTGAATAATTAAGCATATATTGTTCCAAATTCATCGTACTACCTGTCAATGGAATACTAATGTTATAAGGATTAATAATACACTATTTTTACATTATTTAGACATGAATATTAAATTTTCATTTTTGAGACTTTAATAAATTATTATTTTATTCAAATTAATAATTTAAGTAATTTGGACCCCTTTTAACCCTAGACAAACTAAGATTTAGTTTTAATCATGTGCTGCCTTTATAAGAGCATTAGAAAGGGTTGTAGAAAGTGAGATACCTACTTTTATAATTTAGGTAGGAACTCCTTAGATTAATCAAGAGTAGGATCTAACCTATTGTAAGAAATGTCAAGAGAACTAGATTTGGTAGTGCAACATTACTTATTCTAATTGCTAATAATTAGTAATTACAAGATAGCATAATAATTAAAATTTGATTAACCACACTCTTAAAGATTTACATATATCGCTAAGTAAAAAACTTAGGATCTTCCTAAAATAATAATAGGATAGTTAAGATTTAAATTGAAACTATAGTGTTGGGTAAGATAAGATATAACCCGTAGACTTAAGAAAGATAATCTTAGTCTAACACAAATTTAGAACCCTTCCTTTTAGAAAGAATAGTAATGAACTTGTAGTATAGCCTTCGCAGGAGAGTAATGAATAAATTACTTAAGGCTAGAAATCTAGTAAAGAGTTACACTTAGATGAGTTTAGCAAGAGAAATATTACTCCTTAAACCATAAAAATTCTTTAAGGTAAATAGAGAAGTAGAACCTCTAATATCCTATTTAAGGTAGATCCAACATTCAAGTACAAGAACAAAAGTTAAGAATAAGAGTTATAAGATTATGATTGGCAGATTTAGGATAGGTACTTTACTTACACTATTCCTATAGTGTATTCCTTAAACAATTTACAGTTACATTCTCTTACACTGCTTTTATACTTGCTTAGTATATATCCTATTGGACATAAATATAATACATTTACCTCCATGTGAACACTAGTATATATATATATTCATGTACATATTTCTATTATTTAACATGCTTCATGCAAGTATAAGCAGCTTTACCAATACGTACATTACTCCTTTAACTTAATATTTCATTCATTTCCTTACTTCCAGTATACCTTCTCCTTTACATTACATTGTGCACTACCTTAAATAATTATAGATTGCTAAATGCGATATCCATTAATTGTAAGATTAAATTAACAACCCAAAAATGTACTTAGACTTTATAAGTCTAACCACTTTTTAATTTTATTGGTTGTGCCCTGCCGTATTAAATATCAAATATGGTAGACCAGAAGATTGATTGTGTTCCTGACTGTGTGCTAGAGGCTAGACCAAGAGCAACCTTGATAACTCTTCCTTTCAATAGTCTCACTTTTTATTTACTCATGAGGATGAGTGTTATTATGTCTTTTAAAATTATTTTTACAACTATACAACTCTAGATTTTTTACTTTCATTTCTATGATTAATGTGCATTTTCATATTATGGATGGTTTGGATGATAGAAATGCATGTATTTATTACACTTTTATTACATTTACTTTCCTTATATCATATAATTCTTGGACACAGTACTTAATAGTGGGTTTATTCCTACTAATTCAGTTTAAGTACTATGATCACCCATAGTGTTGGATTAGAATATCCCTAATCTAGCACTAGGGTGTTACATCCTCTCACCCTCAAGTTTCCTGTTAAGATAGCATTTTTGTTTCCAAAATGTATCGATATCATTATGATTTTGGATTATAATAGATTTAGCTTTGGAGAAGGCAATGTGGTTTTCAATAGTAGGATAAGTCTTAAATATAGATTCAAAGGACAAAACAAAATTTTCTTGCCTCACAAGGTTATAGAAGGTATTACCCAAAAAATGTCTAATCCAGCTACTAAGAGATTTTCTTAGTTTTTTTACTTACAACAGGTCCTATTAACCCATAAATGCCATAGGGTTCAATACAAACACCAATAATAATATTTTCACACTCTTTTCTATTAAGCCAGAGCAGTTGGAATCTAAAGGATTTAGGAAATTTTTGCTCTTTATTCCATGAGGAGAGAATTATAGGCCTGTGATCAGAGATAGTGGAATTGAGAAAGAAGTTCTTATAGTTTGAGAATGCATTACACTAAACATTATTAATGAGGAAGCGGTGAAGATGAGCAAATTTCCTTCTAGAAGACCAAGTGAAAAGAGCACCCATGTATTTAAAATAATCTAGCTCAAATAAAAATCAAAGGTTGAGGTAGTGTGGTTTCTGAAGTAACGCATAAATTTTTTGGGATCGAGGACCACATTGAAATCCCTACCCACAACACATGAGTGGCAAGTGTTACTACTAGATTTCAAGAAGTCTCAAAGATGACGGTCGATTCTGAGGTTATTAGCATGAACAAAAGTCGCCACAAATTCAATTGTGTTATTGTAAAATCTAATATGAATAGCTTGCTCACACTGAGAGATAAGCTATGCTTCCCAGAAGTTAGACCATGATAATTCTAGGAATCTTATTTAATTTGGTACTTAAAAATAATATTTTCTCTTAGAATTCTTATACTTTAATATGCATTTTGCTACCTTACAGGGCAAGAAGTTTGAAATAAAGTTTGCAAGGGAACCCAAAACCTAGAAGAAGAGACACGCTATGGTGCTCCACCGCATGCCATAGAGCCTTAAAGATCAAAAGCTCGATGCTACCGCGCACCATAGCTCCCTCATCACCAAGCGCTCAGTGCTATCGTGCGCTAAGCCATCCTCAAAACCGAAAGTCTAGTGCTACCGCATGGCATAGCACCTTCAAGATCAAAAGTCTGGCGCTTCCACACGCCCTATCGCCTTCATCAACAAAAGCTCGGTGACGAACCAGAGAATTATAGAGAAATTTGTGTAGAATTTATGTTCTTATAAGATTATTTGTGCTGTTATTTTGTATTTTAAATGCATTTTCAGGGAAAAGAACTCAATATCAAAATTCTAGAAGAATATGGGCATAAAACTGAATATAGAACTCTACAGCATGTTGTACCATCTCACAAATAGTGAGCTCAATGTTGCAGTGCACCGTAGCACCCACCTTCCCGAGAGCACGGCACTATCGCGCAATAGTAGACCAAAATAGAGAGGTCTGTGCTATCTCTTGCCGCAGCGGACCAAACTCGAGAAGTCTGTACTGCAACGCCTCTCGACCCAAAAGAAAGGTGGTCCTGCTCACCGTAGGGGACCAAACACAAGAGGCTCATGCTACCATGCGCTGTAGCAGAATTTTACTTGTACACAGAACAAAAAGGAGAATGCTACAGCGCACTGCAGTGGATGCAAGATAGAAATCTTGGTGCTATCACACACTGTAGCACCCTCAAGATAGAAAGCATGGTGCTTCAGCACACCATAGAGCCCTTAAGATAAAGAGCCTGGTGCTACTGCACGCCATAGCGCCCACCATAATTTTTGCCAGGTAGAAGTATTAAAAGAAGAATAGGGAAAGCCAATGAACAAAGCTTCTCCTCTTCCCACAATATGAAATTATTACAAATACATTAAAACTTTCTAATTTCCAAAAGCATAGTAGAATGAAACTTAATGAAATCCAATTCTCAAGGAATGTGAAAGGATGGCTGCTTAAATGCTGAAGAGATAATAGGAGGAGTATAAAAGCAAATATTCAAGGCTAAAGATGAGTTCCATAATTCCTACAGCCTAAGCTTTTTACCAAGAGATTATTATAGTTTAAGGAGAAGGAGAACACATCCCCAAGGAGAGCGAGGTTGCTATTAGAGAATAGAAGGAGCACAGAAGGTAGAAGGAGGACAAAGATCAAGCAAGGGAGAAAGAAAGGAGAGCACAAAGGGTAGTTTCCTTGTATTTCATTTCTTCCTTTTCTTAATTCTTTACCTGTACAACCCATGCAAGGGGTGATCCTTTCTTGTAGCTTTACATATTATATTAATTCAATGGCAGACTAAACCATGCTTGGGGAGGGTTAGGTATTAAGTGTGTAAGAATGTAAGGATGAAAAATTGATGTGTACTCTTCAAGTTAAAATAATATCATTCAGTTTATTTCTTCAAATGTATGTGAATGAAGACTTTGGAAAATATGAGCAAATTGTAAAATCTATGTAATAATCAATTCATCTTGAACTCCATGTGCTTATTAGTCTCTTAAACATAAGGATATGCTTAATAGAGAGCAGATGCCATGAATGCCTGTGACAACATTCGTTGTGTGAAAATACTCGGTGCATGACTTTAGGCTTAAGTAGATATATTGAGCCTTGAGGAATTTTATTAATCTATGAGCTCCATTGATTGCTCTTGATTTATGCATGGTCAATCATGCATGTCAATCATAGGGCTCAGTGATAAGCCCTATCTAGCTTCTTAGCACATTGACCTTTACTAAATCAAGATGATGATGCATGTAAGCTGAAATCCATCAGTAGAGCTATGTAGCTCATTTTATGTTTACACAAGGTCTTAGAGCATTGTGTGTTATAGGGGTGATTTGACAAAAACCCATGAAGCCTTATAGCTCAACTCCTTAGCTGAACTTAAAAATAAACACATGAGAGCCATTGATAGAGTCAGGTTCATGAGATGCTCAAGTCAACTTAATAATTCATAACTTAGACGTAAGGAGTGAATTCATTAAACTCAGGTCTCATGAAAGCCTAATTGTAGAGAGTGAACGTGACAGTTGTTCCTTTTTGAGCACTTGAAAAGAATTAAGCATATTTAGGGTATTCTTTGAGTGAGGTTAAATCTCTTGATAATTAAATAAGAGAATCCATCCAATTCACTTGACATGAAATTGAAACGAAGAGTATTAGCATATAATCTTAATTGAATGGCATACCAAAACCCAACTCTTCATATTTTAATCAAACAGTATTCTCTAAATAAGAATCCTTAACTTGAGTAATTCTGGACCTAAAATCAACCAATTTAATCTCATTTAAATATTAGTGAACTCGGATAAACTCTAATAACAAAATTAACACCATTCCCAGAAGATGATAAATCTCAGGATCTCACAATCCCATATTACTTTAGACCACATGAGCTTGCGTGTAAGCACATATATGTATATACGGTCTGTCAAGTTTTTGGTGACGTTGCTGGGGAACAGTTTGTGTTTCGTATTCGATACAACCTGAAAGTAATTAGTGATTTAAATTTTTGCATAACATATTTTCTTATTTTTGTGATTATATTTCAATGAACTTTTTGTCTATTTATAGTTTTATTTCTTTTCTCTTAATTTTGTTGTTTTTCATATCATTTGCTATAACTATCAACCATTAGCTATGTTTTGGGTTGCTTGTGGAGAAAGGACTATTCTAACTATATTTTTGACCTTGAAATTGAAAGAACTTATATGAGATCTTGGAGAGAACAGGTTAGAACAACACAAAATCCGAAGGAAAACTTAGAAGAGAACCAGAGAGATATATTAGGAGAACGGAGAGGTAAGGTGTGGCGCCCCGCCCCTTAATCCACAATTATTATGCTCAAGGGTGGTGTGTCACTTTGGCAAATCCCTCACTTAATATTAGATTAGGTGTAAACCTAATCCACTAGTAAGGAAGAGATGAGCCATGGCATACATGCTATATAATCAGTCTCTAAGCAAATACAGAATCAGAGTGCAGAAGCAAAGTAAAATAAATATACATCCAATTCACCATAATAAATAGAGAAAGTGCAACATCCAACTCAGAATAGAAAGTACAGTAAGGAAAAATACAGTCAAAGGTACCTGTATTATTACAGCATTTTAAAAATAGTTTAAATGAACTGAAAGAAAAACACTCATCCTCACAATAAGCTGAAAAGGCTAAGCATCTTTAGCTCCTTCTTGATGCTCCTCCTCAAGATATGGCTCCACTCCTAGGTAAGCCTCCTCCTTTAGAACAAGCTCCTCAAACCTATCTAATTCTAACATTGTCAGTTTCACAATACCAAGGCCCTAGCCAACAAAAGAAAATTCTTATTAGACAATTGTCTAAATACATTTTAGGCTAAATATTTTTCATGAATTATTAATGTCACCATTTTACTTAACAACACAAAAATAAACTATCTAGCATGGGAGCAGCAAGCATACAAGGAGGAGGTCAAGTTATAAATACAACATTTATAACTAAATAAGATTTGAGAAAAAAAGACACACCTTAAAGTAAACTAAATAAGGATGAGCATACATGTATAATTCAGTAAGTAAAAGTACTAAAAGAAATGTCTAATCCTAAACATGCTGATGATCATTTGATATATGCTGGTTTAGAATAGTAAATCTAAAAGTGGTACATATAGTAAGCAACAAAATCTAGCATCCTATAAGTATATATAAGTGAGCAAGTATGTAAAGTAAAACTGACTGAAATAATATGCATCATTATAATAGTAAGCAGTAGACTGAAATAGAAACAAAAATAAGTATGTACAAATGCCATATTAGAAAATTGGCCAATCAGGCCCAACATAATTCCCAAAGCCTTTTTGGGCTAGGGCAGACAGAAATTCCCAAAGCCTTTCTAGGCTAAGGCAGACAAAACAGAACAGCAGAACTGAAGTGGCAATAAACATAAATGCAGAAATATTTTAGTTATTTTACTTTTGCTTCTATGGACGCATCCAGAAGCAGCTGAGGAGTCAAGCACGTCTGCAAGACTATACGGGTTCTGAGCTTAACACACACTCCTCAATGAGTAATGTTAAGCATCCTTATTACTCCTTATCCCTGTCCATTAGAGTAAATGTGCACCATAACTTACCAGAATATAATTGAACCAAAGGCAACTGTTGTCCTAATTATTTTAAGTTTTCATTTCATGCTCAAAGTTCCCTTACATGACATGTTCAAGGAAATAAGCTCAAAATACAAGGAATGCGTAGCACAAATAATCAAGTTGTAAGCAAGGGACTCTTCTACATTTGGTGACATTATTGTTGTCTAATTTACCATTCTAATTATTCTAAGTTACACAAGTTCATGATCTTCAATTCCTACTATCAAGTGTAACTAAAAAGTATGGCCATATAGGTTGAAAAGTCATTAAAACTGATCAGGTTCTAATTTAGTTTAATCAGAATCGACTACAAGTTAAATAATAAATCTTCACATCCTGATTGATGAATTTAGACATTCTAAACTAAGATCTGATCAAGATCTACTATACTAGGGATTATGAGTTAACCACCATAAGATTGGAGTTAAGTACATAATCCAAAGGTAAAGTCTAAGGATCCAGGGTTTTCAAATTCTAAAGAGAACTAATAATTGAAGCAAATCCTATTAAGCAAAATCAAGCTTATTAGAATGATTCTCCTATTCTTAATCTAGAGTTAAAAGATATAATAATCAAAATCAAAATATAGAAATCTAGAAACTAATAAAATTAAGGATTCAATCATTGAATAACCCATTATTCAATGAATAAAATCTAATCTAATATCTATTCTTATTCCTAAGGAATAAATTCTAAGGTGAAGTGAAGATTCCTAATGAACTCCTAATAAAAATACTTAGAGAGATTCTTAGGGTTGATTAAATTTATTTTAATTTAACTTAATTTATTATTTTAGTTTAATTAGGGAAATTAAGAATGAAGTCTTAGCTAAGTAAGGTATATTATCCTTAGAAATTTTCATGCTTAAATTAGAACTTTTATCAATTCATTAAAATTGAGAGATTTATGACTTAAATTGATCTTAAATCAATTTTATTACTGATTTTAATGATTTAAAAGGTATTTTAAAGGTTAAGGACACTTAATCTAAATTTTAGGCAAAATGACCATTTTGCCCTTACTTAAGAGTCCAAAAAGTTACTTTTTGATTTAGGATTCCAAATTAGAATTTCTTACTGCCAAATAGTTTTTTATTATCTAATATGAAGATAGACAGTAAGTATACTAAATTTGGATAAGAAATAGATCTTATAGGCTCAAACTAATGAATTTGACCTAAGGGGCAACTTAGTAATTTGCACTTAATAAAATCTATATTTTTGTGCAGTTTATTATTAGTTGTTGTTCAATGATTTTATAGAATCCAAGAACACTACATTAATGTCTATTGGTGAAGTTATGGTGATTTCATGATTAGGGGCATTTATGCAAATTCCAAGGCTAAGAGGGTCAAAAACCTAACTTCTCTATTTGAGATCCAAAATCAGCAAACTCAGTGTCTATAGCTTCCCTATAAAACACACTGAGTACTTTAACTCAGAGTAGACCCAAATTGGATCTAATTTGCCAAAGTTATGACCTAACTAGAGTTAGGGGTATTTTACTCAACTTAGGGTTTCTAGGTTTTAGAACTTCAATTTTATTTTAGTTTTCTATTGGCACTGAAATTCTAAGCTAACTAGCACCTTGAATTTTTTGATTTGGAGTCTAATTGACTGAGATATGACCTAATCAATATCTAAGATTTTATGGGTCATTTGTGAGGGTCCTAAAAGTCATTAGCCAAACTAATTATCAAATAGTAAAATTTATACTATCATTGCATTCCTGAGGTTCTCCTGATTACTTTAAGACCTATATTAGCTAGGTTTGAGTTTCTAGGTACAAATTTATGAGGGTTCAAAGTTTTGGTACAAGTGAGAGGATGTCCTAAAATGTCACTATGTTAAATAAGTATCCTATGCAAAAATTAATACCATCATATTATTCCTCTCATTTTTTTGAGCATAATGAGATATATATTTAATATGTTTGGACTTATGGCTTGCTAATTATGAGCATAGAAAGTTCCTATAATTAGAAAATTAATTATCACTGTTTAATTAAATTAAGCTGACAGTTTAATATTAACCTACTATTTCAATAACTGATTAATTAATTAAATAAAAAAACAAAATGGCGGTGGGACCCATAGCACCACATGGCGGCCTCTAGTTCATCGGGCAGATTATGCGGGACCCGGTAGGCCACGTGGCAGCGCGCCATTTGCCCGGACGCATGGACGGGACCCACAATTGGGTATGGCACCGACAGAGAGATGACAGCAGGACATGCGTCGGACTACGATTGGACGCTCGATAACGACTAGGACCCGCTCTCCGATAGTGGATCTGACTGCGACACCCACCTCTGCAGCAGCAGACAGGGAGGCCACGTGGCACGCTAGAGGATTGCCACGAACTCTAGTGGGCCCCCCATAAGCCACGCCAGCACCCACAGGATGCAGACCTAGCTCTAGGATCATGGGTCGTGAATCGATCCGACCCAGCTTGGGTCACGGCTTCTTCGTCTTGAGAAAGAAAGCGACACCAGCACCTATGGCACGAAGTCTATGGCCAAAAATGACGTTGTCGGTGGCTGGCCCGCATTGGGACAAGTAGAAGATATCGAGGGCTTGTTGCCAGAAGTCGAACCCACCACGGAGATGGCCTGAACCGGCAGTGAGGGCTAAACCTGGGCGCTGGGTTACGGATGAAAGGCGCAGGCCACTGTGGAGTACTATGGATAATATTCCAAATTGGCGCGATTGGGTTTGATTGAGCATGATCGAACCAGACATTCTTCAATCTAGATAGTGCAATAATGTTTTGAAGGTGTGCAATATTTTAAGCTAGGTTTAGGAGTATTTGGTATCGACAGTTGGCAAAGATTGGGGCTCGGTCAATCTTGACTCAGCAACTAGAGGCTTCGGTTCATGCGAAAAGAACAAACTGGGCGCGGGTGAGGGTCTTACCGAGCCCATGACGGAGTGGCTGAGGCCTCAGCGGCGTCGATTGGGCGAGTAGGACTGCGGGCAATGCGAGGAGAGGTGTGGAGAGTCCGAGGAAGGCGATGACCTGCACCATCTGATTCCAGGTCAAATGGCTAGGATTTGCCGTCTAATCAGACAAAATAGACTGACGGTGCATGCAGAAATGGGTCGATGGCATTAGGGTTTTGACGGTGTCGCGGTTTTTAAATAAATTTTTAATTATTTTAATTCTAATTTATTTATTTTAATTCAAATATTTAAATTGGATTCAGAAAAATTCCAAATATTCACCTCTAGCTAATTAAGGGGTGAGGAACACAACGGCGAGGTCAAATTTTTGATCCGATGAGTATTTTAATTTCTTAATCTTTGGGGTATTTAAATATTATTAAAATATTCAACAAAATTTTAACGACTCCCGATTACCACAAAAACATCACCCCTAGCTAATTTGAGGGTAAAGAGCGCAGTGGTCAAGTCCAATTTTTGATCTAAGGTCAGTTTAGATAGGCCAATTTCTATGGTTTTTGGAATTCCAAAAAAAATAGGATTTGATCTATTTTACTCCTGATTTGAACAAGGTCTTAGTGGTGAGCTCCTAATGACTTAAGTAGCACTAAAGGTCAAAAATTAGGACCCAGGTTAGTCCTATTTAATTTGTGTAATAACTTGGGTTGTTACATAAGGCTTTGAAAGATTATGCACTACTAGCCATAAGAAGAATTCCTCACGCTAGAGTAAGACCTAATGTGGAAGAAAATAATTTTGAAATTAAACCATCTATATTACAAATGGTACAAAACAACCAATTTTGTGGACTGGCTACTGAAGACCCCAACTCACATATCTCCAACTTCTTAGAGATATGTGACACACTTAGATTTAATAGTGTTACTGATGATACCATTAGATTGAGGTTATCCCCATTTTTTCTGAGAGATTGAGCTAAAAGTTGGCTCAGTTCTCTACTTGACAATTCTATAATCACTTGGGATGATTTGTTAGGAAACTCTTAGCCAAATATTTCCCACCTGCAATGACTGTCGGGTTAAGAATAGAGATCACCAATAACTGTCAGCTTGATGAATAATTTTTATATGATAGTTGGGAGCACTTAAAGGAGTGCCTTAGGCGCTATCCTCATCATGGGTTTCCATAGTGGATACAAGTGTAGACATTCTATATGTATTGAACGCACCCATAAGGACCCTTATCGATACAACCTCCGGTGGCTCTCTTAGTAGCATGACTCAAGAGGAATCCTATGAACTTCTAGAGGAAATGGCTAACAACATGTATCAATGGCCTACTGAGAGGCTAAAATAAAATAAGGAGGTTGACAAGGTTAATAAAATAAGCCAAATTCTCATGCTCCAACATGAAATTGATGTCTTAAACCAAAAGGTAAAGAGCATGAACCTAAACACTACCCAAGGAATTTATTGTGAGTTATGAGGGGGAATATATAGTAGTGAATTATGTAACTTAAACAATCCCTTTGCACCTTCTAATATATAGAAAGTTAATTACCTATGAAATAATAATAATAACTACAATTACGGACAAACTAATCCTTTCTCGAACACTTACAATCATGGGAGGAGGAATCACCTGAACATTTTGTGGAGCAATGTGAATGCACAAGAAAACTACAATAATGGAAATCCATCATAAGATTGGCAAGCACAAAATTTTAATAATAATTATCAGCCTAACCAACAACGAACTCAAGAATCTAGATTAAAGGGAGCTTTTAACTTTTTTAAAGCATAAACCATTCAATTCATGAAAAGGACAGAGCAAACCATAATCCGTCATAAAACTTCAATTCAAGGAATTGAAGTTACCCTTAGAAATATTGAAATCCTCTTAGGGCAAACCTCACAACAAATGTCTACATGCATGTAAGGGATGCTGCCTAGCTCGACCAAAATAAATCCAAGGGAGATTGCAAGTGCAATAAACTTAGACAAGTTGACTGAGAAAATCTCTGTAAGTAATTGAGGTAAGGTAAGTGAGAGACATAAAATTGAAAACAAATAAAGTTACAACCCAAAATAAAGTTTAATAGCCAGTAAGAAATAAGACCCAAGAAGACTCATTATTTCATGTGTAATTGAGGGAGAAATCCTGTTAGATCCCCTGTGTGATCTTGGGGCCTCCATTAATGTCATGCCAATACATATCAATGCCTAGCTAGCGATAAAGGGGTTGGAAGAGACCCCGATGATTCTAGAGTTTGTTAATTTAGATTTGATGATCCCTAAAAAAATAGTGGGAGATATTCTAGTGGGGCTAGGAAGATTTATTATTACAATAGATTTGATTATCTGTGAATGAGATAGGTGGAATGAAAACTCCACTACCATCTTTGAGTGGCCTTTCTTAGCTACACTAGAGCTATCATAGATGTAAAAAGGGGGATGATTACTACAAGGGTGAATAAAGAAGTAGAAGAGATAAATTTAAAGCCTACTATTTTAAAACAAAAATAGATACACTCTAGGTGGCAAGAGAAAAATCTGGTAAAAATAGCTGATCATGAATTTGAATTAAAAGTGACCAATTAGGTAAAGTTTATTATGAGGGGTCTGAATGAACCTTAACTAGGGGTGTTAGATTTATGAAAATAAAATTAAAAAGAAAACACGACGAAGAAAATGAAAGAAAAAAGCGAAAATTATTGAAAAATTCCCCACAAATGACTTTTAGTGCCTGAGTTTAAGCACGACTGCTGAAAATTTGAAATGTGCTCACCCAGGCCCCTCAAAAATATGGAGAGAAATTTCTCATGGAGACTCAAATTGAACACACTTGCATTGGTCAGGTTAATGATGCAAAACCAAGCATTTTTTGGGAGGCAACTCAATGCTTAATTTATGCTCATTTTTATTTTTATTTTTCTTTAGCTTTGTAGTAATATTTAGTAAGTAAATAATTGCAACCTGAATATCTTTCCTTTACTCAAATATGGATTGACAAAATTTTGTAAGCAGGCGCAACAGCGCGCTGTAGCATGTTTTAGCACTACAGGGAACCACAACATTCCATTGAAACATTAATGCCATGCTATAGTGCGCCAGGGCGGGTCGTACCTAGGAACTCAGCATTGCAACACGCCACAGCGCGATGGGGCATGTGACGTTATAGATTAACTAATAAATGCAATAAAATTCTGGGGATTTTTAACCAGTCAAACTGCACTACAGCACACCCCCAAGCTTTTATTGCCTTAAAAAGGCTGGCAAGAATGATTCATTTGCTTCCCCAATGAATAGATTTGAGCCACACTTATTGTGCTTTATTGAAAACATTTGACCAGCCAATAGGAAGAGGTTAGGAAAAATAATCCATTAGCTTT
The DNA here is from genome assembly GCA_016760335.1 of Gastrodia elata. Classification (NCBI taxonomy): domain Eukaryota; kingdom Viridiplantae; phylum Streptophyta; class Magnoliopsida; order Asparagales; family Orchidaceae; genus Gastrodia; species Gastrodia elata. Next base: position 77,904,185 of record CM028669.1, on the reverse strand, counting down.
TTTCATATAAATTGTGGGGATGGATGAGCTGCTCTTTTGTACCTTCACAACATTTCATCTCTCCCTAAGAATCTCAAAGCACTCAGCTCACTTATTTAAATGGCCTCCGATTAGAAAGCAACTGCTAGTAAATCTACTGCAACCTCAAGTTCTTGAGGCTCTTTCGATAGTCGGAAGTTCTCTTCCTTGGAGGCGGAGGAATAGTATGCTCAAGTCACCTCTAAATGCAAGCTCATCCATGAGAGAGGGTTCGCCCTCCCTTACTAAGATAATTACAATGATGTAGCACTACTAGGATGGAGGAACTTAGTCTATTTACAGAATAACTCATATCCAACCCTCATGCAAGAAGTCTTGGCCAACGCAATTGATGCAAAGCAGCATAATATTTTTGTGCGAGGGAATGCTATGAGCTTTGGGCACCATCATATTGAAAATTTTTATGGACTTAGAGCAGTGGAAAACTACTTCTACCAAGCCTGCGTCAATGAAAACTTTAACCCCATGGATGTCGCAAGGGCACTCATACAATACAATGCAAACTGGTTAGGGAACCTTGCCAACATTCCCTGAACTCTATTAAGTGACTCATGCAATGCCTGGCACATTCTTATCACTAGCCAAATAATGCAGTCTGGACATTTAAGTGAGGTCACTCGAGTGAGGGCAATGCTCATTTATTCAATCGAATGACCCAGAGATGTTCATATCTTGGGGGTTATACTTGAGCACTTATGTTTCGCCATGACTGGGCCCTGCGCAGCTTTATCTTTTGGATCCTTAATCTCAAGAATATGCCATAACCAAGTGGTTAAGGTAAATTTGAATGATCCTGTAATTCCTCCCAGCATTCCTCTGACCCGACGTAATATTCATTCCAACTTTCAAAAGGGAAAGAGGAGCAAGAAGAGAAGGCAGGGATAGGAATGAGAAGCATCTTCTTAATCTGGCCTAAGTTCTAAACTTAAAAACATTCAAAAAGATACCACTAAGTTAAGGGAGGAGCATAAGTAAACCGGAAAGTATATTGAAGAAGACATAAACTACTGCAATACCGCCTCTACCAAAAAAGTATGTTGAACCAAGATGTCCACACTGCTCTTGGGATCATGCTTACTCATTCGAACGTGCAGGGCTGGTCCTAAGAAAATGTTCTCCCACCACATCCAGCATGTAAGCCTCCTCCTAATTCACCTTGGCCTATTTATGAAGAAGATGAAGAAGAAGAAGAAGAAGAATAGGAGGAAGAAGAAGGATGAGTAGGTTGTAATCTTTCTTTTTTATAATTTCTCTTGTATTTTAATTTATAGTTCTTAGTGAAATCCATTACCACAAATAACTTGTGCTCATACTTCTGAATCTACTTCATATTACTATCTGAGAAATTGAATGAGCGCAATTAAATTTTAGTTTTATTAATGAACCTTCTTCTGTGAGTTCGTTATCTAACAAATTTTTGATTGAGCAAATTAATGATTCTTATTGCTTTAGGTTCTATAATTATTTACCTTGACCACTACTTAGTATCCTTAACAGAAAATGAGTGATGTTATGGAATTAAGTGTGGGGGAAGAATAAAGACTAGTATGAGACAAATTAAAAGACAGTAAAATTAAGAATGTACTTGGCTTCTATAGGGCTTAATGAATGCAATGAAATATGAATTGGATGAAGAAAAATACCTCTTCAATAAGAAAGAAGAAAATGAAAAGAAAAGGGATGAAGAAAATCATCTCTCCCAAAATAAGTGTGAAAAGACAAAATCATGATGAAGAAAAATATCTATCATTAAAGAAAATACTCATTGTTCTTCATAAGAAGAAGCACAAATGGTACACAAAATTCAATATACACTAATTCTTAATTATTCTCAAACAAATGCGTGGACATTCCGCTTAAGCATTCTTGTTCAAAGCATTATGCATTGCTTTAAGGAAAAAAGGGAAAAAGATAGTGAAACGGGTGGAATAGAACTAAGCCTAATGTGATGTACAACTGAGAAAGACAAATTCATGGTTACTTCGTATCTGTGCAAATTACAAAGTTATGGAAGTTATTCAAACTCTACTTGAGGGTGAGCAAGAAGTTAAGTGTGGAGGTTGATGAACCTGAGAATTATAGAGAAATTAGTGTAAGATTTATGTTCTTATAAGTTAATTTGTGCAATTATCTTGTATTTTTAAGACATTCTTAGGTAGAAGAACACAATATCTAAAGTACAGAATAATATGGGCATAAGACAAAATTTGGCACGCCACAGTGCACCGTAGCATCTCATAAATAGTGAGCTCAGAGCTACAGCGCGTTGTAGCACCTTCCTGCCTAAAAGCACAAAGCTATCGCGCCCCGTAGTGGACCAAAATAGAGAGGTCCGCACTCTCGTGCGCCGCAGCTGACCAAACTCTAGAGGTTCACGCTTCAGTGCGGTACAGTGCCTCTCGACCCAAAATCATGTTGCTACCGTGCACCATAGCGGACCAAACCAGAGAGGCTTGCACCACTGCGTGCTGCAGTAGATTTTTACATGTATGCAAAATAGAAAAGGTAGAGCTACAATGCACTGCAACGGATGTAAAACAGAAAGACCTATGCTATTGCGCACCGTAGCGCCCTCAAGACAGAGAGCCTGGCGCTATAGCGAACCGTAGTGCCCTCAAATCAGAGAGCCGGGCACTACAGTGTGTCGTAGCGCCCACTGTAATTTTTTCCAGGTAGAAGCATTTAGAGCAGCATAGGGAAAGCCAGATAACATAACTCCTCCTCTCCCCACAGCAAGAAATTATTGCAAATACATTAAATCTTCCTCATTTCCAAAAGCATAATAGAAAGAAGTTTAATGAAATTCAGTTCTTAAGGAAAGGGAAAGGGTGGCTGCTTAAATGCTGAAGAGATAATAGGAGGATTATAAAAGCACATATTCAAGACTATAGAAGAGCTCTAAAATTCCTACAGCCTAAGGTTTTGCCAAGAAATTATTATAAATCAAGGTGAAGGAGAACCGTTCCCCAAGGAGAGAGAGGCAACAGCTAGAGAATAGAAGGAGCATGGAAGGCAGAAGGAGGACAAAGACCAAGCAAGGGAGAAAGCAAGAAGAACGCAAAGGGGTTGTTCCCTAGTATTGTATCTCTTATATTTCTCAATTGTTTACCTGTACAACCCATGTAAGGGGTGATCCCTTCTTGTAGCTTTACTTGTTGTGTTAATTCAAAGGCAGCCTAAGCCCTTCTTGAGGAGGGTTGGGTGTTAAGTGTTCAAGAATATAAGGATGAAAAATGTTGTGTACTCTTCAAGTTAAAATAATGTCATTTAGTTTATTTCATCGAATGCATGTGAATGAAGAATTTGGAAATTATGAGCAAATTGTAAAATTTGTGTAATATTCAGTTCATCTTAAACTCTATATGCTTACTAGGTCTCTTAGACATAAGGATATGCCCAATAGAAAGTGGACTCCATGGACGCACCAAATGCCTGTGACAACATTTGTTGTGCGAAAACACTCGATGCATGACTTTTATCTTAAGTAGATCTATTAAGCCTTGGAGTGTTATATTATAATCTGAGCTCCATTGATCTCACTTGATTTATGTTAGGTCAATAATGCATGTCAAGCCAAAGGCTCAGTGAGAAGCCCTATCGAGCTTCATAGCACATTGACCTTAATTAAATCAAGTTGATGATGCATGTGAGCCGAGAACCATCAATAATCTCTGTAGCTCATTTTACGATTATGCGAGGCCTTAGAGCATTGTGTACTATTGGGGTGATGTGACATAAACCCTCGAAGCCTTGCAGCCCAACTCCTTAGCTAAACCTAATAATAAACACATGAGAGCTATTAATGGAGTCAAGTTCATGAGATGCTCAAGTCAACTTAATAATTCATAACTTAGACATAAAGAGGGAATTCATCAAACTCATATCTCATGAATGTCGAAGTGTAGATTGTGAACGCAACAACTGTTCCTTTCCAAGCACTATTTAAGAATTAAACATATTTAGGGGATTCCCTGAGTGAGGTTAATTCTCTTGGTAATTAAATAAGAGAATTCATCCAATTTACTTGACATGAAATTGAAGCGAAGGGTACTAGCATATAATCCTAATTTAATTGCATACCAAAAGCCAACTCTCCCTATTTTAATCAAAAAGTATTCTCTAAAAAAGAATCCTTAACTTGAGTAATTCAGTACCATAAATTAACCAATTTAATCTCATTTAAATATTAATAAACTAATGTAAACCTTAGTAACAAAATGAACACCATTCCTAGAGGATGATAAATCTCAGAATCTCACCATCCCATATTACATCAGACCACGTGCACTTGCGTGAAAGCGCAGATGTGTATTTACAGTCTGTCACTCAGTGTTACCGTGCACCATAGGGCCTAAGTCACCGAGAGCTCGGCGCTACCGCCAACTATAGCACCCTCATCTTTGAGAGCTCAGCTCTACAATGCCTTGTATCACCCCCATCACCGAAAGCTCGCCACTACCAATCGCCATAGGGCCATCATCACCAAGAGCTAGGTGCTACCCCGTGCCATAGCGCCCATAGAATAGTAAGCATGGTGGCAAATCGTGTCGTAGCGTCTGTTTGCTCAGGAATAAGCATTCATTCAGCATTAGGAAAAAGAGGAGACTTAATTTTTCTCTCTCCCATAGTAGGAATTAATGGAAATACACTTAAACTTCATCATTTTCAAGGGAATAAAAGAAAGACTCATAAAAGCAATTAAATTATGAGGAAGATGGAAGGGGTGGTTGCACTAATGTTGAGAAAATTTCCAAGGATTATAAAAGCAAGGATTCAAGACTAAAAATGGGTTCCATAATTTCTACAGCCTAAGGTTTTTGCCTTATAGACTACTATAGACTAAAGAAAAGGGAAAACTTCCCAAGGTAGAGGAGGGCTACAACTTGTGAAGAGAAGGAGCATAGAAAGTAGGAGAAGGAGGAAGATCAAATGAGTTGGGAAAGTAAGGAGAACATGAAGGTTGCTCACGACTATTGTTTCCCTTCTTTCTCTCCCATAGTTTTCTTGTACAAGCCATGCAAGGGCTGATCATTTCTTGTAGCTTGTCATGTCTTTATATATCAATGGCAGCCTAAACCCTCCTTTGAGAAGATTTGGGTGTAAGTATGTAAGAATGTAATGAAGGAAATGTTGTGTACTCTTCATTTTTAACGAATGTCATTTAGTAATTTTATTGAATGCATGTAAATGAATAATTTGGAAAACAAAAAATATTCTAAAATATGTGTTAACATCAATTCATTGAAACCACATTATGCTTAATATGTCGCCTAAACATAAGGAGATGCACACTAGAGAGTCGATGTCGCAATGCCTATGAAAACATTTACTGTGCAAAAATACACGGTGCATGAACTTAAACTTAGGCATATCAATTAAGTCTTGGAATATAACGTACCAATCTCTGAGCTCAATTAATCTTACTTAATTTAAGTGAGGTTAATAGTGCATGTCAATCCTAAAGCTAAGTGACAAGCTCTATCAAGCTTCCTAGCACATTGACCTCTGTTAAATAAAGAGGATGATGCATGAGAGCTGAGAACCATCAATAGATCTCTGTAGCTCATCTTAGGTTTATGCGAGGACTTTGAGTGCTAAATGCTATTGGGCAATGTGACATAACCCGATGTAGCCATGCAACTTAATTCCTTAGCTAAACCTAAAATAAATGCATGAGAGACATTGATGGAATCAAGTTCATGAGAGACTCAAATCAATTTATCAAACAATAGATCTCATGAATATCTAAGTGCTAAAAGCGAATGCGATAGCTATTCCTCTCTGAGCACTAGATAAGACTTAAGCCATTTAGGGGATACTCTAGAGAAGATTATGTTTTTTGATTATTCAATAATAAAATATGTTGAATTCACTTGACATGACATTTAAGAAAAGAGTACTAGCATGTAGACCTTATTGAATGACATACCAAAACCTAACTCTCCTTATTTTTATCAATTAGCATTTTCAAACAAGAATTTTTGAGTAAAGTAATTCAAGACCAAAGTTTAAACACATATAATCTTATTTAAATATTAGTGAACTCAAGTAAACTCTAGTAGCAAAATGAACATTGTTCCTAAAGGATGATAAAAATCAGAATCTCCCCATCCTATATTACTTTAGATCACGTGCACTTGCATTTAAGCGCAGACGTGTATTTATAGTCTGTCAAATTTTTGGCACGTTGCCAGAGAATGGTCTAATTGTTTCATATTAGAAACCACCTGAAAGTAACTAGTGATTTAAATCTTAGCTAAACATATTCTTTTTCTTGTTTTTGTAATTATATTTTCATTAACATTTTGTGTATTTGTAATTGTATAATACTTTTATTCTATTTTTATATTTTCATATCATTTGCCATAACTATCGACTGTTAACTTAGTTCAGAGTTGCATGTAGAGAAGGGATTATTCTAATTATCTCTTTGACCCTAAAATTGAGAGAACTTATTTGAGAGCTCATAGAGAACAAGCTAGAACAACTCAAAATCAAATGGAGAACTTAGAAGAAAACCTGAGAGATACATTAGGAGAACAGAGAGGTAGGGGAGAGATTACGCATTACCAACTTTAAGGGGAATTCCTCACATTATAATTAGACTAATTGTGGATCTAAATAAGTTTGAAATAAAACCATTGACATTATAAATGGTCCAAAATATCCACTTTAGTGGGCTAGCTACTAATGACCCCAACTCACACTTCTCCAACATCTTGGAGATATGTGAAACATCTAGATATAATGGTGTAACTGATGATGCCATCAGATTAACATTATTTTCATTCTCATTGTAGGACAGAGCTAAGGGTTGGCTCATCTCTTTACCTAATAATTCTATACACACCTGGGATGATTTGGTTAAGAAGTTCCTAGCCAAATATTTCCCACCTACTAAGGCTGCCAGGTTGAGAATTGAGATCACAAATTGCTATCACATAGATGAGGAAACCTTATTTGATAGTTGGAAATGCTTTAAAGAGTGCCTAAGGCATTGTCCTCATCATGGTTTCCATAATATATGTAAGTGCAGACATTCTATAATGGATTGAACGCCATTCCTCAAGGACATATAATATAATTTAATACCAAAGTTAAAACACATATAATCTTATTTAACCATTTGTGAACTCAGGTATATTCTAGTAACAAAAAGAACACCATTCCTCAAGGACGATAAATCTCAGGATCTCACCATCCCATATTACTTCAAACCACGTACACTTGCATGTAAGCGCAGACGTGTATTAACAGTCTGTTAGACAACATGACTCAACTTTTATTAGAGTGAGAAGTGATAAAATTATCAAGATGGGAGAAGTGACAAATTAAAGAGCAAACCTCAGCTTTTTATTTAGGTTGAAAAAGAGCAACAATATTAATATTATGATCTTGTAAGAGGTGCTTAAATCTATTTTTTAAGAGGCATTGCCAATGCCTCGAATATTCCAACACATATTATTTATAGTTAAACTCTACATGACCCAATTAAGCATCATTTGACTTTAATTCATTCTAAACTGAGTTATTTTCTACTATTTGGATTCCAATTTTATAAAACATGATCAAGAAGGATAGTTTGACCAGTCAAATGCAATCTCGCAAAAATATTTAAATTTGGGCTAATTTTTTAATTTATATAAATATTTAAATATTAAACATATAAAATTTATTTTGAATAATTTGTTACTCTACGTATGACCATACTTAATACATAGCTACTCCTTTTTATGATTAATCTAGTGGTACTAAAATTTCTACTTTTAAGCTTATTATTTAATTTTCATTACTTTTTTAAAGTTTTGATTTTAGAAATTAATTCCAAGATAATTATTATCCTAATTGCATCCAAATTTATACAGAAGAATCTATAAGCTATGCTGTATTTAATGGAGTCATGGTTGATTTTTATTTGTATTAGTTAAGAATTATGATTTTTGACTTAATCAAATTGGATAAAGATCTAATCATCCTAGTAATGATCTTAGGTAATCATATACACTCCCTCACTTAAAATGAATGTCATTCTCAACATCATCATTTATAAACCTAATATTTGAGGTTTTCCAAATTTCTTGATCACCTTTGGATATCTCTTAGGTTAATGTTTATCCTTATTCTATGAAATTTGCACACCCTTAACTTGTTTATCACACTCATATTAATAGTACAATATTATTAACGAGTGGAGATATTTTCAAACTCATCATCTTATTGGATTCATTTTTAATAATCAAATTGGCAGACACCATACTTGGCCCACATATAATATGGTGAAAATCTCACTGCTTTCAAATAAGCATATTTGCAGGCCCCATAACCGATCCACAAACAATATGGTTCACTCAAAAATACCAAATTGACAGGCACCACATCGGTCAACTTACACTATCCTTTTCACAAACTTTTAGATTGACATGCACCATATTGGCCCATATACAATTTGGTTCTCTCTATCAATATGATTGGTAGGTACCATTTAATCCTATAGATATCCAAGTAAACATCTTATTTCTTCTAAATAATTAGAGTGGCATAATAAATAATGGTTCCGCAGATAATTTGGTTTTGCTCAAACAATCATATTGGAAGGTCCCTTAATGAACCCACATACAAATAAATTCCTTCAATGCAATAATATTGGCCGACACCATATCTAGCCTACATACAATCTGGTTCTTTCCAAATAACCCTATTGATAGGTATTACTTCGATCCAAGATATAGTTTGATTTTTTCTATAAAATCAAAGTTGTAGACACCATATTGGGCCAATACACAAATTGATTCCTTTCAAATAATTAAATTGGTAGGTAAGGTATTAGATCCATATACAACTTGGTCCTTTCAAAACAATCAGGTTGGTAAACACCATCTCGGGCTCACATGCATTGTAGTTCCCTTCAATTAATCAGATTGACATGCACTATATCAAGCCCACATGCAATCTCACTCTTTTCCAAAAATCAAACTAACAAGCACCATATTGGGATCACATATAATATAGTGAATACCTAACTCTTCTCAATCAATTAGATTGTCAAGCTCCATATTGTACCTAATTCAACCTAATGAATAACTAAATCTTTCAAATCAATTGAATGAAACTGCATGTTTTAAGATTTAATGAAACTACATATTTTAAGATATCACATTTTACTAAACATGCAAGCATTTAAAGTGGTGCAACAAGCTTCAAAAGAACATAATAGCTATAAATAAAACATTTATAATTATACTAAAATGATGAGTGTAATGAATATACCTCAACTAGAAGCTGCAACAAGATGAGGCAATATTCATACTTATAACTACAAATACTGAAAATGCTAAAAGTAAAATTCATCCTAACATGATTATGATCATATTTTAGGATAATTTAATGAAACAACATGTTTTAAGACAACATATTTTACTAAACATGCATGCATTTAAAGTGGTGCAATAAGCAACAAAAGAACATAATAATTATAAATCAAACATTTATAATCATACAAAAATGAAGTATGTAAAGAACATACCTCAACTAGAAGCTGCAATAAGGTCAGGCAATAATCATATTTATAACTACAAATACTGAAATTGTTGAAAGTAAAACTCATCCTAACATGCCTAAAATCATATTTTAGGCTGATTTAATGAAACTACATGTTTTAAGATATCACGTTTTACTAAACATGCAAGTATTTAAAGTGGTACAACAAGCGACAAAAGAACAAAATACATATAAATCAAACATTTATAATTATACAAAAATGAAGTATGTATTGAATATACCTCAACTAGAAGCTGCAACAAGGTTAGGCAATAATCATACTTGTAACTACAAATACTAAAACTATTGAAAGTAAAACTCATCCTAATATGCTTGTGATCATTTGAATACATGTTGATTTAAAAACCTACAAACAAGATTGAAGCATATAAGAAAACTGAAACAAACATAACTAGCATCCTAATATATATAAAGAACTGAGTAAGAAAACTTGAATTGAAATGAACTGTAAAAGCTTACAGAAACAAAAAAAAATATGTATATTAAGAAATTAGCTAAATTAAAATCACTAAAACTGAACATAAACGGTATTGAAGTTAAAGATGTGCCTAAGTTAGTACTCATAACAGAAACTGGCTAAACAAAGCCACTAAATAAAATGCCCAACATGTATCATCTAGCCAACCATAGGTCTTGATCCGAGCCAGACTATGGAATCAAACATGCATCATCCAAGCCTATCATGGTTGGATTCGAGTCAATTCTATTACAAAAGAACTAAATTGAACAGGCAGACTAACCAGAACATACTCTACTAAATTAATATCTGAGGAATTGAATGTATTATCAAAAGTTTAATGAGGTTTGTGCATTTCAAATCAAATCTAGGATATTTATCAAATATCATATGTTCAACTAACATGTCCAAGGAAAAAGGTTCAATCACAAAGTGTCCAAAGCAACAAAAGTCAAAGTAAGCAAGAATTCTACTACACATATGTGGTATCTATTGTTGTCTAATTTAATTTATTTTATCTACTCAGAATGATGACTACAAAAGTTCAAATAATTATTCAACAAATCAATTATTGTATTTTAATAACTCAAAGCTAATCTTGATTAAGCAAATCAAGATTCAAAGATGTAAAGTTTAAACTCCAAATTGGGGTTTAGATTCTAGATCCAAGGTACTAATCTCTTAAGGATCAATGGTTTCACACCCAGCCTTACCCTAAGGTAGATAAATTTTAAGTGCTAAGAACTTAAGGATATGTGATTCTAATTTAGAAAGACAGAATCTAAGCTTATAAGATAAAATAATTAAGATGGAACTTACAAATCTAAAAACTAAATTCAATTATAGAATATATTTATTATTCTATTATTCTATAAGTTGAAACTACTTGAGCTATTAAAAGAATTCTAAAGGATTGGGCACTAAGAGACTTAACAACTTTAAGAATGTAGGTTATAAATTCTATAAAGGCTTCATTTAATGAATGGCTACTAAGGATCTAAGATCTAAGACCTAGATATAATTGCTTAAGATCTTAACTAAGTCTAGATTCAAGATTTCTCATTTAGAATTTTACTCCGAAATAATTACGAGAATTGGTTTAGATGATTATTTGGTTAACTAGTACTTATTTCATAAGATTCACTTTCATTTAGTAAATTAATATGGAAGGTCTAAGATCAACTTAAGATTTTAATAACCATTTAAGTGAATTTTAAGAGGAAATTAGGAGTTAATGTTTAGGACTCAATAATCTAATGCAAGAACGAATGAAATAATCCTAAACAATTATCTTGCTGATTTAGAGAAATTTAATGAAATTTCTATGGTTTAAGGACTCTTAAACGAACTATTGGTTAAAATGACCAAAATGTCCCACCAAGGGAAAAAATAGAATTTTAATATTTAAGCTCCCAAATTGACTTTAATCAGTTTTAATAGGTTCATTACTATCTAATCAAGGAATTAACATGCTAAATATCAAATGTGCACCTAGGTTGGACCTAATAGGCACTAATCAAATTTATAAGCCATTAATGGTGATTAACTAATTTAAATTATGAGATTAAGGTCTAGAGTCACAAATGAACTCTACTAAGTATTAGAGATGATAGGTATCAAGATTTTATAAATCAAAGGTTAAATAGATTAATTATTCACTAATCACTATTTAGGGTAATTAAGATGTGATTAGCAAATTTGGAACTCTTAAAATATAATCAAAGGCATAAATAGGTTCTCTCTATCTTATGAATAATTAGAGTCTTAATCATTCAATTTGGCAATTATATGAGTTAATTATTCCCTAATTATATTTAGAGAGAGATTAGGTAAGATTTAGAAATTCTAATTACAGAAAGTAGAATTTTATTTTAGATTATTATTCCTTATATATTTTCTAATAAAAATGATATATTAGATCATACCATTTAGATCAGTATAACTAAAGTTATTATATTTTATTTTCCATTTAATTTCCATAAGGAATTTAATTCCTAAATCAATTAACAAGGGCTCAGCCCAAAATACAAATGGTGTTGGCCGGACGGGACCCGGCTGGGCCAGAACTGTCGCACCACGTGGGCTAGGGCAGATCGGCCCGAGGCGACATTATAGTCGTCCCCGACATCTTCTCATGACATGCCAACTAGGGATCACCTTCCAGAGCCAAAGTTTTCATCGCTAGGGCACGTTGTGCTTCGAGCTTGATGGCTACATGATCCTTGAGCAAAGGCGCATCACCTGGACGTGGAAGCCCTTTGCTTGGTGGTCGAAGAAGCTGGAACCTCATTCGGCCTAATCCTTCTTCTAGGGGTTACTACAGAGTTTCAATTCTTCCCTTCTAGAGACCCTCAAGCCTGGGGCTCGATCCCTACACGTTCTGGATGGTGAGGCGAATCGAAGCCCCAATTCCACTCGGCATGGGAGGCACCTAGTGACCTAGACCTTACTCGGGCTCAGCACTATTGTGTGTCGTGGCCTGATCAATCGATACAATCAATCAGAGCTTGACTAAGCTCCAAGGGTGGCAATGATTTCGATTTGCCGAAGAATGAAATCACAAACTCGATTGGACTAAAATAGAGCTTTGATTCATTGTAGGGTGGCTTCGACTCCATGAACAGCTGCTCTATTTAGATAGCAAGTCCTTGATGTCTAGACTGAGCTCCATTCAGCTCAACCAAGGCACAGTGGTCTCCTAAAGCTTGGGTAGATCTACACATCATCATTGAGCAATCCTAATGCATTGGAAGAATATTGAGTCTACACAACTCAGTAATGAGAAGGCTAGCATCTGTAAACTTGTGAGTGGCTATGACTGGGATGAATTGGAGAGGTGCTAGAGTTGCCAGAATATCACATCAATTGAGCACCGGGCTGAACACCAGACCCCGCCCTCTATCACAATGAGGTAGTAGCTGCAATCGCCGAGTGGGATGCAGGTGCTCCGGAAAAATGGAGGAGAGTAAAATTTAGAAATTGAGTGAGTCACAATGAGCAAAGGAGCTCATTGTGAAGCTTAAGGACTATTTATAGCATGCAGGAATGATAGGGGGTGGCTCCCATGGCCTGGAGCCATGTCTTAGGCTCAGGCTAAAAGGTTAGTTGGACTTACCTCAATTGGGGGAGGTTCGGCTCTTCAATCCACTTGGGAAGCATAGCCAGTAGAGGCAAGGTGATAATAGCTTAACGATGTGGCAAGGGGAGTGGAAGACAAGCGCTGGCGTGGCTGGTACGATCGCATCTTCTCTGTCAGGCCAGCGAGCGGGGGACGATGGTGAATAGCGGCTGGACTATGCTAACCGTCTAATCAGCAATACCATTGAAAATCGATGGCTGAATGTGATACTTAAGTAACTGAACATGGGAGTTGTCAGCCATTGGATCGCGGGTGTGATCCAGCAGTTCATGATGCATCCAAGCCCGGCACATCGGCACTGTTTGATGCACGTGCTAAGATGCGTGTAGAAAGATCCATAGGTTAGAATAGCTGCCCTGCTGTCGGAACCCCACATCGGATCTGCGGCGATCCCGACTGCAAATCCCATAGTATAAATTTAATTAAAAATTTTTATTTAAATATTATTAATAACTCTATAAGTAATATAATTTAATATAATTATTCTAAATCTAATTTAGGACTAAGTGATCTCTAAATATTCCTAAATAATCACCCTTAGCTAATTATGGGGTGAGAAACTTAAAAATAAAATCAAATACTAATTTTTAAATCAAATTAATTTAGCTAATTTTCAAGATCCTAAATAAGCAAAATAGCTAAATTGTCAAATGAGCTTCGATTGATCCCAAACTTCTAGGTTATGTTTAATTAATTAAATGAATCTAATGAAATGGGAATTAGCACTTAGTTTAGCATAGTTTTAGCAGAGTAACAATCTTGGGTTGTTACACATCCTACGGATTTTTGCTAGTTCTTGAGATTAGGTGCTACTAGCTCCGATCACTTGTTCATTAGGAAGATGCTCCTGAGCTCGTCGGGGTCCATAGATTTAGGCAAGGGAATACAACAACTGAGAGGAATTCAGAGGAAGATAAAAGTACTAATAGCTTCAGTTTATGCAAATGAAACCCTTGAAAATTTTGTTGAGGTTTAAATTGGTGAGAGATAGCTCAGGGAGGGTTTCCATTCAGCCCCATGGGTCATGCCCGAGAGGAGCTCTTCGGTTTACAATTGGGGCGAATTTTGTCCGTTTAAACTTGCAGGAATATTCTTCCAGGGATGAGAGTTGCTGATGACCCTTAGGAACATGAGGGATAGGCTCAGGGATCATATAGACTCTCAGATTTTTCTTGTGCGGCTTGTCAAGACAATTTGGGGAAGAAGCATAGTAGCAGATATTGCCACAATCGTCTGATCCTCGATCGAGACCACACAATGGCCCTAGTTGACACTAATCAAATTTTATGAAGGGTATTAAATTCAGATCATAGATTTCATGCTGCAATATGAGAGCTCTAGTTTAAATCTATTTAATTAACAATAGTGCAACAAAACCATCACCGTTTGATCTGGCTTCAGAATGTGTAACGACTGAGATTCTATGGAATCAATGTCCCATGTTTTGACCCACCGCACAGGATTTCAATAGTTTTGAATATTAATGTTAAGAAAATTTTAATAATTTATTTTTAATTAAAAATTAATTAAAAGTCTATAGTTTCAATTTAAATAAAAATACAAGTTATATTTTGCAAATATCTCGATTGTTTTAAGTTTAAAATTATGAAACTTGCACTATGCATATTTTGATATGATGAATTCAAATATGTAGTTAGATTCAGAGTTTCAGATTAAAATATTTTACCTAATTTTATGGGTAGATAAATTCAATAAAATAATCTAGAAAATTATTCATTGTTCATTTCACATCAAAAATTTGAGGGTTTAATCCTAATATTGTTTAACACTTATTTATGACAAAGTTGGGCTCTATTTTAGTTTGATTAGACTGGGTAAAAACCTAGGGTTGGTACAGCTTTGCCAGATAACAAACGAGTACTTGGTAATGATAGTAAGCATTTCATCAGTATGGACAACCTTGATGTTGGATGATATTATCGGTCTCATCCTAAATGAAGAATTATACAAAAGATTAGTATACATAAGAAAACATATGCACTAATGCTGAAATTAATTGAAGGCTTTTGGATTAAGGCATATCAAAGTCGACCCAACTCAAAAAGAGGAAAGTCAACATGATAAGAAGGGCATCTCAAGAAAGACCTCATGGGACCCAAGAAAACTATAAGCTTGAAGAAAAAGAGAGATGATAAAACAAAAATGACAATAGCCAATGTCAAGGATGCATTGATCTTATCATTTGACAAGGTCGAGTCATAGGCGGTAAACTTTAGAGCATCTTACAATTCATCCCAAAGAAAGGGAGTGTTCCAAACTTAAATTGCATGTTATCTAGGGAGCATGTGCCTTGGAGATAATAAAGTTTGCCACATTATTGAATGAATTGATGTTGACATTTGATATCCAAATATGACTAAGTGGCAGCTAAAGGATGTCTGGATTATTCCTTGCCAAATTAGGAAATTTTTTATCATCTAAATATATAATTACATTCATGGGAGACTCATGGAAGGTAGCCAATGGTAAATTAATGGCTACAACTTGGAACATAAAAGGAACAATATGCACAACTGATTCTACTTCACCAGCAGAGGACTGAAAAGTTTGGCAAAAAAGCGAGAGAGGACCAAAATCTCTTCTCTTTTAAGGTACTATGAATGAAGTATAATAGAAGATTAATTTTTTTTGATAGGGAGTCTAATGGTCATAAGAAAAATAATATGGAGGCTCAAGAAGCTAGAGAGGTGTAGGTCATTCCTCAAACATCAATAGTGGATTCGAAAAGGTCGTTCCTCAAGCTTCAATAGTGGAGCTCAAAAGGTCATCTGGAGTATGAAGTGCAAAATATTAGTCAGAGCAGTCTATGGATACCCAAATGAGCCATGTTTAGGCACGCAGGTGAGGCGTTCATAGGCTCAACTCCAAGCATGCTCGTGAGAGGGGCTCAACTACCAGATCTATGCATAAATGAAGACAATGGAGCTGCGATAGTGCGCCCATTCGCTGCTCAAGAAACTCTTGGGTAGATGTTAAAATGGCATGGCTATGAAAATAACCTAGATGCATAACGTTGAACCCAGGTAGTACACATTGCCATGCGTAATGGTGTGGCGCAATAACGGTATAATGGCCTGCCCATGTGCATAGGAAAGCACTCATGCATGATTAATGATTTTTTGGTGATCTCAGTCATCGATTTATGAATTATTAGATGTGCCCAAGTGTGTAACCTAGGGCGCCTAGGCGTGTCTACATAAAATAGCTAGTTGCATTAAGTTTTATTTTTATAGGATTTTTCAAATTGGGTTCTACAAAGAGCTATGTGGGAGGTTGTACAATGTCTGTGTGAAGGTTGAAAGTGTAAAGGGATGCAAGGCTATGAGCTTGTAGCTTGATGATTCATAGTGAATACTTTGTGGCGTGATTTCATAGTTTATCCACATATAAATCTTTGATGTTCTTTTGTGATTGTGACGTGAATCGTGCATGGTCATCTTTGTCATTCAGCCTTGCTCGTCTTTGCACCTTAGGTTTAAAAATTTTGACAAAGCAACATCATTCTAGTATCATCATTAGGGTTAATGCCATTGGAGGCTAGATAGTGGAGCGATGGGGCAATGGGGCTATGTGGGGGTCTAACCCAAAAGGGTGATGAGGCAGTAAGTGTTCAAATGGTGCGCCAATCAAAGCGACGGAGTAGTACACAAAGGTTGTCATGCTTATCTTCTACTTAGGCATTATCAAAGAGGTCTTCCTCGTATGCGCCAAGCAACAGATGTGCGTAGGGAAGCCACGAGAATGGCGATAATTTTGATGTATTTTTATGTATTTATTTACTGCAACGATATCTTCTAAAATATAGCTGTTCAATTGTTTGATGAGTAATACATAAAGATTTGATAAAACCCAACTTATTATATATTATGTGGATTAAGTTAAATACATAGAGCTTTCATTTGTTTATTTTTTATGTTAAAAGCGTGAATTGTGGGTTAGGTTTGCTTTTGGAAAATATAATAAATCGCAATGTAGCATAGTATGGTTGGTGGCTTAGTTTTCCTGCTGATATGAAATGAAGGATGTAAGGTTTTAATAATTTAATGATAACATCAGTGAGCTTTTACTCCAATATGGCTATAAAATAATTTTTGTGGTTCTACAATTCGTATCATATCTATCAAATATATAATATACATTTTTCAAATGGCAAATCAAATTCGTTATAGTTTAATGATTAAGACTCTTCAACCCCACTAATATTTCAATACTCTTAGTTGAATATTTTTAGTTGAATACTTTTAGTTGAATACTTTTATTATGATGGTATCATGCGTTCAAGACCCACTATTAGAGGTGGATTTTAGTCGAGTTCGAGCGAGCGGAGTCTGATTGGAACTCAAAATTCTCGAGTTGAGTTTGACTAGAACTCAACTAGAATTCGAATCAAGTTCAAGTCAAATCAATTTCAACTCAAACATTTCAAATTCAAAAATTACATCATTTACACATCATATTTTGACTGCCCGAGTCTAGTCAAGCCCAACTTGACTTGAAGTGGGTTTGAGTCGAACGGTTCAGCTCAAACTCTACTCGAAATTACTCAAGCTAGTTCCGACAAAGTTGCAACTTTCGGGTAAAATCGTCTTCCCAACCCACTGACCACGATTTACTTCTTATTTGAAGCTCATATTATTTCAAAAATATATATACCTTACAAGATAAAACTATTTCTTAATAATGGAGTTGAAATAGAATTCCTTCACTTTAGGAAATCCGGAATGAAGATTCCATAAATATAAGAGCATTTTATTTCATCTCAAATATGTGTTCAGCCAACAATGGTAAATCAAATTATTTCTTACGAAATAGTAGAATGGAAAGCTATCCTAATGATAGAATGCGGTTTAATCGATAATACTAAATTTAATCTTATTTAAATTACTTTTAATTTTCTTAAATTTGAATCAAAATTCTTTTCTACGGCAAGTCATTTCATTAATGACTTGAAATTAGATCACTTTGTGTTGGGCTAGTCATTTGCTTTAGTCCAAATTTTGTTGTAACAATTGATGGTAGGCTTTTTTCTTAAAAAATGTTATGGACTTAGACAAAAATTATTGAAAGACCGAAAAATAGTGAAGAACTATAATACAAACTAGATGACCTATGTTTCAATAACCATATATTATATGATTCATGCATAATAATGTTCATTTACTGATTAAGATAATGAAGTGATATGAGATGAAATGCTAAACATTCATTAAGCTAACCATTGTATGAGGTGATCCCTATGTGAGAAGTGTGTGGATATCAACTCACTAAAGCTACTATGGGTTCATGAATTTAGCCAGTGATTATCTTAATCATAGCCTAGCTAGTTAATTATAAGAAAAAAGAAATGCAAGTTGAATTCATTGGAAACATATGACATAGGCATTTCATCACATAAATTGTTCCTAATCTAAGAAAGATATGTGTGGAAGGATAACACCTAAGGTGAGTTTAACTCCAATTATTGGTTGTACAAGCTTCACTAAGTTCCTAATTATGCCTTCCATCCCTTTGTATGAACCTTGAGCCAAGAAGGTGGTTGTTTATGATTCCTGTCTATTGGGAAGATGGAAAAAGAATGATTGAGTTCATCAATTTTGGTGCATACTTCTAGCTAAGGAGTTAAGGAAAGGCTTTGGTGAAGCCAAGTAAGCTTTAGAAGTAGTATGGTTACTAGAGAATCATTAGGAAGTCATTGAAGAGGATGGATATAGAGGGCTTTTGAGAGCTTGAGAGATTTAGAATTTGAGGCTCTTCCAGAATAACTAAAAGCTTCTAAGTCTTTAAGGTGCTCTAGGGAATCTTTAAAGCCATGTTATACTGCACTAGATGCCTTGCAGTCATAAAACATTTATGGTTGAGATTGATTTAAAATAATAAAGGTTTTGGATGAAATGTACACTTGATGGAGAATATTTTGCTAATGTAAATTTCTTGACTTATATGGGACTCCCACAAACTTATCGATACAAGTAAGCTTTGTGGAGGATCACCAAGTCCCTGGGGTGTTAATTATAAAATTTAGATGAATAGGTTTCATAATTTTTGAAGTGAAGTGTTGAAATGATTCAACTTTGGGTTAATAAAGCTAGTCGAAAATTAGATGTTAACATTCCTATGATCATATCGAGGTCATTTTAGTAGTGTAACCTAAGAAAGTAGTAAATCTAGAAACTTCTACATTCATCCTTTCAAAATCAATAAAGAAACTCAAAAAAAAAAGAAGAAAGCATATTCATTTTTGAACATTTCATACATTTTATATAGTGCTACACAAAAATCAAATATGAATTTCTCTCTCTCTCTCTCTCACCAAATAAAATGTTTTAAGAAGATCCTTTTTTGGAACCTTGCTCCTCATAAGTTGGATCAGGCCTCTTTTCCTGATCTATCATATATCAATATATGACTAGGCAAACCAAAGAATTAGAAATACTAGTTAGATATAAAGGTCTATGTACGGGTGGATTTTATTAATTTTAGGATCTCACACATTTATATATTATTTAAGGGTAGGTGCAAAGAAGAGGTAATGCAGAAAAAAAACTAAAAAGCCAACTAGAAGTGCTGTACTATAATAACTCAAGTTGTTACTTAGGACAATTAAGACTAATCTAAGCCTTAATTATGGTTCCAGTTCACTAACTAAGTCATTTAGAACCCATCTTTAAGATTCAGTTCAAATCAAGGATCAAATAGATCAAAACTTGATTTCTAGAAAATCCAGAAATCCTAGAAATTGATATTTTATTTTGACCTCAAATTAAAAATCTGACTTTGTCATTGCATTCACCACCCCTAAATTAGCTAGGGGTGATGTTTTGAAGGCATTTGAAAGTCGTTGGATTTTTGTAGGATATTTTAATATTATTTAAATACCCCGAAAAATCAAATAGTTAAATACTCGTCGAATCGAAAATCCGAGTGCGCCGTTGCGTTCCTCAACTCTCAATTTGCTAGCGGTGAATTATTGGAAATTTTCTAGATACAGTTAATGGTATAACTTTTAAATAAAAATATTATTTTAATTAAACTTAAAGTCTGCCGTTAATTAAATAGGTAACGCCGTTAGCATTCTTTTAATCTAGCCGTTAGATTGGACGGATCTTTTGATCCATCCGATTGGAAGATCCAACGGTCGGATCGACTGTCTTCTCCGCGTGGGCAAGCCAACCCTATGCGTGTCGCGAGGGTTGATGCGCGTCACCATGCAACGACGCCATTTGTCCCCGCCGCTCATAAGCATCCTTATCTTCTTCCTTAAGTATCGAAGGCAGCTCTAGGCCTCGGGTTTTTCACCGTTTAGATCCCAGTTGCCGTTGAAAGAAGCCGAGGGCGCTCGATCCTATCGCGAAGCAATCAGGTACCTTCATAATCCAGTCGTATATCTTAAATCGTTGTTTATTGTTCTTGTATTGCTCTATATCATCTTGTAACCGATTGATAGGGCTGCGTTCGCCTAACCCTAAACCGCCGATTGCTTCGTCTGCGAGAAGACGAAGAGTCCCTCGCAGATCTAGGGTCGGGTATACGCGAACCGCCCGATCCGTTGCCAGACCGCGAGCCTTACCTGAACTGCCCAACTCGCTCGGCCCGCTCGGGTGTAGCGCTGACAGGATCGGTGGGACCCGCGTGCGTCCGATGCGCAAATCCCGCGAGGACACATGTCTCGCGGGTCAGAATCTTGTCAATGCCTCGTCCTCTGGTTGGACTCGCTCGTCTGGCCAGCCATTCTTCAGTCGCCGCATGTCTGTGGTGGGGCCCGCCAGACCAAGTCCAGCAAACAGCTGTTCGACACGTCGCTGTGCGGGCCCGCCGTTCATCCGTCTGCCGATGTGGTCCCCACTTGCAGAAAAAAGAAAAATAAAATAATAATATTAATAATAACTAATATACAGTTAAGTAAACAATTATACATAATAATCTACTTAAATATATGTATATATAAATATATATATATATACATATACATAAATAGAAAGAATAAATATAATTAGTTAATAATATATAAGAATATTTTAATTACTTTAGATAAATATATTAATCAGAAAAATTAATTTGTAAATGCATATTAAATAAATTAATTTTTCTGCATTTAATTAGATAAAGCCTAAACTTTAAGTATCCATATCTTAATAAATACAACTCCAAACGACACAAATAAATACACTATTGTTATCAGCAAAAATTAAGAAATAATCTGAGATTGTCAAATCTCTGAATGAACTTATATTTTGTATAGTGACATTTAGGGGTATTAAATAATTCAAAATTATGTTCCAAAACTTCAATTAACCATAACTTTGTATTATTTAATCCAAAGCTACCCAATATGGGTCTCAAGGTAATCAAAAAACTCTAAGAATTAATCTAGTAGTATTTATTATGCTATTTGGATTAGATTTAGACTAATCATATTTAGGACTTAACCATAATTAGGTCAATTAACCCTAGAACTTCAATTGACCATAAGTTGGTCAATTTAGCTCCAAATTAGGTGATCAAAATATCTATTTAGATCAGAAAAACCTAATTAATAGTAAACTGTAAAAATATTTAGGATTCAACAGTTAGATTCTTTAATCAATCCTAATTGCCCTAAAACTTGATTATTATAGATTAGCAAATTTAATGATCCAAATTGAATAATTAAAGTTTCAAAGAACTTCTAGAGTATATTAAAACCTAGTGGTATGGTTGGTTTAGCGTTTTGGTGGCTAATTTTACTAATCACTCACTAATCACCCTAAACCCTAATTAAGCCATAACTTAGCCAATTAAAGTCCAAATTGAACTTACCACTAGTCAGTATAATCAGTAAATTATTTGTAAATTATAGCCACTAATTTTAATCAATTTGGACATCAATTGGAAAAATTAGGATTTTTTAGCCTTAATTAAGAACTCTTAATTACCATATTAATCATAGAATTTGTATTGGCTATAACTTAGCCAATACATATCAAAATTTAATGATTTTAGGTTCTATGGAAACCTTAGGACATATTCTATAGTAAACTAATAGAAAATTTAGGTATCATTAGGATAAAATTACTAATTTGCCCTTATAGGTCAAATTCCTTAATTTAACCTTATAAGGCTTAATACTTAACCAAAATAAATGTACTTACTATCTAAACTCATATTAGATAGTACGTAATCACTTCATTTCAATAAATTCTAGAATTAAGCCCTAATTCATAAAGATGAAATTTTAGACTCTTAAGTAGGGGCAAAATGACCATTTTGCCCAAATTTAGGATTTAATGATTTTAAGTTCTAAATTTACCCTTAAATCATAATATTTAGTAATTAAAGTGAATTAAACTCTAATTTAGATAGTTCTAAGTCTTAAATTAGAAATTTAAGAAAAATCCTAAATTTTGGCCTTAAGTAAAACCTAAGTAAATATGTGAGTTCTTACTCTTTCCTTTGAACTTCTTAGCTCATCCATGAGTTTTATAAAATTAGTTAGGATGTGTGTCTGAGTTGCTACTCTTAGTACTTAAGAGCCTTCATTCTTAGGATTAAGAGTAGAGCTTAGGTTAGAGTTTATCTAATGAGTAAAGTGGGTTATTCATAGGTGAAATCTTGATTTTATTAGATTATAGATTTTTAAAGTTTATTAAATGATTATTTGATCTTTTAGTTTTAGAATTAGGATTAGAGATTTATTCTATTGAGTTTGATTTAATTCAATAGGATTTTTCTTAACATTTAATCAGTGAGACGGGATTAAACCTAGTCCTTATTACTACCTTTGGATTAGTGATTAACCCTAACATTTGGAGTTAATCCTTAATCCTTTCAATCTTGATTTGGCTAGTCAAGATTGGGTTTGGGATTATATAAAACAAGAAATTAGGATGACTGATTTACTTATTTAATCATATAGTCGACAATGATTCATTTATAATTAGGACTTAGCTAATCCTAATTATGTTTAACTCATAGGATCGTGATTCTAAGTTTTAGACAGTGTAAGAATTGATGATTCTGAATCTTATGTAACTTAGAGTAGTTAGATCAATTAAATTAGAAAACAACTGATATCACAAAGTTTGTATAGTGCTATCTATTACCCTGAATTTGATATGCTATGATTTCCTTGTTTTGAGCCTCGTGACACATTTGGACACATTATTTTGAACATAAAATATTTGATGAATATTTTATGTTAGACCTTGAATACATTTCATATGGCATTTGCATAACTTTAATGAGAAAACTTTATAAAACAAACTTTACTAAATTTTGTGGGTTATATCTTACTTAGTCTGCCTTTTAGTATAATAATACTTTTGAGATAGTACTTTTGCCTAGGGTATTTCCCCTAGTGTGTGATACTTTGTCTAGGGTATTTCCCCTAGAGGGCAGCATACTTTAATCTAGGATGTTTCTCCTAGATGATCAGATGGACTTTACCTTTGTCTAGGGTATTTCCCCTAGAGTGCATCATACTTTAATCTAGGATGTTTCTCCTAGATGATTAGATGGACGCTACATTTTGGTAAGACTAAGTAGGAGTATCTCCACACTTTACTTTATACTTTTATTTTACAATTATTTTACAATTACTTTACAAGGTTTTTTACAGTTCTGACTTACTCTTATTTTACAGTATAGTTTACTTTTCTTTTATATTTTCATTTCTTGCAGTTCTTTTGTATTACAAAATTTGTCTGTAATCTTCTTTTATTTCAGTCTCTTTACTTTATTAAAAGTATGTTAGGATGCTAGATGATTTTCTTTCTAGTACAGTATCTTTACTTATATTATAAATTGGCATACTTAGTTTGATCATATTACTTAGGACTTTTCTTTGTATTTAGTAGAGTTTTCATTAGAACTTGACTTACTTTTTATGCAGCTTGAGTTGAGGTATGTGCTTACCTCACAATTTGTTTAAGTTATAATTTATTATTATAACTTGCCTTTCTTTCTTTGTTGCTTTACTGCCACTTTCTTGCTTAAGTTAGTTTGTGATATTAATAAAATACATAAAAATGATTATCCTAAAATGTACTTAGATATTTTGTCTAACTAGATTTTCTTTTGTTGGCTAGGGCCCTACTATTACGAAACTGATAATGGTAGATTCCGAGCTATTTGAGGAGGTTGACCCTTCTAAGGAGCAGATCCAGGAGGAGGTTCAGGTTGCTGAGGATCCATAGATTACTTGCTAGTTTCTTTATATTTTTGCATCGTGAGGATGAGAGACACTTTATATTTCAGTCTTTTAACTTTAAATGTTTATAATAATACAGGTGTAAATTGTACTTTCTTTTTCTGCATTTTTTATTCTGAGTTGGATGTTTTACTTTTCATTATGGATGAATGGATGTTACTATAGTTGATCCTTTTTCTTCCGCACTCTGATTACATAGTACACTCATTAAGTGATTGTTCTTCTTTGCTTTATTAAAAAGGGCATATCCTTCCCTTAAGATTGGATTAGAGTCTTAAACTTCCAACCTAATGTTAAGCAAAGGATGTGCTAAGTGACGACAATCTCCTAATCCGGATGATTTAGGGGCGGCTGCCACATGTACTAAAATAGAATTGAGGTAATCATCACTGCAAAACTATCAGAGCTGAAAATACATGTTGTAAAATATACTCAGCTGAAACATATGTTTATTAAGATACACTTTAAATTAAAAGTAATGAACTTAAAGTAAATTGAATTGTCATTAAGAAAACAAGTTGAACAGTTGCTGAAGATAAGAACAAAAGTACATAAAACTAAAAAAACATTAAAGATTGTATCTTAATTGAATTGAATTGAACAATCATTGAATATAGTAACTAAAATTGAGCTATGTAATCATTGAAGATTGCAACTAAATATAAATTAAATAACTGCTGAAGCTGTAATAAAACAGTCACTAAAGGTTGTATCTTTTAGTACTAAATAATTATTGAAGGCTATTACAAAAATTGAACTAAATAGCTACTGAAAGTTGTACCAGAAGCTGAAAGGTCATTAACATTCAAAGTATTTTTATAAAACAAACTATGATAGTATTGTAGCATGAATCATAAGAGCTAAATTAGAAACTTTGCAGCTAACTAGAAGCTTCAACAGAAATGGCAATAGCCATACTGGAAGCTATATAAGTACTACACAAAAACTAAGACATGACTATAATGATAACTACAATAACCAAATTATAAGCTATAATATAAATGACTACAGCCAAACAAGAAGATGTACTATCCCATCTAACTAGTAACATCCAAACTGGAACCTATAACTATTATACAATTCTAACCAATTTATTTATGCACAAACTTATATGAATGTTCAAAGAGATTCAGGCTAAAAACCAATGCATCAAACATAATACAATTCAATTAAATATAAGTGTGATATTTCTTGTTTTATATTTATTATCTTGAACTTGCAAACTTTTCTTATTTTAGGTTTTTGATTTTTAACTTTATGATCCTTATAATATTCAAACTTAGGATTTATTCAATATCCTAATCCAAATTTTAGAATCATTATTTTTTGAATTGAGTTAAGCTATTTTAAAATTTAATAAGAAAATAACAAATTGCCTTAACCTAACAAACTAAATTTATTCAACTTCGATGTTACTTTACTTTTTATTTCCATTTCAATCATTCTACAAATATCTAGATTCAATATTCATTCAGTATTTTGTTATATTATTCTAGGATTACTCAGATTTTGATATATTATGCAATTTTGAGTTATAATTATTATGAGGTGTTATATCAAAGTGTTAAT
Organism: Gastrodia elata; assembly: GCA_016760335.1. Classification (NCBI taxonomy): domain Eukaryota; kingdom Viridiplantae; phylum Streptophyta; class Magnoliopsida; order Asparagales; family Orchidaceae; genus Gastrodia; species Gastrodia elata. The sequence continues at coordinate 77,878,217 of CM028669.1, read as the reverse complement.
CATAAAAATTAGAGTTAAACGTGACTTAAAATTCATTAATTCATTTTAACCTTGACTAGTGAATGCTAGGAGAAATAATTGTCAAAATCTAAATTAACTTTATTTTAGTATCTCTATGCCCTTTCTAAAATTTTGATACCTTAATCATAAAAATAAGATTTTTGGATAACTTAATATTCACTAATTTATTATAACATAGATTAGTAAATATTAGGAATAATAATTTTCAAATGGATTTTTATTTTAGTTTGCTCTCACTATAATTTTCATAAATATTTTAAAACTGTAATAATAAAAATTCGAGTTTTAGATGGTTTAATATTCACTAATATTTTTTATTCATATTTTGTAGATATTTTGAAAAATAATTGTTCAATTATAATTTTTATTTTTAGGCTCATTCAATTATAAACTAAGTCTATATACCTTTTTAGGATGTCACTTATAATGATAGAACTTACATGTATGAATTCTCTATATTGAAATCAAGACTTATCAAACCATTCAAAAATTTATTTGAGAGCATAAGATAACAAAATATTAGATTCAAAAATAAGAACATTATGAAATTTATTTTGCATGCATCAAAGCACGATAGCTCTGATGAAATTGAATGAGTGCAATATAGAATCTAATAAGTGAAGGTTGAACTAAACAGAATTAAAGCACATGTTTAAATTTAAGAGTTTCAATTTAAATATGTTACATTTACATCGAAGATGAAGGTGGTGTCGGTCTTGAATTTAGCTAGGAACAAACTCAGTGAGCCTCCAAAAATCTTCCTTTTACATCGGGGGTATTTTTCAACACAAAAACTTTTAGGAGAGGATTTTGGGAAGGAGAAGACATGGTGGTCTTGGTTTACTAAAAAAACCCTAGGAAGGTTGCTAAGATGCGGGGGATTAGATGGATCTAAATTAACAATTTAACAAAAATAGTAATTTAATTTATGTGAATGGCTAATATAAATAAATAGCTTACCAGTTCAAATCAAAGTTGTTGTTTAAACATATGGACTACATCCTATGGCTTAATATGTCCTTCTCATTTTTTCTTTTTAATTTAAATTTGATTTATAGTTTAAATTAAAAATATTTGTTATAAACAAACGTGTTTGCTTGCCCAGTTGGTTAAATTGTGTTATTCCAATCGTGGGGTCTTGGGTTCGAGACCCTCCCGGACAACTTTGCCATTATTTTTATTTTTATTATTTTTTGAAATGAAGTTAATATATTTAAATAATATTACATTTAATATAACTGTAATTTGTGTTTCTTCATCCATTTTAGTTCCAAAATTAATGAAATTTTCACCCTAGCAAAGTTAGCCAGAAATGCAACAAGTTTTTAGGTTTGAGGTCAAAACATGTTTCTTAATTTTTTGAAAATTTATATTTTATTAAAGCATTAAAAATAATAATTTTGAATATTTCTCACTCCAGATTTTCATGAAATGCTCCCAATGATGTCTAGAATATATTAATGATAATTCTTAGCTTAATTTAAGCTCGAGTAACTACATTAAATTATTACGAGTGGTTACCTATGTTTTCAAAAAAAAAAAAAAAAAAAAACATAAATAAATAAATAAATAAATAAATAAATATATATATATATATATATATATATAGATATATATATATATATATATATATATATATATATGGTTAGCTGAGCTCACGATGAAAGCTTATGATTAAGGAGTTGAATTGTATGTGGTTAGGTTTAGGAGAAGTACAAAAATGAATTTACAAGTGAGTTTTATAAATATAATTACATAAATGAAAATTATACCCTCAATAATATACTGAATCATTCTTCTAAACTAGTTTTGCAAGACCCTAATTTCTAGCACTTTGGAACCTAGTTATCTAGAAATAGTAAGTAAGAATATACTACTTAAAAAAGAAAGCAAAAAATACATCTATAATACAGACTTATTAATAAGCTGAAATAAACTCTCATCTCGTTAAAGTAGGAAACCTATCTAAGGAAAAAGATAGCCATAACTTCTCAACAACACCATGCTCCTCTTCCTCTTGAGTCTTCTGCAGCTCCAACAGCATGTGCTTCTCAAAGAAAGCTGAATCTAACATTATCGATTTCATAATGCCAGGGCCCCAATCGAAAAAAGAAAATCCTAGACAATGAGTCTAAGTGCATTTTTGGCTCACTAAAATGCATTAGTTAGATTATAAGGATATTTAATAGAAAATCATAAGAAAAACCAAATTAGAAGTAAGCCATAAAAGACTGCTGAAAACTAAGTAAAATTGAACTACATAAAATACTAAAAATATGTGCCATGTACTGATATAAACTGAATGCCATAATATGCAATATGGAAGTTTAATGCATATGCTAACATAAAATGCATTTGCCACATGAAATGTGCCTAACACACCTAACAAGGATATGTGCCTAGTGCACTGGAATAAGGATATGTCCCCAATGCACCAATACAAAGATATGTGCCCAATACATCAATACATAATACTTGCCCAACGTACCAATAATAGATCCTTAAATTGTGCCCAATGCACCGCTAAGAAGTTTTTAAGTTGTGTCCAATGCACCGCTAATATATACTTAAGTTTGTGCTTAATGCACCACTAAAAAGGAATAAAATGTTTCTGACGCACCGATACAAAAAATGAGTTGTGCCCAATGCACCGAATATAATAAAAAGGTTGTGCCCAGCACACCAATAAGCCACAATATGCTATACATGATTATCGTTCTATAACAAGCATAAACTTTATGCCAGAAACTCAACTGATTCTTAAAGCATTGAAATACTGTAAGAAAATATATTCATAACTAATGAACTGTCTAAAAGCATGATAAAATAGAAAGACATCAAAAGCATAAAGTAGTTATCCCCTTTTTTTATCTATTTTCTTGAAATTATCTGCTTAAACAAATGCTAAGACATAATCAAGTCTTAGCCGAACCATAATGCTAACTGAACATATTAATTTATTAAATTGTTTAGCCAATATTTTGATTAACTCATTAACATATTATAATTAAATTAATAATAGATCTGAATTGGATCAACAACCTATCTTATCATCTCATTCACTTATACAAGCTTAACATCTCAAGCTACATTAGATTAAATTTTAAAGAGAAATTAACCTTTTATAAGTTCTTAATAAATCTAACTTAGAACACTAATAGTTTTTCATATTAAGGTTCTAAGGATAGTTTCATTACTCAAGACTTATGATATGATCCACAATTTTTAGTATTCTAAAATGTTCCCAAGGATTTAACACTAGATGATTAAGGATTACAAGGTTACTTAAATAATAAGGATTCTATATCTAAAATCTAGTCCTAACTTGATTAGGTTAAGCCTAATATTAAGCTTAAGGTTTTAAAATTGAACCTTCACATACAATCTTACATGCAAAGGTTAGGATGAACTAATAATAGATCTAATCCTTCTTAAAAACTTTATAGCTTAATTGATATTCATCACTTAATAGGGATCATACTATGGATAAGAGAGAACTATTCATCTAACTTGGAATAATCAAAGCATGAAAATGCTAACACCTTAAGTCACAAAAGGATGACTTAACAAAATAGAATTCTATGTCTATGATAAACTATTCCAACAAGAAGGTTGCTATCCAAGGTGTATAAGAACTTCCTTAACACAAATAGGGTACTAGAAGTGCTAATAATCACTAAATAGGTTTTAACCTTAATTAGGACATATGTCTTCCAAGTTAATGTTTGATTATCCTATAATCGATCCAAATTGTTCTAGACTAACTTAACCTATCATATAAACTTAAGAACAGAGTATGAAACAAGATTAGCGGCATAAACTTCAAGGAATAACTTAAATTAATCTTGAGGGCAAAATGGTCATTAATTAGGCATGAAAGTAATTTTTGATTAACATGGATTCAAATCAGAATTAATAGTATGCATTACTGATATACACATTCTAATGAAGAGATTTATAGTAAGAACACTGAATTTAAAGTTCACTAACTCTTAATTTAAATAAATCACCCTAAATCATCATTTAGGTATAATTAGTAATATTAATTTTAGAAAACGACATGCAACAATATATTAAGGTTCCACATTGATTAATGAACATAATAGGACTAAAATCATCAAAATTTGATAGGAAACAAGAATGTTATGCTCTAAACTATTTCTAAGGTAATTAGCAAACTAATTAAGAAATGCTCTAATATAAACCTTATTATTATTGTATAATCAAATTCTACATATTTTCTTGATCAATTTGGTATATAATTTCATTAATTTTGGATACAAGATGAATACAAATTATTAAACCATAATCCCATTAATTTTTCCTAAGATTAGAACTTTTTCTTAAATAAGAATCAAACAGAATATTTACATTTAGGGCATTGGGCTCTGTCAGGTCGACTGGGTGCTGATGGGCAGGTCTTTTTCAGAACTGCACAAGTCGACTGGGACTCGACTCGACCCGTGATCTTCGCCTTCCTCGCCCAAAGCAAGTGGAGAAGCAAGGATTTAGGGTTTTGAAGACACCCTAAAACCTCAGCATACAGTGCTCCAAATTTTCTATTTAATGGTTCAAAATGATCTTATAGCTGAACTCTACACGAAAAGCTATGAAGCCCCATCTAATGTGCACTCGAGCAGCCATACTATATTCATCATTTTTAGATTCTAGTGTTTATTTGGCTCACTCAAACTATGAGCACGTTTCTTGGGTCATGGCCGACCTAAGGAACATTTTTACTAGTCGAGATCTGGCCTAAGTCATTGAAACCTTATTATGGCTATGGCACTGTACCCCACTGTACAGGCCCGAGTCGATTACCTTCGATCGGGTTCAATCAAACTCGATCGACATTAGAAATCACTCTAGCAAGTTTGGGAATATCTATATGAGCAATTAAAGGATGTAAGCACATGATTAGTACTCAGTAAGAGAGTATCTAGGTTTGCAAGATTTTTCTGATTCGTCGAGCTGCAACCGAGCTTCAGATGCCAGCACCCAATTCAATTAACCAGTAATTATGGTCTGCACATGTTCTAGATGCCACAACCATTGAGAAGGAGTTGTCAGTAGGTCCGCTGACAAAGATAAATGTTGATTCTAGCGACTAGAGGTTGCCAAGCTCTTGGGTAGAAGGAGAAAAAGAAGAAGAAGAAATGCCATTGGAATTTCTCAGCAAGCTTCCAAAAGTAAAGACGAAGGTTTAAGAATAGAATTTGTTCGTGGAAAGATGATAGTGGCCACAGGTGTGGCGAGGAAGCACCGCAAGTAGAGCAGGCACAGGTACTGGCAGGCTGGCAGGGGCGGGACCGCTATGCCCGCGCGGGTGCAGGTGTGTTAACAGAGTGCTATAGCTCAGAGACGATAGGACACAGTGCCCTGTTAATCTGGGCCACTAGATCACATCTTGTGGCCTAGATATGATCTCCAATTTTAAGTAACGATGGATGATATCTTGGCCATTGGATCTATTCTCATATCCAATGGTCAGGCTTAGACCGGGAGGTCGAAGCAGTGCTAGCCGTCCGATACGATTGATCAAGCGGTGCGACGGTCCATATGAACTGGACCTTGCAGTTCTGGAAAGAGATGGGTAATTGGTAATTTGGTTATAGCCATTGGGAATTGAAAAATAGTATTATTTACATAATTTTAAAAGTTTAAATTTCTAATTCGACCAAACGGACTACAAAAATTACTAAAAATTCACCCATACCATTTGGGTGCTAGGAATTCAAAAATGGGTTCGCATTTTTGAACAGTGGTTCAATTAATTATTTTATTTAATATATTAAATAATTTAGCTAAATCGATAAATTGATTCGATTGATCTTCAAATCAAACAAAAACTTTGGGGTTGGCTTCTAATGACGATTAAAGACTAATAGAAGAGGTTTTATAATGATTAAGCTAGATTTAGCCCTAATAACATCCTTGGGTTGTTACAATTAGTGAATAGGATGTTTATGTTGGTGTTATGTATAAATATTGATTAGTAAGCAGTGCTAGTTATGATTCATTCCATAAGCACTGCATTCTTTAAGCCTTATTTTGAATATTTAGCCTATTATTTTCCTTGCACAAAATTGTCTATTATTTTTATGCCATGTCTTGGTTATACATCATACATCATGATTTTAAACTACATCTTAGGGCCCTAAGACCATGAGTATTGAACTAGAAATTCACTCTGTATATTGGCATCCATTGAGCCTAACACATTGTATAGATGCTATTTTTGCTGTAACCATTAATTTAAATGATATTTATAAACATAAGAAAATGACTTATCATGCTTTCTACAAGTTCTAATATTTTTGAGACCCCTAACATCTAAATACTAATTTGTGAGTATGATTTAACCTTGCATGAGCCATAAATATTGTGATTTATTGGGACACACACACACACATATATATATATCTATATATATGAGCACATACTAAAAGTAAATAATAATAAATAAATAAATAAGTTATATGAGCATATAGTTTTGAGTGTACATATGTACCCACTTAGAAGTCAAAGAACCCATTTAAGAATGTGTATACATATTAGTAGACAACAAGTGATTTATGCATGAAAATCCATTATAGAGGAAAGTAATTATGTTCAAATAAATAATAATAATTGAGTGAGAAAATGAGAAAATACACACATACAATAATATATGTATATATATATATATATATGAAGATTTTGTATTTCCATACAAATGTTAATATATTCTAAGGCATGTTAACTTTAAATATATAGAGTTATGAAGTTCTTATTCTTTTCTTGACAAAATTGGTTCTTTATTTGACACCTCTTGTTCTTTTTCTTGGAAACATATATTTTATTGTTGACAACACATTTTAAATGCTTTACAACATTTGTTCTTTACATCTCATATTCTTCTCTTGACAATACTTAAGCATAAGAAATGTTACATTTACTTTTTCATATACACATTTTTTCTTATAAAAAGCTTTTTGATAATATTTTATCGAGAAGCCTCCAATTAGCATCTATAAAGATATTAAAGGGATCAGGACAGTATCCCAAATTAGAGAGGGACAAGGAGATCGATGCTGCCATTTTAGTCTTGGTTAGTGCACCATTATTAATAGTTATGTAATAACAATTTATTTACAAAGAACATTTGATATGTTGTGCATTTAGACTAAATTAAACCTCATTTTAATATGAGTTTGCAAGAGAACAATTTGCTTTTAAACTATTTTGGTGTGCTTTTGTTTGTGTGTGACAAATCTACAACAATTTGAACTTTTCATTGAGCCACTATGGAAATCAGCCAAGGAAAAGAGCAGCAAAGTCCTCATGCACGAAGAAGATCAAGAGCCACATGCTCAGTCACGCTCTAGCGCTAAATTAATCGCATGTTAGGCACTCCGGCGTGCTCTAGCGCCATAAAGCATGAGGGATCCGTACTAAGGCGCCAAATGTATTAACGTTGGATCGAGCGCTAGGCTCTAATGGGTCTAAGTACTTGGTGAATCAATAGATCCACACTCAGGGGCACCCAAAGGACAAATATTTTATATGCAAAATTGAAGGCATTGCACTTAGCAACACCTGAAGAACTACGGTCAGGCACTAAAGCGCGCCTAGGTACCTGATGATTCAAGAGCCCGTGACCTAGGCACCTAGTTTGAAAACATGAAAACCCGCCACCCTTGGCACTCCTAGGGCAAATTCTAGCGAGATGTAAAAGCCAAAATATACCCCTAAAATAGAAAGGATCATTAGGGTACGTTGAGGGAAATAATTTCAGCCACCCATAGTTATTTTGAGAGCTACCAAGAGTGAAAAGCTGAAACCCTGGAAAGCTCCCATCGAGAACTTGAAGAAGAAGGAATAAGATGAAGGTGAAGAAGAACAGAACTCTTAATAGAGCATTTGTTCAGCAGCCTCGAGGTTTATCTCTTTTCATTTTATGTAATTTTTTTGTTGTGAAATCGTGCATGCTTGTAATCATCTAAACAATATTGTCCATATTTTCCTTCTTATGGCAGCAATAGGCACTTCATGAATCACAAGATTTGAACTCAGGAGTGCCCAGAGGATAAATATTTTTCTTGTATAATCGAAGGCTTTGCACGTATGTGTGCCTGATGAACTTACGGCTAGGCACTGAAGCATGCCTAGGCACTTGACGATTCAATGGCCTTGCACCTAGGCACCTAGTTTGCAAACATGAAAATCTGCGACCCTTGGCATTTCTAGGGGAAATTATAGTGAGATGTAAAAGCCAAATTATACCCTTAAAAAAGGGAAGATCATTAGGGAATGATGAAGAAAATAATTTTAGCCACCCATAAGGATTTTGAGAGCCACCAAGAGTGAAAAGCTGAAACCCTAGAAAGTTGCCATCCATAACTTAAAGAAGAAGGAAAAAGATGAAAGCGAAGAAGAACATAACTCTCAAAAAGACATTTCTTTAGTAACCTCGAGCTTTACCTCATTTAATTTTATGGATTTGTTTTATTGTAAAATCATGTATGCTTGTAATCTTCTAAACAGTCTTGTTCGTATTTCCTTTGGGAAGAGTTAAGCTTGATCTATGTAGTAGATATTTTCATTTGAATGTTGAGTATGGATATTTAACTATTCTATGGTGAATGCATTTTAATTCATTATAAAATTTTATATGTTGCATATTAAGTTTAATATCATTTGAATGACATCCTCAAATTGCACTGATTCTTGATTGAACCAAAAGTTCTGATCAAGAAGTATGTGCATGTGATGGCTTGTCGCTCAAGTAGCATTAAATCCTTGATCAATTAAATGCGTTAGATTAAAGATTGATGTGCACTTGAGCATTTCATATCTTTCGTGTTCCACTCAAAAAGTGATGTTTCACTTAGACATAAGATTAGGTCGAGTAAAGGGTTGTTGGAGTAGATATATTTACACGCTTCCCTTTGAATATGAGGTTTTTTATGTGAATATAGAACATTGATGGATATCTAATTTCAATTGCACTAGATAGGAAATGCCAATATGATAGGATGGAACCACCATTTAGATTGTATGGTCAAAAGTAATGGGGTATCGTAATGAGATTGGGTAAGGATGACCTTAAGGGTTAGTGGTGATTGAAGAATCATGAGTTATCACTAGTTGCCCTTACTTTTTGTAGTCCATTGAAATATAAATTTATTATTCTCATAGTTAATTAATTCAAACTTGGAATGAACTAAATATAGATCCTCTCTAATCATAGGCTTACTTTATCTACATTGTAGAGTAACCTTAAAACCAATCCCCAAATTTTTGATCATTTGAGCACTAGTAGCGATTATGTAACTAGTAACAACATTCTTATTCTTTGAAGATGATTATCTGGAACTCACATTCCATTATTACTTCAAACCACGTGCACTTGCATGTAATCAAATGTCAGACCATTTTGAGTCTTGTCAAGTTCTTGACACTATTTTTGGGGATTAAGAAATAGTATTTGTGAAAATGTTAAACTGGTGACTTGAACAAAATTTGTTTGTAAATCTTATTGTTTTGTTATTTTATTTTCAATGTATAATTCAATTTTCTATTCTTATTTACTTATGTGACTATGTGCTTAATTTTTACATCATTAATACTACATTATGTGTTTGTCCTGCTATATAGTAGGCTAACAGAGATTTGGATGAGTGTATGCATAATAGAGGTGATCAAAATATGTGGTGTGATCTCAAAATTAATAGAACAATCCACAGATGTAGGAGAAAACAAAGAATCACTTAGAACATCATCAAATGACTGAACCAAACTTAGGCAAAATTCATAATAATAACCAAGGGAAAGAATTGAAGGGCTATTATTTACCAAATGTAGGGAGAATCCCAAATGAATTAGTTAGACCGAGAATTGAAATTAAGTTTGAAATCAAATGTGCCACCCTTTAAATGGTTAGAAACACCCAATTATACGGGCTCTCTAGTGAGGATCCTAATGTGCACATTTCAAACTTTCTCAAGATATGTACTACATTTATATATAAAGATATCACTGATGATGCTATTAAGCTCACTTTTTCCCATTTTCCATGAGAGACTTTGCCAAGAGTTGGTTGAACTCTCTATTTGTGATCCCAAGAGAACCTGGAGTGAATTAGCTCCAAAATTCATGGCAAAATACTTCTCTCTCACAATAACTGCATGCTTAAAAGCGAGATTTCCATCTATCTTCAACATGAAAATGAGTAGTTGTATGATAGATGGGAGAGATTCAAATAACTACTTAGGAAATGACCCACCATGGCATGAATGGGATGAATGCAAGCACCCACATGCTATAATGGGATGAATGCAATCATCCACATGCTAATAGATTTGAAGGAAGATTTATCACAAAATAGTAAGATGCATGACAAAGCTTATGAGGTTCTATAAGTAATGGTAATGAATTCACATCACTGGCCTACAAAACAGCTACAACACACTAGGAAAGAGCAAACAAACATAGTTCAAAATAACTGAATTGCCCAACTTCTGCAAGAGATAGTGAGGAATCCTATATTTTTAATAATATTGTTTGTTAATTTAGTTATATTTTGATGTGATTTAAGTATTTTTCAAGCTTTACTTGCAATGTTTTATGTTTTTGTAGTACAAGAGGAAGATCTGACAAAAGGAATGATACTGCATTTCAAAGGGGCACCAGGCGCCACGGCACTCCGTGGCGCCCAAAAGAAAGAAAATGCATAATGTCATTTCATGAGCCGTAAATGCTACAACATGCCATAGAGCTCTATCAAGAGCACCCACAATAGCACACTAAGGTACCAGAAGTAAGAAGTGCAAGAGAAAAATATCTCGAATTGAGGACGCTACGGCACGCCCTCGTGCAATAGCACTCCTTCAAAGCAAAATGACACATGGAGCATTGATTGTAAATCAACCCACTGTTCCCCAGGCGCCCACTATCTAGAAAGCCTGGTAAAGTTGAATAGTTAGGAGTTCGAGGGAATTAATTTATTAATATTTTCAGCTCCCAAGGTTGATTTACGAGAGGAAAAGTCAAGGAATTTAGTATTCAACACCTTCAGTTCTCAAAAGTGATTAAAGGAGATATATTTATAAAATTATACCATTAAAAACCTCAACCCCCAAGGCTGATTAAAGGGGATAATAAATAAAGAAATAAGGGGAATGAATTGATTCAGCCCCCAAGGTTGAAGAGGAAGAGAAGGTATTTTATAAAAAAAGATATCGGCAATTAGAATCTTTTGAAATAGATTTTTCTGAAGTATCATTGAGAGAATTCAGAAAATTAGGAACTCTAACTGCAAAGAAGACAAAAATCCTAGAATTTTCTAGAGAAGGTAGGTAGCCAAATAAATAGAGAAGAGTCCACGATACAATAACAGAGGTTCAAAGTCAAAGAAGGAAGATAATATCTATGTGAAGAATTCAATTTGTTGTTCTATACAGTGTATCTATTTCTCTATCTTGATTTAGATCCTATGCAAAATTTGTATTGTAAAATGGTGTTGAATGTATCTTCGTGCTTATTCACTATAATGGTAGCTAAACTCCCCTATTAGGGAGGGTTAGGCTAAGAACTGTGGATATGTATTTTTTCATTATGCAATGCAATGAATTTTAGTTTCTTGTATATTTTTGAGAGTAATCATGTCATTGTAGTAAAATATTTATTTGGTTGAATTATAATAATTATGTTGTTATAAGATAAAATACTCATATATTAATCATTGAGCTTTCACTACTCAGCTTTCTGACAATAAGCTTGATGCATGACTATCGTGATTCACTCGTGCTTTAGTTAACTGGACTCAATAGTAAATCTATTATTTAGATGTAAGAGTAGGTTTTAATAAAAGATTTTTTGCATATGTGTCATCTTGATAACTAAGATACATGTGTGCAATTCTGGAACCATAACACATATTAAAATAGAACCAAGTAGAGCAGATCAATAATTGTAAAACACCATCACAATCAAAACTGAGATTTGAAGTCAAGGGGTCTCATAGGAGATCTACTAAAAATGGTCTCATAGTTGAATGTGATGAGAGGTATCTATAGTTTGAATAGACAGATTTAATAAACACTTTTATTTAATTAATTAAAATCATATAGTTTCAATTTATAGAAAAATATGGAGTTGTATTTTGTTTATTAATTCAAAAATACAAGTTCAAAAATTTAAAATTAGTACCCCAAGATTATTTTGATGTAAATAACTCAATTATGCTCTCAGATTTAGAATTTGAGGTCAAATTAATTTAGCTAAAATATAGGATATTTAAAGTAATTTAAGTAAACAATAAAATAATCCTTGATCATTTCAACTCTAAATTTTTAATATTATGTTCCAACGATCTTTAGATCTTAAATATATTTAGAATCTAATGATGATAAATTTAGGATCTATATAGGCCTAATTTAGATAAGGTAAGAATATAGGGTTGTTATAGTTAATGAACAAATAAGCAAAATAGGAAAATAAGTTAGGGAGAAATAAAACTCAAGTTAAGGAGAGAATCTAGATAAGCTAGATAATACAAAATAAATTGATTGGGAAAAATTTGAAATTTGAGAACCAACTAGATGAAGTAAAAAGAAAAAAGGCTAGGCCAGGAAAAAAATAAGAAGAAAATTTCCAACTTAGCTAAAAGAACTATTTTGAAGAATGAGACACTTACAAAAATAATAAAATCATGGTAGACCCTGAAGGATAGAAGTAGGACTACTAACATCAAAGAAAAAGAAACAATGAGGCAAGCTAATGCCCATTTGAAGATGAGGTAAAGAATTTGGAAGGAGATTGGAAAATTGATGAGCGATAACGAAACCTAATTGGCCAGACAGTGGACATAAAATTGAGTGTTTCTAGGAGGCAAACAATGTTAGATTAGTTTATTCTAATTTGAACAATTTATTAATATATACTAAAAATTTGAACCCAAGCCAATAGACAAGCGCTACGGTGCACCATAACACCCTGTTGTCAAATTGCATGCGCTACAACGTGCCCCATTACCAAGTTGCTAAACTGTTGGTGCTATAGTACCTCTCAACACCTCTAATCATATTCTTAAATAAGGAAAAAATGGGATTTGGGATTTTTATTTAGGCATGCTAGGTTAGTTATATACTTAATAAGGGGCCAAAAAAAAGGAATTGAGTTACTGACTTGTAGTTTTCCCAAGATTTTTTGACTTAATTAATTTATTTGAAAGGATACTGTGACACAATTTTAACCACCTATGAGAAGATGAAAAATGGGTAGAGGAGCAGTTAGGAATTTCAAAATATTAAATGATAATTGATGACTATAAAAACTTATTAAAGGCTAACTGGAAATTCACAAGACCTGTTATCTTTTCTAGCTTAGAAACCCCCATCATCTTCTTTGTTCTAGGCAGTGCTGGAAATGCTACTACTACACCCTCATCCTCTAGATGCTTCAACTAAGATAAGTTTTCATCACTAGAAGTGAAACAACAATTAAAAAGGAATATAATTCAGGAGCATGGATTCGCTGAGACTTGTCTTATCCCAACAAATGATATATTTAATAGGAAGTGGGAAAACCTATGTTTACACCCTCGACTCATATGCACAACTTTAGTTTAAGAAGTATATGCTAATGCAATCAATGCTAGAAGGAGGAACATCTATGTTCAAGGAAAAAGTATCGAGTTTAGCAATTATACAATTGTAACCACCCTAGTTGTTACCTTAGCTAAATCCAAATTAATTAAGTTAAACCAAGTTCTAATTTTGATTTCATTAGACTCATTGAGTCATTTAAACCTAACCCTAGAAGTTTGGATCAATCGGAGCTTTATTGAGAATTTTGGTATTTTTGCTTTTTTTTTAGCCCTAAAAAATACTTAAATTAAATTGATCTCCAAATTAAAATCTAATTTCATTTTTAAATTCCTTACACCTCAATTAGCTAAGGGTGAAATTTTGGGAATTTTTGGAGCTCATTTAATCTTAAATTGGATTTATAAAATTAATTAGAATTTAAGTTAATTATTAAATGAATTAATATTAATTAAATCAAATATATTTATATTTTAATATATGGGATTCGCTGTGGGGACCACGACAGATCCGCTGCAGGGTCCCAACAGCGGCACATGAAATTCAACCAATGGATGCATTAGCACGCATCCTAGCGCAATCCGTCCAACGGCGGGATCTCCTCCGTGCTAAGGTTTAATCCTAGACGTCGGATTAAGCAAGTGTATCTGACGGTTGTCAGCTAATTTGTGGTTACTCATTTAAGTGGCATATTAGAGCCATCGGAGAGCAATGGCTCTAAGATTAGACAGTTCCCGCACCCCGTGACTCTGGATCATCCCCTTCCTCTTGCTCATCGTATGTCTGGTCCCCCCGATAGCTAGATTCTCTCCAACCCCCATGGCAATACAGGAGTGACTTGAATTTCCTCTTCTACCCTCGGCATGACCTCTTGCTAGTAGTAGCCTTCCAGATTTGCTCTCGAACCATTGAACCGAGCCTCCGCTTCGGCCCGAGCCATGCCATGGATCCTAAGCTCTAGAATCCACCGCTATTGCTCCTTATCGCCTATAAATACTTTGAGAGCATCATAGTGAGTTGTTTTGCTCACTGTGATCTCTTAATTCTCCCAATTGAACCCCCTTGAGCTGCCGTCTCACTCAAAAAATCTCAGCATCCCTGTAGTTACGTACCACTGCTAGAGGGTCCATCTGGTGTTTAGACTCTCTATGAACCTGCGCCTACTGCTTGGTGAGCTCAGAAGCATCCTAATTCAGTTTGGTTGTGCCTGCAACCCCATCTTCAGGTACCGCCTCTTCCCATTGTGCTGTATAAGCTTGGTTTGTCAATTCCAACTCTTCAATTATTGCCTCTCGATGTCGTCTAGCTCCCTTAGCCCTCTAGGAATCTAACCCGATCATTCCCAGGGTCTGAGCTAGCTCCAATCGATCGTATCAATCTATCGAGCTAGCGGCCGAGTCATGGCCGGGTCTGAGTAAGGACCCAGTGATTCGCTACACCCCAGGATGCGAAACTTTGGGGATTCGACTTGCCTCAACTCACTGATGGTGTAGGGATCAAGCCCCATCTTTTTAGTGGCTTCTGTGAGGAGAATTACTCCCTCAAAGTAAACCCTAACTCTCCTCCATTAGTGCATCTCGATCGAGTAGCACCCCGGTGATCCAGCATGTCTCAGGTGGGGGTTCTTACCTCATTCAATGTGTCTTAGTTCCTTGAAGGTGTAGCCGTTGAGATCAGGGCGTGGCGTGGCATGTACGTGGAGAATTGTGCATCTAAAGCTAACCCTAAAGGAATGGGTATCGAGCATTAGGTGCGGGGACGATGCACTGGCTCATCAGGTGGGACCTCTCCAGTCCCGCGCGGTTTGATTTTGGGCCGCAGTTAAATAATATAGTTTTGGAATTGTATTTTCTCTGTTAAATGAATTAATAAATGCAAACCTATGATTTGGATTTAAATAAAAATACAGAATAAATTATTTAAATAACTTTAGTTATACTTATCCAAATGGTATGATCCAATATACCATTTTAATCAGAAAAATGAAATGAACAACAATATAAAAAAAATCAAGAATCTAATAATTAGATTTAAAATAATTACCTAATTTTCTCTATTTTTATTTAAATCATAATTAATTCATTAAATATCTAAAAATATTAAATAATGTCTCTGATTGCTCATAAGACCATAAAGAACCTATTTACACCATTGATGATAATTTAAGAACATTAAATTTACTAATCACCTCTTAATTACCCTAATATGTGATTAGTGAATTAAGCCTTTGATTAACCTTTGATTTTGATGAATCTAGTTTCTAATAGTTTATTAAATATAGTAGAGCCTATAAATGTGTTTGGATCTTCCTAGTAAGCCTTAATTCCCTTAATCACCCTAATTGGCCTTAAAGTGTGATTAGTGATAATTAAACTAGTAATGCTACCAAACCCTAAGATAAGTGGTTAGCCTACTTCACTAATGAATATGGAACTCATTAAAACATACTTAAATCAATTTAGATGATTAAATCTTAAAATCCCATTTTTGGCCTTAAGAGGGGTATTTTAATCATTTTGACCAAAATAGATTTAAGCACCCCTTAAGCCTTGAAATTTACAATAAAGTATCTCTAATTAACTCATTAGCACCTTTCTGAAATCTCATGTTTATAAGGGTGGAGTTAAGTAAAGAAATCTTAAAAAGTTCTAATTAAGATTCTAAGATCTTAAAAGTACTCAAAACCACTCCCTTAAGGAAGCAAACATAAATAGCTCTAATACTAAATCTTTAGTTTTAATAACCTTATTAAGTTGATTCACAAGCTGCAAATCTTAAGTAAATATTCTTGTAAAATCCTAAGTTTAATTCTTAGTTGAGATCTAAAGTGATCAAATCTTAGATCTTGGACTTTAGATCATCTAATTGAATTGAATCATCTTCTTTAGACTTCCTTAATTGATTTATTGATTAATCCTTTTGAAACATCCATGTAGGTGCAAGATTGATTCAATCTATAGAATAATACAATTATTCTAAAGATTGAATATAGATCTTAGATTCTTAGTTCTTAAATGATTATTTTATCTTATTATACTAGAATAACCTTTCATTAAGATCTTAGTTTCTAAATCCTTTAGCGTATGTGATTTTGCACCTTTAGAATATGTTTGAGTGTGAGCCCTAGATCCTTATTAGGATATAACCTTGGATTCAGGAATTGAACCCCATATGTGGAGTATGGATCTAGAATTCTTGATCTTGATTTACTTGATCAAGAATTGGGTTAAGTGAGGAAAACAATAATAAATAGGTCATTGAATTATTTACTTTAACCCTTTATAGTCATCATTTGATTTTGAATTAAAACTTGTTAAGTTTTAATGTTAACATTAAGGTCATAATTTGAGATTTGTACTCTATAGTTGGATATTGGAGATCCTAAACTTGTATCTTCTCAGAGTAGTTAGATTTGGATAAATTAGAAAACAACAGATATCACATAAGTCTAGTCAAGTCTCTTGCTTACTTTGACTTTGGTTACTCTGCACACCTTAAATATTGAGCCTTGTTCCTTGAGCATAATAGGTGAACTTAGGATATGGAAGATACATCCTAAGTTAGTATTTGAAAAGCATAACATTCATTCAGTTCTTTCAGTACATTTAGTTCAGTATGTCCTAGCTTAGTCTGCCTCCTCAGTTTTAGTTTGGTTATAGAATAGAATCGGACCTAGCCCAGTGTTTGGCTAGAATTGATAGATGTCTTATTCTATAAGTTCAACTCAGACCTAGCTCTGATGATACCTAGGATGGACACATGTTAAACTTTCTATTCAAATGCCCTATATGGCTTGTCTTTGTTATGGCAGTACTTTGTTTTAGGCATACTTTACTTCAGTTCAGTGGCCTTATTTTAGTACTTGGCTTGCTTTGCCACATGTTTCAATGGCTTTACTTTTTAGCTCATTTATGCTCTTAGCTTATTTTTGCCTTATGCTCCAGTGGCCTTTGATATATTAAATCTGCATGCTTAAATTTATGTTCCCATTGAATAATTATTAAATATTGGCATGTTTTTTGTATGTTCATTTCAGCACTTTTTAGTACAGT
This sequence comes from Gastrodia elata, assembly GCA_016760335.1. Taxonomy (NCBI): domain Eukaryota; kingdom Viridiplantae; phylum Streptophyta; class Magnoliopsida; order Asparagales; family Orchidaceae; genus Gastrodia; species Gastrodia elata. Next base: position 77,860,555 of record CM028669.1, on the reverse strand, counting down.
CTACTTTTATAAAATCAGCATGTCTTCATGTGATCATAAGCATGTTAAGATCAGTTCATTTCAGTACTTACAATTATTATTACTCTTTAGCCTTGCCTTGCTTAGTTTTATGTTTTGTATGTTAGTTTACATACCTATTGTTCAGTTATAAATGAATAGTTTATAGCTATCCTTTTCTTTGTAGCTTGATGCATCTTATATTGCTTGCATGTTTAAAAATAGTTAATGTGATACCTTTAAATATTTAGTTCACTTAAATAGCCTAAAATATACTTAATCAATTTGTCTAACTGTAACCTTTTTCTTTTGTTGGCTGGGGCCCTGGCATTTGAGATACCGACAAATGTTAGATTTGGAGATGTTTGTTGGTAGTTCTACAGGAGAGGAGCCGGTGCAGGAGGAGGACCTTCCTACTGGCGTTTAGTTAGATTTTTCCTTTTTTCTACAGTGAGTTTGAGAGATCTTTTCTTTCTTCTAATTCAGTCTGTAATAATTAAATTTTGGATGGATTTACTTTCTGCACTTTGAACTGAGTTACTATTTCTTTGACTCTTTTATATTATGCTGTGATGTGAATATTATACTATACTATTTCCTGCTTCTACTACTTTGATCTGTATTGATGTATGTTCATAGTTCCAGGTGACAAGTCCTTGGCTTAAGGCAGGTTGGGTCTTACCTTACTCTACTTGAGTTGGGGATTTGACATAGTTGGAGCACCACACTCCTTGTGTTTATGCTAATATCAGTATTAGCATGGCCGTGGAGGGTACGGGGCACCACAACAATAGCATTGCATTATGGACTTGACTTAGTAGAAAATTGTGCATATAACCTATATTATATTAATGATTTTGATGTAGCCACTATATCATGGGAACTCACAAACATAACTTGGCAAGGAGAAAATGCAATTTTTCCTAGTGCGACACATACATCAACTTTAAAATCTTGGAACATCCTTATTTCTTGTAAAATAATGCCAACATAGCGTCTGAGTGACATCACTAGAGACCGAGCTGTGCTTAACTATACAATATATAAACTAGGGGCCAATGACATATCAATGAGTATTTGCAACTAATAGTGGAATATTTTGATAGCAAATTGTCATACATTAGACTTTGGATCCCTAATAATAGAATGATATTCAGTTAATGAATTTGAGATTGGAGAGGATAAGACACACGTTTAACGTAGAGCACCAATGATAAAGAAGAACATGTGTAGAACTTTTCTGCATATGAATTGAAAAAATACTAAAGAGGGGTTTATGGGGATGAATCATCTTCAGCAAAGAGGATAGAGAAGTATTTAGAAATTTGCAATGGAGATGGGATTGCAGCAGAAACATCAGAAGCAACCTAGAAGGAGGATGGACATGGAAATGTCATATGTCCATGACACTTTGCAAAGCTAATTCACATATACCAATGAGTTTACAAGAACTTTTGGTAATATGTTCACAAATTGGCATCTACATGAAGGTCTAGGAGATATTATATTTATAGCCCCTCTGATAATTATGGAATCTCCACCAGAACCATTGCCAACCATGAAAGTAGATGATGATGAGGATGAGTAAGGAATGTAACATTTAATAAGGTTCTATTTTTCTTTCTTTCTATTTTTATTTCTTTCTGTTGTAGTTTTATTTTATATTAGTCAGTCGTTTACCTGTTCATCTAAGAGTAATGATTAAGACTAGCCATTTGATGGTTGGGGATAATGAGTCTCAGAATTATCTTTCAAAAATTTGATTATAAACCAAACTTTATTATTCTCAAATGGGGTGGGAGTGCGATGAATGTCTTGATGGAAAAAGAAGCAAACTAAAACTGGGTTAAGTGAAACAAAACTTGATAAACTGGTCAAAACAACTTATTAGCTGAATCATGTGATGAAATAGACTAAGTGTGTGTGCGGGGGTTTGGATGTGTAAAAAGAACTGGAACGGTTTTGAATTTGGGTATGCTAGGCTTCTGAAGAACTTAATAAATATAATACATATGCTAAGTTTGGCATATATATATATATATATATATATATTTATTTATGTATATAATATATATATATATATATATATATATATATATATATATATATATAGTTAACATATATATAATAATAATGAGATGAAGAAAAATATCACTACCGCCAATAAAGGCATTGCATGTTATAAGAAGAAGCACACATGACACTTAAACATTTCTAAAGCAACTACTACATTCAGTCCCCTCAAAACAACCATAATACTCCCAACTCTAGTTTACAATAATCATGGCATAAAGTAAAGAAATTTGAGTTCTACAAAGGGTGAGTATCATAAAACCTAAAACTATTTAATGATAATTTCTAAAAATCATTAATCATTGTGATCGACCTATTAGATCCAAACTGAATTTCTTTTGAATACACTAACTTAGACTATCTAAAATCAGGCTCTCATTTACTTAACTACAATTTATTAGGGTACTATTTAATTCAACTAACTTGAGAACGAGCAAGAATTTAAATATGAGGTTATGATAAACCATATATATATATATATATAAATTACTTGTTAATTTAATTTTGTTTTTGATGTGATTTATTTATTTTTAAAATTTATTTGCACAATTTTATATTTTTGTAGCACAAAAAGATACAATAAAAGGAAAGATATTGCATTTCAAATGTGCTAAATGCTAGACTTATGGAATGCCCTCGCTTCCAATCTAGAGCATTAAGCACTACGATGTGCCTTAAAGCTCAATCTAGAGTGACAGGTGCAGCGACGCGCTGTGGCCCCCAAAAGTGAAATAAATACATAATGTTCCTAGGTGCAGGGCGCACAATCCAGGGTGCTAGATGCTATGGCCCGCTTAGGCATCCTGAAGACCATTGCAATTAGATATTCTTACACACTAATTTGAAGCTCTAGCATGAGGGTACATAGTGGCACCGACCCCATAGAGCCATGCGCCAGGGTGAGCTATAGCACGCTGTTGAAGAAAAATGACACATAAAGCATTGAGTGCAAATCGAGCTACTTTTGCGTAGGCGCACCCTGGCACCTGCTATCTTGAAAACCCAATAAGGCTGAATGGCTGAAGGTTCAAAGGAATAAATTTATTTATCCTTTCATCTCCCAAGGCTATTTTAAAATAGAAAAAGTCAAGGAATTAACTATTCAACATATTCAATTCCTAAGAGTCATTAAAAAGGGGATATGAAGGAGTTAAGAAATTAAAAACCCTAGCCCCTAACACTAATTAAAGAGGAGAATTAACTAAGAAATTGAGAGAATTAACTGATTCAGCCTTCAAGGCTAAAGAGGAAAATGAGGTATTGTAGCGCCCCGTCTCGTCGCCATGCGCAAAACACGAGTATAATTCATAGGTTGGCGGCGGAACGGTGCGCTACTCGGGACCGGTGGGCCATGCAAGTAAAACCCATCGTCCCGAATAGGCTTAAAGAGACAAAGCCATACTGAAGGCCCCTGACTCGAGCCCTAAGAGTAGGCTCGAGAGCCAATACCTAAGATAAGAATGGAACCCTTATCTTAAGTCTTAAACTTAGTACGTACATAAGGTATAAGGGAGGAGAGAAGGACCCATGTACATTATAAAATATATCAGTGTTTCCAGTACGCCGATCACATCACAATACTATGTATAATAATATAACAGAGTGCGGAATCTAAAAGCATAACATCCAGAATACATTCGTCTCAAGCAGTAGAAAATATATCTATCTCAGAAAAAAAAATTGAAAATACATCCAGAGTTTTATTACAAACCATAATAATGCAGAATATAAAAAGTCTAGCTAAAATACTGGAAGGAATTAGAAAGTAAAAGTAGGTGCTCGATCCCCAACAGCTCCAAGTGCTCCTCCTGAGACTCTGGGACGTCTTCCTGACCTGTCTCCAACAACTGCTCAGAATCTAGCAAATTGCCGGATCCCAAAAGTACCCCGTGTTAGACAAGAAGTCTAACACATCAAAGCTAGCTATACGAGCTAATCTAAATATAATAAATATGCAGAACATAAAGTAAAAATGCAGGAAAATTGTAAAGCATCAAATAACTGAAGTGTAAGAACTAAGTAAAGAAAAACTGCATCAAAACCAAGTACTGAAAATACCTAAAAATGTCAGATGTTGAGAAGGATGCTATAAGGTGCACTATATGCTACTGAAATAATGCTCACAGATATGCTATATCACGGTATATTACAGAACTATCACTGAAGGTTTATGAGTCATACGGTCCAATTTAATCACAACAGTTAGGAAGTCAGTATGGTGACGCAGATGCACCCTGAAATTCCCCAGTATGTGTATATAACATTCTGCATCTCATACTGTATCACTGATAACCATGTGTAACAATAGAAGGAATGAGGTCAACTCATGCCTATGCTTCATGTTTATGCCATTGTATGATATGAATGGAAAATCCAAACAAATCCATGAAGAATGTAGAAGAAACATAAGTTAATCCTAAGTCTCCACTGTGCAGAATCCTGCTAAAAGGATTCTGACTCCAAAACTCTAGATCGATATTTAGTTAAAGTTGCTTATTTACTTCAAAGATCACTGGGCAGGGTGATTGTATACACATATTAAATATGCTGCAAAGATAGGACACAACATTTAGTTTGATTACGCCACCCTAATAAACTGATCTTCATTAGGAGGCACCATCCGATGATGATTTGTAGCTCAAACTAAGCATTTAGTCACTAACCTCACAATCATACTTAGTGTCTTAAGAGGTAATTCCCCTTTTTCTTAGTTCCACTTAAGCCATACCTATTGAAGCGATCTTTGCCAGGAGGCATTGCCCGATGGCAACTGTGCTGCAATAAAACTAAGAAATGGATACCCATTTAATACACTCTTAGGGTTGATTGATTTATTCTAAGCGAGGTTATGTCCGCCTAAGCCCGCAGGATAGCAACAAAGACAAATCTTACTTAGAGTGACTCAACAAATCCAGATTATTACTAGGGACCAGGAATATGGGTATACTATACTACACTTACCCAACAATCGTGGTTTCATCAAATCTATTTAATAGAACAAGGATCTATCAAGACTACAAATCTTAGACTAATAGGAAAGTCCTATACAAGGTTTCACCAATCAAATGTGGTCAATGATCACTTAATACAGATTCTACCACAAGGAGATATATCTCTTCTAATGTCTTAAGTGATTACTACCACAAGGAGAATAGATCAATCTCTAGGGTGATGGGATCTTCTATACTTCTACCTCAAGGGGTTATACAAGGCCTCCTACCTCATGATATATATAAATTTAGGTCCTTTAGATAATTTAAGACGATCTTATGAAGAGAGCATCAAGATCTCTTCTTTAGATATTAATATTAGATTATCAGGTTCTGGTTCACTATTGGATTTAGAATGATTATATTAGATGATGGAATCATCTAATCATACTTAGACTAAGATTATGGGGTGTAAATCAAACATTTTGTTAAGGATTTGATCACTTGTTAAAATCAACCTAGTATTAAAGGTCTTATTATGCAGGTTTGTTACTTAAGAGAAAATCAGGGATCTTAAGGTATGATTCAGATTGTGAAATCACAAGGATTATTATTAACCTTACTTTATCTAATTCAAATGTTTAGAATCAATAATAAATCAAATGCATTATTGGAAAATGTTGAATTCAAGTCTTGTAATCAATATAGTTGAGTTAGGGTTGTTATGGTTTTAGATTTGCCTTAAGTAGATTAGGGCTTGACTCCTTCTCAAATCTTAAGTCAAATTAAGTGTATATTTAAAGATCAATGTCAAATCAGTAGATTAATTTTGCATTATTGGTGGCAATCCTAGATCTAGATCAAGTCTTAAAAGCTTGATCCAAAATCTTAGGATTTCTTAAGTTAATTAAGATATTTAAGATTCTATAGTTTTAAGTTGATTTAAGTATACATAATGAGTTTATAAAAGGTGATTTTATTTCATTTGGTTTACTGTTATCAGCCAAAATAATGATTAAAGTTTAACAACAGTGTTTATTTAATGCTAACCAAACCCTAATTTCAAGCAAAAGGGATTAGCACATAAATAAAAATCCAACCATTCAACTTATATGAATTTTGGCATACAAGTCCTAATTAATCATACAAGTAATCAAAGACTAAGTTTGCTATGATCCAATGTGTATAAACCCTAAAATTCACTACTTATGATTTGACAAGATTAGGGCATAACTACAATTACAGAACTCAGAAAAATGTTATACTTGGCACATGCAATCTAATTAACATCAGTGAACTAATGGCACCCTAAACATGCAATTTGAATAAGTAAATTTGCTAATCTGCCCTAATTAACATTCACTGTAATTAGGTAATAATTAAAGATCTAACCATTAGATGTGTGATTTTATTTTATATTTAAGTTCCTGAGATTTTTCTGAACATTTTCATATATGATATCATAAAATTTTAACCAGTGGATTAAAAGTTATTAAGAAAATACATTCTGTATTTTTATTAAATCAAATTCCTATGATAATTCCATTAATTCGATTTAATTAAACTGCTCGGCCCGGAATCAAAAATGCGCGGGTCGACCGGGGCCCGGGTGACCTGGCACTGTCGCACCGCGTGGGTCATGGGTTGACCTGGCCCGCACAGTGTCGTCATCCCTGATGCTTCGTCCCGCGAAAGAGGCCAATTAGGAAAAAGCTAATCGCCCAATTCCAGCGCATCCGGTCCACGGATCGACCAACATTCGATTGCTACACTGTCACCACATCCAGGCGCATCGATTGGGACCGGAAGCCCCTTGTGAGATGGTCTGGATCAGCCGGACCTTACTCACCCGAGGCGTTCTCTATTCGTGTTACTGTGGGGAGACAATTCTCCCCACAGAGACCATGCCAGACCCCGGGCTCAATCCCTACACGATCAGGGTGGTGAGGCGGATCAAATCCCTTTGATCAGGGGGTCTTGGGTAGCCTGGATCGCCAGGTCCTTACTCGACCGAGGCGATCCAGAAGGAAACTAGCCCGATCGATCAATTCGATCGATCGGGGCTAGCTCAGGCCCTAAATATGATATGGCTAAGTTCAAAATGACAATAAGAGCAGAAACGCATCAAATGGAATAGGATTCGAGCCGTATTGACTCGATTCCTACAACTGGGATACCTGATTTTCGACGGATTGGAAAAAGGATCGAGGCTCGCTGCTGCAGGGATTTTAGAAGCTCTTAGGGGTCCTGAACTCCAGGAGAAACCCTCTATCAGCGGTTCAGGAGCACGGGAGCGCCTGGGTGAAGCTCCGGGACTTCGGCAATGGCGACAAATTTCAGAAGCTCCAATTGATCAGCAAGGATCAATTGTAGCAGACCTGGGGCTATTTATAGGCTTGGCTGAACTTAGGGAACCTTCTGGAGCCACTGGCTCGGGTTGGGGTGGCCCAAAAGGGCAGGCCATGGCCGAGCTCTCAAAATTCCATTTCAAGCTCGGCCGGGCCACAAGGCCCAATTGGGGTCTCATGGCATTTGCTGGAAGACCAGCAATGGTTTGCTAAGCTGGAGGCGCGCGTGGGGGACAGGGGAGGCCACTGGCAGTATGGGGAATCTTCCCTCTCGGGCGCGTCTTGGCGGGAACAAGATCCACAGTGCGGGTGCGCTGTGGACCATCTGATACATCGATCGAGAAGGCGCAACGATCCTGATCCTCTGGATCCTAACGGCCGAACCAGATTAAATCTGCACCGTAGGATCATTAGGGTTGATCTAACGGCGGACCCGCGATTCTCATCCTAGCCATCAGATGGAAAGGTGTGACGACTAAATTTGAGGGATCCCACTGTCGCATGACCCGGGCTCCACAGCGGATCGCCCGCGGTCCGCACAGCGGATCCCGGCTGTTATATTAGATAATAGGGTAAAAATGCAATTATGGAAAGTTATAAGCCCTTAAGTGCAATTAAACCATTCTAAATTAAATTGAATTATTGCCCAAATGATTTCCAAATTGCACCAAAATTTCACCCTTAGCTAAATTGGGGGTGAGGAATTCAAAAATGCAATCAGATTTTAATTTTGAGGTCAAAATATTTTGGGTCTAGACTAGGGCATCTAGATTGATCAAATTGAAATTTTTTAACTAGAGAAGTCCAATGGACTTCAAATTTTTCCAGATAGGCTTATCTTAATGTTCTAAAAAAACATTGATGCTAAAAATTGAATCAATCAACATTTATTTTGCATGGTAACAACCTAGGGTTGCTACAGGTATTTAAGGGAAAAAGATATGAGCAGTTAAAATCTTTTGGAGGAGATTTTTCTAAAGTATCATTGGAATAGCTCAAAAAAAAAAACAACCCTAGCTGAAAAAAAGACAAATATTTTAAGAGTTTTAAAAAAAGTCCAATAACCACAAAAAAGTAGAAGAGTTCAGGATATAAGGATAGAGGGTTAGAGTTAAAGAGGAATTAAATATCTACATGAAGAACATAACCCATTATTCATTGAATTGTATCTCTTTTTCTCTCTTAATTTAGAATCCAAAGCAAAATATGTATTGTAAAATGGTGTTGTATATATCTTCGTGCTTATTCACTGTAGTGGCAACTTAACCCCTTTATCGAGGAGAGTTAGGCTAAGAACTATGGTTATATTGGTTCTTATTGTGCAATATAATCAATTTCATTTTCTAGTATATCTGTGAGAATAATCATGTGATCATAGCAAAATATTTATTTGGTTGAATAAAAATATTTATGTTATGATAAGATAAAATACTCAATGATATTAATCATTGAGATTTCACTATCGACTTTCTAACAATAAGCTTGACATATGACTATCATGATTAATTCATATTTTAGTTATCTAAACTCAACAATAAATATATTATTTAGATGTAAGAGAGGTTTTAATAGAAGTGTCTATGCAGATTTACTTGCATGACTGATCTTGATAACTAAGATACATGTATGTTGTTCTAGAATTATAGTGCATACCAGAACAGAACTAAATAGAGTACAACAATAAATGAAAAATATTGGGATGTGGAAACTAATCTAATAATCATGGAACCACTGATGAAGCTCCGATGGATTTCTAGGATGTTCAGAAGTAATATGGGATAAGTTGGAGAGGTCCAGAACCTGCAACATACCGTAGCACAACATGGTGCCCGGCATCAAAGACAAAGGTACTATAATGTGACACGACGCTAGTTTTTTTGATACTAGAGCATCGTAGCATGCTGTGGACACTGTAGTGCACCATGGCACTAGTCTGTCCAAGATGGGGGCATTGTAGTGTTCCCTAGCGCCTGTCTACCCGAGACTAGGGTGCTATACCGCGCCTTGGCCCCTGCCTACTTGAGACCAAGGCACTATGACACGTAGCACGTGGTGAGTTTCAGCTCCCCTAAGTGATTTGGGGAGTATTTTGTACCATTTAGGGTTGGAATAGAAAAAATTGCATTTAGTGGTCCATGAGGCATCAAGGAGCATTGTTGAACAAATCCTATAAGTCTTTGGTCATGGCTGTATTACCAACCAAGAAAAAACTTCACAAACATGATGGCAACAGATTGTACCTTTAGTATAATAAAACCTCTAGATTCATTCACAAACTCACTATAAAATCCTAAGGTAGTTAATAAGGCTATCAAAGTAAAGTCACTTCAAACTAATACATTAAGATGACTTAGTTAAGAAATTGGCAAAGATGCATATTATAGAAAAAAGAAGACTACACAAAATTCCAAAACTACTAGAATTTGATCATAATAGCCAACATACATCGAGATTTTGCCAAGATGCATATTTGGATTTGGGCATGACTCTAGCAATGAGTACCACTATCCATCCTCGAACTGATGGCCAGATTAAAAGAGTAAATTAAGTGTTAGAAGTTTTGTTGCAATTATATATTTTGGATTTTAGTGAAAGCTAGGGACAATACATAGTACTGGTGGATTTTGCTTATAGTAACAGTCATCAAGCTAGCATCATCATGGCACCTTATGAAGCATTATATGATAGAAAGTGTAGCACTTAGTTAGCATGGTCAGAGGTTAGAGATGTGCAATTATGTAGGTTTAATTAAATGGAGGAAACTAATAAGAAAGTGAAATTCATCTAATGAAGGATCCTAACAGTTCAGGATATGCATCAGAAATATCATGATGCTATACATTGTATGTAAGAATTCTAGAATGGGAATTATGTTTCCTTATGAAATTAGTCATAAAAAAGGAGCATACAGATTTGGAGTAACATGTATTACCCATTGAGGTATTAGCAAGATTGGGATCATTAGCTTATAAATTTAAGCTACCTGATGATAATACATCACTGCACAATTTGGTCCAGGTATTCGCATTGAAAAGATATCTACAAAAGCCATCTCTTAACATTTCAATCCCTATTATTGAACTTCAACTAGATCTCCTATTCATGGAGGAACCTATTAAAATAATAGGGAGAGGTCAAAAGAGTTGAAAAGCAACAATATCTTGATAATTAAAGTGCAAATCAGAATTATTGTGTTGAGGAGGCCACTTGGGAGGGAGAAAGAAGCAGATATTTGGAAAAAGTACCCAAGGCTATTTTAACTTGTTGTAGCCTTAACTTTTGCAAGGAAAATAAATTTTCCTTATGTCATTTCCACTTCTTTTATTATCAATAATGTTAAGGATGATATCCTTCTTTAGTGGAAAAGTCTATAACCACCCAAGGTTCTTAGTAAAGCTAACCAGGCTTAATCAAAGCATAAGACTATCCTCATTTTGCTTTAAACATTATTGGGATCAAACTCTAAGAATTTATAAGCAAAATGATCAATAATTATTTCCTTGATTATTTAAAGAAGTTAAATATAAAGAAAATTTAAAAATATATGATGACCTCAAACCTTGAAGTTGCATGCATATTTAAACTCCTTGCACTGAAATATGCTAGGCATGCAAGTTTTATAATTTTTGTAGTTAAAATGATTGAAATATTCAGAAAATACAATCTATATTTTTATTTTCAAAATCATAATTTTGAAATTTTATTTAATTAAATATTCTTTATTAAATAATAATTTAATGTATAATTCGAGATCGTAGGGATTTCATATATCATGATGTAAAATAAAACATGGGACTCTGTAATGACCTAGTGCTAGATTAGGTATTCTAATCCAACATTGAGTGTTATCATAGTACTTAAATATTGAATTTGTAGTAAGTAACCCACTATTAAATACTAAGTTGGCCAAGAATTTATGAGATAAAATTGTAAATGTATAACTGTATATCAAATATTTATATATATCTATCATTCCAACCATCCATAATAAGAAAATAAAGTAAGAACATTCACAACAATTATTTATGTTATACAGATGGTTCCAGCGGTATGACACTCACCCTCGTGGGATAACCAAAAGCACTAGGTATTCAAGACTGCCTCGACAGATCTAGCTCCACTTTTGGATCACACTCAAGATCTCATTCAAGCTTCTGCTCCACCACATTTGTTTTAATATAGTAGAGGATGACTAATAAAATAAAAATCTAATTAGACTTATGAATTATAAGTATATTTTTGGGTTAAATATTTTATTTTTCTTATTTATATTCTATTTATTAATTTAAAATCAATTTAAGCATTGTACACATGCAATTAATGGATAATACTAAAAATAAAGAAATAACTAAATAATGAAATTAAATAAAGTAAATATACGTACTAATGTGACAACAAAGATCCTACAAGAAACATGTTAAGAAAAAGTAGCAGGTAATGTGTATGGATGTGCATATAATAATGAATGTAAGAATGAACAAGCTCAACTAAATATATGTTGAGTAAAACTATTAAAACAACAAAATGAATGTAACTATAATATATATAAAGAATGTATTGACAAAACAAAAAAATATTATCTATGCTTGCACACAAGTGTACTTAGTTTAAAGTAATATGGGATAATAAGATCCTGAGATTTATCACCCTCTGAGTACATTATTAAGTTTTGTTACTAGAGTATTCCTAATTTCAATAGTGTTTAAGTTGTCAAATTGGATTTGATTTGGTCTAAAATTATGATTTCAGAGCTTCTTTGAATTGAAACTATTTTTGGAAAATTCAGGAGAGTTGAGATTAAACTTACAAACAACATGGGTTCATGCAAGTACTCTTCCTCTCAACTTTATATTAAGTTATTTGGATTAATTTCTTATTTCATAATCAAATATTTAGTTTTCTGTAGCAAACTTATGTACTAAATCTTATCCAATGATTTGAAATGAACACTTGAAGGTTCAATTTTGGCACATAATGTTCATGTGATAATTAGCTTATGGGTTCATCTCTTATGTCTAAATGATAAAACTATATTTTAGATTGAATATCACATGAACTTGATTCAACCAATGACACTCACGCATCAACTCTTGATTTAGCTAAGGAAATGAGCTACTAGGCTAAATAGATTTATGTCACATCACCCATAGAACTTGGTGCTCTAGAACCTTGCATAAACCTAGGGTGTGAGCTATGGTGCTCAATTGGTGATTCTCAGCTCATATGTGTCTACTCATAATTTAGCTAAGGTAGTGTGCTATGAAGCTAAATGAGCTTGTCACATAGCTCATAGCTTAACATGCATAAATCAAGCGTGAGCTATGGAACTTAGAGAATGCTAACCTTTCTCATGGCTCAAATGATCAAGCACTTGTCCATGGTTGTGCATGGGCTATTTTTGCACGGCAAATATTGTCAAGGACATTCACAGCATTAACACTCATGCATGCACAGCCTTGGGATAAGGCTATCATTGAGCTTTATGAAAATTATATATAGAAAATATATATGTTTAAATTTAAATTAGGAATCCAAATTTTTCAATCATTCATGCACAGCAATGGTCTTCAGGATGCCTAAGCGGGCCACAGCATCTAGCACCCTAGATTGTGCGCCTTGCACCTAGCACTCTAGATAAAGTGCTTCTCCTTCCTTAGATCTCTTTAGCTCCTTGCTCTCTATGCTTCTCCTCTTCCTTAGCTACAACTTTATCCTCCTTTTGGGTATAGAACCCTCCTCAATATCTCCTCTAGTGGCCTTCAGAATTAAGAGCTCAGAAACTAAAATTAAGAACCTTTTTTAAGTCTTCAATATCTCTTTTATTGCCTTTCCCTCAGCTTTCTTTACAATTAAAGTAGCCATCCCAACTCCTCCTTGAGAATTGAATTTCAATTTAAGTTTTGTTCCATCATTCCATTGGTAATGAAGGAGTTCAATGCAAACCATCAATTTAGATAGTGGGGAATTGGAAAGAATTAAGTCTGTTGGTCTTTCCTCTATTTACTAAGTCTTAGTTTTCAAAGAAGTTCAGTGGCGCACCCTACGGTGTGCTATAGCACCAAGCCTTCTATTCCACGTGCGCAATGGCACACTATAGTGCCAAGCTTTTTTGCTTAACGGGCTCTACGACGCTTCGTAATGCCAAACTTTCATTTTTTTTGGTCTGCCGCGGCACGTTGTAGCTCTGTTCTTTTGAGTTTAGTCCACTACGGTGTGATGTAGCTCCGAGCTTTTGGGAAATAGTCCACCATAGCGCTATGTAGTGCATTTCCCTTTGGTTGAGTCTATTCCTGCACACAGTAGCACTGAGGTCTCGGGTTGAGTTTGTTATGACATTATGTAGCACATTGCTCTTGGGTTGAGTCCACTGCGGTGCACCGTAGCGCTAAGTTCTCATGTTTATGTCTACCACAACACGCTATAGAGCGATGTGGTGCATTGTAGCGCTAGGATCTCATGTTTATATCTGTCGTGGTGTGTTGTGCGTGCTGCATTACAAGAGCCTCTAGAATTCTGGTGCTGTAGCACCTTAATCTCGAAACATTGGTCCCTATGGCCCACCATCACGTGTTATAGAGTGCAGAATTGTTCATTTTCATCTAATTCCATCTTCTTAGAAATATGATCTCTTCCTAGCTAAAATAGCATGAAAGCACACTAAAAGATGCATTTTAAATAAGGAAATTACTATAAATATGGGGCTCATCATATACTAAAGTAAACTGTACTATACAAACTGAACTGTAAAGTGTAGAACTAAGTTTATGTAAGGTGATTTCAATCTCTAGGATTGAATAAACTATAAGGCATAATTTGTAAACTATAAATAAGTAATACACTATCAATGAGATTATGATATAATGCAGATATTATTTTATTTATCTTAATTTAATATATTCTGTGGACACATACAATAAAATTGATGAGTTTGGCATGCTAGCCTAACTATATATTGTGGAATTTCCTATAAAATTATATATGCCCCCACTAAGATATGTGTAGTTTTCTATTCTCTCCATAGCCTGCCCTGAGTCAATAATGTCAAGAATTTTCAATGTTAATTATAAATTATGAGATGCCTTTATTATTTTATTTAGTTATCAAACCTTAATAATTGGGGCTAATCAAGGCCCCATTTGACTTGAGACATTTATTTAATATCTTAGTCAATTGAAGTATATATATATATATATATATATATATATATATATATATATGTATATATATATATGATTATAGTTTTGAATATAATGACTTAAGCATAATAATGTTTTTGTAAGAGAGATAATGAAATATCATGATTTCTACCTTAGGATTCTATTCTAAGATCTAGAAAATAAAGCCATTTAAATCTCCTAATTAAGCTCCTATCTCTACTAAACATTAAATCCTATCTTAAATAGGTTGCTAAATCTTTTGACTCTTTTTCTATGTTTAAAAGTTCTCTAAAAGATCAGGTCTAATCTAATTTTTAAGAAGTTTAAATATACTTTTCTATCAATTCATAATTCTAAGATCTAAAGGAGTTGAACATCACTATAAATTCAACCAAGTCTTAATTGACCTTATGTTCAGATCAATGCTTACTTCTACTAATTAATTATTCGGGAAGGATTTTAAGTTCTCTTCTTACTAATTAATAGAAATTACCAACAAGTCAAATAAACTTTCCTTATCAATTAATGCTATCCTACATCTTCTAACAACTTTATCACCATCTACAAGAGAATAGGTCCTATACTTAGTTGATCTAGTGTTATCTTACTCAAATATTAAATTTAGGTATTTCCCTATCTCTAATCTACTCTAATGTTCTAGCAATAGCACAATATGGCTTAAACTAGATACTAATTTATCTAGGAAATTAATGGGGATCAAATTGAGTCTAAACTCAAATTGGATTAATATAATGACTTCCTAAAGTTCAAAATATGATATATTTTTTTAGGTGTCAAATTGATACAAAAAAATTAATACAATATTGATCCCCATAGGTTAAGGATTCCAATGATATATAATTTGTTAAATTTGGAATTGTCTAGGCTCAATTATGCGCTAGTTATCATTAATGTTAATTAAAAGGTTTTTAGTAAAACTAATTATCAAAACTGAAATTAAATGTCAAATAATTGTTTACTCATTTTTTTATCATTTAGATATATAATTTCATTGTATTTGAATTTTTATTTATCACTTTATTTTATTATTTTATTTTGCATTAAATTTTCCTAGGTTTTTCAATTATTTATAAAGGATATTTCTTTAATCTACAATTTAACAGCGGAATCGTAGTTTTGGGCCCGTCAAGCCACAATGCCCATAGGGCTGATAATATTCAAAGAATATTATAGTGCCGCAATGGCCGCGAGCGGACCCGCCCAGCACTATGCAACTCGTAGAGCCCACGGGGAAGTAATCCGGGATTTAAGGTTTTGAATATACCCTAAATAACCTGACCACATACCATTTTAAAATGCATAAATAATGTTCCTTGAGATTTAGATCTATTCATTGGATCAAAAAACCCTATGCAAAAAAGCTTAGATTACTTCAACACTATTCGATCGAATGGAAAGCCTAGGGTTTATTGTCTAAGGTAAATGCTCTCGCTAGAGTGAATCAATTGGTCCTGCTAAGATCTCATCTTGTTCCTTGGGTCTTGGATGACCCAAGTAATATAAATGATGCTAGAGGTGAGCTAGACTACTGGGGGTCTCAGTGAAGCTCAAGCATTATATACCAATGTACATGCCAGAGTTCATCGAGCTTCAAGTGTGCTCGCTCGAGCTCAATTGAGCTTGACAGTTAATAGAGTGTCAAATGAAATAAGGAGAACAAATAATAAGTTGAGAAATAACATGGTGATTTACACAGAAGAGGGGTACCTTGTGTCTATTAGAACAGCTATCATCTGAGCCTTTGCATCACACCAAGGGGCTGAAAGCATTGAGAGAGCTTTCCATACATTGGGGTTTCATGAAATGAAGAGAATGACATGACTAGTGGGGCATTTGGGTGAGGAAATGGTGAGGGAGGACGATCGTAGCACGGGATGCATGCGATCATATGAGCACTGCTGTGATAGAGGAAGACGATGAGAGCATAGTACTCCTATCAATCCTGACCATCGGGTCAGATCTGGTAGCCCAAATTTGATCATATGGGTTTAATAAATGTGGGGCTGACCAGTCGTTGGATCGAAGCTCTGATATAGCGATTCATATCAGATCACTGGGCTTATTTTGGCCATCAGATCTGATATGATAAAATTGCGGGATGTCCCAGAACGCGTGATCTGGTTGTCCCATATTAAGAGGGTAATGGAAGATTGCATACCATTTGAAAATAATGGTGGTTTAGCTATTGGGAAATTAAAATAATTAATTAATATAATTTGTATTAATCAAGATATCTAGAGCAAATGAGTTCCAAAAATCTCAAAAAACTCACCCATAGCTAATTTTGGTGTGACAAACTCAAATATGCAATTGTATCTTTGATTGTAAGTCAAAATGATTTTCTTATTTTATCTAATTATATAGATTGAATAAAACATTTGATTAGTTAAAATGACTTCCAAATTTGTCCAAAATTTGGGGCTTGACTATAATGATGATTAGGTCCTAATGGTGGGGTTTCTTGACTAATTAGCCAAATTAAATTGGGTAATAACCTTGAGTTATTAAAAACTCTCCTTTTTAAAGAGGTGCCCAAATGATTAAATAAATAACTAAACTTGAAATTAGCAAGGGTACATAAATACTTGATATAGGCAAAGAGCTCTGGGTACTTCTTCCACATATCTTCTTCATTTTTCAAGGTGGCTTCACCATTTGAGTTATCCTGCCACTAGACTTTAATCATACGATTCTATGGCTTCTTAGCTGCATGAGATGTTTATCCATAATCTTAATAGACTTATATTCATAATACAGGCTAGGTTGCAATTCTACTATTGACACTTAGATCTACAGGCTTAGAATTAGAAGGAATTTTCTCAAAGATGATATACAAATAACATTATGCACTAATGCAAAATCTTCTAGCAGATAAAGCCTATATGCTGACATTCGCACCTTGGCAATTATCTCAAACGGTCCAACATATCTAGGACTAAGTTACTAGACACTCCAAATCTTTGCATCCCTTTCATCTGGTTGATTATGACATAAACCCTTTTACCTATTTAAAATTCCAACTAGTAGTGGTCAGCATTGTGATATTTCTTCTATCTATCTTGAGCTACCAACAATCACTTCTTGACTAACTAAATCTTCTTATTTGTCTCCTCAATTAACTCAGATTCATACATTTTGGTATCACCTACCTTAATTCAAGCTAATGGGGGTATTACATCTCTTGCAATACAACACTTCATAATGATCCATACATATGCTAGTCTGGTAGCTATTATTTTAGGCAAACTCTATCAGACCTAGGCACTCTTCCCAATATTTACCAAAATAAAATATGCAAAAATACAATAGATTTTTCATATCTGATTCACTCTTTCAATCTACCCATATGTTTGGGATGGAAGGCTATACTCATGGCTAAGTTTATTCCCAAATCTTGTTGAACAGCTTGTCAAGAGAAAGAAGTAAATCTACAATCTCAATCAAAAACCATGGTTTTAGGTGTACTGTGAAGTCAAAAATTTCCTTGATATATAACTTTGATAGTTTCTCGATATAATCATTTGGTTGAATATGTAAAAAATGGAATGATTTTTTTAACCTATCAACAATTTCCCATATTACATCAGCACATGATATGCTTTTTGACAAATCCATTACAAAATACATAAAAATTTCAGTCCTATTCCATTCAAGTATTTTTAAGGATTACAAGAGTCCACCGGGTTTTTGATGGTCAACCTTGACTAAGCAACAAGAATGGCATTATACACAAAATCTATTGTCTCTTTCTATGTTTGGCCACCAAAATGACTTCTTAGGATCTTGATACATCTTATTGTTTCTAGGATGAACAGTGTAGCCAAAATTTTGTGCTTTAGCAAGAATTTCTATTTGGAGTTTCTTCGAAATCTGCTTTCCATGTTTTCCTTGTATCAACTTTCTTTTGAAATGATAATATTCTTTCCTTTAAAGTAGATTCAACTTCTCATGCAGCTAAGATATTACATAAATCAACTTTTTTGATTGCTTAATCTTTATTCTTTAAAATATAGCTGCTAATGCACTATCGATTAACAGGGTGGATAAGCTTATCTTTCTACTTAGAGCATCAGCTATTACATTCCTCTTACCAGGGTGGTATTGAATCTTTAGATCATAGTCATAGATTAATTGTATCCACCATCTTTGCTTAGAATTTAACTCTTTCTAAGTGAAGATGTATTTTAAGTTTTGGTAGTCTATGAATATCTTGCATTTTACTCTATATAGGTAACAACATCTCTAAGCTTTTAGGGTAAAAATCACATTTGCCAATTCAATATCATGTGCAGTGTAGTTTCTCTTATTAGGTTTTAAATGTCAGGAGACAAAAGCTACAACTTCATTCTCTTGCATAAATACACATCCTAGTCCTAATTTAAAAGGTTCAATATGCAATTAAGAGTTCTTTCCTTCCAGAGTTAGTACTAATACAGGTAAAAAAGTCTGTACTTGCCTTAGTGTTTGAAAAGCATCCTTGCATTCTTGACTTTATACAAATAAAACGTCCTTATAGATTAATTTAGTTAAAGGTGTGGTTATTTCAAAAATCCATGCACGAACCATCTATAATAACCAGCTAGGCCAAAAAAGTTTCAAGTTTTAGTTACTAACTTAGGCTAAACACATTCTTCAGCATCACTAATCCCTACCTAAGAATGCCACATAGCTCAGCCAAAACTCACACTTGGGTACTTGGCAAAAAACTTATTATTTCTCAAACATTCTTGGACTTCTCTGAGATTCTTTTCATGATCAACTTTATTTTTAGAATAAATTAAAATGCCATCTATAAATACAATGAAAGTTTTATCTGGAGAAGGCTTCAGAATTCTCTATATCAGATCCATGAATATGGATTGTGCATTAGTCAGCCGAAAGGACATGATTAAGAACTCATAGTATTCTTACCTAGTTCTAAATGCAAATTTAGAGATATTTTTATCCTTAACCCTTATCTGATAATATCCCGATCTCAAAATAAATTTTGAGAATACCATAGCTACTGCCAATTGATCAAATAGATCATCATCTCTAAGTAATAGATATTTATTATTAATTGTAACTTTATTTAGCTCACGATGATCTATGCACATTCTCATAGAACCACATTTCTACTTTACAAACATGCTTTGAGCTCCCACGGGGACATACTAGGCCTTATAAATCCCTTATTTAATAGTTTTTGCAATTGCACTCTTAGTTCTTGCATGTTTTTTGGCACCATTCTATATGGTGCCTTAGAATTGGGTTGTATTTCTTGTATCAGTTCTTTTGAATACTCCACTTCTCTCATAAGAGGTAGTCCTAGAAATTCATCTGTAAAGACATCAATAACCTATTTTACTTCCCTTATTTCTTCCATGGACCTATCTTCCTTGGACTCTCCCATCATAGACACTAAGTACACATCACATCTTTTTCTTATCAACCTCATGGGATCTACCACATTAATTATAGCTGCAATAATGCCATGTCTTCCTAAAAAAATCTCAGACTTCTTTTCGATTCTTATAATAACCTTTTTTGAATGATAGTCTTTAACTGTGTTGCACTTGTTTAACCAATTCATTCTCAAAATTAAGTCAAACTTTTTTATTGGCATAATTATGAGCTTAGCTTCAAAGGTTTTGTTACTGATTGGAACATTCAATTTACATAATTTATTTGCACATAACGCAGCAAGTGACTGCATTTGAATGTGCAACAATTTACCTAATCTATTTTGTTGAATTTTAAGACTTGCACACTTTTTCAGATATAATTAACTAACTAGTACTTGTATCGAACAATGTGTCACAATGTTGATCATTAATGTAAAATGTGCTAATGATGAATATTTTTAAGCAATTTATTATCTAACTCAAAAAGTAAAAGAAGTAAGTTTCAATTTGTAAAAGAAAATAAACTTATATTAGAATTGAAAACATACCTGACACAGCTTTATTGACTTCAGGTAAGACAACAAGAGTTAGTGACAAATCCAAGGTAAGTAAACATGTTGATTAACTACTATACCCTTATGGTTATTTGTTTCAACTTCTTGAGGAATCTTTGAAGTAGGTTGACGTGCTCTCCATTTATTTAGAACCAATTTTGCTATTGGAGGAGGAATTATGGCTAAGGTTGGAGCTTGAGTTCTGACCGGGACTGGATTATGAATGGTTGGGGGATGAATAATTATCAGTCTATCTACCATCCATCAAGATCTGCACTGCACTCCCAATACTTATGCCCTGGCCTACCATAAGTATTAAATATATTCCCCTAATGGTAGAACTTATCATAGAGGTGCAGCCTTTGGCACTAGGGTGGTTTCCTGACTTGTTGTTGAGTCATTAGATAAACTCTAGGTGTTTGTGACCTATTTCTTATTTAAGACTTTAGATTTTGTCGGGGAAGGTAAGGATCTTTTACATTGCTCTTTTTGTGGAAGATGGTGCTCTTTCAGTCATGCCCCTTTTAAGAGTCTTACAAAACTAACATAACTATGGGATACAACATAATCCTTATTAAAATCCCTTAATCCATTCAAAAATTAACTACACCTCATTGCTTCAGTTTGCAGTAAGTCAATAGCAAGATTTGATAATCTTCAAAACTCCATTTTATAAGCTAGAATGATCCTATCACATTAAGTTAATTGGATTAACTCATCTTCTATTATAGTCTAAGAAGATAGTGAAATAAAATACTCTCTAAGCAATTATTTGAATTCCTCCCATGAGATTCCTTCTACATCACATCCAGTGAATCAAGAATTTAATTTGTTGTCCTACTAGTATTTTACTTCTAATCTGAACATCTGGGTGGTTAAACAAATTATTTCATTACCAGGACACTTCATACTCAATAAATCCTTCTCAATAACCTTTAACTAATTAGTTGTTTTGATTTGTGAGGCAAATCCATTGAAAGTAAGAGGTCTAGGCAAAGAAAGACATGCAAGAATCTGTTTATAGGGGAACTTGGTGCTTTTTGGGTGTTCACTTGTATAACTTGTGGATTAGGAGGGTTAAGATCCCTTTGAGTTACTTGGGTCTTAGTCTCAACCAGGATCTTTACGATCTCTACTAAAGTTCTTATTTCTTTAGAAGTGGAAAATGAACAAGAGGCCACTGTCTTCTTGATAAGGATAGAAGGGGTTTTCAATCATGATTCATTATGATAATGCAATAAAAAATAATTTATAAGCAAAAGAAGAAAATCTTTCATTAATAATTATTTTCTAGTACATGCTTTAGTATATGAAATATCAGATAAAAAAAGAATAGACTACCACTTAATTAATATACAAATACATTTATTTACAAAATTTAGTAAAGAAGAGAATATCAAATTTCTGAAAAGTAGGTTGTTGAGGAAGCTTCTTACTCTCCCTAACCAACTCCCATTTAGTGTGGTTCCACCAATCTTTAGCATTCCCCTCAAGAATTTGATTCAGAATTAGTCAACAAATTTAAACTGGACACTAAATAATATGGAATGCATCTATCACTTGATAGATCCACTACTTTACCATTTGGGGGAAATGATCTTCTCTAAATACGGGTGAGTTCAGTATCTTGTTGAGGATGTCAACTCCAATTGGAGACATTCCAAAGAAAAGGCTCCCAAATCTAAGACCATTCGGATAATCACTATCTAGTACTAGTAGAACAATAGGGTATACTAATCTAGCTTGAACTCATTATTCTCCTTTTACTAATTATTATTATAATTATAAGATTAAGCTAAGTTACTAATAAAGGCATTAGTTGTCCTACTAATTGATGCATTTATTTCAATTTTTTGGGTTGTTGGTTTGAATAGATAGATACTCTCTTATACATTTACTTTTCTTCTCTCAAACTACTCTAATACCAACTATAATGACCCAATTCCAGATTTGATATTCTAATCCAACATTGAGTGCTATCACAGTACTTAATATATGATTAGTAAGAACTAACCCACTATTAAGTTCTACATAAGCCAAGAATCCATGAGATGGAAAATAAATGTATTAGGGTATAGCAAATATTTGTATATATCTATCATTGCAACCATCCAAAATAAGAAAACAAGACAATCATTACAAAAAAAAGTAAAAACAACCACAATAATTATTGAATTTATACAATCTTTTTTAACGGAATGGCACTCATCCTCACAGGGTAACTAAGAGTACTAAGTCTTTAAGACTGCTCTTGCTAATCAGGATCCAATACTGGATCACATTCAAGATCTCCTACAAGCTCCTAATCGACTGCATTTGAATTTTAATACGGTATAGTGCAACCAATAATATAAAAATATAGTTAGACATATTAAGTCTAAGTATATTTTAGGGTTAAATATTTTATCACATTTTTTAATATGCACTTAATTCAAGCGATGCACAAAATAAATGGGAAAATACTAGAAATAAGGAAATGGCTGAAAAATGGAACTGAATAAAGTAAGTATACCACCTAATGTGATTGCAAAGATCATGCAAGAAACATGTTAAGTAAAAGAAGCAGATATATGTAGGGATGTGCATATAAAATTGAATATGTTTAACAAAATATATGCTTAGTAAGACTGTAATAAAAATGTAAAGAAAGTAAATGTAAGTCTATATAAAGTATGTATTGCAATATAAGTTCTAACAGGATAACTAAAAGTACTAAGTCTTCAAGATTACTCCTACTAATTAGGCTTCACTCCTAGATCCTACTCAAGATCTCCTCCAAGCTCGAGATCTACCATTTTTGGTTTTTAATATGGTATGACACAATGAATATGATTTTAATATAATTAAACTTATTAAGTCTATATATATCTTAAGGTTAAATGTGTTATTTTTATTATGGACATAAAATTTATTAATTTATTTTTAATTAACGTGGTGCACAAATGCAATTAATGGTAAATTACTAGAAATAAGAAAACAATTGGAAAGTGGAACTGAATAAAGTGAGTATATGAATTAATGTGAGTGCAAAAATACTATAAGAAACATGTTAAGTAAAACAACAAATGTATAAGTACCAACAAGTTAATTAAACTCATCGTATTCATTAATGTTCCCCTACATCTTCTATCACCCTTGCCACCTTCAATAAGAGAATAGGTTTTACTTATACTTAGTTGATCTAGGGTTATCTTATTCAATTCATAAATTTAGGTATTAACCTACCATAATCAGCTCTAATGTCCTTGCAATATTATAGTATGATTTAAAAAAGATTCTATATTATCAAGGAAATTAATGAGATATAATTGTGTCTAAGCCTAAATTTTTTTAAAATGATCATTTACTAAAGTCCAAAAAATATTTTTCTTATTCAGATATCAAATCGATGCAAAAATAGTACATTATTGATCCTAATAGCTTGAGGATTCCAATGACATGTAACTTGCTAAATTTGGAGCCCTTTAGGCTCAAATATAAGATAAATATCTATAATAAAATCTAAAGGTCATCAGTAAAATTAATTATTAAATCTAAAATTAAAGGTTTTATTATTGTTCTACTCATTTTTTTATCATTATGATATATAATATCAATATATTTGGATATATATTTATCATTTTAATTCATTAATTTTTTATGCATTAAATTTTCCTAAGTTTTTGAATTTTTAAATAGAAAATATTCGTTGAATCTACCATTTGATGGCGGAATCATGGATTTGGGTCGGAACGACCATGAGGCCCAACGAGCTGAGAATTTTCAATGAATATTCCTTTGCATAGTGTCAGGTGGGCCCTGGGCTAGCTTGCCATGGATTTTGCTTCCCCATCGCGTTTACGCGGACAAAATTGGGGATAATGTGTTACGAAGAAACACTGAATTATAGAGCATGGGACTCTTTAAAATGCATATTGGATACCGCAAGTCTCTCCACTCCTAGATCACACTCAAGATCTTAGATCCTACAAGAAAATGTTAAGTAATGGAAGCATGTGTATATGTACAAGTGTGCATATGGAAAATGAATATAAAAATGAATATGTCCAACTAGATATATGATAAGTAACTATAAAATTAATGTAAATAATGTAACTATAAAATTGTATAAATAATGTATTGCAGTAAATTGTAAGTAAAACTAAAATATAAAAAAGAAAAGAAATAATATGTAAGCAATTTTAGCTTCTAAAACTTAATAAAATGAAAATAATAATTTGTAGACTATCTTTAAGAGTCATTCACAATCACTAAGATTTTGTTATAATGTATTGTAATTTTATTTATCTTATATTAATAAGTTTTGTGAGCACGTACACAATAATTGAGAGTTAAGCATGTCTGCCCAACTATATGTAACAGGGTCTCTTGTATACTAAACACACTCTCTCTAGGATATTTGTAGTCTTCTTATCTCTCCATAGCCTACGCTGGCTCAATAATATTTGTATAGACTGATCCACGTCGAGTGAAACCCCTTACATAACTTATATAGGTTTTATTTATGCACAAGATCTAAATGTATGTTAAAAGATTTAGTCTCAATGTGTTGCTTATAATACAAGGAAATTTCAAGTTTAGTTATAAACTATGTGATACTCTTCGTTATTTTATTTAATAATATAACCTTAATTATTTGGGCTAATCAAGCCCCAAATTAACTTAAGACATTAACTAAATATCTTAATTAATTCAGATATATATACATGGTTTTGAAAATAATAATTTAAATATGAAAATGTTTTAATAATAAACTAGTTAATGATCCTAAATTAAAATCTTATTCAAAAATTTATATACTAAAGTTATTTAAGTCTCCTAAGTAAGTTTCTATCATTGCTATATATTGAATTCTCTTTTAAATTTGACTTGAAAATCTACAAACTAATTATCCTAGATAGGTTTTTATAGATCAAGTTTGATCTATCTTATAATGAGTTTAACTCTACTTTCCTACAAGTTTTTTTTTCTTGCAATTGACCCTAAGTTTTGATATATGCTTAACCTACTAATGAATTATTCTATACAAGTTATAAGTCTCTTACTCACTAATTATAATAGATTTCTAATAAATTGATTAGTCTACTCCTATCAGTTAGGTTATACTACAAGTTCTAACGTCAACACTCTGTTCTTCAAAAAGAAATGTTCTATATTAATTTAATATAAGATTATATTACTTAGCTCTTAGATTCAAATCTTATCTTAGCTAACCTTAGATTTTAAGTCTAATTATAGCCTATCGGTTACCCATTCTAGAAAAACTGAAGCTATCAATTTGCTAATATATATGTCATTTTATCAAATTAATTATCAATCTCTTATAAAATTTAGCTCTATTACATCCTCTAACACCATTATAATAATCCTAAGAAGCTTGGAATCTATACTAACTTAATCTAGCTTTAATCTACATAATTTTGAATATTAAGAACTACTTTATCAATGCTCTACTCTAATACCAAAATAATAATATACTAAGGTAAATTTTAGCATCCTAATCTAACTAAGGAGGCAACAGAGGTTTCTAGTTAAAATTGATTCTAATACTAATTTCTTAAGGTTCTAAAAGTGACATATCCATTTGATAGTAATCAATGTAAATTTAGTATATTATTGTTTCTTATTATAAAATGAATCCAACAACATGGTATATGTTAAGTTTGGAGCTCTAGAGACTCAAATATGTGCTAATTGTCTTTAATGGTAATTAGTAAAGTCATTAGTAAAATTATTTATCCAATGAAAATTTGATGGCATAATAATGTTCTACTCTTTTTCTGATCTTTGCTATATACTTTCAATATATTTAGATTAATGTATATTAATTTATTTCATTAAAGTAATATGTACTAAATTTAATATTGTTTTGAATTATTAAAAAGGGAATAATTTTTGAAATATTTCTTTTAAAATTAAAATAGCAGCTTATTGTGTCATTCGGGCCATGGGCCCAATGAACTGAAGAATAGTCCCAAATATTCTATGAATATTCGAGGAATATTCATTCACAGTGTTGTGCAAGTCGTGGGCTGACCCACCCGGTACTGTACTTCCCCATAATTACTAAAAGGCAAAAATGAAGGTTTTAGGGATTCAATTAAACTCTAAATATTTGAGGTTTGATTGACCAAAATTTATATGCCATAAGCCAAAGTGATCACAAGGTCCTCAACTACCATTTGAACCTTAAAGCTCTAATTGTTACTATATATAATGACTGATTATAAACCCTATTTTTAAGCATCTAGAGTTTACTATGGAGAGGAAATACTCCCTCTATAGAAAATAGATTGGCCCAATAAAGGCCTCAACATACTTCTTGGGTCAAGGGCAACCCAAGGAGCCTCTAAGTCTCTTGGGAAAGGACTTTGAATACCATAATCCCCTCTCAGCCTTCTTAAGCACTGTACACTAGTGTGCAAGCTTGAAATTGTAAAGTTACTATTGGGCTCACTCAAGCTCAATTGAACTCTATAGTTGGAGATAAAATGATTGCAATAGGGGACAATTACATAATTAAGGAGATTAACATCTTAAAAAAATAGGAAATGGTGTACTCAGGTCTGATGGTTCACCGCGTGGCTAGTTTAAGGGGGTAGAAAAGAATAAGCATTGAGTCCTCTAACTAATAGAACTTGGTCAAATGAATCTAATAGAGTATTTGCTCAATATTTAATGGGGAGAATTTGGTGGGGACAATAGCCGTATCACATGGCCTCTACATGTTGCCATGGTAAGGACTGAGTTAGGGAAGAAGATAGAACACATTGTTCTATCAAATCCTAAATGTGCAGCTAATAAGATGACCTGTATTTGATTATGGTTTGATTAACCATGAATGAGTTTCTATCCGTTGGATCAGAGCTCTAATCCAAGAACTAGATCATAATTTATTATGTCTAATCTAAACTCTAATATTGATGGGACAACTCTGATGAAGTGGATCTGCTGTTCGATGTTCGAAGCTGAATAACGAATCTTTCACTGTAATAATTAATTTTGTTAAATGAATTTATAAATTATCACATAATTAGTTATAATTATTATTATTCAATACAAATTGCATTAATCAAAATACCTTGACTTGATTAGCTCCAAAAATTCCCAAAATTTACCCTCAAGTAATTTGAGTGTGAGAAATTTAAAAATGCAATCAAACTCTTTGATAGAGGTCAAAACAATTTTCTTATTTTTCTAATTATTTAAATTAAATAAAATTTTAAATTTATTCGAATAACTTCCAAATTGATTCAAAACTTTGGGGTTTGATCCATAATGGTGATTAGAAACTAATTGTGGGTTTCTAGACTATTTAATCTGATTAAATTAGGTAAGAACTCGAATTGTTATAAGAAGAATGCAAGAAACTTAATATTAGAAATATATCAAAATTTTAATGAGTGTTTTCACTAATCAACCCTTAAATGTGATTAAGAGTAATTAGTGAAAATTAAAACATGTATAATTCAAAAAACTAGGGTTAAGGTGTCAATGGACTCCTTAAATAGTGATAAATGCAATATTCAAAGAATTTGGCAAAAATTGATATTAAATTTGTAAAAGTAAAATTTGAATATCAAAATAATAATATTTTAATTAAAATAATAAACTTACCCAAAGTATGGTAATGTACTCTCCAATTAACTTAAGATGATAAGTGACAGGCCACTAAAAGTGTGACTTTTGATCACACACAAGTACACATGTTCTGAAATAATATAAGGATGGCGAGTTCCAGATTTATCATCCACAAGGATTAATAGAGGGATATTAGTTAGTTTTACTTCTTCTAATGCTTAAACAATGGGTTTGATGGTTTCTTAAAATAAATTAAATTTGTGCATGCAATATAAGAAATATAAATTACCAGGATGAGATTATGATTGAGGGATCATGAAGAATAAAACTAGTTTACCATGATTCAACCATCCAAATAATTATTCAATTTTTTTAAATAATAATTATGTGTGAATGAAAATTTATATATCTAGGGGCTACGGATAATTAAACTCATTAGTTATCTCACATGCACATGACCCACTCATCATTAAACTTTAAGTGCATTATTAGTCGATCTCGTACAAGACCTCATGACTTCAGACCTCAATGTTCAAGTGATGGTTTCTTTAATACTTATCGATTTTCCCAGTTCAATGAAAATTGAATCAATTCTTCAATTTTGTTCTTACTTGAACATTAACATCTCCATATTCTTAGGAAAGCATGTATATCTCTCTACTCAAGCAATCCTTCATCTGGTCTCACATTATGTTTAAGCATGAGACTGCTTGAGGAACTAAACATGGAACACTAGAAATGTGAGTGATCTGTAGTTTTGCTTCGATCTAGGATTTGATGCTAATGATGCATCTAGTGCACTTGAAACATTAAATAAGACTTTTGCTCTGCTCTAGGGTTTAGTGCACTTCTTATGCCAAATAATCAATTACCCTTGAATTGGAGTTTTTCTTTGATCTAGGGTTAAGAGTTTATTGACTTCTACAGTTCACTATACACACAATTTGATCATGACTATGCCTGATATAAGTTGTAGTATATAGTGAAGGCAAGCTAGTTATTATAGCACAATTCATGAAATTAAAAACAAAGATTTATAAGAAATTGAACACAAACACTCATTCATAATGTTTAATATGAACTCAACAACTAAATATGAAAGTCTAGTATATAGAACTAGCCAACTCCTCCCAGAAAGGGAGTCAGGAAGGGAGGAGGGGTTAGGATACCATTACAAGTGAATCAAAAACAAAGATAGAATTGATAACTAAGAACATAATGATTTCTTATATAAGATATTGCAAAAGAAATGAAAATAGGAAGTACAAAGAAAGTTATAAAATGAATGTTCCAAGAGTTTTATTTATCTTCATTTTCTTTTTCTTCCTTCTTCAAGTCTCTAATGGTCGCCTAGGGTTCCCCTTAGTGGTGGCTGTGAAGAATTTTTTATTGGAGTCCCAATTTACCTTTTTGCTTTTATTTATCTAATTTTTCTTCACTTAATCAACGTTTTTGGGCTTTTATTTTTGCCTTGGAAGCACCCAAAATAGCTATTTGGAGGGTCAAGGGACACCTCATTTCTTCCACTGATTTGACATTTTCAACAATCTACCTATCGGGTGCTTGAGCATGCATGGTACTGCCAGTCAAGAGCTCGAGTGCACTTGAGCGCGTGGATTTCTGTCAGTCAGGTGCTTGAGTGCGCCTGAGAGACTATACTTTTACCACTTATGCGCTTGAGCGCGCCTAAGTACCCAAGCTAATTTTGAAGTAAAATTAGGTAAAAATCGTCAAATGCTCTTAATTACTTAAAAAATACAAATGGAAGCCAAAAAGATCAAAAATAGGTGAAACGTAATCTATTCTATTGAAAAATAATGCAAAATTAAGATTTAGTTTTAGTGTAAATTCAAGGCTTATCCATAAGAAGAGTGAATTATATTAGTTGAGGACTTAGAAATTCTAAATGAAAATTTAGATACTACTTTGGATGAGTTGATTAAATTGAGAGTTTCAGTTAAAGTAGGTTATTTCTACTCATCAAAGATAAGTAAGAATAAAAATGCAAACTTATAATATAGAATCTAGTAGAGTAATCTCTGCAAATGGGACACATCAACCTCACAGTAGAAAATATCCCCAAATTCTATATTAACTCTGCAAATTTTAATTATTTATAATATGTGTTAGTAATAGCCATAATATTGGTCACATTAGACCAATGTGATGATTAACTCTGATATTAAATCTAATTTCATTTTAAGACATATGTATGTCTTAACATTAGAGTTGGATAAGTTAGTCTAAAAATGCAAATCATGATACTGGGCAAATCTTGAGTTATGATATTTTAATAGTAAATAACTAAATAATTTATCTAGAATTAAGATCAATCAAAAAGGACAAATAATTTAAGATAATTTGATAATAATGAATCTCTCAACTACAATTAATGTGTTTGAACAATTCTTGATGCTGCATTATTTTGAATCAAACTCTTTATTTCATAACATTCAGATTTGTTCATGAAAATAAGGATTTAGCAAATCAGGAAAACATTTAGCATTTGAAGTATTCACTCTAGCTGGATTAGTCTATATAAACATGGTATAGCCAATGGACACTCTTATAAGAGAATAAGGAGACTACATGTACTCCTAAAGAGAGTCATGTATGTTGCTCAGAAAAATGTACTTTCAGATAGTCAATTAAATGTGCTCAACTCCTCACTTGCTTTTGTACATGACCGTAGAGTAGAAACATAAGGGTTGAAGGAAATGGGATGATTAAATCCATTGATGGGATGATTAAATCCATTCCTTTATTTCAAGAGAAGAGTATTAGCCTTATTTTAAATGGGGTGATTAAATCCATTCTCTTAAAAGTGAGAAGAGTATAAGGGTTGAAGGAAATGGCTTGGATGTTTGAGAGGATGAAGAAAAACAAGGGAAAAAAATGGGAAAGTGGACATGATTTTTTTATTTTTACTATGGCCCTAGCATGTAAACTGACATGTCAGATCAAAAGCGACTTGAAGAGCTTGCATACGAGGTGGAGTTGGTGTATGAGGAGGAGCCAGTGGACTAGACTTTACTTTTTATCATTTATTTATTGTTTGTAAGGGAGAGTGGACATTTACTGTCATTTCATTTTTGTTGCTTTAAAACTTATATTCTTTATGTATTTTATCTTTTTTTGAGATAAATACATTTTATTTTCTTCTAAATTTATGGATACGGAAGTATAAATGTATAGTGTTAGTTTCTTCATTTAATATTTTCTTTGTATGTGTGCGATTATACTTCACATTGGATGGATCATTGGCTCATTAACCATCTATTGTTGAATTAGTGACTCTAACCTGACATCGAGTCTTTATACTAAGTAGGATGAAACTTAAACTTTATGTAAGAGCCCTAGACATCAAGAATATAAATTTGTTATCAGCTTAGTGTCTCATTGAATATGCTTCTCAAAGCCACTTTATTTAAAATGGGATGATTAAATCCATTCTCTTAAAAGTGAGAAGAGTATAAGGGTTGAAGGAAATGGCTTGGATGTTCGAGAGGATGAAGAAAAACAAGGAAAAAAAAAATTTCTCTTTGTAAAAAGTGAACTTTTATGAGCTTACCATTAATAATTAAATTCCATTGCACAACATTGTTACCCTTAAATCATAACAAGTTGTCAAACCTACCATCATATGACTAAATAATTTTCTAGTGGTTATATTTAATGTGCCAACAAGTGTCATAAATATGAGTAAATAATTTGCACCATTCATTATATAAATTATTATAAGGTACTTAGTTAATAAAAATAGTATTAGTAAAAATGCCATATGTTTCATTTAATTATGAAAAAATCATATTAAAATTTCTAGTATCATTAAGTGTCTTTGTTGTAGACATGGGAACATTTGACTTTCTTGAAAAATTATACAACACATGAGGTATTCCATCTCCAAAATTATTAGCATAACTGATTGTTAGCGGTTTCCATTGATTTACTTTGTATTCATAAGGTAGTTTCCTTTTAAATTCACTTTGACACAATTATTTAAAAAGAAAAATTTCCTAAAAATTTTCCTTCTAACTTGCTCATTAAAAAGTTTCATTCTTTGCTAATGGTCAACTTAATAAATTATTTTTGATACTCAATAACCATTCAGTTTTCTTACTTAAGTTTTAAGAGATCTTTTTGATACACAGTAACCATTTTTTAAATGGCATTTCATTATATAGCTTTGGACAAATAACCACTGGTGTAGAAGAATTAATATTATTTTGACCCTCTAGTAGTGAGTTATTAATGTTCTAGCTTTCACTATTCACAAGCCTTAAAATTAACATTTTTAGTTGCTCGTAATCATAAATATTCTTGAAAAATTAAATTTAAATAAATATAATGAATATGAATTAATTATACACTCAAGTTTCTCAGCATGACTCATATATCAGTTATGGTTCCCTAGGGATTAGGGTAAAGGAAATAAATGGGGAGAGTAAAAATATAAAAATTTAAATTCACATTAAACTAAAGTAAGAAAAACTAATTTTGTTCTAACTATAAAATATATTCACACAATAGAGCAATACTAATAACATATTAATAATTTCCCAAAACCCGAACTAGTTTTACATTTAAAATCATAATAAATACATAAAAAAATAACATAACTTTATAATATAATATCTTCTTGTGTCTCAATGAAATCCTTTCCCTCAAACCTTTAGTTATCAAAATTTGGCACCATAATTAAGAGTACTAAGATAACACTATCAATAAAACGTGCATGAAAATATAATGTGAATAAATCTCATTCTCATGACAATCTTTATTTTTAAGTATTGTTGCAATAGTGTAATTGTAGCAAATTTAGGTTCTCAATAAGGTATGTAATAGAAAAGCAAATATGAAGCGATATAACAAATCAAGTTAAAACAAGTATATTTGTCTTCAATTGTTATTAAGATAACATGATAATAGCGTTGATCTATCAAGTATAAGGGCCCAGTAAGTGAAGTAATTTACTTAACCACGTATGTGTCCATTGAAGAAGTTGAAAAATGAGCTAAATTCTAGATGTGTTGGGTGAGACATAGAATGAATTTCTTGGGATGAGTCTTAAGAAGTTCTTAGAGAGAAACTATTCCAATTTCTGTCCAAACTATCATTGAAGATGAGTTGATACAATAAGCCTAGGTAGGCTAGGACTGTGTTATTTTACAAAATGGAGTTTAGAATATTGTCAATATTTACTCGAGCCTTAGTGAGGACTGAAGCTGCAAGATGCAGCAATTTCTTAAGAGGGTTAAAGGACTCAATCAAGGATCATTTAGTATCCCATCATCATGAGAGATTTATTAAACTACTTAAAGAAGCTAGAGTAAAAGATCCCCACTTATAGTAAGAAGAGCAAATGAAGAGATCTCTACCACCTCCAACAAGATTTCAAGTTTTTAAGTGAAATAGACTGCCACCTCTAAAATTCTATCAAATGACTCCACAATGTCAAGAATGGCATGCAGTGCAAGTCTAAGGCCACATCCTCATTTAAAATATTACCATCAATAAAACTGGTGTTTCACTTATAGGAGGCCATGCACAAATATTAGGATTGTCAATCGAAATAGACTATCAATAGAAAGAAGATCAATCAGCCTCCTATCATTCAAAATCTAGTACATGTAAGAACATAAGCACCAACATTAACTATAATGCCTCCATTTGTAGCTAAACTAGCTTAAGCTTAAAGGAGAGCACCCCTGCCAATTCCAAGAGGTCCTAATCCAGCTCTAAATTATCAAGGGGGTAAAGTAATCAGTTAGTAGCCTAGCGCTTTACCTAGAGAGTATGCACTGACAATAATTATAGCTTTTAAAAAAATGAAGTGACATTAGGTATGCCTTATATTAAATACAAGTTTATTTCTTTTAATATATGAAACTTGTACTTCCTCTTACTAGGTTAGATTATACACTGTCCATATAGCTCAACATAGGCACACTATATATATGAAAAGTGTGTGCAAAGATTAAACCTACAACATAACAAATTGGGTAAATCATTGCATGTACAAATTCCATAAGGAGCAAAGTTAACTATGAATAAAGTATGTAAATTTAATATCTAATCAGTAATCAAATGTTTGAAGCAAAACTCATAATTATGCCAATAACACAATTTTACATAATCTTGGGGATGAATTGGTTGAGAAAATATAATACCATTATAGATTTTCAAAAGAAGAAAG
Source organism: Gastrodia elata (assembly GCA_016760335.1). Lineage (NCBI taxonomy): Eukaryota > Viridiplantae > Streptophyta > Magnoliopsida > Asparagales > Orchidaceae > Gastrodia > Gastrodia elata. The sequence continues at coordinate 77,826,314 of CM028669.1, read as the reverse complement.
TTGTTGTAAAGCCTTAGGAAATGTCTAAAATTATTGTTGGGAGATTAGGCCATGCTGAATCCATGCTAAACGTAGTTGAGGCTAGGAGATTGATAAGAAAAGTATGTGATGATTATCTAGTAATAATGATAGGAAAAATAATGAAGATGAGCTATAGCAGAAACAAGAGAAATAAAAGAATTTATGGATATTTTTTTTGATGAATTACCAGGATTACCTCCAGTAAGGGAAGTTGAGTTCTCAATTGAGTTGTTCCATGGAACCCAACCTTAATCAAAGGCGCCTTATTGAATGACACCAAAAGAATTGCTAGAACTAAGAGACGATTGGTAAGAATTGTTGGATGAATGATTTATAAAACCAAGTATGTCCATGTGGGAAGCTCTAGTGTGTTTTGTAAAGAAGAAAGATAGGTGATGAGAACATGTATAGATTACAGAGAGTTTAATAAAGTGACAGTTATAAATAAATATTTATTGCCAAGGTTAGATGATTTGTTTGATCAGCTAGCAAGAGCAAAGGTCTTTTCAAAAATTGATTTGAGAAATGGATACTATCACATCAAGGTTAAAGATGAGGACATTCCTAAAACTACACTTAGAACTAGATATGAGCATTATGAGTTCCTAGTCAAGTGTTTTTGAATGACTAATGTGCCATCCCTATTTATTGATCTAATGTAGAGAATCTTAAAACTTTTCATAGAAAAATTTGTCATTATCTTTAGCAATGATATTTTAATTTATTCTAATATTGAAATAGAGCATGAGTGGAATTTCAAAGAAGTATTAGAATTATGGAGGAATATTAAGTTATTTAATATGTATTCTAGATATAAAGTTTGGTTGGACTCTGTGGCACTTTTAGGTCATGTAATTGGTGGTTAAGGGATAAGATTAGACCATATAAATCTAAGTGTTGTCGAAGAGTGGACTTAGCCAAGAACAGTTATAGATATTAGGGGTTTTTGAATTTAGCGGGTTACTGCTGAAGATTTGGGCAAGGATTATCTCAAATAGTAGCACGATTAGGAGTTCCTTTTGTGCTAGAAACAAGACTGTGAAGAAGCATTTAAGCAATAAAAATATGTTTTGATTACCACATTAGGGTTAGTCTTACCTTAGTAAGGGAAAGCCTTGTTAGTTCTTACTGATGCTTCAAAATAAGAAATAGGCTATGTCCTAATGTAAGAAAATAAAGTGATAGCTTTTTTCTCATTGTAACTGAAACTAAATGAAAGAAACTATCTTGTGCATGACTTGGAATTGGCAGTGGTAGTTTTTGTCTTGAAAAGTTGGAGACATTATTTGTATGGAGTCAAATGTGAAGTATTTATAGACCATCAAAATCTTAAATATATTCTTACTCAAAAATAATTTAACTACCAGCAGGGGAGATGGTTAGAATTGATTTTTAATTTTGATTTGTAGATTCAATATCATCTAGCAAGGCAAATATAGCAGCTGATGCACTGAGCAAAAAAGCAACCATAACCTCTCTGATCATGGATTGCATGTTTGCAAACGAATTTGAAAGGTTGAGAATTAAACCAATCATGAGAGATGATTTAATAAATCCCTTAGTAGTGTGTGAAGCTAACCCTACACTAAAGACATGAATTTTAGTAGCCCACAGAAAGATGATAATTTTCATAAGTTGAAAATACACATTAAGAATGGTCAGAGATCAAAATTGTAATTAAAGAATGATGATTTTATCTTCAATAAGAGAGAATACAGGTTTCTAAGGAGATCCATATTAAGGCTCTAGTCAAAATCTCAAGAAGACATTTTTAGAATTATTGAGGAAAGATGTATTTTGTGGCCAGGTGTCATTGTTGTTCTTAGTAAAGGTATAGCATTTGAAACAAGGAGGACTTCTAAGATCTTTAGAAATAATTGAATGGAAGTGGAATGAGGACTTTGTAATGGGTCTACCTTTAAGTAAATCAAGTGTTTATGTTATTTAGGCTATTGTCGATAGGTTAACTAAATTAGGATTTTTTATACCTATCTGACAAACTGACTCTATTGAAAGCTACCTAGACTATTTATTCAAAGAGTTATTCATCTTCATGATACACCAAAAAAGATAGTTTCAAATCAAGATAGTAGGTTCACTTCTTGCTTTTAGCAAGTCATACAATAATATTTGGTTACAAATCTAGCCATGAGTATAGCCTTCCATCTTCAAATAGATAGGAAGACTAAAAGTGTGAATTAAGTTCCAGACTATTTGGTACGCCTATGTAAACTAAATTTTTATGGAAGTTGGGAAGATCACCTAGCCTTAATAGATTTTTCTTAGAATAATAGTTATCATACCAGTAGAGGTATTGTGATGACCCTAAGCCATAAACTTGTATTTAAAGAATAAAATATGCCACATATATGGCTCCTTATGAAACATTATATGGAAAAAGATGTAATACTCCCTTAGCTTGGATTGAAGTAGGTGATACACAATTTTATGGATCATATTTGATAGAAGGAATGAATAAAAGGAATCATTTGATTAAGAAAAAAATGTTAAAAACTCATGAAAGATAGAAGAAATACAATGATGCTCGTCATCGTCCACTTGAATTCCGAGAAAGTGACAAATTTTACCTTAAGTTCATTCAAATGAAAGGGAATTAGTGATTTGGAGTAGTTGGTAAATAGAGTTACAAATATGTTGAACCTTTCTAAGTAATTGCTAAAGTAGGATAATCATCTAGTAAATTAAATTTATCGAATGACTTTGCAGATGTGTATAATATTTTTCATGTATCATCCCTAAGAAAGTGTTTATTAAATCAAAATAAGCATGTCAAAGTACCAACTGTAGAGTTAAAACCAAATCTATCCTGCATAGAAACACCAATAAGTATTCTTGAAAAAGACTAGAAGCAACTAAGAAGCCACAATATGTGAATGGTTAAAGTCCAATTTTATAATCATACAATTGAGGAAGCTGATAACTACAAGATTTATAGTAAAATAGGTTAATAAAAGTAAGCACTTTTTAATTAAAATTATATATTTTGATGTGCTTTCGCTGCTTTTCAGGATAAAATATGAGTAAATTAAAATTTGGCTTAAATATCAATTTTGGGAAAAAAAACCGCCACTGCGCGCCCCAGTGCGCAGCGGCGCGCCATGGCGTCATATCTCGAAGGAAAACTAAAACCATATAAGGAGAAATTGAACAGCCTTTCAAAAGTTTCTTCGCTACAGTGTGCCACAGTGGAACAGTATTTGGAACGCAGCTGCTATAGCGCTCCGCCGCACCCCGTAGCGCACCGCGGCGCGCTGTAGCGCGTCGTAGCTCCCGACGCAGTTATGCCAAAAATATGCATTCAAGGCAGCATAGGGAAGGCCAAAGAATTAAATTCTTCCCCTTCCCACAACTGTAATAAATATCAAATTAATTTAAAACTCCTTATTCTCAAGAAATAATTTATGAAGAAATAAATTAAAGATATGAGGAAGATGGAAGGGGTAGATGCAATAAAAATTGAGAAATCTTTATTATAAATATTGTTATAAAAGGCACATGTTTAAGCCATTATGGGAAGGCCAAGAGGTTGATTTAATTATTTTACTCAATAAATCATAAATACAAACAGCCTAAATCCCTTCATTATCAAGAAAATAAATGAATAATCATTTAATCAAAGCACATATTTCTAAATGGGATTTATTTGCTGAATTAAATTTTAAATAGGTGAAAGGAAGTCTATAAAAGGGAGACTTGAAGATTGTGAAAGGGTTTCAACTTTTGATATTCAAGTCCCCTAAAAGTAAAAGTTGCAGCAAGAGGAGAAAGGAGAACTCTCTAAAGAGAAGAAGGCCAACCAAGAACAAGAAGACAAAGAAGATAGCAAGGGAAAAAGAGTGGAGCTTCAAGAGGAAGGGCAGGAAGAGTCCAAGAGAACCCTAGAAAACCTCCGGGTGATTCTTAGTATTTCTTTCTAAACTTCCTTGATTTATTTCTGCTGTGAACTGATGGCGGGGTTCACTTTTCCTTGTATGTATGCTTATGTTTATTTATTAATGGAAAGCTAAGACCCCTTTGGAGAGGGTTGAGATGTAGTTGTAAGAATATTTGTTTGAATGTATAATAAAAAATGTTTTATATCATTTATATTTTATGTCGAAATGAGTGCTTTGATGAACTAAAATCTAAATTATATCATTTACAAGAACTTATGTTCCAAGCTCATCAATTAGGTAAGAGCAAGGAAGGTAGTGCAAGTAGAGCTGAGAATTATGTGACAAAATTCTCAAGCTCATTCGCACCCTTCCTTAACGGCTCTACCAAGAGATTGATGCCTGTGAACCAAAGTCTCCATTAACCTTGCTCTACTACTCAGCAAAGTAGAAGGGATGAGAGGACATTGGGAAAGCTCAATGGATGATGTGACATAATCCATTGACCCAATGTATCTTCCAATCTAGCTAAACTGTGTGTGATGCGCATGAAGCATGGTTAATGGAAGTCTTGTTTGTGAGATCATCAGAAGTAAAAGATATCCTTTGGTAACCTAGACGTAGGGGTTCAAAATCTAATAATGGATGATGATCTCATGTGAGTTTATGTGCTAAGGAAGAACCCAAAAGGAGTTCTCTTTGTGCACTAAACTTGAACCTAATGTAATTAGAGGGTACTCTGATTCTAATGGTAATCACTTGATTTAATAAAGCAAGTACACTGAAAGTATACATTCAAAAATGAAGTTATATCACCAACCCTTGCAACTATTACAATGAAATCTGAACTCTCTCCTTCTTAATCAAATCGCATCTTAACTTAAAGTCATTTGTATCGCTAAACTAGGAACCAAAAATCAACCAAAAATTGACATCTAAACATTAGTAAAAGAAAATATAACTTGGTATCAGAACTACTGTTCCCTGAGTATAGATAAATCCCAAAAATTAAAACTTTCCACTTATAACTTCAGACCACGTACACTTGCGTGCAAACATAGACATGCATTTTCGTCTGTTAGAAGCCACGTGAGATAAAGTACTTAGAGTCATTTGTTTAAGCAAGTATTTTCTTGAAATTCATAAATTTCTAAATTATGCTCATTTAATTAATTTTGTGAATGTCGAGGACAACGCCTCTTTTAAGAGGAGGTGTCTATAGCAACCCAGTGTTCTTACCTAGTTTATAATAGCTAAATTAGGCAAGGAGCACGACCATTTGACTCAAATCAATATTAGGATTAAACCTTAAAGTTTTGAGATGATTTGGAAGTGAATCGATTAAAATGAATATTTTATTATATATAAGCAATTAGAAAAATAAGAAATTATTTTGATCTCAATGAAAAATCTAATTAAATTTTTGAATTCCACACTCAAATTAGCTAAGAGTGAAATTTTGAGAACTTTTGGAGCTCATTAAGTAGAGAAAGGTTGATTAAAACAAATTGTATTAATCAACATAATTTAATTTTTTTTATTATTTTAACTAATTCCCAACTGCTAATTGCTAATTTTCATAACAGCAGAGGCTTCGCTATTCAGATCCAAACACAGGACAGTTGTTCCAATGAATTGGAGTCGTCACATCTTCTTGTGATCCAATTGGATGGCAGAGCACCATTCCGTGGTTTAATTAAGATCAAGTCATTTGGATGAGATTTATATCCAATGACTATCACCAAGCATGTAACTTATTAATCATTCCAGATATAATTTTATCTGCCCATTTATTTGGAGGAAATTATCTGCCCTGCACTATTCCATATCATCTTTTGCTGTGCAGCAAAAGCACGATCATGACACATAGCTCATATCGCATAGCCGGCCTTGACCCAACATGTTAGAGCTTAAATAAAGACAAATGGTTCACTATGGAGGGAGTATTTCCCGTCCACAATAAACCATAAATGATTATTGAACATGAACTAGGGTAGAGAATTCAGTTAAATTTGCGTAGGGCTTTTAATGTTAATCATTAACCCTCACCATTAGTAAATTTTTGACATACTGATTGTATAAAATAATTAACAGTAACACAATTATTTTAAGATTTAATTGAAATTGTAAGATCCTTGAGATTGTGTCTCGTGATTCAACACTGTGCAGGTCAACCCACGATCCGCAATGAATTTTTGTGGAGTATTCACTAGTCTGTCGGGTCCCATGACTCGACTATCCCAAAACTGCTGTTTTAATTAAAAAGCAATTATTCTAATCGAATATTCTTATATTAATTAAATTCTAAGAAAAAAAATGGGATAAAATGAGTTTAATAAATACAAATATATTGATATTATATATCAAATTGTTCAGAATAATGTATAGAATATTAGTATAAAATAAAATTTTACTTTTGATAATTTATTTTGTTAATGATCTTTTAACTACCATTAAGGATGATTAGTGTTATTCTTAAACTTAGAGAGCTCCAATTTTAACATATTAAATGTACTTAGATTCCTTATGTCATATACACTTATAACATATCAACAATTCATTGCTTTGATGTCAAATTGAAAAGTAATGATTATTGAACCTTGGAATTTATTATTATTTTAATAAAAATAGTCATAGTATTAATTAGATCACTTAGACCTTCTAGATGGCATCGGAATAAGTGTAGTTCCTAATAGACTAGCATAAGATCATTAGATTAGAATTGGTAGAAGTATACCATATCTTAAGATCTTAAGTAGGATATATCTTAGACCACTTTAGTATAGATCCCTTCACTCTCTATACATTAGTAATGATGTTAGTAGTTAATATGTAGTTCATTTTGATAGGATAGGAACATAACTAGCTTAATAACTACATCAATAGATTAAAAACATAAAGAGGACTTAAGGAGCTTTTGTAGGTCAAAGATTTGGTCACTTTGTATTGAAATTAGAAATTAGACGTAGGATAAGATTCCTTAGTAAAAGATAATAACTATAAACTAGTTAGAAGTCTTAAGTTAAATTATATTTTATTTACCTCATCTAACAGTTTAATAAAATTAATTTAATTAAGTAGTGTTAAAACCCATATATATATGTGTGTGTGTGTGTGTGTGTAATAAAAGATGCCAAGATCAAGAAGTGGTTCAGGCACTTCTAGGGTTTCGGCCATCTCGGGTAAGAGAGTTCTAAAGAGCAAGAAGATTGACGAAGACGAGTTTCCCCCTCTTCCTCTCAAACCTGCTCTGGATTCGGGTAAAGTTTGCTGTAACACAGGTCTTTCTTTCCCCTCTCTTTGTTTACCTTGCAAAGGTGGTGGTTTTTCGGTGGTTGGGTTTTGTTTGAAAGGCTGGATGTCTTTAAGAGTTCTTGATTCTTTTTTGTTCTCGTTCTGTAAAGGAGGTTTTTGGATCTGATCTTTACCAAGAAATAATTTCTCGATTTATCTGGTTTCTTTTGATGATTTTATAAATTTGCTTTCGACTCATTTTATTAAAATTTCAAGAGGGGTGATTAAACTTCTGGTCGACAAAGATCGGGATGATATGGTGGATACTAATTTTGAACCCTACTGGATAAATTTCCCGTATCTTCGTCTGAAGTTAAACAACTCGCTTCATTTATGGACTCTAGCTAGTAAAATAGGTGCTCCTATTGCCATTGATAGTTCATCTGGTTTTTGGCATGCTCCTCGTGCGAGGGTTTTGGTTGATCTTGACATATCCAAGAGATGTCCCAAGTCTATATTAATTTCAGGAAATATTTTCGAGCATGTTCAGGAAGTTAGGGCGGAACAAGAATATGTGAAGTGTGGGTCTTGTAAAAGATGTGGTCACATGGAGTCGGAGTGTGTTAGTCATTTGAAGCGTCAATGGAGAGTTAAAAAAGAAAGTTTGGTTTCTATGGTATCAGATATATCAAAGAATTTGTATCAAGCTATTATCCCTTTTGTGAGTAAATCTCCTTTGACTATGCAAGAAAATTTTAAGGATCACACGATTTCTATGGAATCTAATGATATTCCTGTTGAAAATAATAATATTGTGAGCTTAATTTTAGAAGCTATTCAAAAAAGAGAAAATGGTTCCTCGTTGGAGGTCGGAAGTCGTAATGGAGCGGATTCTTTTTCTCTGGATCCGGCTGGAAAAGAGTGGGTTTCTCCAAAAGGTAAACGTCTGGTCCATAGGACCAAGGCTGAGATGATGTTGGAACGACCTCAGTTCAAAAAATCTCTTAAAATTACTTTTTGATGGAGAAGAATTTTCTTTTTTGGAATGTAAGGGGTGTAGGCAATGCTAGAACAAAGAAAATATTGAAATCTCTGTGTAAAAGAAATAATGTTATTTTTCTTGCTATTTTGGAACCCCTAATCAATCAGTCTTATTTGGATAAAGTTGCTACGTTTTTGGGCTTTTCTAAGTGTTTGAGTAATGCAAATGATAAGATTTGGATTTTGTGGAATCCTCCTCTTGATTTCAATATGGTGGTTAATGAGGATCAATGTATTAATGGTAACTGCTTCTGGAAAGGGTTGAATTGGAAATTATCAGTGATGTACGCTAGCTGCTCGAATAGCATGAGGAGAATTTTATGGTCTTCTTTAGAAAATTGGTGCAATCTAGATGATTCCCCTTGCTTAATTGGGGGAGTTTTCAATGTGGTTAGAAAAGAATCTGAACGTATAGGTAAGAGTTGGATGTGTAATTCTGCTATTATAGATTTTAATGCTATGATTAGTAACTCAAGTCTTATGGATATTGATTTTTATGGTTTTTTGTTTACTTGGTCGAACGGTTCTGCTGTTTTTAGAATTTAAAGATTTTTAGTTAATCCAAATTTTGCCAGTCTTTTTAATAAGCTTCAGGTGGCTCATTTGGGTCGGCTTGGTTCTAACCACGCCCCTCGACTTCTTTCGCTTGTTTCTTCTTTTGTTGGTAAGAGTAGTTTTCGGTTTCAGAATATGTGGATTCAGCATCCAGATATTCTTGAGCTAGTTAATTTGAATTGGTCTGCTGCTGTGGATCAAAATGTTTCCCCAATGATTAGATTGCATATAAAATTGAAGAGGTTAAGAAAAGCCCTTATCTCACGGAACAAAGATCATTTTGGTAATATTTTTGAAAATGTAAGGAAGGCGGAAGCTAATGTGGCCAATCTTGAAGCTATCATAGATGGTCTAAATTCATCTCTGGTGAAAGAGCATCTTGATAAAGCTCATAACATTTAGATTCTGTTTTGAGTATGGAAGAAGCTTTTTGGATCCAAAAATTGACTCTCAAAAGATTTAAGGATGGCGAAAAAAATACAAAGTTCTTTCACTTCTGGGTTAATATCAAAAATTTTGCAAATGTGTTTTCTCATTTGAAGGTTGTTGGGGGTGTTGATATTCCTTTTGGCAATTTGGGTGTTTCTGCGTGTGAGTTTTTTAAGAATCTTTGGCAGGGTGAAGGCTGTGATCTCTCTAATTTTCGAGATGAGATTATTTTTCCTAAAGTTTTAGAGGATGAGAACTCGTGGCTGTTGTCTTCTCCTACCTTGAGATAGGTGGAAGATATTATTAAAGAGTTAAAAGAGGACTCTGCGGCACGGTTAGATGGTTTCTCTCCTATGTTTTTCTAGTCATGTTGGGAGACTATAAAGATTGATGTTTGGGAAGCAGTCTTAGATTTTTTCAAGGAAAATTATATTCATAAGTTTGTTACTTCTACCTCTATTTCCTTGATTCCCAAAGTAATTAGGCCTAAATCTTGGGCAGATTTTAGACCTATAAGTCTCTGCAATGTTTTTAATAAAATTGCCACTAAAGTTGTGGCGCCCCACCCCTTAATCCACAGGAATAAGCTAAGGGGTGGCGTGTCACTCTAGCTAACCCTTCACTTATAATTGGATTAGGATGAAATCCACAATCCACCTAATAAGGGAAGGAGTGAGCATAGAATCAAATATTCAGTCACTATCTAAGTAAACATTCAAAGTGCGGAAGCGATTTAAAATTGAGAAACATCCAAATATCACAGTATAAATAACAGAAAATGTAACTCAGAATATAAGCATATAAACCCAAAATACACAGTCAGTGGTACCTGTATTATTACATCATTTAAAAGTTTAAGTAAAATAAAGTGTAAATACACTCATCCTCACATATAAAACTAAATAGCCGCTTCTTCCAAATGCTCCTCCTCTGGATATGGCTCCACTCCTAGCTCCTGCTCATCTAACTGAAGAGGATCTGCCATTATCAGTTTCACATTGTAGGGCCCCAGCCAAAAAAGTAAAAATCTTGTGTTAGACAATTGTCTAAGTACATTTTAGGCTAATAAGTTTTATATGTGTATTGTAATATCACCATTTACATTTTCTAAGCAACATCTATATAAGAGAGTGATAAGCAATATAATAAGAAGGAAAAGCTATAAAATATCATTTATAACTTAAGCAAAAAAAGAGGCTAAGACATGCCTCAAATGCAAGCTAAACAAGATAAGACATAAATGTAGATAATCAAACAAGTACTGTAAGAGAAATACTACATCCTAAACATACTGGTGATCAAAAGAAATATGCTAATTAAAATAAAATAACTCAGCAGTGATACATATAAATAGTAACAAGGTTCAAACATCCTAGAATATATAAGGAATACAAGAAATAGCTGACAGAATAAAAATGCTGAAAAGTAAACAGAACATCATAACTACATATATATAAATGTCCGTGCACCGACTGCCATACAGAACATAGCTAATCTAGCCCATCGAATATCGAAAGATCTTAGCACCATCATGGCTAAGTCATAAATTGTGTACCCCTAATGACATAAGGAGGCTAGGCAACTAAGCACACAAAGTAATCGAAGGATCTTAGCACCAGTACGGCTAAGGCACCAATGGTGTACCCCTAGCGACATAAGGAGGCTAGGCAACCAGGCACACAACAAAACAAGTCATTCCCCTAGTGACCTAAGGAGACTAGGCAATAAGGACATATCTGAAAGGTAGTTCATATAACTATTATCTTTTCATTAATCATTTTAATTTTTTCACAAGGAATCTAAGGAGTCTCCATATTTTCCTAATATTTTATTCATGCATCAAAATTCTTATATGATATGCTCAAGAAAATATGGCACAAAAATTAAGGAATGCGTAGCAACAAAATATCAAATAGAAGCAAGAGACTCTACTAAACATGGTAATATCATTTGTTTTCTAGTTAACCATTCTAACTATTCCAAGTTACACAAGTTCAGGATCACCATTTTCCTACTATCGAGTGTAACTTAGAAATTCATCCTTATAAGTTAAAAAGGATTAAAACTGATCAGGTTCTAATCTAGTTCAATCAAAAAGATGACTATGAGTTGAATCAATAAATCATACGTCCTAGTTTTATGAATTTAGATGTTCTATCTAAGATCTGATCAAGATCTTCTAAACTATAGATTATGAATTAAACACTACGAGATTTAAGTTTAATCACATAATCCAAAAAGGATAAGACTCAGTTCTAAGTTTTATTCTGTAAGTGCTCTACTAGTTAGGGCCAATCTTATTAAGTAATCAAACTTAATAGGATGAATCTCCTATCCTAAAACTAAAGTTAAAAGACAAAATAATCAAAATAAGTTGTAAAATAAAAGAAAAGTCTAGAAACTATTAAAACCAAGATTTCACCTATTGAGCACCTATTTACCTAATTTATGAACTCTAACCTATGATTTAGTCCTAGTCTCAGGAAAGGTCGTTAAGGTGTAGTATTTAAGACTTAGAAGAATCCTAGAATCTAACATAAGGGTTGATTTCACTCACTTAAATGTCACTAATATGATTATAACATTAATTTTAATGTTTTGGAATGTTAAATAAAGGTTAGCGGTACTTAGTCCAATCTTAGGGCAAAATGACCATTTTGCACCTACTCTAAGGGTCAAAAAGTCAACTTTTGACTTACAGGTTAGAATTGAATTCTCTTAGTTCCAACTGATTCTTTACTGTCTAACTTGAAGATAGACAGTAAGTACATCCAATTTGGACTTCAAATGGTCAACTTATGACCAAAATGAGGCCAGTGGTATTTTGGTCATTTTCTAGATTTCTAGGGCTTAGGTCCTAAATATTATTTTAGTTTATTGATGACATTGATATTTTAAACTAGTTAGGATCTTGAATTTTTAAATTTGGAGTTGATTTGACTAAGTTATGCTGCTTGTAGTCTAGGGGCATTTTGGTCATTTTTCACTGAGAATTCTAGGGTCGACTTTTTGTCCTGATGTCTAAATGAGAAAACTAATGCTACTACAGTGATGGGGCCGCTCTCCTGAGCATTTTAAGACCCATAGTGACTATGTTCTGATAACTGGATAAAAAGTTATGAGGTTCTAAAGAAGTCCTAAAATATTACCTCATTATGCGTACCCCGAAATTAATTTTTGACTTACATTATTTGATTCCTTACATTTTCTGATCAAAATGAGACCTATATTGGCTATATTTGGATCATCCTATAAAAAGTTATTAAACTTTTAAGTTTTACTATTCAAAAATACAATTTGAATTATTTTACTATTCATTTATTCAAATTGAATGATTTTACTATTCATTCCTAAAGTTATATATATTTTTGAATTTATTATTAGACTTAATTATTAATTAATAATAATTTATCTATTAATTAATAATTAAATTATCTAATATTATTCTTTTACTGTTGAAAAGTCATTAGCACTAATTACTATTTAATTAACATTAATCACCTATTAATATCTAATTAAGAATAATTAATTATAGTTTACTGTTGAATAATAATTAATTATTCTAATAACTGTTAAGGTTTAATTAATATTAAAATAACCCTAATTAATCTCTTAATTATTAGTTAATTACAGTTAATTAATTATAAGGTTACTATTCAAAAGTCATTAACAGAAATCCTAACTAATTAGTCACTAACTGCAATTAATTAGGTTAACAGTACTTAAATTATTTTAATTAACAGACAGTGGGCCCACCTGACATGTGGCACTGCCAGAGGCTGCCACGTGGCACTATGGGCCCCACAGGGAAGCCGAATAGGCTCGGGTGAATCGGTAGTGGGCCCCACCTGACACGTGGCACTGCCAGAGGCTTCCACGTGGCACTGTGGCCCCACAGTGAAGCCGAAACGCCGCGGGTGATCGGGCAGTGCGTCCCACTTGACACGTGGCGTGCCAGATGGCTTCCACGTGGCCCTGTGGGCCCCACGGCCGAAGCCAAAGAGCCACGGGGCTCGGGCTGTGGGCCCCCACATGACACGTGGTGCGCCGGATGGCTGCCACATTTCACAGTGGGCCCCACGTCCGAAGCTGAAGAGCCGCGGGCTCGGTCGATGGGTCCCACTTGACACGTGGCAGGCCCTGATGGCGCCACGTGGCTCGGTGGGCCCCACCTGGCTTACGTGGACCCGGCCGCGGTTGGGTCGGGCTCGGGTCGACCCGGCCTGACCCGGACGTCACCCGCTTCGCGGGGCGTCCCGAGGGTGCCGGGTTAGGGCACGGCTTTTGCTGACCTTCACGTCGCTGGACCACCTTGGCCCGCACGGCTGACGGTAGCCCACGACGGGGCCTATGCGACTGCGGGCGGACCTTTGCCAGAGGTGGTCGTAGGCGGCGACTAGGGGCAACCCTAGGTCCTAGGGTTCGGCGGACGTAAGCTCTAACGATTTCTACTATTTTCCTAATCTCTAAATCGGCCGATCGAACGCCCTTTTGGTCGATCGGCTCCGCTCGATCGATGATCGGGGGATCGAAATAGGTAAATGACAATAATTGCATTTGTTTACATGAAGGATAGAATGGGAATGGGGTGTACCTAATCGACGGTCTACTGCCTTCGGGATCTCGAGAGGACGGGGTCGCACCCTTCGATCGCTTTACTCGAACCTGGAGAGTACCCGAGGTCGAGGAGCATCCCCAGGTTCTTAGGGAAGGTCCCGGCGGAGGCCACGAGGTCGGGGAGGGCTCGGACTGGCCTGGAGGGGCGGCGGGGCGCCGCGTGGCGTCGGGGACAGAGAAGCCGAGGAAGACGCATCCCGAGCCGTTCGATCAATCCCGATCGGACGACTCGGATTCGTCTGATCGGATCAGACGGAGGAAGCGACAGTGTCGGCTGAAACTGACGGCGCGCGCGGTTAAGTGGACAGCGCCGTCAGTTAATAAATAAATTAATATATAATTAATATTTTAATTAATTATTTAATTCCAATTTAATTCAGATAATTAAATTGTTTCTAGAAAAATTCCAAATATTCACCCCTAGCTAATTGAGGCGTGAGGAATGCAATGGCGAGATCGAATTTTTGATCCGACGAGTATTTTAATTTCTCAATTTCTGGGGTATTTAAATATTATTAAAATATTCGTTGAAATTTTGACGACTTCCGATTGACATGAAAACATCACCCCTAGCTAATTTGGGGTCAATAAACGCAATGGCGATGTCCGTTTTTCGATCGATAGTCAATTTAAATAGGTCAAATTTTTAGGGTTTCTGGATTTTCTAGAAATCAGGATTCGATCCATTTGACTCTGATTTGGACTAGGCCCTAGATGCTGACTCCAATGGAGCTAAATAGCACTTATAATTATATTTAAGACCAAGATTAGTCCTAATTAACTAAGGTAACAACTAGGGTTGTTACAAAAGTGATGGCCAATAGACTGTCCTCTCTCTTGGATAAAATTATTTCTCCCAATCAAAATACTTTTGTAAGAGGTAGACTTCTATCTGATAATTTTCTTCTTGCAAAGGAACTTGCTTACGATATAAATAAGAAATGCATTGGGGGTAATGCCATTATTAAGCTGGACATTATGAAGGCCTATGACAGGATTGAATGGAGCTTTCTACTTGCTGTTTTGAGATAGTTTGGTTTTTCTGAGAATTTCATTCAATTTATTTATAAGTCCATCTCAAATATCTGATTTTTTATCATTATAAATGGTTCTAGTCATGGTTTCTTTAAGTCTTCAAGAGGCCTTAGGCAAGGTGATCCTTTGTCTCCTACTTTGTTTATCATTGCAAATCATTATTTTTCCAGAATTTTATCTCATTCTTTTAGCTCTACTAAAGGGATAGCTTATCATAACTCTGCTAGAAGAATCATTTCCCATCTTTCTTTTGCAGATGATACCCTGATCTTTAGTAAAGCTTCTATGAAAGCATTTAACTCAATTTTAAACATCTTGAGCCATATGGAGAAGATTTCAGGGATGAAAGTTAATATGAGCAAATCAAATGTTGTTTTTGGTAAATCTGTCCCTAGTAGTAGAAGATCTACCCTTTTAAATATTTCCAATTTAACTCAGGACACTCTTCCTATAAAATATTTGGGTTTGCCTTTGATGAAAGGTGTAGCTGCTTGGTCTCATTCCTGAAAAATATTAGATGCAATAATCGAAAAGATTAATAGTTGGGCTGCTAAATATCTTTCTTTTGGGGGTAGAATTACTCTGTTACAATCTGTGATTAATTTAATGCCAAATCAATATTTGGCTGTTCTGAAACCCCCAAAAAAGTTTATAAATATGCTTAATAAAGTTTGTAACAATTTTTTGTGGGGTAACTTGGTACTAGGAAATCTATTCACTGGGCAGGATGGGATGACATTGCTATTCCCAGAAAATATGGGGGGTTGGGCTTTTTGCCGTTTAAAAATACAATGGATGCTTTCTGTGTGAAATTTTGGTGGCGGTTGAGG
Organism: Gastrodia elata; assembly: GCA_016760335.1. Lineage (NCBI taxonomy): Eukaryota > Viridiplantae > Streptophyta > Magnoliopsida > Asparagales > Orchidaceae > Gastrodia > Gastrodia elata. The sequence goes on along the minus strand of CM028669.1, from coordinate 77,810,659 downwards.
AATGGTGAGGGCCTCTAGGCTGCTTACATGAAGGATAGATATGGAAAGATGAATCGTATGGTGATTAGGGGTATTAAACAAAATGATTCGGTTATTTGGAGGAATTTTTTAAGGTTCCGTAGTGCAGCAGAAAATTGTATTTTTTGGGAAATTGCGGAGGGAAGTATCTCTTTCTGGTATGATTGTTGGTTAAAAGAGGGTGCCCTTTTTTCTATTGTTCCTGTGATGGGTAGTGCTGACACAAAGATTTCAGATTTTTGGAATGATGATAACTAGAATATTCAGAAACTTAGAGAAGTGATCACTGCTGGTAATATTATCAACTCAATTAGTGAGGTCCAAATAGGAGTGGGTAAGGATATTATGGATGTGGTTAATGGGAAGAAGTTGAAGCCTTGTCTAAATTCTGTAAGGAAAATGCTTCCCTTGTTATATCCTTTATCTCCTTGTGGTTGGTTTAAACTGCCTTCTTCTGCTATTTCTTTTTTATTTAGAGAATCTGGAAGAATTTTATTTCTACAGATGATGTGTTGAAAGACAGAAGTTTTTCTTTGGCTTCAAAGTGTGTTTTCTGTAATAGTGAGGAGTCCTTGTCTCATCTTTTTCTCTCTTGTATATATGCTAGAAGTTTATGGCAAAATTATGATCATCTTTGGCATTTTAATAGCCAAGGATTTTCTCTCGCTGTTCCTGATGCTCTCCTTATGTGGAAGAAAGGGGCAGGTATTTTTGGCTTTATGTTGGCTTGTTTGGTTTGTTGGCAAATCTGGAAGGTCAGAAATTTGTTTAAGTGGAAATCTGTGTGCATTGCGACTAAGAGATCTATTTTTGCTATTGATAAGTTCATGAAAGTAGCTATTTATACTTTTTTTTCCTGCAAAATATTACTTTTCCTTTGTATTTTGATTCTGGTTATAATCTTGCCATCTATGCTTGGAAGTTTGATTTCTTATTTTCTGAAAGTAATTCTATTATGTTCTTTAAAGTGAAGTTAATGAATATGGGAAAATTGTTTTGAAAGTCTCCTGGTTAAGAAATGTGTTGAATTATTTGGTCTACAGTTGCTGGGAATACAAATTTTCCATGGATGGTATTCGTATGTGGATGATCCCTTGGATTTTTATTTACTGTATAGTTTTGTCAGGTGGTGCTATTGATTTTGTGTATCTTTCGGGTGATGAAGAAGTAATGTTGTATGGTAAGAACGAGTTACGTGATAAAGGTAGTGTTATTTCAAATCTGTATCAACTCTGGATTGAAGATTTCAAGATTAGTTTCTGGTGGCTGTGAGTGCTATTGTTAAGATTTTGGCAAAGTTTTGTATTTTTCAAGTGATCGTCTATCTAGAGCTAGATGGCAGGTACTTTTGAGTACTCAATGCAACCGCTTTTTTTTTTCTCTGCTGGCTCCAGGTTTGTTTATTTTAGATTTTGGTTGGATGTTGGCTAGTATTATGTGGGTTTTGTAGGTCGTATTTTCTCTTTTATCTGGTGCTTTTTTATTATGGTTTTTTCCTAAGTGGCTGTGATCGATTTCTCTGCTGAGGTGACCATCAGTCTATTCGTTCAGTTTTTATCTGCTATGGAGTTATCCCGATTGTACTTGGTCCTCTCTATCTTCTGGATAATACCGAGGGGTATTTGAGTCTTTTCTGCTTTAAGATTTTGGTGTTTGAGATTCTTCGGCTGGAAAGTCTTTATATAGAGTCTGCTTCGGTCCATAACTCCGCTTTTTTGTTAAGAAAAAGGAAGGAAAAGAAAAAAGAAGGAAGAAGGTTCTGTTATTTTCTCTTTCAGGTTGAAGCTAGTTTTCAGGTGGTTTTTCTTCATTGTTATCATGATGGGATCAGTCTTGAGCTATACCTATCTAGATAGCTGTGCGGTGGTTTTATCAGTCTCTTATGGAATTTACTCTTTTCTTGCAAAGAATCCTGATCTGTTCCTTCTAGTCTCTTGCCATTTTTCTCTTTGGTTTCTGTTGGCTTTGAGTCACTGGTTTTTTAGCATTTTGATTCTTCTTTGTAAGAGCGCAGATTGGACTTTTTCTTGGATTCGAAAGGCCCGGGTTTTATCAGGTGCTACAATTGGGTGCTTATGGTGGTTCTCGTGGATGAACTCTTTGGGATCATTTGCAGCAGTTTGTCAATTATTCATTAAATGTCTTGATCCGACAATGAGTGACTTGCTGCAGCTACTAAGGAAGGTGTTTAATATTGCTTGGAAGGTGACCTGGACCCTTGAATTGGGTTTAATTTTGTTTTTAGCAATCTATATTTTGTGTGGATAATTCAGGTAACTGCTTTTAGAGGGAGTTTTGATTGGCTGAGCCAGTTTTATTGTAGCCCTATTTTTGGCTATTTTTTGCCTTTTGGTTATCCTTGTGAAAATCAAGTCCATCTGTGGATTGATTTTCTTGAAGGATTACTGTTCAGGTATAGTTTGTAAAAGCTTTTCTGAGTAAATAGAAATGTGACTCTGTTTGTTTAAATATATATATATATATATATATATATATATATATATATATATATATATATATATATCTGTGTGTGTGTGTGTTATGTGTGTGTTTGTGTGTGAGTGCATGTATGAATAGTGTTGTACCTAGTGGTTGAGGCTCAGGATTTGTTATCCCAAGCTATGGGTTCAAATACTACTAGCCATAACAAAGAAACAAAAAAAAAAAAAATATATATATATATATATATATATATGTATATATATATATATTTATATATACACTATTTATCAATTGGTGAAGACACTTAGTCAATTTCTTAAATCAATTAGGAATTTGATTAGTCCTAATCATTAAAGTTAGATAACAAATAAAATAACATAGGATATCGCACATTTTACAATGAATAAATATAATTCTTTATTGCTACTATGCATTGAGCGTAATTCCTTAAACATCATGTTAAGACATTCGTTTATAATTTATATTTAAATAATTTGGATAAGGGGTTTCACTCTAGGTGGATTAGTCTATACAGATATTGGAGCCATGGCGGGCTATGGAGAGATCATAAAACTACACATATCATAGTGGTGGAGTGTGTAGTTATGCAGGATACCGCATTACATAAAGTTAGATAGATGTGCTTGATTCCTTGTTTATTCTGTACGCTCCCACAGAGCATATTGAAAAAAGATAAATAAAATTAAAAATTAACTTTCATATTATGTGCACAAGTTTAAAGATTGTGCAAGATGGGTTCTATTATACAGTTTTGAAGACTGTAATTTACAGTCTATTTCAGTCATAAATATTTAACCCACATTACTTACATTTACTTTCATTACTTCTAATTGTTTTTGTATATACTATAAATAAATTTAATTATAGTATTTTTCAAATTACTTAGCATAGATTATGTTAAGCATATTTACTTTCAGAATTTTTCTTTACATATACACTTGTATACATATGCACTGCTTTTAGTTGACAAATTTTGCAGGATTGTTATAGCCTATGCTTGTATGTATTTTAGTACATTGCATATTCATTTTTTTTCTTTTCCTTTACTTATTCCTTGTATTGTTTCGTTAATACTTCCAGCACTACTTATATAATCAATTATAAATGATAAGTGTGATATGCTATAATAATAAATCACAAAACCTAAAATGTACTTAGAATTTTCAAGTCTTATAAGATTTTTTCTTTTTTGGATATGCCCTATTGTATGAGATTGATATGGTAGATCATTAGTTTGAATAGGATCCTAGATGTGAGGTAGAGATTACCTAGGAGGTGCAGCTAGAGCAACCTTGAGGTTATTATTGCATTTTTCTTATTTAGTGAGAATGAGAGTTTTTACTAATACTGTTTGTATACATTAATATATTTATATGTCTTAACTTTGTTTTTTATGGATGTTTTTATTTACTTTTCTAGAGTGAATGGAGCTAGACTTGTATGTTTTTCTCACTTAGCAATTATACATTTATTTCCTTCTCAATTAGATTCTTAGCCTTAGTAATACTTGATATTGGATTAATATTAATAACCAATATTGAATATTACAGTAGCACCTAATGTTGGGTAAAATTACCTAATCCAACATTTGCACATTACAGTATTTCATTTGTACATGTGCTATTATAGTTTACATTGATAGGATCTTGCGCACCAAGTCGTTACACTCACTAGAATGAAGCTTAAGCCTTATGCAAGAGCTTGGGACAATTGGCAGGCCCTGGACATCAAAATATCAAAGTTGGCTTGTCAATTTATGGTCTCATTAAGTTTGCTTCTTAGAGCTACTTTCCTTCAAATGAGAAGATTAAACCCACTCATCTAAGAATGGGAAGAGTATAAGCATTGATAGAATTGGCTATGATGGTCAGGAGGATGCAAAAAAATGGGAAAATTCATGTTTCACCCATTGCAAAGTGAAATTTTATGAGGTTACCATTAAGAACTAAATTGCCAATGCATAGGATCATTACCCTTAAATTATAACCAGATGGTAACCCTACCATCATATGACTAAATAATTTTATAGTGGTTAGAGTGAATGTGCCAACAAGTAGTAAATATAAGAAATTAATTAGCATCATAATCAAATAAATTAATAAAAGGTACTTAGTAAAAAAAAATAGTACTTGTAATAATTCCATATGCATCATTTACTTATGCACCAACATATTTAAGTTTTTCACATGATTAAGTGTCCATACTGTAGACATGGGAACATTTGGCTTTCTTGAAGAATTATGCTACATAGGAGATATTCCATCTCCAAAATTATTATCATACATGTAAGTTAGTGGTTGCCATTGATTGGCTTCTTGTAAAGGAACTCCCTTTATTTCTGCATTTAATGAATTAGTTTTTATTCATAAGGTAGTCTACTTTTAGATTAACTTTCACAAAATTAGCACAATAGAAGATTTCCTTTAATTTTCTCCTCTAACTTGCTCATTAAAAAATCTCATTCCTTGCTAAAGGGCAAGCCATATGTTCTTTGAAAGTTAATAATGTGGTTCAATTATCTTTCTCTTGGAGCAATAAGCTGCATAAATATTATCTTGGTTTTATAATAATTTGGCTATCTCTACCATACCTACAAATTTTGGAATCCTATGAGTTATTAATTTCTACTAGTAAAATGTTTTAATATAAATAGTTGATAAGAAATATCCGTATCAGCCATAATATATTGGAAAACTTGGGAAACCTAGCAAATTCTTTTTGATTTTCTGTAACCATTCAATTTTCTTAGTTTATCTATAAGAGATCATGTCTCAATACTTGACTAATCAATGGTGGTACAAATTTATTAAGGAATATCACATAAATTTACCCATAAAATAATCCTCTCTATTCTTTGTTGGGAAGCTGTTGTTGTAATATATTTCTACCACTATTTTATCAATCGAAGCAGAGGTTATACGTCTAATGTCAGTTTACTATCCTTCTAGAATTTGACACACTTGAACTTTTTTCTCAATATGTACAACCATTCTTTGGCTTCTTATTTGACTGTACCGCTAAACTTAGGAGGTTTAAGTCCTAGGTCTATAAATTTCAAGGACATTCTCAATGGATAGTTGCATCAAGAAAGTAAGTTGGTTTATATTGTGTTGTTCCATCATGCTCATAATTTTTAGAATGACATCAATTTCATTATCTAACAATGGACAAACAGCCTCTGGTGTAGGAGAATTTAGATTATTTTGACACTTCGATAGTGAGTTAATAATGTTCTAGCTTTTCTTATTCATAAGACTTAAAATTAAAATGCTAATTTTAGGGCCTCATAATTTAAATAAGGGCTAATTAACTTTTTTAGTTGCTCTTAATCTTAAATATTGTGGAAAAACTTAATTGATCAAATAAAATGAATATGAATTAATTATACATTCAATTTTCTCAACATCTTACCTGGGGATTAGGTTTAAGGAAAAAAGAAGGGTGAGTAAGAATAAAAAAATTAGATTCACAGTCAACTATACCAAGAAATATTGATTTTGTTTTGTGTATAAATTACATTCTCAGAATGAGCAATACTAATATCACATTAAGAGTTTCCCAAAAGTTGAACTAGTTTTACATCTAAAATACTAATAAATACATTAAGAAAAGCATAATTTTATAATACAATACCTCCATGTATGTCAATGAAAATATTTTTTTCAAACCATTAATAATCAAAATTTTGCACTATAATTAAAAGTATCGAGTGATAACACTATAAATAAAAAGTACTTTCAAATCTAATGTGAATATATCTCATTCTCATAACAATCTTGATTTTTAAGTTTTGTATATAATAGTGTAATTGTAGTAGATTTTGGTTCTCAGTATAGAAAAATAAATATGAAGCAGTGTAACAAATCAAGTACAAACAAGTATATTTGTCTTCAATTGTAATAAAAATAAAATAATAATAGTGTTTATCTTATGTTTAGTAAACTGTTCCATAGAGTTGTAAGAGTAATACATATCCAATAAACATTTTAGCAAGCATGCATGTTAATCATTAAATTATTATAACAACATGAATATAAAATATTTGCCCAAATATGGTAACTTTAAAAATAAAGTTTTTATGATTATTGACAGACCTAATATTAGTGTGTTTGCGTGAACACGCAAGTGAACATGGCCTGAAGAAATATAAGAATGATTAATTCTCTAGATTTATCATCCTTCGAGAACAGTATGTACTGGTTGCTAAATTCTTCCTCCTTTTGATAAACTTTGAATGACCAAATGTTTGAGATGTTAGCCAAGCTAAATTAAACAAATTTATGCAAATGGGTTTTGTAGATCAATTGCTTAAGAATGGGGAGAATAAGGTTTCAAGCATATGATTTGTAATAGATTGATGCATGAGATTTCTTCATTCAATATCCTTAATCTTTTTCTATTTTATTCTTATTATTTCATTTATCAAGGGGCTACTATTTACAAATTAGCATTCCTTGCACTTATGCCTTATCTAGTGCTATCATGAACTTACAATGGTTCTAATTAAGCACACAGATAATTTTGTGATCACTTTAGTGATAAATATTATCCTTACATCTAAGTGAAAAAGTTTACATATTCTCTTTGTGATCACAAAATCTTGATCCATTCACTACTCATACGCATCTATTCCTAAATAAGCTATGAAAATGAGCAACAAATCTCTAAGAGTTTATGTCCCATCACTCACAGCTTACGTGCATAGTTTTTTCAATTAAATCATTAATGAGCATAGACAACTGTGAATTAGTCTGAGCTCACTTGCATCAAATTTCAACTTCACATATGGATAAGCAATAAAGCCTATGTGAGCTTATCACTTCATCCACAACTATAACATGCACATCTCTTTGTATTCAAGTTAAAAAGTGGGCCATGGTGCTCACAGATTTTCTTAGATTATTATTCATAGCTCAGTTGTGTTGAATCTTCAAGTTAAAAGCAAGAGTACGAGCAATGAAGCTCAGCAAACTTATGTAACTTTGTTTGCACCTTACACATATTTAATGCATAAGTTGTAAATATGAGATGACCATCTAATCGTGTGAAAGTCTTATAATATGATATATTTGCAAATATTTTTTCTGAGATGAGCATCTAGCATAGCGAAGGCCTTATAATAAGATCTATTTGTAATCATTTGCATTTAAAGATATAAAGATTTTAAGATTTTAAGATATAAGGCATTCATTCAAAATATAAAGACATTCAACATAAAACTAAATGATATTTCATTAAATTAATGAACTATTTTATATGCACGGGGTCTAATACATCTCAAATCTCTCTACTTAACCTTACCCAAAAAAAGTGTTTAGGCTAACATTATAAGGAATATGGAAAAAAAAATACAAATACAATACGATGAACTCATGATTTTCTTACAAGATAAAAGAATAAAAAAAATAGGTGTCAAGATACAATATACATGAACAACTTTTCCAACAATCTGTTTTTCTTCTATTTTCTTGGTTCTAGGTTCTTCTCTCTTGGTTCGTTATTCCTTCTCCTTCATTTGGGTTATCGTACTTTTCTATAGGAACTCCTTAAAATATTCTCTATGGTTGGAGTTCTTATCCCTCCTTTGGTATCCAAAATATCTTAATTATTTTGCATAGTTTCCCTTAAATAGTAATCTTTTTATTTTTCTCTGAATTTTGACTTTAATTCCTCCTCCTAGCTAGTCTTGAAGCTTGGGATTTTTAATTGCACATTCCCTGAATATTATTTTACTCCCTCGTAGGAGTTGAAAGGTTTCACTTTTTCCTTAATTTGGCCTTTGGAGCTGAAAGGATTATTTAAATAAATCTTTTGAACTCCCAAAGATTCAAATTTTCTTTATTTTGGACAGCAGGCACTATGATGCGCTACGACGCTAGGGATTCGGGCTCTCATTTAATGCATTCCACCTTCAAGAATTTTATATTGTGTTACGACACGCTTTATTAGGCAGCTAGCAGTAGTCAGGCATAGCAAGGCACTCTGACATTCATTCCTCAATTAATGCCTTGAATAATTATTCCTAGGATTCGAACTATAGTGCCATGCAGCGTGCTCTACTATCTGCTCTTAGATTAATGGCCTTAAATACCTTCTTGAATGTCTGTTGCAGTGTACTCGGGCGCTGCTCTTAGAATAGACAATCACTATAGCGTGCTGTAGCACCACTCTTGTGGTGCTTTAACACCATGGTGCGTTGTAGTGTTCTGTGCTTTGCTAAAATATCTATTTGGTGATTGTGTGCAGATTGATTCATTGAACTAAAAATTCATAAGACATACCAAAATTTGCTGAAATAACAAATAAGTCTACAAAAAAAATTAATTGTTTTTGTAGGAAAAAGTCTATATAATTGGGGTTCATCACACCCCCATACTTAACTTATTGCTCATCATCAACTAAGTTGATAAAATAGCCTTTAGATAAATTGGAGTTTAATGAGTGAGAGCTAAATTATTTGGTTATTTGATTTAAATTTTCCCAAAGTAGGATCAAATAATTGGCACAATGTGATTAATTCTAGAAAGAAATTTTTTACTAAATGTTTTCAGGTTTTTCATGAAACTTTCCTTTAGCTGGCCTCTACTACTCTTACTCAATTTAAAAGTTATAATAAAATAGGGTCTAGGAGAACTGTAGCTATTTTTGAAATAATAGATTATTGTGGTTCTTATGTGAAACTGTAAGTACCATTTGTACTTCTTATCATGAAATGCAATGCTTTTCTTGGCAAGTGAGACATTTTTCTTCATCACTTTTCTATCTATTTCATTCTTGATGGGAGAGAATATTACTTCATCCATTATATTAATTCATAAACTTTTATATATATGTCATATTTAGCATATGCATTACATTCATTAAGTCTTTTAGAAGCTTAGCACATCCAAATTCAACCACCATACCATTTCTCACTTCACAACCACTGCTTCCCCACACATAGTTTATTTCATCACTTAAATTAAGTTGTGAGCGTGTTTTGGTTAGTTATCTAGTCTGTTTCATCAAACCCTATTTTGTTTGGTTTTAATTTCCATCAAGTTTTTTATCACAAGCCCAACCATTTGATGCATATAATTAGAATTAGTTCTAAATTAGAGTCAAAATTTAAGGTTCTCACTTTAATCATACAATTTTCTAATTATTATTAATCGATACTTTTTGAACAACAAGATGTATGAATAATGGACATAATGTAAAAAAAAATCAATAAGAAAATAAGATAACATAATGTAACAAAATAAATAGAAAAAACTACCACATGGTTACTCATTTTCTTCATCATCATTATCATTTTCTTCTTCATCAGCATGATCAAGCCAAAAAATAATTGGAGGTTGCATGAGTATTGGTGGGGTAATAAAAGTTGTATCACCTAGGCTACCATGTACATGCTAATTTTCAAACATGTTCCCAAGAGTGTTGTTGAAATCCTGAGTGTACTTACAATGATTGTACACATTGGTCTCATAGTATTTCAGTCTCGTGTCAATGCGCTTCCCTGCCTGCTTATAATATTCCTCCTATTTGTCAATGTATCCTTGCAAACGTTGTATGTCTTCTCTCTACTCAGTTATATTTGAAGTTCCTTCACTATATCTCTCTCTTCTTCTCTTCTTCAGTTCTTCCTTAGAATAGAATCTATGAATTTTTTAAAAGTTAAGGGTGCCCATAGTGGGAGAGAGAGTTCATCATCATTTATTGCCACCCTTAAATTTGCATATAGATCAGTAATAAGTGAGCCAAATGCATGAGTTGTGCAGTGTCTATTTAATGCCTTCCATAGTTGTTCATATAATATTTTAAAGATGTTAATCGGTCCTGTGGCGACCCACTATTGGGTCAGCATAGCTAATCCAACATTAGGTGCTCACTCTTTAGGATCTTATCGGGGTTTAATATAATAGTGTATTTTGAGGCGCATAAAATACACAGTTCCGTATTCATGATAACATTTAAAAATACCATAATAATAAAAAAAAATTATTTATTGCAAAGATAATAATTGTCTTACAAAATCTGTTACACACTAAGCAAAAATTTAAAACTTTAAGAAAATTAGCATCTAAATTGCTCCATCATGTATCAGCTCCTCCTAAAAGGCTTGATCCAGAGATTTTTCATGAACTGCTGCATATATATATATATATATATATATATATATATATATATATATGTATATGCGTATATGATAGGGCAAACCAAGAAAAAGAATAAAATAAAATATTTAATTAGATACAAAGTTCTAAGTAAGATTTGTAGGATATCAAAATTTATATTTAAGTGGCATGATTCTGCATGAGAAGCATATACAAATAAAATGAGATATTTAAGTATGATATGCTTAGGATTATGAATGCAATCTACATATTTAAGATATGTGCTCATTCTGAAAGAAAATATACAATATTTAATATTTATTTTGTTGGACAAAGTTACAGAATAATCGATGAGTTAGATTCATCTATCTAACTATCTAAGACGTGGGTTCCTTACTGACTACGCATTCGTTATCACTGAATATGTGCAGTCTCCTTATTTCTCTATATATTAGCTAGTCCTCGCCTAATATAGTGTCTGTACAGACCTAAGATCAACCTAAATGAACCTATAATATTAATTTTAGATCATATTTTTTAATTATGAGGATTAAATCTGATATAAATATATTAAAGTGGGTCAAAGCGTAATAACGATGCAAATATTGTAAATAAAATAATTAAATAAAAGGAATAATATTCTTCATTTTATTTTAGTAAGGTAATTAATATTAATATTATCTTGGGTATTTATTTATATATATTAAAAATAAAATTTTATTTTTCTATTAATATAAGTAATATATATATATATTAAAAAAAATTTCTAAATTAAAAGTTGTAGAAATTATGATATATATATATATATAAGAGAAAATGATAGAAATAAAAATTGTACAAATTAGGAAATATATACATATATAGAAAAAAAGAAAATGACAGAAATAAAAGTTGCATAAATTAGAAAATATATACATACATAAAAAAAAAAGAAAAAATGATAGAAATAAAAATTATAGAAATTAAAATATATATATATATATATATATATATATATATATATGTATATGTAATAGAAAAAATAATGACAGAAATAAAAGTTGTAAAAATTAGAATATATATATATATATATATATATATGTATAGAAAAAATAATGACAGAAATGAAAGTTGCAAAATTAAGAAATATATACATATATAGAAAAAAGGAAAATGACAAAAATGAAAGTTGTAGAAATTAGGAAATACATATATATATATATATAAATGAAAATTAATAAATTAAAAAATATATACATATATAGAAAAAAAATAATATAAATAGAAATAAATAATAAAAGTAATAATATTAACATTAATAAATAATAATAAAACATTATTATTATTATTAAAAGAAGAAGAAGAATTGAAAAAAATATAAATTATTTAATTTCTTTTTCATTTTTTACTCTATATTGGCGTTGATGAGGCTTTACTGGAGGTCAACAGGGAGAATCAGTAGTGGCCAAGAAAGAGAGAGAGGAAGTGGAGGAGAGAAGATGAGTGGGAGAGGGGAGTGGGAGAGGAGAAGGAAGTGGGGGTGGGGGAATGAGGAAACTGGAGGCGGAGTGGGGGTGTCTTTATAAACTTTTTTTATTAATTAATTAAATAGTTAATTAAATTTTCTCTCTCCTCCCTTATTTAGATGTGAACAAATTTGTCATCTTCTTTATAAATGCTTTAATTGTTCAATTTGGATATCTCTTCCTCATTCTAATCTCTTCTTTCTATCTTCTCTTTCTCTCTATACTTTCTCTCTCTTCCATTTCTTTTCTAGAAAATATCAAAACATAACATGGATATGTATCTTGATAAGAATAATACATTCACGCAAAAATATTTCAATTTGGAGCAATATTTTATTTTTTATTAATTTTTAAATATAAAAACTTCAAAAATTACTTATCATCAATCCGGAGCTCTAAAATCGACGAAACTTTTTTGTATCCGTTTTATAATATTATTAATCCAATGACACTAAAATTGCTGAATTTGGACCTATTCTTAATATTCTCAATTTACTGAATTTAAATAATTTAAAAATTAATTCAAGAGTATTCATTATTCATATTGCTCCTAAACTTGGGCATTACGATTACAAAAATATACTCTATTTAACGGTATTTTTAGTTTGCCATAATTTTAAAGTCAATTGGGATCCTAATTTTTTAGTTGGGTTTGGTCCTGATTTTCCTAGAAATGACTTGGGTGGTTACACACTCCCCTAATTTAAAACGATGTCGTTCTCGACATCATGCAAACAAAACTTATTTATGGGTGAGAATAATACTTCAACATATTGAACAGTGTTGGGTAATTTTTTCTCACGGAGTCTTCTCTTTCCCAAGTGGCTTATTCTTTTGATTAATTCGTCCATTGTACTTTTACCATTGGGATGTGGCTACTTAATTTTTTATTATCTGAATCAAATATTTTGAGTGGTTCTTCTTTGTAAGTTAAATTAGGTTGGAGGTTGATTGAAGGGATAGACACTTGCTAGAACAGTTTCTATAGATACCTTCATAATGAAGAAATGTGGAATACATTATGAATGACAGAAAAATTATCTAGTAATTTGAGCTGATAAGCAGCATCTCCAATTTTGGAGAATATTTTGAAGTTTCCAACATATCTTGAACTTCACTTCCCTATTATATCAAATTTATGAGCTCCTCTTTTTGGGCTTACCTTTAGATAGGCAAGATCTCCAACTTAAAATTCTAGCATTCAATGTTTAGCATCATGATACTTTTTTTGTCAATCTTAAGCTGTAGCATTCCTGCTCATTATCAGATGAATTTTTTTATTAGTCACCTCAACTAGATCAGATCCATATAGCTGAACATCTCCTACTTTCGTCTAGGCCAATGTTGTGTTACATTTTATGCCCTATAAAGCTTCATATGGGTCCATTCCATTATGTGACTGATAGTTATTATTATATGCAAACTCCACTAATGGAAGGTGATCTTCCTAATTACCACCAAAGTCTAATATGCTTAATCAAAAAAGATCTACTAGTACTTGGTTTACTCTCTCAGTTTGACCATCAATATGAGGGTGAAATATTGTACTCATTGCCAATATTATCCCTAAATATTGATGTATTACCTTCCAAAAATAGGAGGTAAATCAGTCATCACGATCTGAGACAACAGTTTTAGGGATTCTATGAAGTTTGATTATTGATTTCATATATAACTTGGCCAGCATTTTTACTGAATCTGTTTGCTTATTGAAAAGGAAGTGTGCAAATTTTGTTAGACAATCTATAATTACCCAAATTACATCTACTCTAGTATGACTTCTAGGCAATCCCATCACAAAGTCCATAGAAATATCTGACCATTTCTACTCAGGGATATCTAATGAATATAAAAGTCCACCTAGCCTTTAATGTTCTGCCTTTATAAAACTACATACATGACATTTATTATTTTATTCAGCTACATCTTTCTTTAGTCCCGGCCACTAAGAGGTCTCTTTCAGATCCCTATACATTTTATTATTTTCAGGGTGAATTGTGTACCCTGAGTTGTGAGCTTCAATTAGAATTTGATTTGAAATGTATGAATCATTTGGAATCGAAATACTTTTTCCATTATAAATATAAACTCCTTTTTGAAAATATATATTATGCGACCATATTCGATGTCTGCTTTTAGCTTGGAATATCCCTTATCATTCACTTGGGCAATTGTTATACACTGCATGAACCCGGATCTGTGGTATTATTTTCAAGAACATTATTTTACTGCTTTCCATTAATAAGTTTTATGCCTAATTTTTAGAATTCTTCCATTAATGGACTTGCCATTATAGCACTTAGGTCTACTTTTCTGCTAAGGGTATTAGCTACGACATTAGCCTTACCTGGATGATATTGTATGTCTAAGTCATAGTCACTGATTAATTCCAGCCATTGCCTTTGTCGATATCTTAAATTTTTCTGAGTGAAAATATATTTAAACTTTGATGATCAGTAAATTTTATATCTCACTCCATATATATAGTACCTCCATATTTTTAAGGCAAACACTACCGCTGCCAATCCTAAGTCATGCACTGGAAAGTTCCTTTCATGATACTTTATTTGCCTAGATACATATGCTACTATCTTCTTCTCTTGCATGAGAATACATCCAAGCCCTACGATGGATGCATCAGTATAAACTTGATAGTTTCTTGTCTCTTGTGCTAAGGTTAGTACTGGGGTAGTTGTTAACGCTTGTTTTAACTACTGAAAAGATTCTTTGCATTGTTGACTCCAAATAAATGGAATTGCTTTATGTGTTAATTTGGTTAAAGGTACATCTATTTGCAAAAATCCAATAATAAATTTTCATTAATACCCAACTAAACTGAGAAAACTATGAATATATGTCACGGTCTTTGGTTGGGGCCATTCTTGAATGGCACTTCTCTTTTTTTGATTCCTTCGGCATCCACTACATGGCCTAAGAAAGCTACTGAATCCAGCCAAAATTCACATTTAGAATATTTGGCATAAAGTTGATGATGCCTTAGAGTTTCCAAAATTGTTCTTAGATGATTTTTATGTTCTTCCATTCTCTCAAAATAAATTAGAATATTATTGATAAATACTATTACAAACTTATCCAAATACGGTCTAAGAATTCTTTGCATTAAGTCCATAAAGATGGACAGTGCATTGGTTAGACCAAATAACATGACAATGAACTCTTAATACCCGTAACAAGTTCTAAATGCTATTTTTGGAATATCTTCTTCCTTGACTCTTAATTAATGATAGCTTGATCTTAGATCTATCTTGGAAAATATCTTAGCTATAGCTAATTGGTCAAATAGATCATTAATATATGGTAAAGAGTACTTATTTTTAATGGTTACCTTATTGAGTTTGTGATAATCAATGCACATTCACATCAAACCATCTTTTATCTTTACAAAGAGCACTAGGGCTCCTCAAGGTGACATGCTTTGTCGAATAAAACCTTTGTTAATGAGTTCTTGCAGTTGTTCGCTTAACTCTTGCAATTCTTTGGGTGCCATGTGGTAAGGTGCCTATGCAATTGGTTGAACATTAGGAATTAACTCAATTGAGAATTTGATTTCTCTTACTGGTTGTAATCTAGACAATACATCAATTAATACATCTTCAAACTCTTTAACAATTTGAGTGTCTGCTAAAGGAATTTCTATCATAATCATTGTTACTAAGTTTGCATTACATCTCTTTCGAATTAGTTTCTTTGCTTGCGAAGCATTGATTAAAGATGTTGAAATTTCTAATTTTCCCATAAATACTTTAGCCTTGCTCCCACCTTTGATAATGGCCTTCTTTCCTTAACAATAAATCATAACTTTATGCTTACTGAGCTAATTCATTCCTAGAATGATGTCAAAATTTACTATAGGTAGTTCTAGCAGGTTTGCTTCATAAGCCATGCCATTTATTGGTATGTTACAGTCACAACATTTTTGTGCCCTCATAAGCGCACCAGATGGTAACCCGACATTTTAAAGCCTAGTTAAGTCATAATACGACAGTTCAAGAATTTTGGCATATCTTTCTGAAATGAATGAGTGGCTTGCACAAATGTAAATAATATGTCACAATATTTGTCATTGAAATATAAGGTTCCTAGGGTTTATAATAAAATACAATTATGCTTTATTTAAATATAATATGAAAAATATTTATAAGAAGAAAGAATGTGGTACATAATATCACTTTATTATCTTCTGGGGCTAGAACTGGGGTGAGGGTATACATCTTTGCATGTGCAGTTTGCTGGGAAGAAGTTGGTCTTCCTTTTTGATTAGTAGCTGGTGCTTTAGAAGTAGTGGGTGGACCTCTCTTTAGCATTAGAGTAGTTATATGTACGAGAGCTAGTCTAGATGTTGGTATGAGTTCTTACCTTCAAGCTGATATGGGTGCTTATCGTTGTATCTGAGAATGATGAGTTATTCACTGATTGTCCATTGTACGGGTTGATTGACATTGATAAAAGTTATGACCAGATTGTCCACACGTATAACATATTCTGCTCCTGTAAAAACAATTACAGTAAGCATGCGATCAGTTACATTTCCAAGCAGGTGTTTGCTGAGCTATTTGATAAACCCTAACTTGAGGCGGTCACGACCTCTTATATTCAATTTGTTATACATGCGTAGATGGGGGCCTTTTTCTTAGCTCATGTACTTCTTTTTATTCCACATGTTCTAATTTTTTTGTACTTTCAAGCATGCATGAGAATTTTGATAATTGAAGAGCCATAAGTATTTTCTTGCAAAAAGGTTTCAATCCTTTTAAAATTCTCAATTTCTAAATTTCTAAATATATATATATATATATATATATATAAATGATAAAAATTAAAGTTGCAAAAATTAGGAAATATATACATATATATAAAAAAAATGATAGAAATAAAAATTGTAGAAATTAAGAAAATATACATATATAAAAAAAATGATATAACTGAAAGTTGCAAAAACTAGGAAAAATATACATATATTGGAAAAAAAATGACAGAAATAAAAGTTTTAGAAATTAAGAAATAGATACATATATAAAAAAAAATGATAGAAATTGAAATATAATAATAGTAGTAATAAAATTAATATTAACAATAATAATAATAATAACATTATTATTATTATTATTAAAATAAGATGAAGAAATGAAAAGAAAATTCCATTAATGGGCGCTACAACGCGCTCAAAATTACATGCTGTCGCTAGAGAGACGGGCGCTACAACGCGCTCTAGCGCGTGCGACCTAGCCGACCCATTTTTGAGCGCCTGAGAGGCAGACGCTAGAGCGTGCCGCAATAGCTGGCACCCGAGAGACGGGCGCTATAGCACGCTGTAGTGCCCGCAGACATGTCAGCCCAGTTTTGAGCACCAAAGAGGTGGGCGCTACCGCACGCCGCAGTGGCTAGCACCCTAGAGATGGGCACTATAGCGCGCTGTGGCGCTCGCAGTTCAATCAACTCAGTTTTGAGCAAGCCTATGTATATTTTCTTAACTCGTTTTTAGGGTTAAGAGGCAAAAATTTTAAAATTCCTTTCAGCCTCTATTGATTTTGGGTGTGGTGGCAGCTCCAATGAAAAGAAAAGAAGGCTCCTAAAGGTTGTGCAGCCACATGGAAAGATGGCTCTATCATTTTTAAATGAGAAGAAGAACTTTCTTAGATGAGTACCTATACGAGCTTACAAAATTGTTGGCAGATTTGTTGAATCTGAATGAGAATGTGTAAGGTGAAGATAATGTCTTGTTAAAGTTGAACTCATTGCCAAATGAGTATGAGAACTTCACCATAACTTTGATCCATGGGAAGGATGCTCTAAATTATTAGGTGACTGTAGCCCTAGTGAACCCCTAATTTAGAAGAAGGGATAAAGAGTCTACCAAATTAGATATGACAGAGGCTCTTACACTCTAGAGGGAAAGACTAGAGAGGAAGAAACAATGATCAAAGAAAAATGCTGACTTCCAGAAAAGAGGGAAATTCAGAGGCCAGAGCATTGGGCGCAATTAAGGCACATTCTATTTGGAAACAAGACATTGGAAGAAGGACAGCCCAAAGTTGAAAACTTAGATGTAGTGGAAAGTTTATACTCAGATGTATCTCTTGTTATTGTTTCAATGAGTCTAGTAGTTGATAACTCTAGTTGGATTATGGATGCCAGCGCAATAAATCACATATGTTCTCAGAAGGATTGGCTTTGTTCGTATAGAGAAACAGACAATGGTGTAGTCATAATGGAGAATGAAGCTACATGCCAGATTATAAGAGTTGGAAGTGTGCTGATTAGGACACACGCAATAATAATTCAAGAGCTGGTAAAAGTCAGGCCTGTATTCAGATATTAAAAATAACCTACTGTCTATTGGGGCCTTTGAAGCTAAGGGCTTTAAGATGATGATTAAGGTAGGGGTTCTAAAGATTAGTAATGGTTCAATGACTTATATGAGAGGAGTCAAATAATAGAACCTCTACTACATATAGGGAAGTTCAGTGATCGGTTCAGTAGATGTGGCTAGAGACTCTGAAGATGCTATGATATTGCAGCATATGAGGCTAGCACATGCAAGGGAACCTTCACTGAGAGAATTGGAGAGGGATGGACTCACTACTAAAGGCATAAATTGTTGTAAATTATAATTTTGTGAACATTGTATTTATTGCAAGAAAACATGCAACACCTTTGATGTTAGCTTCCACAACACCAAATATATACTAGAATATATACACATAGATGTTTGGGGACCAATGAAGCTTGTATCATTTAGTGGTTGAAGGTATTTTGTTTCTTTTATAGATGATTACTCCTAATTTGTATGGGTGTACACTTTGAAGAGCAAGGCTTATGTACTAAAGGTTTACATAAATTGAAGAAGATGGTGGAAAATTAAATGGGCAAGAGAAACAAGATGATTCGATCAGACAATGGAGGAGATTTTCACCTGGTTCTTTTGTAAGAGAATGTGAGGATTCAATGATACAATGCCACTTCTTGATATTGAGTAGTTCTCATTAGGTGGAGGGTAATATAAAGACACCATCGTGCAGACAAAGAGTGGAGTTTTATGCTACACCATTTTCTCCTTAGAAGTCTTCACATCACATTGAGGATACTCCTATAGATGAAAACCACATTGGTGATGATGAAGAGCAAAGTAATATTGATGGTAAGACTCTAATTTAGAAGTCAATTACTAGAGAGAGACCCAGAAGAAATACAACTCAGCAGTCAGCTTGGCTCAGGGACTACATTATACTTGCACTGTCCATATTGGAGGATGAGGTCCCCTCTTATTTTAAAGAAGCAGTGTGGGCTCAAAAAAAAAATTATGTAAGTAGGCAAAGGATAAGGAGATGGAGTCCCTTCAGAAAAATGAGGCATGAAGGCTGGAGAATCTCCTTCTAGGAAGAAAGGCTATTGGGTGCAAGTCAGTGTATGTGAAGAAAGAAGGAACTTAAGAAGCTGATGTGCACTACAAAGCATGATTTGTGGAAAAGGGCTTTGCTCAAAAAGAAGGGATCAACTATAATGAAGTGTTCTCCTCAATTGTTAAAAACTCATCAATCCGCTTGCTCATAGCTTTGGTGGAGCAGTTTGATTTGCTGCTTAAGCATCCTAATGTTAAAACAACATTCTTGTACAAAGAACTTGAGGATGTGATATTTATGGTGTATCCCCCAGGGTACAGTGAGTCAGGAAAAGGAGACCTAGCATGCAAACTGGAGATGTATCTTTATGGGCTAAGGAAATCACCAAGAAAATATTATAATAAATTTGATCAGTTCATGCAAAAGGAGAAGTGCCAAAAAAGCCAGTTTGACCATTATATGTATTTCAAAAGGTTACCTCAAGGTAGCTTCATTTACTTACTATTTTATGTCGATGACATGTTGGTGGCTACTTCAGATCAGTCTGAGATGGGTCATAAGAAGGATTAGCTATCAAAAAATATTGAAATGAAAAACCTGGGAAAGATAAGGAAATATTGGTAATGGAAATCCGTAAGGACAAAAATGCAAGAAAGATTTGGCTAACCAAGAAAGGGTATTTGAAGAAACAGGTTCTTCAACACGTCGCAAAGCCTGGTGCCAAAGAGGGGGGTGCTATAGAGCTCCACAGCGGCTGTTTCTCCCGCGGCCCGGTCAACCTAGTTTTGAGCAGCTTATATATAGTTTCTTAACCCATTTTTAGGGTTAAGAGGCAAAAATACAAAATTCCTTTCAGCCTCCAATAGTTTTTGGTATGGTGGCTGCTCCATTGAAAAGAAGAGATCTTTCCTAAGGATTGTGTAAGGGTTTATAAACCCTAAAACTCATTGTAATCCCCATTCTCAATAGTGAACTTTTCTGCTCTACTCTTCATGGACGTAGATGTTATCAATGAAGCACGTCAATCCCTTTATCTTGTTGTTGTGATTATTTGCATTTGTTATTTTCTTGCTTTATTTTGGTTTGCTCATCATTTCAAGCTTTATTCTGTATTGCTTTGTAACCCTTACATATTTGAACTCCATTTCCTTAGAGGGGGGCAATTCACTTGAGAATTTATACTTCAGGCAAATGTACTTCCGTACCCATGGATTTAATGCCCACTAGTTTTACCTTAGTGAATATAATACATTTTGTGAGCAAATTAGTTAACATATGTTAGGGTTGGGCATTTCCACAACATGGTATTCAATGTGTGAGCTATTAATGAAATATATATGCATGATTAAGTATTTTACATGCGTGAATTTTTTGGTGTTTTATTTATACGTTTTAGCTTCTTTCTCTTTCTTAAAATTATATAAAATGTTGAATGATTTATCAGTTAACTTGCAAATATACTTACTTATTAATACTTTAATTGACTCCACTCTTGAATTTTTTTTCTTCTTATTAGGATGTGTATAGGGAGTTCAAATATAAGATAACCATTAGCTGGACCATTGCACATATTAGAGGGGTTGTTCAAACAATTTGCATGAAAAAGATTTTGATGGAAGATAACTTTTAACCTTTTGTGAAGGTTAGAAAAGATCAACCCTAAATATGAAAAGAGGTGGTAATAAAAGAAGTATTAAAATTATTGATGTATGTATTTTATTTTTTTTAGGTAGCAGTTGGATCAACCTCATGCAAGTTGTGCTTAAAATGGAAGGCATCATTGAAAAAACTAATAAAAAGAATGAATTGATTCATTTATAAATAATAAGAGTTTGTGAGTTTGTATAGACTATAAATAGTCGAACAAGGCAAAAAGAAAGGGTAATTTTCTAATTTCATTTATTGATCAAAGATGTTGGATCACTTTGTAAGACATCCATGCTATTGGTTCCTGAATGGCTACTCGAGATATACTCAAATTTTTATAGACCCTAAAGATTAATAAAAGACATCGTTCACCTACCTCTATGGAACATTTTCTTTAACAATGATGCCCTTTGGACTCAGCAATGTGTCGACAAACTTTTAGAGATATTCATAGATGATTTCTCAGTATTTGAAACATCTTTAAAGGACTATTTGAAGAATTTGGGAAGTGTTTTACAATGATGCAAAGAAAGAATCTAGTTTTGAACTGATTAAATTGCTACTTTATAGTGGAAGAAGGTATCATTTTGGGCCACAAAATCTTGCAAGCCAAAATAGATGTGGATAATGGAAAGATTAAAGTCATTGAAAAGCTACCTCCGCAATCATCAAGAAGAAGTATGCATAACTTTTTTGAACATGCAAGTTTTACTCTGCATTACATCAGAGATTTTTCAAAGATCTACAAACCCATTTGCAACTAATTAATGAAAAATGCAGAGTTTAACTCTAGCAAATAAAATTTAGAGACTTTTAACTCATTAAAGGGTACATTGTATCAGTCCCAATCATCATCTCACCATGCTGGGAAGAACCCTTTGAGCTATTGTCTGATGCTGGTGACTATGCAGTTGGAGCTATTTTGGGTCAGAGGAAGGAGAAGGTATTCCACGCAAATTATTATTATTGCTAGCTAATTATACTTTTAGACTTGTATATTTGATTTTCTTAAATTTTTAAGAACTCATTATGTTTTTCTACATTTTGTGAATTTTTTTCTAAACATGAAAAATACTACCACAATAATGCTTCTCATTTAACATAAGAATAAACTAGAATGCAAGTAAGATAATGTCTTATTAAAATTATAATTAATGTGTGTTCATCTATTATTCATATTTGTACTTTTAAAGTGCAATATCTATGTTCAAAGTGGTGGGATATTAAAAATATTTCTTATGTTTGATTATTTCCATTTTTCTTAAATATGTCTTAATATAATCTAAAAGTGCCACAACTCATATCAAAGCATATTTAAGAAAATTAAAGCAAAATTGAATAGAGCTGCTAATGCTCAAAATCATCATACAAATTATAAGAAAATTTTAGCATAGGAACTAGGCTAAACTTTTATTCATATTTTATATGTAACTTGAAAGCCACAAAACCCATGTAAGGAATAGTGATAATCTAATTATATTCTAAAACTCTGATGCATCTACAAAAGATTCACAGATGGATCAAAGCATGGGGTTGTTAACAAGTTCTTATAATCATAAGTCACAACTTAATCTATCATATTTACCCTTTCCAAATATAGTTTTAACTATAAACCAGACAATAAAGGCATATTTGAAGTTAAAACCATCTTAGGTCAATAAATTTGTAACCCCAAATGTTGTAGAATTTTGGCTCCAAGAGAATGAAAATAAAATTATCACTAAATATCTATTTGAAGGTGAAGCTAAGAATTTGATGTCTTAGAAAAATAGCACAAAGTTCAAGGGATAAGATATGGAGAGCATTTCTTAGGAGGATTTCATTGAGGTATTACTTGTAAAGTATGTACTACCATCAACCAAAGAAATAATGTTAAATCAATTAATGAAGTTAAGCCAATGAGGCAATTCAGTGACAAAATATGAAGCCTACTTTATAAAATTGGTCTATTATTCTCCAAAACTAGTAAACATCGAAGAGGAGAAGTGTAGTCCTTTTAATCTAGTATATTAAATTATGTCTAGAGAAATTTGGTACCACTGCAAACTATGGAATTTGCTGACTAAGTAAATAAATAAAAATTGTTGGAAAATAATAACCAAACAATTGTACAAAAACTTAAGAAAATATTATTATTCCCCCAATAGCAAAGGATCTTTATAAGAAGAATAAGCAAATTCTATGAGACTTGTATAAGATATGACACTATGTCAAGTTAATAAGCAATTAGAATAGAAGTATAATAAGCCCCACCCTTATGGATAAAGCTATCACATTGAGAATAACCCTCGTAAATGAACAAATAATTGGTAGTTCATATGTAAATTAGAGTGGTAGGTGTATATATTAGAACTTTATAGCTTTTGATATTTATATCTTTCATGCTTTGGGGATACTTATTTGATATAAAATAGTAATTATTGAGATATATTTATAGGCAATAAGAATATAATTTAAATTCAAATAATCCTATACTTTCTAATTCCATAAAAATAATACATATCTTTATGATTTTAATTTTGTATGGTCAGTCACTATGTATAAGCACTGGTCACATTATCCTAAGAGAGATTGTCACACTTATAAATTTTAATTGTTATTATTATAAAAATTAAATTATTTTTATCATTTTTCTATATATTTGTAGTATGCTTATTTAAAAATTATTAATTTACTAAGGGATGGGTTGGGCCCCCAACCACCAAAACTAGGTGCCTAGGTGCACTTACACAGGCACGATGTAAAATACCAAGTTTTACTTTTTGTTTATCTTAATTTTTTATTTAATCAAATTAGGTGATAATTTGGCCTAATAAAATTTTTAGATTTGTTAAGCATACTTTTAGAGAATTTTTGGTAACTTTCTGAAAGTTTCTCTATTTGCGTACTTTCCAGATCTATTTTAATGTAATTACTTAATTAGAAAATTTAAGATAATTAATTTGATCTCCAATTAAAAATTGGATTTCACCATTGAGCTCTTCACCCCCAAAATAGTTAGGGGTGAAATTTTGGGATTTTTAGAGCCCATCTAATTACCTATTTTTAATTATTAAAATAATATTTAATATCTAAATTAGTTTAACAAGTGGGACTTACCACCTACATATCCTGTCATCTTCTCCACTTGTAGCTTATCCTCTATTCAAACCCATTTTCTATCCCCACTTCCAAACACAGAAAACTACACCTTGCCATCTCAAGCGAAGCTCCACTTCCCCACTTGCACATCCTCACTAGCAGTAATTAAAGACTCCCCTACCACTTACTTATCCTCTAATCTAGTCCATACCTCCCTTCTTTATCAAAACCATCTTGATCTGAACTCTCAGCTTGCACTTTGAAAGTTTGAGAGAAGGGGAAGGAAAGGTGTAGCGCCCCACCCCCAATCCACAATGAGATTAGTTCAAGAGCGGTGTGTCATTCTAGCAAATCCCTCACTTATCATTAGATTAAGGTGTAATTCCTCTATCCACTAATAAGAGAAGGATGTGCCCTGAATAATGCAGCAGAATCTTTCACTAAGTATATACATTCATTAGACTGCGAAAGTAAGGAAATATAAATTGCTATATCCAATCCATCACAATACAAGTAAGAAGTAAACATGCAGCTCATAATAAAATAGTATAGTAAATAAACATACATAAGTATTTGAATTATTATATTAATTTTAAGATAAGTTTAAAATGAACTAAATCACTCATCCTCACAAGCAAAATAAAATGATAGTTATTCTACTAATCTTCTGCCCTGATGCTTCTCTAAGAATGGCTCCTCTTCATGCACAAGGTCCTCAAATTTCTCAAAACCTACAATTATCAGTTTCACAATGATAGGGCCTTAGCCAACAAAAAGAAAATCTAGTTAGACATATTATCTAAGTATATTTTAGGCTGTATAAGTTCATGAGTTTTATGATATCACCATTTTACTTAGACTATAAAATAAGCAAAGCGTAAGGGTGCAACATGCATACAATGGGATATGAAAAGTTATAAATACAGCATTTATAACTGTGCAACATATAAGCAAAAGAATATACCTCAATACTAATTTGTGACAAGGTTAGGCATATTAATATAAAAAAAGTAGGAAAAGTATTGAAAGAAAATGCTAATAATCATACAAATTATGAAAGTTTTAAAGCAAACAATCTATTTGTGATATGTATAAGTAAGTAATAAAGTAAATCTAGCATCCTATAAGTATATAAGTAAGCAGGTAAAGTAAAGGCTAACTATAGTAAAATGCAATAGTAAATAAGTATGTAATGATTGTCATATTAGAAGAGGGCTAAACTAGCCTGCTGAATTTAAAAATTTATATTCTTAGCATCATCTGAGGCTAAGCCGGTAAGTACCTTAGCATCATAAGAGACTAAGGAAGAATAATAAAGGAGAACTGAACTGAGGAGGCAGTAAGTACAAATACAGTAATACTTTAGTTATTTACTTTACTTCGGTGGACATATCCAAAAGTAGCTGAGGAGTCAAAAACATCTGCAAGACAGTTCGGGTTCCAACTTAACACAACACTCCTCAATGAGTAATGTTAAGTAATCCTTCTTTCTCCTTACCCTTATCCAGTAGGGTAAAATGCGCACGATCAACAAGTAACTGAATACTATGCAAATGTTATCCTAATTATTCTATGTTTTTATTTAATGCATCAATACTCTCATATAACATGTTCAAGGTGAAAGCACAAAGTATAAGGGATGCAAAATCAATAATAATTCAATAGTAAGCAAGGGACTCTACTACACATAGGTGATATCCATTATTATTGACTTAATTCATTCTAACTATTCTACATTATGCAGGTTCAACATCTCCAATTCCTACTATCAAGTATAACTTAGAAGCATGACATTATGAGTTAAAAGCAATTAGAGCTGATTAGGTTCTAATTTAATTCAATCAGTATCGCTTACAAGTTAAATAAGTAATCAACACATCCTATTTGATGAAATTTGATGCTCTTAGCTAAGATCTGATCAAGATCTACTAAAGGATTATGAGTTAAACCACATGAATTAAGTTTAATCACATAATCTAAAGGATAAAGCTTAAATACTAAAGTTTAAGTCTAATTATGGACTAATAATTAAGGCAAATCCTATTAAGCATAATCAAATCTTAATAGAATGATCTCCTAGTCTTAGTCTAAAATTGAAAGATAAAATACACAATCAAAATATAAAATCTAAAACTAATAAAACAAAGGTTTTATTCATTGAATAACCCATTTACCCAATGAATAAAATATAACCTAGTATTTATTCCTTATCTTAAGGAAAAGATCCTAGGGTGGAGTGTAGATCCTAAGAAGGTTCTAATAAAGGACTTAGGGGATTTTAAGAATTGATGATAATTATTATAATTTATCTTTATGTGTTGTCCTAATTTACTCAAAGAGGTGTGTGATTAGGACTAAGTTAGAAGGCATTAATTTTACTTAGGATTTTTAAGACTTTAAATCAGAATTTTACCAAATTATTTAATTATGGGGTTAAGGGTTCTAAGTTTATTCCAAATTAGTTTTATTACTAGTTTAATGATTTAAATGATATTTTAGAGGTTAAGAGCACTTAACCTAAATTTTGGGCAAAATGACCATTTTGCCCCTACTTAAGGGTCCAAAATGCTACTTTTTTATTAAGGGATCCAAATTAATCTTTCTTGATGCTAAATGATTATTTATTGTATAACATGAAGATAGACAGTTGGTACATTAAATTTAGACAAGTATTATCCTATGGGTCCAATTTAAGAATTTTAACTTATAAGAGTATTTTGGTAATTTCACTTAGTGAAAACTAAGAATATAGCTAGTTTATTATTGTCTGATGCCCAAGAATTCTATAGAATTCAGAAACACTAAATTCTGATATCTAATGATTAAGTTATGATCATTTCAATATAAAGATTCTGCTTAAGATTATTAAAGGGCATGCTTCACATTAAAAATCACCTCCAAGATCACACAATGCTTAATTTTACAATATTCAAGTTTTAATTTGATATATTTTGGCTGCATTATGGTCCAAGAGTCATTAAAATGTAAGAAATCATAAATCTAGGCAATTCCAGATAGTTCACGGCGCTATGGCACACTGTAGCGCCTTCTAGTCGAGAACCAAGCGCTGCGACGCCAGATGTTTTTCGAGATTTGGGTGCTATAGCGCTGAATCTACTACAGTGTGCGGTAGCAGATGCATCAAGGATTAGGCTTAAGTCAAATTCTGCTGCTGCGCACTGTGGTACACTATGACACGCTACAATGAATTTCTCTTAAAACACGGGCGCTACGACGCGCTGTAGCGCAAATGGTGATTTTGCCTGTGAGAAAACAAAAATGTGTCCTATTTTGCACTTAAATACTCTCGATTTAGGGCACCTCACAGATGCTGCCACATATCGATGGATAGGTATTTCCGAGACCTTTCCATTGATATCAAAATTGACATGAAATAATTATTTTAACAATGCAAACAAAGAGGTTAAAGGTTCAGGTACACAAAAAGAAGGAAAAATAGAGCTGTTCACTTACCCTAAATTTACCAACTTAATGAGCTTTAATAGATTCCATAGCTCAACCACAGATTTCTAAGGATGCGAAGTAAGCATTGGAACAAAAATGAAGTAGCCATTGGGTTAACATGAAGGAAAAGGGAGGTACCTTGGCTTGCAAAGGGAGCTTTCCTTAAGGATCCTTTAGAACTTGAGAGCTTGAGAAGCTGAGAGATCCTTCAGCACTTTAGCAAACATGGAGAATGGGGGCTGAAGGGGTTCTTTTGAAGAGAAGGAAAGGCATGGATCTTAAATGGGATGAGCTCGAGTCATCGCATCACAATTATGGGGAGAAAACTTGGTAGAAAATGGAGAGGAGAGGGAGGTAGAGTCTTGCGTGCATAGGGAGAGGAGAGGCGCCGATGTAGCAAGGGAGCAGGGTACAGCCAGGGAAAATGTGAAATATGAGAAAATTTGATATTTAAATAAATTGTAATCTAATTTATTTAATTAATTATTGCTTTAAAAGTCAGATTTTATAACATACTTGAAAAAATTCCAAAAAATCACCCCAAGCTAATTTGGGGGTGTGGAATTCAATGGCGAAGTCGGAATTTGATTTCGATGAATATTTAATTTTTCTATTTTTCGGGGAATTTAATTAAATTAAAATATTCTCAAAAATCTGATGACTTCCAAACACGTCCAAAATATCATCCCTTGTTAATTTGGAGCTGACAATTGCAATGGTAAAGTCGGATTTTGATTTTGAGGTCAAATTAAAAATCTTAATTTTCTAATTAATTATGTATACTAAAATAATCTAGATTTTTGATTGAGCTTCGAATCACTCCAAATCTTTGAGGATTAGTTCTAATGACTAAATGAACCTAATGAAATAATGACTAGGCTGCAATTAAGATTAGATTAGGCTAAGTAACAAACTAGGATTGTTACTAAAGGTCTGTAGAAGATTCATCTCAGGCATAAGAAAAATCTCCATTTGTTGAACTAAGCTATTTTCTTTCATGACAGTTTAATCATACCATCAAGTTTGCTTGTCTATTAATCATTAATTACGAAAAACTAGGGGCTCGATTGAGCTCGTAGGTCCTCAATCCAGCCTTGTTCCACCAAAAGATAAACATTTATGCATAGTAAAAATCATTAAAACCTGTAATTAAAACATCAGTATTTCAATGTTAGAGCGCTCCATTTATGCCAATTTAGGTACCAATCAAAAGGCCCCAGAAAGGTCTTTCGATCGGCATATGGCCCGACCCATGAAGTGCCCAAAATTGAGATAATTTGGATGCCTAAGGAAGACCTGGTTTGATAAAATCAAGCAGTTAAAAAATATATATGGTGTAAGTGAATTTTATGCTTAAGTGAATCTTAAGCCATTCTATTTGAAGAGCTTAAACAAGGTTAGATTCATCATATTGCTTATGATCTAAGTAAAAGATGAGAGTGTGTCAAATAATTATGTAAAATATTAGTTTGATGTTTAAAATTAATATTTGATAGATTAAATCAATTGAATCATTGTAATATCAAATCATTCAAGTATGTAGATCTACTTGTAAGTTTTACTTTAGCATGTGTATTTTGATCTTATTTCCATTTGAAATAATATTTATGTATTTTAATATGCTTACCACTTAATGAATTTACAAAAATATTATTATAAGGCATGTAACAAAAAGATGAAATATATCATATTATATTGTGTTTGTCTTTGAAGGATGGAAAGCAACACTGATAAACTGTATAGATTAGGCTTAATGGCAGCCCCTAGGAGTTATATGGAGGAATTTAGCCCTTTTAGGAAAAGAGCAAATCCAGTGGAAATACGCCCCATCATTTTCGAAATTGCTAATAAGCTACTAACAGGTAGCGCGAGAACCTCGTAAAGGCTATGCCTTTGGCTTTACCCATTTGGGCTTAGGGGTCTCCTAACTCGACTTTATGATAAATAATGCTTATGATAATATTTATTTCATGCTTTTTATATTTTTAATTCAAGTCTAATATGCAAGACAAAAGGTAATTTGATTTTGAAAATGTTCACTTGTTCTTACTACTATAAAGTTATTCATATCACATTTATATTAATTTATACCTATTATAGAATGATAGAAAGTAACTCTTATAAGAATGGCCTGTGTACTCCTGTCTGACTAGTAATTGTTAATAATTTTTAGGATTTGATAATTTAGCATTTGAAGATCTACTTGAGTTTAAGGAAAGAGCTAGAATTTTGAGAAGTAAGCTGAAGAGAACATTTTATTTGAATCTTTTATTGTATTAATAAAATTTTGTAATTCATATGTATATGGCTCCTTATGAATAATTAGAAACTTATATTTATCCACTTTCAATACTATTATGTATGTTTTTAAGTATGAATTATTCTTTGTAAATTCTCAAAATTGATTTCCAGGCTATCACACACGAGGTCCCACAAGCTTGAGCATGATGGAGATAAGTTGAGACCAGTTTTGCATCAAAAGACATGTACTATCCATTTATTTCGCTTGGCATCTAAGCACAATAATATGGAAGCTCTATGTATCCCCAAATTTTATAAATACCCCTCAAACCAAAGAGTTTTTCCAAAAGTCTAGGGAAACTACTGCAATTGTATTATACTCCCACTTTTAAAAAAGCAAAATTATTTCAAAATATTAGAATCACCCTAAATGTCAAATCAATTATGACATGTGGTGTTCCTTTGATGATCCAATAATCATTATGCTTAACATAAAGAATGCTAATCAAATTTGACCATTGGATCTGTTTAAACGACTTGTATTATTCAGAATCTACAAGAATAATCATAACATTAGGATTAAACAATAATTATGTAATGGATCAACATTTTCTTTCCATTTCAATATGATCCTGTAGATCGATATTATTATATTTAAAATGGGTCTATCCAACGGTCAAGAATAAACCCATTATTTCAAAATTGATCTGACTCGTTAATTCATTGACCAATCAGCACCATTAAATCTAAAATATGGTGATCTGGCTACCAGGATGGAGCTTGTCATTCTAGATTTTATCTAACTGAATAATAAACCAAATATTATTTCTATAGGAATTTAAAAAAACTTAAATTTTATTTTACATAACTCCTAGAATACTTGATCAAATTGGGCACATTTAGTATTATTGGAAATGAAAAGAATGGTACTTTCCAATAGAATATCAGATCTTAGCCACGATGCGCTACAGCGCGTTGCAGTGGCTCGTCAAAAGTTTTTCCCAGACAAGCATTAAATGCGACTGGGGACATGACCTCTATCCTGCATTTTGTCCCCAGCCATCATTCCCTGCTGCAGCCCATTTTATTTGAAAACGGAAGCTTTGAGGTGATGTTTTGGGTAAACAATTGAGGATTATTGTCACCTCACCATAAATGGAGGTTATTGTCATGATGAATTCAGATATTTATATGCAAAAGCTGGTTTGAAATGTGGAGGAGGATGGCAGACCCCCCTTTCCTATAAATACCCCTCCTCTTGACTAGAGGAGGGTTCACAATTTTAGCAAAAATTCTACTAAGGAGGAAAGCCAAGGGAAAAGAAGAACTCCTCAAGGGTGGAAGGCAAGCTCTTGCTTTGGAAGAGGAGGAAGAAGGCAGCATTAGAGGCCTAAGGAGGGAACATTGAGAAGGAGAAGAAGGATTCCGGAGAATTTCTACGGAGTGTTCCTAGTATCTTCCAAACTCCACTTTTGTACTTCTTTTTAGTTGACCATGAAAGGGTCTTTATCCATGTATGTGTTTTTCTTCTTTTATTGTGCAATGAGTAGCTAAACTCCCTTGGGGAGGGTTGGGGGTTAAGTCCCATTTGCATGATGTAATATTAATGCATGAATGTTTTCCCTCAAGCATAATTTGTTTGTGATTTTAATGCCTTACTAAGAAATTCTTATCTAATTAGTCTTGAATGTAATTATGAGAAAAGTACTAAAAATAAACTCCAAGAACTAATTGTCTTGTGCTCCTTAGCTCACCTTAGGTTGGATGCTAGATTATGAGTGCATGAATGCTTGGAACCATGTGAGAAAGTTCATAAGCTCAATGCACCTCAATCTAAGCTCAACCAAAGAGTTGATGCAAGTGATGCTAAGACCCACTAAATGAGCTCCTTAGCTCAACATAATTGAGGTAGAGGAAGGAAGTGTTGAAGTGCTCATAAACTAAGTGACATAGTCATTGAGCCCAACATGTGAATCCCTCATCTCAACTATGTATGATGTGAGTAATGCTCGTAGTGGAAATCAATGCTTGTAAGATCCTAAGGTTTAAAAATCAAGCTCTCCTTGACCATGAGAATAAGATTAAAATTTAAATCCTAAGAATGTTATAAGAATCTTTGTGCCAAAGTAGAACCGAATATGAGTTCATTTTGTTCCGAAAAATTTGTGTGATCTTTATTGCCAAACTCGTTCTTGATAAGTCATATTGTAACTTGTATGAGTAAAAGAGTCTGTACTTAATATGTTTTTGACCTCGAAATAGAAAGAACATACTTACAAGCTAGGCGATAATGAAATTTATCAAACCAGCAAGCTGTTATGGATGATTTTACTAAAAATTTAGAAGAGCCTAGGGGTAGAGCACTTAGAGATTATGCATTACCCATTATTTGGGGAATCAACCATGCTATTGTAAGGCCAAATATAGAAGCCCACACTTTTGAAATCAAACCTTACACACTAAGTATGGTGCAAAATCCGGGGCTCAACTAATTGAACAGTGATTTAAGCGGAATGACCCACTCCAGCGCGCTGTGTCGCACTGCAGCGGGAGATCTTCAAAAGCTCAAATGCGGGAGCGGGCGGTAGCGTGCGGTAGCATAGAACTTGGCGAATGTGTGAAGGATCATTGCACGCCACAGTGCGCCATGACGCGCTCCTGCGCGCTGCAGCGGCCCGCCGAAAATTTTTCCCAGACAAGCATTAAATGCGGCTAGGGACATGACCTCTATCCTGCATTTTGACCCTAGACATCATTCCCTACTACAGCCTATTTTATTTGAAAAATGAAGCTTTGAGGTGATGCTTTGGGTAAACAATTGAGGATTATTGTCACCTCACCATAAATGGAGGTTATTGTCATGATGAATTCAAATTTTTATATGGAAAAGCTAGTTTGAAATGTGGAGGAGGATGGCAGCCCCCCTTTCCTATAAATACCGCTCCTCTTGACTAGAGGGTTCACAATTTTAGCAAAAATTCTACTAAGTAAGGAGGAGAGCCACGGGAAAAGAGGAACTCCTCAAGGGTGGAAGGCAAGCTCTTGCTTTTGAAGAGGAGGAAGAAGGCAGCATTAGAGGCCTAAGGAGGGAACATTGAGAAGGAGAAGAAGGATTCCAGAGAATTTCTACGGAGTGTTCCTAGTATCTTCTAAGCTCCACTATTGTATTTCTTTTTAGTTAACCATGAAAGGGTCTTTATCCATGTATGTATTTTTATTGTTTTCTTGTGTAATGAGTAGCTAAACTCCCTTGGGGAGGGTTGGGGGTTAAGTCCCATTTGCATGATGTAATATTAATGTATGAATGTTTTCCCTCAAGTATAATTTGTTTGTGATTTTAATGCATTACTAAGAAATTCTTATCTAATTAGTCTTGAATCTAATTATGAGAAAAGAACTAAAAATAAACTCCAAGAACTAATTGTCTTGTGCTCCTTAGCTCACCTTAGGTTGGATGCTAGATTATGAGTGCATGAATGCTTGGAACCATGTGAGAAAGTTCATAAGCTCAATGCACCTCAATCTAAGCTCAACCAAAGAGTTGATGCAAGTGATGCTAAGACCCACTAAATGAGCTCCTTAGCTCAACATAATTGAGGTAGAGGAAGGAAGTGTTGAAGTGCTCATAAACTAAGTGACATAGTCATTGAGCCCAACATGTGAATCCCTCATCTCAACTATGTATGATGTGAGTGATGCTTGTAGTGGAAATCAATGCTTGTAAGATCCTAAGGTATAAAAATCAAGCTCTCCTTGACCATGAGAATAAGATTAAAATTTAAATCCTAAGAATGTTACAAGAATCTTTGTGCCAAAGTAGAACCGAATGTGAGTTCATTTTGTGCACGAGATTTGAACTTGTAAGACCTTGAGCTAGACTCAAGGACAACAATGTGCACTTGATTTTAATTACATTAAATGATAATGCTTGATGAATCAATCTACATGAATATCATGTCATGACCTGTGGGATGGCCCCAACTCTCCTCTTTCTTAAATCTTGCTATTTTTACTTAGTAAATATTTATGCTAATTTTAAATCACTCATCCAATACATACTATAGCTTAAACATTACTGAGAATAGATACACCTTAGTAGCAAATCAATCAATTCTCTGAGGATCGATAAATTCCCGGAAAGTCACACTTTCCACTTATTACTTCAGACCACGTACACTTGCGTGCAATTGCAGACGTGTATTTACAGTCTGTCATTGCCCAATATTCACTCCGCTTTCATATTTCTATTCCCTCCATTAGAATAGATTGAGTGATTTAAATGTCAATCAAAACCTTGATAAAGGTACATTATTTCAAGAGTCAACCTTTGGTTGAGATAATCTATGGTGTAGCCAAATAATACTGAAGCTAAATCTAGTCAATTTGGTTATCCTAAGAGAATCTCATGAATCTTGTGAGGGCTATAAAGCTAAATTGAAGGATTAGATTTATTGTTATAACTATTAGAAAGTCAATCTAACAAATTTTGAGGTGATTTCTATGCTTCTCTTTTTGTAGATTTTATGCAAAGAAATACTTATTTTAATTAAAATATTAAATATAATCATTTAAATGGATAATTTTAATAAATATTATTTTTTAATTATATTTAAAATGAGATTGATTGGACAAAATATTTTCTTATCAAAGCTTTTGTAACCTTGGAATTTTTCTCTCCTCAACATTAACTAAGAATAATATAGAAATAAGATGATTTGACATTAATAAAATGCCATAATCAATAAAATTATATTACTAATATTATTATTATTATGATCAAAGATGATTGATCTGTTTAGAAATATTGGTTAAAGAATTATTTGACATCTATTAAAGTTAAAAATTTGCCACAATAATAGAGGAGTAATTAAGTAATTTGTGTGATCATTTCTAAACATTCCTTGTATGAAAAAAATTATTTTTTAGAATCAATAATCGCTTTAATCTCTTATAATGTTTTGATGAAATATATGATCACAATTGATTGCTAGTATGATTTAATGTGGTCAATGTACTATTAATCTTTCAAATTTATATTTGATTTAAAATTTGAAAATTGATCATGAGAGGGGAAGTGAATGTTAAACTTTAGATAAATCTTTAATGGAGTAATAAAAAATATTATCAATTGGATTTTAGAAATCAATCTATACCTTTTGAAGAATATATTTTAAAAATCATGATATAATTAGATTTGGAATATCAATTTGGATTTTATCTTTAAGGAGAGAGGATGCACATAATATATCTATATATACATGTGAATGGTGTTGTAGCCCAGTGGTTGAGGCTCAGGATTTGTTATCCCAGGTCATGGGTTCAAATACCACACATAAGAAAAAAATAATTATATATATATATATATATATATATATATATATATATATATAGATATATATCTGTGTATTTATTTTAAGCATTTGCCAAATTTTATTGATTTGTATACAAATATTATATCATTATTAATTAAATTTTATTAAGGAAGAGAGTTATTGGGCTAAGCAGGTTATGTCACATCACTCGTAAGAACTCAACACTTCATCTTCTTCCTTTAACTAGAATAAGCCATGGAGCACAATTGGCGGCTCTTGGCTCACATGTACCAACTTTTCAGCTTAGCTAGAAGAACAATGCTACAATGCTCAAAAACTTGTCACTAGGCTCTCGACAGTTGTGCACATGTTCCTTCCTAGCTGAAGTTATTTGTGAGCGGTGGAGCTCTAAGATCATTTAATTTTCCATCGCTCTGCTCATCATTTCAAACCTTAAGGATTTGCATTGATCTTCCTTGCATAATGAATATTGTCACATATATTCACAGCGAGGACGCTCTATGTGCATGTCCTTAGTTCTAAAAGGATAAACTAGCTTGATGGTTTTCCAAGTTTAGAAACATTACTTAAATAGATATATTCATGACACATCATTCATCCAAGCAATTTTTCATATCAATAATCAAGAAATGACTAAGGAAGTTTATTCACTGATAAAATTGAGTACAAACACTCTTAATTCCTTCATACAAGCTTATGTCCAACTCTTCCCAAAGATGGTTTAAGCTTCTATTACAAAAGAAGTACAAGAAAAAAAATTCAGGAAATTAAACCATTACATGGTTCTTTGCAGAAAAGAAATTAAGAAAAGAGATAGATAACAATACTAGGAACAGTTGTCGCGTTCACTAGATCTTCTCTCAATCATGACTCCCTTTCCCTTTTCTATTTCCTAAGCTCAATTCCTCTTTCCTTTGGTGGTATCCTATTCCTTCCTTGGGCAGGGCTTCTCTCCTTCCTTCAGGTCTTACACTTTCAAATATTTTGAAACTTGAATGTCAAAATGGGGAACCCTTTATTAGACTTTTCTCTCATGTTTTATAGATTCTGAATACTTCCTTTAGCATTAATGCAGCCACCCTTTCTTCTCCTCAGGAATTAAATGACTTAAATTTCAGATTCTTTGGTTCTCTTGAGAAGGAGGAGAATTAAAAGCGTTTTGGTTTAATGGCTGCTGTGGGAAGTTAAAGTATTTGAGAGTTTTGGCCTTCCTATAATACTTTTAATGCTCTTTCCTGGCAGAAATTTCGATGGGCACCACGGCACGCTGTAGCGCGCTTGGGCGAGCTAAAGCGATTTTGCTTTTGAAATTTTGCTAAGTGAATTTTTGTTGCGGCGCACGATAGCGCGGAGCTCTCTATCTTGTGCCCGCTATGGCACGCTATAACGCCAAGCTCTCTTTCTTGTGCCCGCTTTGGTGCGTGATAGCGATGAGCCCTCAGTTTTGTGTCTGCTGAGGCGCACTGTAGCACCGAGTTCTCTGTCTTGATCAGCTTTGGCACACGATAGCGTCGAGCTCTTGGTCTTGTACCGGCTGCAACGCGCGATAGCGTCGAGATTTAAATTTTGTGTCCGTTGCGGTGCGCTGTAGCGTCGAACTCTCTATCTTGATTCTGCTTTGACACACGATAGCATCGAGCTCTTAGTCTTATGGCCACTGCGGCGTGCGATAGCGCCGAGCTCACGGTCTTGTGAGCACTGCAGCGCGCACGGGCGCACAGGGGCGGTTTTCTTCCAGAATTTTATAATTATGCCATATTTTACTTTGCTCATCTTTTATTTTGAAAAAACAGCAGAAACATATCAAATTATACACTTTTAACATAAAAGTGTTTTATTTTTATTCACTTATTTTACTATAAATATTATATTTATCAAGTACTAAGTAAACATAGGTTATAAGAGTTGATAATTTAAAATATTGAAAATTCATACTAAGGAATTAGATCCCTATTAAGATAATTGCCCTGCAAACCTAAGAATAGATCTTAAACATAAGAGCAACTAATGCTTATAACTCTCAATAGGAAAGTATTAAATAACTTACATAAGACTAGTCATCTTGTAAAGAGTTTCATTTAGATAGACTTAGCATAATGATTTATCATTCCTTAAACCTTAGAGGAGAATATATATTATAAAGACTATATCAAGTCATTATTCCTTTTAGACTAAACCTAGACCATACTTAATATATTAGATAATACAAGGGGTAGTTAAACCTTATTGTGTTATAAAAAGGAGATTAGTTTAGATTACTGAGCTATATAGAATGGTGATCTAAGTTAAGGATGTATGTAAATTCTAGACTTAGTTAGTGGAATTTGTGCTTTTAAAGAGTTATTAGAATTGTTAGTCAGCGAATTGAGATAAGAAGACCTATTATTCATTCACGTTGGTTTGAGAAGAAATTTGAAACATAGAACTATCCTAGATTAATAAATCATGAGTATACTTTTATGAGTCTAAAAGCTTAAGAATAGGGAAAACCTAAGTAACTTAGAAAAGTAGTTCCTCATCCCTATTACTAAAATAAAGATATAAACTTAAGAACTCACTTAAGGTAATCTTTTGGTAACATTTATGTAAGACTTAAACATAATATAAGATAAGGCCTAATGAACCTATACTATTAATTCATCTTCCCTTAGATTCTATTTAGGTTAATCAATCATTAACCTTTTGATAAAACCTAGAATTAAAAAGAGAATGTGCCTAAGAGATTTAGTTTAATAAGTCATCTATAATTATAATTCCTTAATAAATGCTTATAGGATGAGAATAGTTATACTTGTAAGAAATAGATTAAGCTTAAACCAAAGAAACCCTTAAGATAGAAAGAGAGTTTAAAGATCCTTTAGCCTACTTAAGATAGATTCTATCATCTAGGAATTGATAGAAGCCTAATAGGGAAATTTATAGGATCTTAGCTTCTAGATTTATGAAAGGATTATAAGAAGGATTCTTATATATATACATACACACACACACACACACACACACACACACACACACACACACACACACACTCACACACACACACACACACACACACACACACACACACACACACACACACACATATATATATATATATATATATATATATATATAAGTTGCTTTATCACTAAAATAATATCTCATTTAACCCATTAATTTCAAAATCACATTTATCTTATATATTTATACTTCAATAGGCTAAGACATTCAGCTAAGGTATAACTCAATTGGGAGCTTGATTAGCTCCAATCATTAAAAATGATAACTAAAATAAACAACAATTGATATCACATAATTTATAATTAACCTTAATTATCCTTGAATGTTGTGCAGCATTCAGACTAAATCCTTGAACATTCATTCAGACATTATGCATAAATTAAATATTCAATATCTTACATACATATGTATGATTATTATGTACAGACATTAATAAGTCAATGAAGGTTATGGATAGATTAGGAGATCACACATATCCTAATGGAGGAGTGAGTGTATTTTTGGGATATCGAGCTTACAAATAGTTAGGCAAGCACACCTAGCTCTTTTGTTAATTTGTAATTTGCCCGCAGAATAAATTTAAACAAGATAAATTAAATAACATTACATATGACAAAATCATAGTGATTGTGTACTTTATACAGTCTCCTAATTGTACTTTATAGTTTATTTAGTCCTTTATTATCTAGATTGATGGATTATTATATATATACATTATATTATGCATCTATTTTCCCATTTTAGAGATTTTTGGCACCTTGTCGTACTTAACAGTGGGTTAAGACTTATTAATTCAGTATTAAGTACTACAATTACACTCATAATTGGATTAGATTGACTAATATGGCTTCGGGGAATTAAAAAATGAGACACAATAGGTGAAAACACCTCCTATGGTGTTTCAGTCATAATGGAACCAAGCACCTCAATAATAACATCATTATCATAAAGGTAGTAGTTGAAGGAATAAAATGTAAATAGCAAGCCACCTTTTAGTAATGTCAATTTCTCATAATACAACAAGCCTAGTATAAATAAATAAAGGACAAGCTAACCATGACTCTAATATTACTTAAATAGACATATAGAAATAATTGGCAAATAGTGATCTTAGCAGCTGCATGTCACTAAGAATCTAACTCATAATCACCACATAAGCCAACTGTAGCACATAAATAGATACATCCATAAACTAGCATATACAAAATTAATTATGCTCATTGAAAATCGTGGCCTGAATAGGCAAGGAAAAAGTAGCTCAAAAATTCTCATCTATCTCTTCCAAAGGATACACTTCTTTAAGGCTTTTCAACTTTTTTGTTTTTGATTTTCCACTAAGCTCAAATGAAGCATGAACATTATCATGCCATATGCATCCAAATTTGAATTACCAACGTTATCACTAATCATGTGAGTAGAATCATAGTCAGCTGAAGACAAATATGATGAGGCACAAACTTTAGACATGTCATTCGTTTCAAGGAATTCAATATTTGACCAATATATGTGCCAACGGTTTTATGGAAAATAATGATAGTTATGAGTAACCTTGGGGCCAAAAGCTGAAGGATTTGGATTAAGAACAGACCCTTGAGAAGAGGCTACTACTATCAAAGTAGCAGCTTCTGCAATAAAAATATATTGGAGAATGGGAAACTACCTAAGCATCAGGACCCACCTCAATTATATTTACAATAGCTATATCAACTTTAATTATGGTTTTTTTCTCAAAATTATGGTTTTTTTCTCTAAAAATTAATTCGGTTTGGAGTCAGTCACTAGAAGCAGCAGAAGAAGGCAACAACTCCTAAGCATTAACATGGGAATTAAAATTCATACAAGAACAAAGGGATTTCGGTTCTAGGGTCAAAGTTAGGGGTGCATTAGAAAATTTCATATGATAATTTTCAATAAAGTATGTCAATTGAGTATAGTCCACTTCCAATTCTAGTTCCCCGATTACTGATAATGATATAAGCCCAATTTTGTATGATCCTTGCAAACTCAAATCACAAAAGAAACCATAATGGAGAGCATGGCTGGTCTACCCTCTTGGCAACTAATGAAAATTTGAAGGGTTTGGCAAATTTGGAAAACCCCTCTAAGCTGATTATGCAACAGCTACTCTCCTTCGACTATCAGTGGCTCATGTATTGCATGAAATCGACCTCACTGAAACCTTTGATTCGGACATTCAGAATGGGAATGAAAAATGACCATATTTCAAAGATTATTTCTTCAAAAGCTTGAATTTTTACTGAGCCAATTGCAACATAATTGGTGATGAATGCTCTACTTATAATCTTCACCCTACCTAAAAGATCTGTTCATCCCAATGGCATGGCCCGCTCCAAAAGCTAAGCCTATTAAGCAAATCTATGTGCCTACAAGTTTTTGTAGCAATGGATAGTAAAGTCCTAAGGTTAAGCCTACTATGTCGTTTTCACAGCTGTGAACGAAACTATGGATCCACCATCAAATGTGGAGATTGTGCCTTTTGTACATCCGATTTCTAATCGGCAAACAATGCGGCTCGTTTGGTCAACTCAATGGGGAATCCCGTATGTTAGCTACTGCTACTGAGCGCAATTCAAAGGGAAAGGTAATGCTGGATTATACAGCAATCAAGTATTTGATAGAGGAAGTCAATAGGCGATTATCCTACATTGATTACAGTTCGGGAAAGCCTCAAAAGGCTGAGTTGGATATGGTTTCTCAGCCAGATTGGGAGGTCCAAGTTATTAACGAAGATAATGCTCACATACACGATTCTGGTGATAACAGATTAAGCAAGGATTATCTGACACTGCATTGAGGGAAAAAGTGCTTTCAATTCTGATGAATTTAAGATTTTGCACTCAAAAAAGTTAATTTAAAAAGAAAAAAAAGATTCTAATACATGTAAAAAGACATTCAAATATATTTATTTAAATATTTATTGGATTAGAAGTCGGTGCTGCATCAGAAATCCTGCTGTCACTCTAAAGACTGCTGTGATGATGATTGAGATGTCTTAATGGCTATCATTTTTTGTTTTAATGAGTTCTCCATATGGTGGATAATAAAATAATACTAATTTTACCAAAAGTCATAGTTAATATAAGATTAAAGAAAACAATGGGTATTCCCACACCATGATAAAATATTAGAACTATAAATTTTGTGATTCTTACTACTTTGCATTACTTTGTTATTTCCTTATTACTCTTGCAATTGTGTCACTTTGTTTAACGCATATGCTAGTGACTGACTCTATTAGTGGTGATAATCCTTTTGTTTTGAGGGTATTTTCTTGCTAGTGACATTAACGTAGATTACTAGAATAAGAAATGTTGTGTCCTCTAGGAAGGGGGCTAACAACTTATAATTTGGGACTTACCACACTTTGATCCCTACTGGTGGGTGAGTGAATACCTTTCTACTTTGCCCATGAGTTGTGTTTTATAGAGAGTGAAAGCCCTACTAGAAGCTAAATGGTATGGTGTTTTCTTTCGTTGTTATATGACTTTGCTTTGTTTCTATAATTATATTTACTTGCTCAGTCTTTGGTCATATGTAGTGAAAAACTTTACTTATTGAAATATTTTTAGGTTTACTTTGTTGTCTTGGACATATTTTAGCTTGGTTATGTTCTTTTCAAGGCTTTCTTCGCTATTTATAACTATTTTATTTAGTTATGGCATAATATTTGACTTGTTTCCTTTTGAGACACTTGTCATTTCACAATATATCATAGTCATATTTTATAATATTTACAATTACGTACTCCTGTCTAACTGACAATCATAATTCACATGTTGAGAATTTCTAAGATCTACACTTTGACCCACTTTGGGAAGAGTTACTCTCTTAGAAATATTTTTTTTTTCTATATAAAGTGATTTATTTTGCTTAGAGTGGCTATGTAGTGATGTTTTGGAATTTTTTTTATTAGTTAAATATTTTTTAGATTTTAATTATGCTCATTTTCCTTGACTTAATCCTTGGAATGTTATAGCTACCCTGATAATGTATTTGTATTAGAAGTCTACGTTGTGTTATTGTGAGCTGGTGAACTACTATTTTCCAATCCCTTCTGAAAGCAGTGGGAAGTCTATTCAATCAAATGAACTATTTTATTATTTAATTGTGTAGAAAATTTTTGTTTTATATTGTTTGTTTATTGATTTATTAGTTATTCCATGTTAAATGCTTTATTATGTGCTTAGAAGCAAGTACCAATACGCTATTATAGTGTTTCCTTTGTATCATTAAGTGAATTTAGTCTTTATAATCATTAAAGGATGTGCTAGGCATGATCATGTCTTAACTCTGATCACACTTGCAATTAATTTGTGTGGTTCTAAGTTTCTTATTTTATATTATGAAAGCAAATATATGGGGTGCTTATACATGCACAAGTAATATACTGATATAAAATATTCTAATAATAGGTTTTTAATGTTTATTGTGTGTATGTTCATGCATTAAATACAATTTTGTAGAACGTCTTTATTATGAGTTATTAGAACTCTTACCATCAAGTGAATTTTTAATTCAAGAAGATGTACTTAAGTTCTCTATATTTAATCCCAATAATCGTTTTGTAGCCTATATATATATATATATATATATATATATATATATATATATATATATATAGTTTATTTTGAATAAAAGTTTATTACCAGTCTGAA
Source organism: Gastrodia elata (assembly GCA_016760335.1). Taxonomy (NCBI): domain Eukaryota; kingdom Viridiplantae; phylum Streptophyta; class Magnoliopsida; order Asparagales; family Orchidaceae; genus Gastrodia; species Gastrodia elata. The sequence goes on along the minus strand of CM028669.1, from coordinate 77,767,770 downwards.
CTTGGTATTGCCCAATCATGGTAATCAATGTGAATAAACTATAGATAAAATATGTAATGCCCGAAGGATTTCCCTGATGCGTGTGACATTTTTTGCAATTCATAAAATTCTACTTCTTCTTATTCCCCAAATTCCTATATAATATTAAACTATTTATTTGTTAATATATGCATAACTAGCATTGTCTAATGCCATTTGACATAATATTAGTGACATGTGCTTTTTGGCCAACTTCCTCCCACTTTCACATTTATATATTTTATTTCATAACATACACGCCCAACTTGCTAATGGAAAGCATCTTGGTGCACCTAGGCGCCGAACTTAATGATGGCAAGCGCCAGGGCATGCCTATGCACCTAGTTTGCTTCCAAGCTAGTAACACCATGTAATCAACACAACAACACATTGAAACTTTGTCAATTGTAACAAAGAGCACTTTTTAACACCATGTAATCCCAAGGATCCTTTTTGTATTCTTGAAATAAAATTTGTGTCTTAAGTCTTTTGATTTTAGTTAATTTATTTATAATATAATAATAAATAGTGGAATATAAAAACCAACCGAGTCAAATAACATAATGATAAGGATTTATAATATATATATATCTGTGTGTGTGTGTGTGGAGGATGATGACTGCGGGTTTGACTGCTTAGATTCATCGAAGCAATACATGAAAATCAACCAATAAATGAAATCATTAAAAAAATTCACAACATAAGAATATGAACACATGAGATTTTATGTGAAAAACCCAAGAATAGAAATAACCACAATAAATCTAACTAAAAATTAAGAGATTATAAATTTACATAGTGCATAGCAATCTCAAGAGAAATAAGGAATCATCACCTTTAGGTCTCCCAATATTCTTCTCCTCTCAGTTGTCTCCAAGCTCTCACTATAGAGTTTTGAGATACCAATTGTATATATAGCCCTCACATAATTTTATCTTAAATACTAGCCATCAAGGGCTCAAAAAACATCCCAAAAAAGCCCAAATGTTGCCTATTTTGCTTAAGAAACAATCCATGGTGGTATTTTTTGGCATTTTATCAGGCGCCTAAGCACCCACGCTATGGGCTGGCCCTGCTCCATGACACTTGGGTGCATGTCTCTCATTGTTAAGGTAGCATCACTGGCTCTAGAGCACACCCTCCATGGGTTGCAGGTACTATTAGGTGCTCAGGGGCACTCCTAGACACCTAGTTTACTGCCTGCTCTGAAATGCTTTGCCCCGGAACTCATCGGGACTCCATAGGCACTTCCTTGGCAGATCCAATTGGTCACCACACTCCAACACACACACACACGCGCATGCACCCAACCACACATATGTATGTATGTATGTATGAATATATATATATATATATATATATATACATATATTTGAAAGGAGGCTAAAGTGAATTTGGATTAGTCAAATGGAGCCACCCAACTGGGTAGGGGCATGCACATTAGCAAATTGAGGGGCATGCGCCCCATTGATAGAGGGACAGGCACTAAGGAGCAATCAGGTGTGCCTTGGCACTCACGTTATTTCAGGCCCAATTTCTGTGGCATAAAATTATCTTTGTTACCAATTTTAGTGTGTCCTAAAACTAAAATCCCATATGTTTCTGTTGTATGATTGCTAGAGGCTATAGGAAACACTTTTTTTGAGGGCTAGAGAAGGGTTTTGCAAAACCCTAATTGTGTTGTTCTCCCAATATAGTAAAGTTTCTCCCCCTTCTCTCCCTGTAGATGTAAGTGTTTACACCGAACCATATAAATTCTTGTGTTATGCTTGTGTTTGGATTACTTGTGTGATTTTCTTTTATTTTGTTCCTTTTTGGTTTTCAATCTCAGCAAGTGTTCATCGATCCTAAGAAGTGGTATCAAATAGGTTTGCAAGAGAAGCAATGGAAGATAAAGTTGGAGGAGAAACTTTTGATTCTTCATCATCATTGGTGGTGGAGAGAACTTTCTACTAAGTTGTGGCACATTTGACAAAGATTGATGATAGATCACAAAATAAGGTGACTATTAATCACACAAAAGTTTACATGGTCTAAAGTAATATAGAGATGGTTAGTCTCATATTTATCATCCTCATGGATCAATAGAGGGTTACTAGCTAGTTTTCTTTCTTCAAATGTTTAAATAATCATTTAATGGTTCTTAGATTAAGCTAATCTATGATTAAGTGCTCAAGGAGCATTATACTAGTTGACTACGATTCAATCTTCCTAATAGATGTTGAGTTCTTTATATGATAATAATGCGAGAATGCTAATTTATATTTCTAGTGGATACATATAATTAAACTCATTAGTAATATCTCATGTAATGGGTCACTCATCACTAAGCCCTAAGATCATCTTTAGTCAATTTCGTATGAGACCACTTGACTTCGGGCCTTAACATATGAATGACAACTTCTTTACATTTTATCAATATTCTTATCTAGTGCAAATGGAACAAAATTTTTATTTGTGTTTTCACTTGCACATAGATATGTCCATGTTTTAGGACAGCCTGTAGATCTCAACACTCTAGCAAATCCTTTATCTAAACTTTTGCTTCAATCTAGGATTTGGTACGACTTATATTGCACTTGAAATATTGAACAAAACTTTTGCTCCATTCTAGATTTTAATACACTCTTATGTCAAGTGCTCATAAATTTTTGATATTGACTTTTGCTTTGATCTAGAATTCAGTGCCTCTTGACTCTCATGCCTCACATGCGCATACACCTTGATCTGAACTTTTGATGTGATCTAAGGTGTAGTGCTTTTGAATGCACTCCATTGATTTTAGTGATTATATTATAATCTTATAAGAAATTAAACAATGAATACATCACAAATATTCTTTCATAATTCACATAATTTGAGCACAACATTACATAAGGAAGGTCCAGCACATAGATCTAACCTAACTTAGTGGGGGGGGGTGGCTTTAGGTTACCATTACAAGTAAATTAGAAGAAAATATTGAAAGTTTTATCAAGATCAACAAGATTTTTACACAAGATAGATAGTAAAAGATGTTACTGAAGAAATGTCCCTAGAGTTCTCTTGGTCTCCTCTTTCTTCTTCTTCTTCCTTCTTCAAGTATCTAATGGTCATCTAGAGTTCCTCTTAATGGTGGATGCAAGGTTCTGCTCAAATCTTAACTTTCCCTTAGATTTTTCTTCTCTAATTCCTCATCCTTTCTTCTAACTGATTAGGGCTTTTATTTGGCCTTGGAATCATCCCAAAACTACCCATGGAGAGCCAATGGACACCTCATTTCCTTCTTGGCTTTGACCTTTTCTAAGCTATATTATCGGGAGCTTGAGCGCGCCTGAGCGCTAAAGGTTTTGCCAACCTGGCGCCTAAGTGCGCTTAAGTGTAAGAGGTTTTGCCGACCTAGTGCCTGAGCGCTGATAGGGAGCTTAATCGTGCCTAAGCTTGTAGGCTCCTGGCGCTCTATCGCTTGAGCGCACCTATGCGCGTAGGCTTCTGGTAGTTTGGCACTTTAGTGTGCCAAAGTACCTAGGTGTAACAACCCATGTTGTTATCATAGCTAATTAGGACTAATCCAAGTCCTGATTTTAATCTTAGTGCACTAACTAAGTCATTAAGAGTTCACCACCGAGACCTAGTCCAAATCAGAGATCAAATGGATCAATCCCTGATTTTGGAAATTTCAGGAACCCTGAAAATTGACTTATAAAGTTTGACCTCAGATCAAAAATTGACTTTGTCATTTCACTCATTGCCCCCAAATTATCTAGGCATGATGTTTTGGTGGCAATCGAAAGTTGTCAAAAATCCATCGAATATTTTAATAATAGTTAATTAATTACAAAATTGAGATATATAAATTGACCTCAAAATTAAAATCCGACTTCGCCATTGTGCTCGTCACCCCCAAATTAGCTAGGAGTAATATTTTGGACGCGTTTGAAGGTTGTCAGATTTTATCGAACATTTTAATGTAATTAATACCCTGAAAAATAGGAAATTTAAATACTTATCAAAATCGAAATCCGACTTCGCCGTTGCATTCCTCACCCTCGAATTAGCTAGGGGTGAATTTTTAGGATTTTTCAAAGCATTATAAAATTAGTCTTTTAAAGTAATAAAGTAATTAAAAATCCTATTTTTGTCTTCTTCCTCCTTCTTCCCTGGCTGGGACCCACAACTTTCATTTCATGTGCTGCATTTTGAATTTTTTTCTCCAGCCCCTGCAATGCTCAGCCTCCCCTCTCCACCTCTTACCATCCCCTTATCTCCACAGCTAGGATGGGACAACTCATGCCCATCTCATCCAAAGCCATGCCTTCCCTTCACCTTAAGAGAACCTCAGCTCTCCTTCTTTCCCCCATTTGCTCAGCTATAGCACTCTCCCCCATTCTCCATTTTTGTTGTGCTAGCTATTGAAGAGAAGCTTTCCAGCCTCTCAATCTCTCTGGATCCTAAGGATCCCTAGAAGAACTTTCATTTGCAAGTCTAAGGTACATCCCTTCCCCCATTAAAAGGATTCAATGGCTACTATATTTTTGCTCTTATGCTTATGTTGCATCCTTAGAAATCTATGATCGGGATAGGGAATCCATTAGAGCTTCTTGAGATAAAAATTTTTAGGGAAGAAATTTACCTCTATTTTTCCTTCGTTCTGCATACCTGAACATTTAACCTCCCTGTTTGTGTTATTAAAATAATCATTTTGTTCCGATTTGGTATCAATGGAAAGGTCTCAAAAATACATTTCCATCGGTATATGGCACTGCACAAGAGCTGCCCAAAATTAAGTGTATTTGAGTGCGAAAGGAGACCTGTTACGATTTTCACACAGGCGAAATCACCGTCGGGTGCTACCGCGCACCGTTGCGCATGGGTTTCGAGTTGAAATTCACCGTAGCCTGCCACAGGGCACCGCAACAGCATATAAATTTGATAAAATTAAATTAAATGCGCTGCAACACTGAAATCCGCGGTAGCGTGCCACATTGCCAAAATCCATCGTAGTGCGCCGTACCGCGCCACAGCGCATCGTAGCTCCTAGAAATTTCCCAAAGGTGCCCAGAACTGTTCGAAATTGCCTGGATTTGTGATTTTTCACATTCTAACAACCCTAGGACCCTAATAGGGCCAAAATATATCAAGATCAAACCTGGTTTTAGTAAAATTAAGTATTGTATAAAATTGTAGGTGATTCTTGAATATGGAAAAAATTAGGTTTTGACCCCTTTGATAAAATAAATAGAGCCCTAATATTGAAATGACCATAAGTTAATCATTAAGTATCATAATTCAGTATTCTTAGACTCTATAGAATCCTTGGATAGCAAATAAGAATAAATGAACTGAATTTTTAGACTTCATTAAGTGAAATTACCAAAATGCCCTTATAGGTTAAAATCCATAAATTAAATTTACAAAACTTAATACTTGTCCAAATTTGATGTTCATATTGTTTATCTTCATGTTAGATAGCAAGGAATTATTTGACATCAATAAAATCTAATTTAGATCCCTTAATAAAAAAATAGCATTTTAGACCCTTAAGTAAGGGCAAAATAGTCATTTTGCCCAAAATTTAGGTTAAGTGCCCTTAATCTCCACCCTTAACCCCATAACTAAACAATTTGGTAAAATTCCCATAAAGTACTTGAGAATTTTCTAAGTAAAATCTATGAGCTTCTAACCTAGTTTAAATCTCACATCATAACTTCCTTAAGCAAATTAGACCAACAATTAAAGAAAAGAATGTAATAACTATCAATAACTCTTAAAATTCTCTAAGTTATTTATTAGGAGCTTCTTAGGATCTACACTTCACCTTAGAATCTTTTCCTTAAGATTAGGAATAGATGCTAGTTTAGATTTCATTCATTAAATAAAGTAGGTTATTTAATGAATGGAACCATGATCTTATTAGTTTCTAGATTTTCATACTTTAATTATGATTATTTTATCTTTCAATTTTAGATTAAGACTAGGAGTTTCATCATATTAAGTTTTGATTTTGCTTGATAAGGTTTGCCTTAATCATTAGCTTACATTTAGACTTGAACTTTAGTCCTTAAGCTTTACCTTGGGATTATGTGATTAACTCCAATTCATGGTGCTTAATTCATAATCCTTAGCTTAGTATATCTTAATCAGATCTTAAGTTAGAATGTTTAAATTCATCAATTAGGATGTGATGATTTCTTATTTAACTTATATTCATTACTGATTGAATTAAATTAGAACCTGATCAGTTATAATTAATTTTAACTTATAAGGATGTGCTTCTAAGTTACACTTGATAGTAGGAATTGGATATTCTAAACTTGTGTAACTTAGAATAGTTAGAATAGTTTAAGTAGATAATAATAGATATCACCATGTGTAGTAGAGTTGCTTGCTTACTATTGAATTATTGTTGCTTTTGCATTTCTTGTACTTTATTCATTTACCTTGAACATGTCATATAAAACCATTGATGCATGAAATGAAATTTAGAATAATTAGGATAACATTTTATAGGGTTCTATTACTTGTTGATCTTGCGTATTTTATCCTACAGGACAGGGGTAAGGAGAAATAAGGATTACTTAACATTACTCATTGAGGAGTATTGTGTTAAGTAGAAGCCCAAAAAGTCTTGTAGACGTGCTTGGCTCCTCACCTACTTCTGGATATGTTCATAGAAGTAAAGTAAAATAACTAAAATTTACTACTTTTGTGATTACTGCCTCTTCATTTCAGTTTATGTTCTGTTATTCCAGCCTAGCCTCAGATGACACTAGGAATGCACATATACTTATTGCAGCAAACTAAATTTGCTCTCTTTTGACATGGTAATCATTACATAATTATTTACTATTTACTTATCACAGATTGATTACTTGCTTTTAGACTTGCATATTACATATGATCATCAGCATATTTAGGATTAGTCTTTTCTTTCAATACTTTTCTCACTGTATTTATATATGTATGTCTAACCTTATCTTAGCTTACTTTTGAGGTATGTTCTTTTGCCTCATTTTTGTTACTTATAAATACTTTTATTTATAACTCATCACCTCCTTTGTATGCTTGTTACTCCTATGCTAGTTTAAGTAAATGGTGACATTATTAAACTCATGAAATATTAACATCCTAAGACAAATATACTTAGATAATATATTTAATAAGATTTTCTTTTTCTTAGCTGGGGCCCTAGCATTGTGAAACCAATAATATTAGGACCTGAACATTTTGAGGAGCTTGTGCTTATGGAGGAGCCATTCTTGGAAGAAGAGCAAATTGGAGCTGAAGAATAATATATTATTTCTCTTTTATTCTTATGAGGATGAGAGCTTAATTTCTCCTTAAAACTTATTTAAATGTTGTAATAATATAAGTACCCTGGATTATGTGTTATTTGATGTGCTATTTATTATGAGCTGCATGTTTACTTTTCCTTTACGTGTATTGTGATGAAATGGATGTATGTTCTACTCTCTTTTTACTTCCACACTATGAGTTTGTGTTTACTTAGTGATTTGTTCTTATGTATGCATTATGGGCATATCCATCCCTTGTCAATGGATTGTGGATTATACTTAATCTAATGATAAGTGAGGGATCTGCCAGAGTGGCACACCTCCCCTTGACCTAATCTTATGGGTCAGGGGGGTGGGGCACCACACTAGGCCTCTGAAATCTTCTTAGGTATAGAGAATGGGTACTCAGGCGCCCTTGAGAGCTAAACTACTCTTTTTGATGCATATATGAGTAAAAATCATTCATATGCTCTTGTTTTCCTAAAAAACACAAATGGAAACAAGCTCACTAAGAACAAAGTAAATGTAATATATTCTTATATGAAATAGCATAAAAAGGGGTGGTTTTAGTATAATTTCAAGGCTTGTCAATCGACGTGGTCAAGCTTGACGGAAAGAACATCCGATGAAGTCGCGAATGCACATTGCGCATTGAACTTGGAGGATGTTCTTAACAGCAAGGAAAAATCGAAGGAGATGCCAAAGAGATAATGGATCAAGATGAATAGCATTGCACGTATCTTAATAAATGATTTTTTGATTTAAGATATAAAGTATGCAGTGATGACAGAAAAGTCAGCATTGAAACTTTGGAAGTTCATTGAAAGCAAGTATCTAACAAAGAGCACGCAGAATTGTCTCCACTTGAAACAGTGTTCCGAAAGTCTCTATTAATGAAGACCTTAATGATTTTACCAAGTTATTTGCAAATTTGTTGTATCTAGATGAGATCATGGAGGATGAAGACAAGACACAACTATTATAAAACTCGTTATCGAACTAGTTTGAAAACTTCACCATGGCGCTATAACAATCCAATGTTGATACCTAATTTAGTTAACCTAAATAGTCTATAAACCCCACTATTAGACTCTAATTATTATTAGGATCAAGCTCTAAAAGTTGTACTCAATATAGAAGTTAATTGAATAAATTGAATATTTTATTTAATTTAAATTATTATAAAAATAAGAAAATTATTCTAACCTCTAATAAAAAATATGAATATATTTTTGAGTCCATCACACCCAAATTAGCTAATGATGAAAAATTAGGAAAATTTGGAGCTAATTTGGGAAGGATATATTGATTAATGCAATTTAAGTTAATTATAATTAAGTAATTTTAAATTTAATCCGACATTTATAACCATTTTATGCAAAAAAGCATTGCGGACATCTGAACACAGAGTTGCAAATCCTTGCCAGTTGACCATTCTCACATTTTTGCATCTTGGATATAAGGCAAGGATTAGCCCTGCAATCTGATCTAATTCCAGTCACTGGATCCAGATACAGATCCAACGATAGAGGTTAAATTCACTGTTTGTTAACTGCAACTGATAAGATCTGAATTGCCCAATCTCATCTAAAGGTTGTGACCGATAGGAGTATTATGCTTCTAATGACTTCCTTAGTCGCGATAAGGCACTATCATGGCACACAAGGGGTACGACATACGCTATGACGACCCCAACAATCCTCCTCATCCCATATCTTCGACCTGGGTATCTGAGAGAGATATCATTTGGCCATTAGGAAACCAAATTCACCTTCTCAATCATGTTTGCTTCGTACGCTACATTTCAAGCCGCCCGACAATCAATGGACAACATGCTCCTTCTGAAATTTCCTGAAGACTTCCTAGCATCTGTAATAGCTCAAGGAAAGAGCCAGGATCAAATTATGTTCAAAATTAAGAAGATTAGTCTCAGATGACTTGGCAAAATCCCCCAAACCATTTAAAATTTATCTTTACACCAAAATAATTAATTGTAAATAAACAAATGTGATATCCCATAGCAATAAAAATTCACAACCCTAAAATGTATTTAAACTTTATATATCTAACCATATTTGTTATTTACTGGCTGTGCCCTAATGTAATAAAAACTAAATATAATAGATTAGCAGCTTGAAGGTAGTCTAGACAGTGAATCTAAGGTGGACCAAGTAACAAAAACATACTTGAAGGTTAGACTGTCTTAGTATTCCCATGAGAATGAGTGTCATTATGACAAAACAATTTATTTAACTTCTATAATATATATATGTTTGCTTTCTTTTTAGTGACAAATTTTCTTTGCTTCTAGATACATGGAATGGTATAATTATATATATATATATATATATATATATATATATATATATATATATAGTTACATATATGTGTGTGTGCATGTGTGAATGGTGTTGTAGCCCATTGGTTGAGGCTTAGGATTTGTTATCACTGATCATGGGTTCAAATCCCACCAGCCACAAAGAATATATATATATATATATATATATTTTTTTTTTTTTTTTCTTTTTTTTGGATAAGGCCATCTCGATATTATTTTATTAGATAAACTAAAAGGTACAAAAAAGGGTTACAAGTATACACAAGAACCTAGATATTCAAAAAGCCTCGAGACAACCCCAAAATGCGAGGCCCAAGGAGTAACTTAAAAGGTCCAAGCAGAAAAAAAAAAGCCTAACTACCTGAAATAACCAAAATAGATACAAGAGCAAGAGACAAGAAAAGAAAACAAAGAAGAACATCCTCAAGATAGAAGAAACAAAAAAGATACCACATCACCAAACACAAAAAACCTATAAAAATAGAGACCTTACGAGCAATAAACTTCCAACTGCAGCCACCAAGCTAACAGCTAACAAGCATCCAGAGAAGGAGTAGACTCCACACGATTGACTCTAGCAATAATTAATCACAAATAAGACTTGGGACAGCATAAATAGCAAACAAACACCCACTGCATAAAACAGTAGAAGACTTGCCAAACTAAATTGCAAATAGCAAACAAACCTGCAAAAAAACCTGCCAAATAGTAAACAAACCTGCCAAACCTGCCAAAACTACCAATGATCTAGTAGCAGATAGACTTGCAAGCCAAGATCTAGGATAGCCAAACCAAACCGACAACCAAACCAAAGCACCCAACAAACAGTACTGCCAAACCAGAACACCTACAGCTAATATTGCAGACTGCATGTATCACAAGGATACCACTAAATATAGTTACAACTTGAGAATCTCCTAGATCTGTAACAACCCTAGCTAAATCTAGATTAATTATGCTAAACCAAGTTCTAATTTTGATTCCATTAGACTCAATGGGTCATCTAAACCTAGCCATAGAAGTTTAGGATCAATTGGAGCTAAATAAAAAATCTTGGCATTTTTGCCTATTTTTTTAGCCCTAGAAAATACCTAAATTAATTTGATCTCCAAATTGAAATTTGATTTCATTTTTGAATTCCTCAAGCCCTAATTAGCTAAGGGTGAATTTTTGAGAATTTTTGGAACTCATTTAGTCCTAAATTGTATCTATAAATTAATTAGAATTTAAGAAGATTATTAATTGAATTAATAATAATTAAATTAAATATATATAAATTTTATATATTCGAGATTCGCTGTCGGGACTGCGGCAAATTTGCTGCGGGGTTTCGATAGCGAGGCAGCATAAGCATTGAACGAATGTGTTAGCACGCATCTTCGCGCCCCCATCTAACGGCTCGTATCATCCACACCAGGATATAATCCTACCCGCTCGATCGGCATCGTTCATCCAATGCTCGGGATCTAATCCATGCTTATGTTATTCGGGAGATGCATTCGGCTGTCCATCATCAATGGCTTTGCAATCAGACGACTACTGGGATCTCCGCCCTGTTCACCTTTGTCCACAAGAGATCCAGGCCCGACAGAAGAAATTCGCCAGTACTTGCCACGTAAACTTTGTCTGCCACTCCTTCGCCAAGTCACCTAGGCCGTTAGGGATTTTCCATTTCTAGCCGAGCCACCTTGGCAATTTAGAGGCTGGGGAGGATCCTCATAGAGGTCAGGCTGTGGAGACAGCTCAGGCCGAGCCAGAGCTATCGCTCTTGTCCTCAGTACCCCTTGGGCTCTTCTTCGCCTATAAGTACTTCCCGAGAATCACAGTGAGCCCTTTTGCTCACTGCGATCCCCCTAAGTCCGTAGCTGAAATCTTCTTGGAGTTCTTGGTGATCCCGGCTGAACCTACTGTGTATCGCTGATAGAGGGCGAGGTTTGGAGTTCAGACCCCCTTGCCGAGCTCTTACGACTGTCCGGAGTGATCTAAGCTGCTCGCCTTGTCATTGTCGCCTCTGCCATCTTCAGGTACAGCCCTCTGACCTCTTCTCTATCGAGCTGGGTTTAGCTCAACTAGCTCTTTCCCTATTATATAAGCTGTGCTAGGACCGTCCTTAGTGTTTCGGTAGGCAACCATTGCCTAGGTAGGGACTAGCAGTGGACCAAATGGGGTGAATTCCGTCTGAGAGTGCACTGGCAGTCGACCCTTAGGCCAATGAATCACAATAATTCTTAAGCCTCTGAGTCCTAAATCGATATCCCATTTCCTTCATGAGTGATTATAAGGGTGTAGCAATCACAGGGTTTGATCAGATCAATCGATTCGACTAGAATCAATCAACTCAGTTACAGCCCACGTCTGTGAAATCCCGTAAGTAGCACTTCAGTGATCCACCCATCCCCCATACTTGCTGAGTTGACCAATCTCTCTTCCCCTGATCCCTGATCATGTAGGGCTAAACCGTGGCTCGTGGCATTAATGCTGTGAGGAGAATTAGCTCTTCATAGATTCACCTTAGGTGGCGTCTCAGTCGAGTAGCACCCCGGTGACTCGGCTCATCCCAGATGGGAATTTCTGGTTCAATCGACGCTTCTGGCACTCCTGAAGGTGTAGCCATCGAGTTCCAGGTGAGGCGCAGTATGTGGATGTAGAATTAGGAGTTTGAAGTAAACCATAATTCCCCCTCTATCAGGTATCCCCAGTGTGGAAAATGAATAATGCTGGGTCGTGCCTTTTGTATTTTGGGCCGGCAGTAATTAAAGTATTTGTTGAATTAATTTCCTTAAGTAAATCGAAACCTATAGTTTGATTTAAATAAAAATACAGATTAAATTATTTAAATAACTTTAGTTATACTTATCCAAATGATATGATCAAATATACCATTTTAATCCAAAAAATACAAGGGATAATAATATAAAATAAAATTAAGGATCTATAGGTTAGATTTTAAATAAATGCCCAATCTTTCTCTGGTTATATTTAAATTATAATAAATTCATTAGTTATCCAAAGATGTTGATTAAGGTCTCTGATTGCTCATGAGGCCATAAGGAACCTATGTAGACCATTAAAAGTAATTTAAGACCTTTAATTTTTTTAATCACTCCTTTATTACCCTAATATGAGATTAATGAATTAAGCCTTGGATTAGTCTCTGAATTTAGTGAATCTAGTTCCTAATGCTTTATTAAGCATAGTAGAGCCTATAAATGTGATTGGATCATTCTAGTATGCCCTAATTTACTTAATCACCTTAATTGGCCTTAAATTATGATTAGTGCTAATTTAGCTAATTAAGATATCAAAACCCTAAGATAAGTGTTCTACTCACCTCACTAATCAATATAGGACTCATTAAAATAGACTTGAATCAATTTAGATGATTAAATCTTAAAATCCCAATTTTTGTCGTAAGAGGGGTATTCTTGTCATTTTGACCCAAAATAGGTTTAAGTACCCTTAAAGCCTAAAAATCTCAAGTAAAGTAATTACAATCAGTAATAATCTATATTAACATTAATTGCTAAGTTGTATCACCTCATGAATGAATCCTAATGTTTAGACCTTAAAATCCTTAAGTAAGCACTTAAGATCTTAAGTGCTCTTAAAACCCTTCATAAAAGACTGAGTTTAACCAATATTAAAGTTAAGGTTTCTAATCCTAGTTATTTTATCAAAGTTATTCTGGTATCTCCTTATAATAGTTAGATTTGGATAATTTAGATAACAACAAATATCACATAAGTCTAGTTGAGTCTCTTGCTTACTTTGACTTTATATGCTCTGTACATCTTAAATATTGAGCCTTATTCCTTGAGCAAAATAGGGGAACTTAGGATATGGAAGATACATCCTAAGTTAGCATTTAAAAAGCATAACATTCAATCCTTTTCAATCCAGTAGGGTATGTCCTAGCTTAGTCTACCTCCTATGTTCTAGTCTTGTTATATAATAAACTCGGACCTAGCCAGTGCTTGGCTAGGATGGATACATGTCTTATTCTATAAGTTAAACTTGGACCTAGCTCTAGTGATGCCTAGGATGGACACATATTCAACTTTCTATTCAAAGGCCCGGTATGGCTTGTTTCTGATATGGTAGTACTATGTCTTAAGCTTACATTTACTTCAGCTCAGTTTCAGTACTTTGTTTTGTTTTGCCACATGTCTCAGTGGCTTTACTTTTAGTATGTATGCTCTTTGCTTGCTTTTGCCACATACTTCAATGGCCTTTATATATTAAATTTGCATGCTTTTATATATGTTTCTATTGAGTAATATTAGATATTGGCATGTTTAGGATGCTAGCTTCACATGTTCATTTCAGCACTTTCAGTCCAATTTACATTTACAAACTCAGCATGTCTTTATGTGATCATAAGCATGTTAGGATCAGTTATTTTGGTACTTGTAGTCACTTTTGCTCTTTAGCCTCACCTTATTTAGTTTCATGCTCTTATGCATACTTGTTGCTCAGTTATAAATTCATAGTTATAGCCTTCTTTCTCTTTGTAGCTTGATGCACCCTACATTACTTGCATGTTTAAATTAACTAAAAGTGATATCTATAAATATTCAGTACACTTAAATAGCTTTAAATGTACTTAGACAATTTGTCTAACTGTAACTTTTTTTTTCTTTGTTGGCTGGGGCTCTGGCATTTGTGATACCGACAAATGTCAGATTTGGAATTGTTTGTTGGTGGTTCTGTAGGAGAGGAGCCAGTGCAGGAGGAGGATCTTCCTACTGCCGCTTAGTTAGATTTTCCTTTCTAGTAGTGAGATTGAGAGATCTTTTCTTTCTTTTAATTCAGTCTATAATAATTAAATTCTAGATGTATTTACTTTCTGCACTTAAGCTGAGTTACTGTTTCTTTTACTCTTTTATATTATTCTGTGATGTGGATGTTATATTACCTTATTTTTTGCTTTCGCTTCTTTGATCCGTATTGATGTATGTTCACAGTTCCAGATGACAAGTCCTTGGCTTAAGGTGGGTTAGGTCTTACCTGACTCTACTTGAGTTGGGAATTTGCCATAGTTTGAGCAGCACACTTCTAATGTTTATGCTAATAGCAGTTATAGTGGCTGCGGAGGGTACGGGGCCCCACATTTGGTATTAGAAAACACCATAAGGTGTCAGAATAGGATTTGTGATTCCATTCTACCTAATGGACTGTTCTTCTGAAGTGCAAACATCAAGATATAGCATCCATAATATAGTACTATTAGTAACTCTCTGAAAAATGTAGAATGAAAATACTCGTATTCTGAATATCTAGTCATCTATAGTTAACAAAAAGCCAATAAATTCTACTCTTAGGATCAAATGGATCATGAAGAGTCTGGCTTGGACTATTATCTACATTCCTTCAAGTTGGCTTGGAGTTATAGTTTCAAATAGAGATAAGAGAGCAAATGGCAGATCAAAGGAGTTTCAACAAAAGGAACCCTAGTCTTGGACTAACTTCTACATCAAACGGTGTACCGAGAGCTTGACTTTCCCATCTATGCACAGGAGTGGTTGAACCGAGTAGAGTCAATCCTGAGGCACATAAAGTGTCTAGAGTCCCTTTGGGTTGACATAGTAACAAATCAGATGCTAGACTAAGCAGGAGTTTGGTGGTACGTTACCATTAAGAAGCTCGAATGGAAATGCAAGAGAAAGCGTCAGAAAGTGACCTTTGAAGATTTTTGTATTGCATTTAGGACTGAGTACATTTAGGACATCTGAGTGCTAGTTAGAGTAATTGTCATTTCTTGATTTTAGTAGTGTTGTGATTTTTGGTATTTTCTAAATCTTATGTAATCCCTCATTTCAAAAGTAATAAGAATTTGTTTGGCATATATTAGGAATTTAAGTACTGTCTTCCTTAGAATGATTTTGAAATCTAGATTTGTACTGCTTAATTAGAATGATTTTTGGATCACTTACTACTACTACACCAATCAAGAATTCTATCGCTTTGAGCAATTCTTCAGATGAAGTAGCTCATCTATGAGCAATGATGGCAACCTTGTTGGAGAATCAGGCTCAACAAGCACTGGTAATGCAAAAGATGATGTCCGATCGTCCAGTACCAGCTGTTGCTACTCCTCAGACTATTCCTATTCCGCAATATACTTTTCCTTCTCATCACTCTATGGATAGTCTTCTCCATAGCTTCTTAAGACTAAGGCCTTCCACCTTCGGTGGGAACTTATCACCAATGGATATAGCCGACTGGCTGAAAGCAGTCGAGAAGAATCTATTTAGTCTGAAGATCCCAAATTCAGAAGCCGTCCGTCTCATGACACATCTGTTTCATGTAGAAGCAAAATATTGGTGGAATGAGATCTATAATACAAAATTTGTTGACTATGAACTAGAAGACATCCCTTAGGATGAATTCGTAGAAGCATTCAAGGCTGAATTCATTCCCCTGTCTGCACAAAATATCATAACAGACACGATTCTGAGAATAACTCAGGGAAGTCGTTCGGTCACTGACTACGAAAGAAAATTTTGTAGGCTAATTCATATCGCCCCAGAAATTACCCACAATGAATCGGCTAAGTGCCATCGCTTTCTCAGTGGACTACGAGATTCACTGAAAGATCTGATTATTTAACTTCATCTGACTAGATTCTTTGAGCTAGTAGAGACAGCTAAGGTTCTTGAGCATCATCACTTAGAAAAGGATCTCAAGTGAAAGATGCAATCAAATCCCCACAGACATGAAGCCTTCAAAAGGCATAGACCTCACTCTGCAAAGGTCTACCAAATCGAAGCTACACCCACTGCTGAACCCATTCAAGGCTATAACCGGCCTCATCCCTATGGCAAGTGTTACCACTTTGACCATAAGTGCTACACTTATGGGCATCTAGGCCACCTGTTCTATCATTGCACCTACACTGAGACAGATGATGGAGTTCAAATTAAGCAGTATCAAGAAAACCAATTATTTAGAGGCGTTAAAGCGTACACTCGCATAAGACCAGCATGACAATAATGTGGTTTCAGGTACACATTTCTGAACTTTCCTTTTTTACTGCATTTTTGTAACTTAATTATTGCAATTTGTTAATGTGATTCGTATGAATAAATTAGACACACTATATTTTAATGACCAGCCCTGCAATGTGTTATTTGACACTGGCTCTAGTCACTCATTTATTTTTGAACGTTTTGCCAACATACTTAAACCACACCCGTACAATTTGGCAAAATCATTAAGTATTGGACTTCCATTTCGAGCCCAACTCAGTGCTCATAAGTTCTGTAATGTCAAAAACCCATTAAATGATTAGGATTTTGATACCAAATTAATCATTCTGCCAATATGAAACTTTGATATTATCCTTGGGATGAACTGGCTTAGTGACAATAATGTTGTGATAAACTGTCTAAAGAAGAAAGTCACTTTTCACTCCTAGAGCAAGTCTGAAACCTTTATAAAAAAAGTCAGTACATAACTATCCTTAAGCAATGCTATTAAAGCTGAATGATTGATCAGTAATGGTTATGATGCTTTTCTGGTCATTATGATGGGTGAAGCAAAAGAAAGTATCCCTCTCTCGGATTGCAAAGTAATTAAGGAATTCACCAATGTATTCCAGAAGATTTGCCTGGTGTACCTCCTCCCAGAGAAGTAGAGTTCTCTATTGAATTAATTCCGGGTACCCAGCCTATATCTAAAGTACTATACAAAATGGCGCCTAAGGAACTTCAAGAACTCAGCGAATAGTTACAATAGCTTTTGACTAAAGGCTTTATTAGGCCAAGTATGTCTCCTTAGGGAGTACTCTTTCTATTTGTAAGGAAGAAGGATGGATCTATACAAATGTGCATAGATTATCATGAACTAAATAAAGTCACTATAAAGAATAAATACCCATTGCCTAGAATTGATGATTTGTTCGACTAATTGTCTGGAGCTGTCATACTCTCTAAGATTGACTTAATGTCTGTATATCATCAATTGTGAGTAAAAGAAGATGATGTAGAAAAGTCTGCTTTTCATACTCGCTATGGTCATTTTGAATTCTTAGTGATGTATTTTGGACTCACCAATGCGCCATCAATCTTTATGGATTTGATGCAGCGAGTTATTAAGCCATATTTAGACAAATTTGTAATCGCCTTTATTGATGATATTCTCATCTATTCTCGAACCTTAAAAGATCATGAAGATCATCTGAGGACAGTATTAGAATCTTTGCGTAAACATTAACTGTATGCCAAGTTCATTACATTCTTGGGACATGTAGTTGATGCCTAGGGTATTCGTGTAGATCAAAACAAAGTAAGCGCTATTCAAGATTGGGTTCAGCCTAACTCTATCACGGATATTAGAAGCTTCCTGGGATTAGCTGGATATTATAGGAAGTTTGTTAAGGGCTTTTCCCAAATCACCTTGCCTTTATAAAGTTAACTCAGAAAGCCGTTCTGTTCATTTGGAGTCCTGAATGCGAGGAAGCATTTTAAACCCTGAAGGACACACTCTCTACCGCTCCAGTACTTGTTCTGCCCAAGGAAGGCTTGAACTATCAGGTGTACACCGATGCCTCTATAATTGGTCTAGGTTGTGTGTTAATTCAAGAGGGTAAGGTAATCACTTATGCCTCTCATCAGTTAAAACCCCATGAGAAGAATTATCCAGTTCATGATCTTGAACTTATCACTGTAATCTTTGCTTTAAAAATTTGGCGACACTATTTATATGGAGTTTAGTATTCAATTTTCACTGATCATCAAAGCTTAAAGTATATCTTCACCCAAAGTGAACTGAATTTCCATCTGAGAAGATGGTTAGAGATTATGAGTGATTATGATCTGAGCATTCAATATCATCCAGGGAAAGTAAATGTAGTGACCGATGCACTTAGCCATCGTGCTACTTTATCTTCCATGATTGCTTCCAGTTCCATAGAACAAGAGTTTCATAAGTTAGAGATTTCTCCAGTCAGTGGTGATGTGTTGAGTTCTGTTTTAGCAAATATCAATGTGGAACCAACATTCCACAGAGATGTCTCTATCTCGTAAACTAAGGACAATGATTATTTGATAATTAAAACAGATATTGAAGGTGGTTGTTGTCATGAGTTGCAAATGTGCATTGGTGTAATTGATCAAAATAATCATTTGTGGATTCTTAAATCCATGCATCATGAAGTTTGATTGAAGGCCATAACTCTGGGTATCATATCCACCCTAGCAGTACTAAGATGTACTAAGATCTAAAGCGATCATTTTGGTGGCCCGATATGAAGAAGGATGTAGCTAATTTTGTGGCTAAGTGTCATGCCTGCAATTTGGTAAAGGCCGAGCACCAAAGAACTGGTGGTCTTATGCATCCATTAGAAATTTTTGAATGGAAATGGTTCGATATATCTATGGATTTTGTCATGGGATTGCCTTGCACAAAATCTGGTGCTGATGAAATCTAGGTTATAGTAGACCGTTTAACTAAATCAGTGCACTTCCTTCCTATCCATCAGACTGACTCTATTGAGAAGTTAGCAAAGCTCTATATCAAAGAAATTGTCAGGCTGCATGGAATTCCAAAATCAATCGTATCCGATAGAGATAGCAGGTTCACTTCTAATTTTTGGCAATCTATGCATCGTGATCTAGGTACTATTCTGGCTATGAGTATAGCTTTTCATCCTCAAATGGATGGTCAGACTGAAAGGGTGAATCAAGTTCTGGAGGATTTGCTTAGGCTTTGTGTTCTTGATTTTGCCAGTTCAAGGGAAGATCATATTCAGTTAGTGGAGTTTGCCTACAACAACAGCTATTAGTCCATCATTAAAGTAGCTCCGTACGTGGCATTGTATGGTAAAAAATGCAGTACTCTATTAGCTTGGTTAGAAATAGGAAGCGTTCAACTTTTTGGGTTTGAGTTAGTTGAATAAATTAATAAGAAGATCTAATTAATTCAGCAGAGAATACGTTCAACTTAAGATCGTCAGAGCAAGTATCACGATGCTCATCATCGCCTCTTATAATTCAATGTTGGTGATTCTGCCTATTTGAAAGTTAGTCCATTGAAAGGTGTCTATAGATTTTGTATAGCAGGGAAACAAAGTCCCTGCTATGTTGGGCCTTTTGAGATTTTGGCCAAAGTAGGATCATCTACCTACAGGTTGTATCTTCGTGAAGACTTTGCAGCTGTCCATAATGTGTTCCACGTATCATCATTAAGAAGACGTCTCAGAGACCATTCTCATCTTGTTAAGCTGCAGAAATTCAACATGATCTTTCTTATGCTGAAGAACTAATCAAAGTCTTAGCTCATGATCAGCAACAGCTAAGAAATCATTCAATTCTTATGGTCAAGGTCCATTGGAAGAATCGATCATTGGAAGAATATACTTGGGAAAAGAAAGTGGATATGCACAATAAATATCCATAGCTCTTTGAAAGTCCAGGTACTATTCTTTTCTTTAACTATTCCATTTAAATTTTCAGTCCTTATAGTACTTTCTTCACTGAGTGATGTCAGGGACAGCATCATTCTTAAGTGGGGGAGTCTGTAATAACCCTAGTTGTTATCCTAGCTAAATTCAGATTAACCAAGCCAAACTAAGTTCTAGTTTTGATTCCATTAGACTCAATGTATCATTTAAACTTAACCATAGAAGTTTGGGATCAATCGGAGCTAAATGGAAATTTGACAGACCTAAAATACGTCTGCGCTTGCATGCAAGTGTACTTGGTCTGAAGTAGTAAGTGGAAAGTTTAGTTTCCGAGATTTATCAAACCTCAGGGAATTGAGTGTTTTATTACTAAGGTATATCTATGATTACTAATATTTAAGCTATGTGCGTATTGTTGAATTTGGTTGCTAAATAAGCACAATAATACTTAGTAGAAGAATACTATGATAAAAGGAGAGGAGAGTTGGGTCTCTCCCACATGATTTGCAAGATGACTCATGTATGATAATTCCTCAAGCATTTTACTTTTCTTTTCTTTTTAATCAAGTGCACATTGTCCTCCTTAGAGTTTAACTCCAAAATTTACAATTTCAAATCTCGTGCTTGAAATGAACACACAGTCGGTTCTATTTCAGCTCAAAGATCCTTATAAGATTTTAGATTATTAGTTGTCCTCTCATCTCTTGATCATAGAGATGAGGGTTCCTTAGTTAAGATCTTACAAACATTGATTTCACTAAGAGCGTCATGTGCATCATGCATAGTTTAGATGAGGGAGTGATTTCACTGGGCTCAATGACTATGTCACCTCATTCATGAACACTCAATGAATCCATTCCCTCCCTCAAGTATGCTGAGTAACGGAGCTCAATGAGTGGATCTTAGCATCACACACTTCAACTCTTTAGTTGAGCATAGATCAAGGTGCACTAAGCTCAAGAACTTTCTCACATAGTTCTAAGCTCTCATGCACTCATGAATCCAACATTAAAACTAAGAATGAGCCATGGAGCACAAGACTTTTAAGTCCTTGAATTCATTTAGTCCCTTGTCATTTGGTCCATATTTAAGTCCACAATAGTCCTTTACATTTCTTTAACATGTCATTGAGTTCACAAATTTTATTAAAGCTTGAGGAAAATTTCATACAACATAGTATCTTTCATTACATGTGGGATTGTCCTAACCCTCCCCAAGGGAGATTTAGCTCTCCATTACACAAGAGATGAAAAAGAACACATACATGGATAAAGACCCTTTCATGATCAACTAAGAAAAACACAAGACAAGAGTTTAGAAAATACTAGGAACGTTCCTTTGATGAAGTTCTCTGAACTTCTCCTCTTCTTGCTTATGGTTGCTTCTCCTAGGTCCGTAGTGCTACCTTTCTCTTTCTTTCCCTTAACAAGAGAAGTTCTTCCACCCTTGGGGAGTTCTCCTTCTCTTCTATGCAGCCCTCTCCTTACTTAGGATGTAGTGAGCCAAGTTGGGAACCCTCCTTAAGTTAAGAAAGGTTGTACCTATAGAGGTGGGCTGCACTCTTCCTCATCTCATTCAAATTATGTACTGCTTTTAAAATTATACTATCATGATGGCCAATCCCACTTGAGGGGTGAAGTGACTTCCACTTTTCCATTGTTTAATCCCCACAACACCTCAAAATGTCAATTTTCCCTTTAAAAACAAGTCTACTGTAGAAGAAATGATGGCTGGAGACAAGGAGCTGGTTGGGGGTCCTATCGCAGCCGTATTTAATGCTCTGCTCAGACAAAATTTTAGCGCACCGCTGCAGCGTACTGTAGCGAGCTATGGCGCGCCATAGGGTGCCGTGGCGCGCCCTAACGGCTGTGGCATGCTATAGCGGATGATTGTTCGTGAGATGGTTCCGTGTGGCGCACTGCGGCGTTCGGGATTGTATTTTGATGAACCGCTACTGCGCGCTGTAGCGCCAGCTTTTCGTAATTGGTCCGCTGCAGTGCGCTGCAGCGCGCTGCACCCGCTATAGCACCAGCGTTCGCAAAACGGTCCGTTGTAGCGCGCTATAGCGCCAGCTTTTCGCAAATGGTCCGCTGCAGCGTGCTATAGAGCCAACGCTTTTGCAAATTGCTCCACTGCAGCGCGCTATAGTGCCAGTGCCTTGCAAGTTGGTCTACTGCAGCGCGCGGCAGTGGATTTTTTTCAGAAATCTTTGGGAAATTGTCTAGAATTGTTTAAAAATTGCTGAATGGGCATTTTTCCTAAAAAAATATATATAATTTGATTAAAGAAGAAATACTAATAAGAATATGAATAAAAATTTTCCTTTATTTTAGGATGTAAATTATGGATTTATCACACCCCCACACTTAATTTCTTGCTTGTCATCGAGTAAGCTCAAAATGGTATTTTTCTATTTCTAGGTATGAGAGTCAACAAGATATTAATGAGAATTTAATTTGCAATTCAAAGCTTGTGCTTAACTTAAATTACAAGAGCATTTGACATTAATTAAGTTTTTCTAATCTTGGATATGAATCGAGGTTGATAGACTAATCTCCAAGTATAAGTATTTATACTTGGTGCTAGGTAATGGGGGAGGTTCGTTGGAATAATTGAACATAGGGAGGTAGTGAGTAATCAAGAGTTTTGTGCTATATGTGCTTCTTCTTATGAATCACAAAGATTCTTAGATTTAAGGAGAGATATTTTTCATCATCCTCTTTCATTTCTATCTTTTGGAGAGATATTTTTCTTCATCCCTATTTTTATTCTTCTTTTATCATTATTAAGGAGAGATATATTTCGTCATCCCCATTTTAAATCCTTGTGATCATGAAGTCCTACAGGAGCCTAGCACACTCTTTTAGATTACTCATCTTAATTACTAGTTTTTAGTCCAAATTCTTCCCCCACACTTAGTCCTTAGCACTGATTTAATTTTTCTTAGAGATTAGACTCAACTAAAAT
Organism: Gastrodia elata; assembly: GCA_016760335.1. Taxonomy (NCBI): domain Eukaryota; kingdom Viridiplantae; phylum Streptophyta; class Magnoliopsida; order Asparagales; family Orchidaceae; genus Gastrodia; species Gastrodia elata. Next base: position 77,744,771 of record CM028669.1, on the reverse strand, counting down.
CATTCCCTTGCTTAGATGATTTAATGGTATCAATAAGTTGATCAATTTTTGCTAAGCAACCATTTTGTTGATTACCAATTTCTTCATTGATATTTTGTGACTTCCATTCTTGAAAAATTTAGAAAAATTTGTCATTTGAAAATTATAGAAATATTTTTGGGACTATGATAATCCATAATTTAATTCCTCAAAATAGGAATAAAATAATAAAAAGAAAAGTACAAAAACTAACAATGTAAAAACAAAAAGATGCAACCTAATTATTCTTGGGTTGCCTCCCAATAAGCGCTTGTTTTAATATCTTAGCCTGACACATGTAGGATCTCTTATGTGATACCTTCATCCAATAGGTCCTGAAGGGTCCATCCTCCTTTTTCTTGTAAAATACTTTCTTCCAAGTACAGCTTTAGACAATTTCCATTTACCTTAAAAGTGCCATCATTTGAAGCGACTTTAACCGCTCCATGAGGGAAAACCTTAGTGACAGTGAATGGTCCTGTCCATCTTGACTTCAATTTTCCTAGAAATAATCTTAATCTTGAGTTAAATAATAGTACTTTCATTCCAAGTTGAAAATGTTTTGGCTTAATCAGCTTATCATGCCATTTTTTTGTTTTCTCTTTATATAGTTTTGCGCTTTCATAGGCGTTTAGTCTAAATTTGTCAAGCTCATTTAATTGCAGTATTCTCCGTGCACCTACTTTTCGGGAGTCAAAGTTCAAATTTTTTATCGCCCAAAAGGCACAATGCTCCAGTTCTACCAGAAGATGAGATGATTTACCATAAATGAGCTTATAAGGAGATATTCCTAGAGGGGTTTTAAAGGCAGTTCTATATGTCCACAGGGCATCTTGATGCTTTGAAGTCCAATCCTTTCAATTTTGATTTACAGTTTTCTCTAAAATTTGCTTAAGCTCCCTGTTTGAGACTTCCACTTGCCTGCTCATTTGAGGGTGGTAAGGGGTTCCCACCTTATGTTTAACCCCATAGATTTTTAGGACACTCTCCAACTGCCTATTGCAAAAATATTTTCTCCCATCACTGATTAAAAGTTTGGGTGTCCCAAATCTTGCTAGCACATGCTCCTTGAGAAATTTAATAATAGTTTTAGCATCATTGTTCACACATGCTAACACCTCAACCCACTTGGACACATATTCCACCGCGATAAGAATATACATATTGGTTTGGGATAAGGGAAATGGGCCCATGAAGTCAATTCCCCACACACAAATAACTCTACCTCAAAAATTCCATTTAAGGGGAGCTTGTCCCTTTTGCTTAAGTTTCCGGTTCTTTAACACTTATCATAAATTTTGACAAAGTCAACAACATTTTTGAACAGGTGGGGCTGAAAGAATCCGGATTTAAGTACCTTTGCCGTCGTTCGCTCAATCCCATGGTGCCCTCCATACAGAGATATGTGACAATGATAGAGAATATTTCTGATTTCAAAGTCAGGAACCCATCTCCTTAGGAGTTGATCGTTGTAACATTTGTATAAAAAGGGATCATACCAAAAGTAACTTTTAATGTCAGCAAAGAATTTCTTTCTTTGTTGGTAGTTCATGTCTTTTAGTATGACTCCTCCTGTAAGATAATTTGCAAAGTCAGCAAACCAAGGAGGGTGATTTGAAGCAATAGCGTAAAGCTTCTCATAGGGGAATGATTCACTAATTTTGGTCAAATTATCACTCTTAAGATGGGTCAATCTAGATAAATAATCTGCTAGCACATTCTCACTCCCTTTCTAATCTCTAATTTATAGATCAAATTCCTACAAGAGCAGCACCCAACATATTAAGCGAGGTTTTGCTTTTTATTCTGAAGGAGATACTTAATAGCTACATGATCAGTGTGAATAATAGTTTTAGACCCAATGAGATACGATTTGAATCTAGTGAAGGCAAAGATGACAACTAGGACTTCCTTTTTCGTGGTAGCATAATTTCTTTGAGCATCGTCAAGGAGCTACTAGCATAGTAAATTGAATAGAATGTCTGTTCCTTTCACTGCCCAAGGATAGCACCAACTGTAAGGTCACTCACATCACACATAATTTCAAATGGGGAATCTTACTTTGGAGTAGAAAATATTGGAGTAGAAATCAAAGCAGTTTTAATGGCGTTGAAATCTTTTAAACAATTTTCATCAAATTTAAACTCAACATCCTTCCCTAGTAATCTACAGAGCGGCAAACTTATGTTGGAGAAGTCCTTGATAAATCTTCTATAAAAACATGCATGCCCAAGGAAGCTTCTAATTCCCTTTTACATTGATAGGAGTGGGGAGTTTTTCAATTATCTCAATCTTGGCCTTATCAACTTCTATCCCTCTCCTAGATTAAATAACCAAGGACAATACCTTCTTCGACCATGAAATGATATTTCTCCCAATTTATTATTAAATTGGATTCTTCACACCTTTTTAGTACCTTTCCTAAATTGATTAAGCAATAATCGAAAGAGCTCCCCACAACATAAAAATCATCCATAAAGATTTCCAAAAATTCCCCTATCATATCAGAAAAAATAGCCATCATACAGCGTTGGAAAGTAGCAGGGGCATTGCACAATCTGAAGGGCATTCTTCTAAAGGCAAAAGTCCTAAAGGGGCAGGTGAAAGTTGTTTTCTCTTGGTCTTCATGTGAAATTAGTATTTGATTATATCATGAATACCCATCAAGAAAGCAGAAATAGGGATTCCCTGCCAATCTATCAAGCATTTGATCAATAAATGGAAGGGGATAGTGATCCTTATGAGTGCTTTATTTAATCTCCTATAATCAATGCACACTCTCCATTCGGTCACCATTCTAGTGGGGATTAATTCATTATTCTCGTTGAGAACAACTATCATCCCACTCTTTTTGGGGACCACATATATAGGGCTCACCTAAGGACTATCAGAAATGGGAAAACTGATTCCAGCATCTAGGTGTTTAATTATTTCCTTGTGAACTACTTCTTTTATGTTAGGGTTTAATCACCATTGAGGCTCAATTGTTGGGGTGGAGTTATCCTCCAAAAGGATACAGTGCATACAAAGAGTTGGACTCACCCCCTTCAGATCAGCTATACTCCATCCCATTGCTCTCTTGTGCACTTTTAAAACCTTGCATAAAAGACTCTCTTGATGCTAAGTTAACAAGGAGGAGATTATCACTGGAAGAGATTCATTTTCCCTTAGATAAGTTTATTTTAAGTGTGAGGAAAGAGGTTTTAATTCTAATTATGGAGGGCAAATTATAGAAGGCTAAATTATTTTCCTCTCTTTAATCAATTCCCCAACCACTTTATTGTCAGTGGGATCCTCATCTTCCTCCATTGCTAACATTCCCTCTTCTTCCACATCTCCCATTAACTAAGCTTCTTCTATTAAATTGATTCTCCAACAATCCTCATTGGGCTTAGATGGGTGCCTTATAGAATCATTCACATGAAATTTCACCTCCTCATCCCCATATCGCAACCTCAATTCCCCTTTATCTACATCAATCAAAGTTCTTCCATTGGCAAAGAATAGTCTACCAAGGATAATGGGAATTTCTTGATTTTCATCTTTCATATCCAAGATTATGAAATCAGCATGGAAGATGAATTTGTCAACCTTTACAAGCACATTTTTCATAATTCCTAAGGGGATTTTTACAGATCTATCAGCAAATTGGAGGAGAACAAAGGTGGGCTTTAAATGATCAATTTCTAACTCCTTGAATATGTAAAATGGCATCAAATTTATGGATGTGCCTAGATCTCAAAAGGCTATTTAGAAAGATTGGCTTCCAATAGTGCAATGGATAGTGAAACTCCTCGGATCCTTTCTTTTAATGGGAATCTTCCTCTGAAGGATAGCATTACATTCTTCTGTTAATGCCACAGTCTCCCTTTCATCAGTCATTCTTTTCTTGGAAAGGATATCTTTCATAAACTTAGCATAACTAGGCATTTACTCTAATGCTTCTTTGAAAGGAATGCTTATATGAACAGTTTTAAGAGTTTCTAAATTTTTTTGGTATTGGACATCAAGTTCCTCCCTAGCCATTTGTTGAGGATATGGTATGTGAGGGATTGCTTTATGTTGATCTCCATGTTCATCCTTTTCTAAATCCCTTATATCATTCCTCTCTTTCCTGATAATTTCTTCTTCCTCCCCCTTTTCTTCTCTAGTTGTCACTATGTTTTTACAATTCTCCTCCCTCACAATCGGCTTTGTGATTTTTCCACTTCTTAGGGTTATAGAGTTTCCTGACTCCTTTTCATACTCGCCAATGACTCCCACTAAGTAAGGTTTCTCTAACTGTTTCATAATTTCTTTTAGCTTTTGTTCTATTCTTTTCACTGACTCCTCTTGCCTTAAAAGAGTGTGTTCGTTCATGTTTAGTGTTGCATCAGTTTTATTCATGTATTTGGTTGTAGAGGTTCTAAATTCAATAAATGAGTTTTCCAATCTCTCTCTATTCCTTCCATGATTTATGATTATATTGACATTTCTTAACTCACAATCCTCCTACTGACAAGAATTTACATACCCACAATCTCTCGCTATGCTTTTTATTTAGTTTAGAGATTTGGTTTTGGAGCTCAAGAATTTATTGTGAATTTCCATGTGAGTTATATTTATTTTTATTAAGGTGATCATTCCTCTAGAGAGGCCATTGGTAAGCATTATTCTCCATTTCATCTAAGAGATTGTAGGCCTCTTCTTGGGTTTTACTGCTAATAGAGCCTTTGGCGGCTGCATCGATGAGAGTCCTTGTTGGAGCATTCAAACCATTGTAGAAGGTTTGAACTTGCATCTATAAAGGAAACCCATGATGTGGGCATCGCCTTAAGCACTCCTTAAAATGATCCCATCCATCATAAAGAGTCTCACCTTCTAATTGAGTTAAGTTGGTTATCTCAATTCTCAGCCGAGCAGCTTTTGCCGGAAGGAAATATTTAGCTAAGAATTTCTTAGCCAAATCGTCCCAAGTCCGGATCGAGTCGCTTGGGAGAGAGCTGAGCCAACTCTTGGCTCTATCTCTTAATAAGAATGTAAAAAGCCTTAATTTAACCGCATTTTCAGAGGCACCGTTAAATCTGAAGGTGTCACAAATTTCAAGGAAGGTTGAAATGTGTGAGTTAGGATCTTGAGTGGCTAATCCCCCAAACTGGTTATTTTGAACCATACTCAGTGTAGAAGGTTTGATCTCAAAGTTGTTAGCTTCAATGTTAGGCCTTACAATTGCATGAGGAATTCCCCTAATAGCGGGTAGTGCATAGCCTCTCAATGCTCTTCCCCTCGGCTCTCCTAAAGGCTCTCCAAGATTTTCATTAAAATTTTCCATAGCGGCTTATTGAGTTAGCTAATTATTTTGTTCTCTTCTAGCCTGCAAATAGGTTCTCTCAATTTCTGGATCAAAAAGATATTCAGTGCAAACTCTTCGATTCATGCACGATAGAAATGAAGCTATTAAGAACAAATACATAAATAACATTTAAATATTCAGCATATTAAAAACAAACACTAAAAAAATAAATGGTTAGCACCTATAATTACAAAAATCAAAATTAAAATTATATGCAATGATTTGCTTAAATCACCAATAAATGATAGATTCTCCTTAATACGAAACAAGTACTAGTTCCCCGGTAACGGCGCCAACAACTTGGCAGACCTAAAATACGTCAGTGCTTGCACGCAGGTGTACGTGGTCTGAAGTAATAAGTGGAAAGTTTAGTTTCCGGAATTTATCAAACCTCATGGAATTGGGTGTTTTATTACTAAGGTATATCTATGATCACTAATGTTTAAGTTATGTGTGTATTGTTGAATTTGGTTTCTAAACGAGCACAACAATACTTAGTAGAAGAATACTATGATAAAAGGAGATGAGAGTTGGGTCTCTCCCACATGATTTGCTAGATGATTCATGTATGATGATTCCTAAAGCATTTTACTTTTCTTTTCTTTTTAATCAAGTGTACATTGTCCTCCTTAGAGTTTAACTCCAAGATTTACAAGTTCAAATCTCGTGCTTGAAATGAACACACAGTCGATTCTATTTCAGCACAAAGATCCTTATAATATTTTAGATTATTAGTTTTCCTGTCATCTCTTAATCATAGAGATGAGGGTTCTTTAGTTAAGATCTTACAAGCATTGATTTCACTAAGAGCATCATGTGCATCATACATAGCTTAGATGAGGGAGTGATTTCACTAGGCTCAATGATTATGTCACCTCGTTCATGAACACTCAATGAATCCATTCCCTCCCTCAAGTATGCTCAGTAATGGAGCTCAATTAGTGGATCTTAGCATCACATGCTTCAACTTCTTAGTTGAGCATAGATCAAGGTGCACTAAGCTCAAGAACTTTCTCACATAATTCTAAGCTCTCATGCACTCATGAATCCAGCATCAAAACTAAGAATGAGCTGTGGAGGACAAGACTTTTTAGTCCTTGAATTCATTTAGTCCCTTGTCATTTTGTCCATATTCAAGTCCACAATAGTCCTTTACATTTCTTTAACAAGTCATTCAGTTCACAAATTTTATTAAAGCTTGAGGAAAATTTCATACATCATAGTATCTTTTATTACATGTGGGATTGTCCCAAACCTCCCCAAGGGAGGCTTAGCTCTTTATTACACAAGAGATGAAAAGAACACATACATGGATAAAGACCCTTTCATGATCAACTAAGAAAAACACAAGACAAGAGTTTAGAAAATACTAGGAGCGTTCCTTTGATGAAGTTCTCCGGACTTCTCGTCTTCTTGCTTGTGGTTGCTTCTCATAGGTCCATAGTGCTGCCTTTCTCTTTCTTTCTCATAGCAAGAGAAGTTCTTCCACCATTGGGGAGTTCTTTTTCTCTTATATGCATCCCTCTCCTTACTTAGGATGTAGTGAGCCAAGTTGAAAACCCTCCTTTAGTTAAGGAGGGTGGTATTTATAGAGGTGGGCTGCACTCTTTCTCATCTCATTCAAATTCTGCATTGCTTTTAAAATTCTACTATCATGATGGCCAATCCCACTTGAGGGGTGAAGTGACTTCCACTTTTCTATTGTTTAATTTCCACATCACCTCAAAATGTCAATTTTCCCTTTAAAAACAAATCTGTTGCAGAAGAAATAATGGCTGGAGATAAGGAGCTGGTTGAGGGTCTTGTCCCAGCCGCATTTAATGCTCTGCTCAGACAAAATTTCAGTGCGCCGCTGTAGTGCGCTGGAGCGCGCTATAGCGGATGAATGTTTGTGAGAGTATCCGCTGTGGCGCGCTGCGGAATTCTGGATTGTATTTTGATGAACTGCTGAAACGCGTTGTAGCGCCGGCATTCTCAAAACGGTCCGCTGGAGCGCGCTATAGCGCCAGCTTTTCACAAATGGTCCATTGTAGCGCGCTATAGCGCTAGCGCTTTTTCAAATTGCTCCGCTGCAGCGTGCTATAGCGCCAGCGCCTTGCAAGTTGATCCACTGCAGTGAGCGGATTTTTTCCAAAAATCTTTGGGAAATTGTCCAGAATTGTTCAAAAATTGCTGAATGGGTATTTTTCTTGAAAAATAAACAAAATTTGATCAAAGAAGCAATATCAATATGAAAATGAATGAAATTTTCCTTTATTTTAGTGTGTAAATTATGGGTTTATCAAAAATCTTGCTATTTTTGTTTATTTTTTTGAGCCCTCGAAAATATCTAAATTAATTTGATCTCCAAATTAAAATCTGATTTTATTTTTGAATTCCTCATGCCCTAATTAGCTAATAATAAATTTTTGGGAATTTTTGGAGCATATTTAGTCTTAAATTGGATTAATAAATTAATTAGAATATAAGAAAATTATTAATTGAATTAATATTAATTAAATTATATATATATATATATATATATATATTTTATAAATTTGGGATTTGCTGTCGGGACCGCGGCAGATCTGTTGCGGGGTCCCGACAGCGAGGCAGCATAAGCATCGAACGGATGCGTTAGCACGTATCTCCATGCCACCATCTAACGGCTCGTATCATCCATGCCGCGATCTAATCCTACCCACTTTATCGGCATCGTTCATCCAACACTCGGGATCTAATGCGCATTTTTGTTTTTCTATAGATGCATCAGGTCGTCCATCATCAACGACTTCGCAATCAGATGGCTGCTGGGATCTCCACCCTATTCACCTTCATCCTCAAGAGATCTCGGCTCGATAGAAGAAATTCGCCCGTACCTATCATGTAAACCTTGTCTGCCACTCTTTTGTCAGGTCACCTAGCCCGTTAGGGATTTTCCATTTATGGCCAAGCCACCTTAGTAGTCTGGAGGCTGGGGAGGATCCTCATGGAGGTCGGGCTGTGGAGACAGCTCGGGCCAAGCCTGAGCTATGGCTCATGTCCTTAGTACCCCCCTGGGCTCTCCCTCGCCTATAAGTACCTCCCGAGAATCACAGTGAGCCCCTTTGCTCACTGCGAACCCCTCTAAGTCCCCAACTAAAATCTTCCTAGAGTTATCGGTGATCTCGGCTGAACCTATTGCGTACTGCTGATAGAGGGCGAGGTCCGGAGTTCAATCCCCCTTGCCAAGCTCCTGCGACTATCTGGAGTGATCTGAGCTGCTCGCCTTGTCTCAGTCGCCTCTGCCATCTTCAGGTACAACCCTCTCACCTCTTCTCTATCGAGCTGGGTTCAGCTCGACTCTTTCCCTATCTTAGATGCTGTGCTAGGACCGTCCTTAGTGTTCTGGTAGGCAGCCATTGCCTCGGTAGGGACTGGCAGTGAACCAGATGGGGAAAATTCCATCTGAGAGTGCACTGGCAGTCGACCCTTAGGCCAATAAATCACAGTGATTCCTTAATCCTCTGAGTCCTCAATCGATATCCCATTCCCTTCGTGAATGATTGTAAGGGTGTAGCAATCACTGGGTTCGATCAGGTCGATCGATTCGACTGGAATCGATCGACTCAGTTGCAGCCCACGTCTGTGAAATCATGTGAGTAGCACTTCAGTGATCCACCCATCCCCCAGACTTGTTGAGTTGACCAATCGCTCCTCCCCTGATCCTTGAATGTGTAGGGCTAGACCGTGGCTCGTGGCATTGATGCTGTGAGGTGAATTAGCTCTTCATAGATGCACCTTAGGTGGCGTCTTGGTCGAGTAGCACCCCGATGATTCGGCGCATCCCAGATGGGAATTTCTAGTTCAGTTGACACGTCTCGCACTCCTGAAGGTGTAGCTATTGAGTTCCAAGCGAGGCGCCGTATGTGGATGGAGAATTATGAGTTTGAAGTAAACCCTCATTCCCCCTCTGTCGAGTATCCCCAGCATGGAAGACGAATAGTGCTGGGTCGGGCCGGACCCTGCCCGCGCCTTTTGTATTTTGGGCCGACAGTTATTAAAGTATTTGCAGGAAATTAATGCATCAAATCAAAACCTATGGTTTGATTTAAATAAAAATACAGATTAAATTATTTAAATAAGTTTAGTTATACTTATCTAAATGGTATGATTCAATATATTATTTTAATCAGAAAAATGCAAGGGCTAATAATTAAAACAAAATTTTGGATCTAATGGTTAGATTTTAAATAAATGCCCAATCCTTCTCTGACTATATTGAAATCATAATAAATTCATTAATTATCCAAAAATGTTGATTAAGGTCTCTAATTTCTCATGAGACCATAAGGAACCTATGTAGGTTATTAAAAGTAATTTAAGATCTTTAATTTTGCTAATCATTCCTTAATTATCCTAAGATGAGATTAGTGAATTAAGCCTTAGATTGGTCTCTGAATTTGGTGAATCTAGTTTCTAATGCTTTATTAAGCATAATAGAGCTTATAAATGTAATTGGATCATTCTAGTATGCCCTAATTTACTTATTCACCTTAATTGGCCTTAAATGGTGATTAGTGCTAGTTTAGCTAATTAAGATATCAAAACCCTAAGATAAGTGTTCTACTCACTTCACTAATCAATATGGGACTCATTAAAATAGACTTGAATCAATTTAGATGATTAAATCTTAAAATCTCATTTTTTGTCTTAAGAGGGGTATTTTGGTCATTTTGACCCAAAATAGGTTTAAGTACCCTTAAAGCCTAGAAATCTCAAGTAAAGTAATTACAATCAGTAATGTACTATATTAACATCAATTGCTAAGTTGTATCACCTGATAAATGAATCCTAATGTTTAGACCTTAAAATCCTTAAGTAAGCTCTTAAGATCTTAAGTGCTCTTAAGACCCTTCTTAAAAGACTGAGTTTAACCAATTTTAAAGTTAAGGTTTTTAATCCTAATTATTTTATCAAAGTTATTCATTACAGTCTTGAAAAAACAAAAGCAAAAGCCTTAAATATCCTTAAGCTTAGACTTTTTAGTTTAGATCTAAAGTGATCAAGTCTTAGATCTTAGATCTTAGACTTTAGATCATCTAATTGAATTGAATCATCTTATTTGGAATTCTTTAATTGATTGACTGTTTAATCCTATTGAGACCTCCTTGTGGGTGAAGGATTTGTTCAATCTATAGAATAATGTTATTATTCTAAGGATTGAATATAGAATCTTAGATTCATAATTTATTAATTGATTATTTTATCTTAAAATATTAAAATTGACCTTTCACTAAGCTTTTAGTTTCTAAATCTTTCAGCTTATAAGATTCCTTATCTTTAGATTATGCTTGAGTGCGAAACCTAGATACTTATTAGTGTATCACCTTGGATTTAGGATTTGAACACTATATGTGGAGTTGGGATCCAGATCCTTAGATCTTGATTTATCTAAATAATATCTGGGTTAAGTGAGGAAAACAATAATTAAGTTGTTGATTCATTTACTATAAACTGCTATAGTCATCATCTGATTGTGAATTAGAACTTGTTAAGTTCTAATGTTAACATTAAGGTCGTGAATCTGAGATTATACTTGATAGTTGGATATTGGAGATCCTAAACTGGTATCTCCTCATAATAGTTAGATTTGGATAGTTTAGATAACAACAGATATCACATAAGTCTAGTTAAGTATCTTGCTTATTTTGACTTTATTTGCTCTGCACACCTTGAATATTGAGCCTTGTTCCTTGAGCATAATAAGGGAACTTAGGATATGGAAGATGCATCCTAAGTTAGTCTTTGAAAAGCATAATATTCAATTCTTTTTCAGTCCAGTAGGGTATGTCCTAACTTAGTCTGCCTCCATAGTTCTAGTCTTATTATAGAATAGACTCGAACCTAGCCCAGTGCTTAGCTATGATGGATACATGTCTTATTCTATAAGTTCAACTCGGACCTAGCTCTGATGATGCCTTGGATGGACACATGTTGAACTTTTTGTTCAGAGGCCCCGTATGGCCTGTTTCTGATATGGCAGTACTCTGTCTTAGGCTTACATTTACTTTAGTTCATTTTCAGTACTTTGTTTTGTTTAGCCACATGTCTCAGTGGCTTTATATTTAGCAAGTATGCTCTTAGCTTGCTTTTGCCATATGCTTCAGTGGCCTTTATATATTAAATCTGCATGCTTGTATATATATTTCTATTGAGTAGTATTAGATATTGGCATGTTTAGGATGGTAGCTTCACATGTTCATTTCAGCACTTTTCAGTCTAGTTTACATTTACAAACTCAGCATGTCTTTATGTGATCATAAGCATGTTAGGATCAATTATTTTGGTACTTGCAGTCACTTTTGCTCTTTAGCCTCACCTTGTTTAGTTTCATATTTTTATGTATACTTGTTGCTCAATTATAAATGAATAGTTATAGACATCTTTCTCCTTGTAGCTTGATGCACCCTATATTACTTGCTTGTTTAAAGTAATTAAATGTGATATCTTGAAATATTCAGTACACTTAAATAGCTTAAAATATACTTAGACAATTTGTCTAACTGTAACTTTTTTTTCTTTTTTGGCTGGGCCCTAGCATTTGTGATATCGACAACTGTCAGATTTGGAGCTATTCATTGGTGGTTCTGTAGGAGAGGAGCCAGTGCAGGAGGAGGATCTTCCTACTGCCGCTTAGTTAAATTTTCCTTTCTTGCAGTGAGATTGAGAGATCTTTTCTTTCTTTTAATTCAGACTGTAATAATTAAATTCTGGATGTATTTACTTTTTGCACTTAAGCTGAGTTACTCTTTCTTTTACTGTTTTATACTATTCTATGATGTGGATGTTATATTACCTTATTTCTTGCTTCCGCTACTTTGATCCGTATTGATGTATGTTCACAGTTTCAGGTGACAAGTCCTTGGCTTAAGGCGGGTTAGGTCTTACCTGACTCTACTTGAGTTTGGAATTTGCCATAGTTGGAGCACCGTCCTCCATGTGTTTATGCTAATAGCAGTATTAGCATGGCTGCAGAGGGTACAGGCCCCCACAACCAAAGATTCTGAAATTCTAAAGATAGAAAACAGGTACCACATATTACAAAAGCAACTCGAAAACCACACATAAAGCCTGCTCTGACCAACAACACATTAAGAGCCAAACCACAAATTATAGATGTAGCTCGAGAACCACACATAAAGCCACCTCTAACCAACCACACATAAAGCAGCTCGAGAATCACACACAGCACCTAAAGCCCCAAACCCAACAACCAAAAACAATATAGCCAAGCTCGAAGAAATAATTTTAAAAAAGAATTAGAGCAGCAAAAGTGAAACAATAATCAGGAAGATCATAATCAGAATTGACAACAGGACATTCAGCAAAAACTTAGCTAGCCAAAACAAAACATACAGCCACGACAAGACAGAAATCCAGCCAAAGCAGAAATGAATTTTAGCCAAGATAGATATCAGCCAAGAAGGAAACAAAGTGCATTAATTAGCTCTAACCGACAGAAAAATAAACCAACCAAACTTAGCTTCAAAGGATCCACAAAACAATAAAAAACAAAAATGTGGCAGAGAAAGAAACCACCCGCTTCTATGAATACAGTCAGTAAATCGTAGATAGAAACATCAAAGTAAAAAGCACTAGCACACCTCTAAGCTTAGCATAAAGTTATTTTTATGAATCTTGCCCCAAGCAAAGTACTTAACATCAAAGGAATTAATAATATTAGAATATCCTGGTGAATGTTCCTCACAATCTTGCTAAAGAGCATATAAATGTTAGAGTATTTTGCATTATTTATAGCCTTTCAAAAGTTCCATAAAACATAAACACAAACAAGGTTACAATGAAAAGTTTCTTGGATTTATGTTGAGGCCATCTAGTAATATTATCTTTAACATTATTGAGATGAGTAGGATCCTAATCCATACTCACATGCTTCCAAACATTATGACTAATATCATTAGAGATGAAAATAAGATCAATATATTTGACATTTGCACAACAGTAGCATTTATAAGCCAGGGAATATCCCTTACTTTGTAATATATCATCCGTGCTAATAAAGTTGTTGAAGAGTCTCCAATATAGTTTTATGCAAAATTTTCTAAAATTTCATAAGTGTTTCATTTGCTAGAAATAATATAATATGGATTGCCTCCCTGAAATACTTGGTTTAATGTAGTCAGCCAGACAAATTAAAACACCATCAGCCTTCACCCTTCCTGACCACTTCCTTCCAGTTTTTTACCATTTTTAGATGGACAAATCCTATCCTTTGGATTTCCACTGTCAATAAAATATAGCGGATTACTTCATTAAATTAAACAAGTCACGAGGAATATACAATTCAAATTTGAGACTATTTGAATCAAACACAAACTGAATTTTGAAAGATTAATGCCTTAAGAAAAAAAATTTGAATTTCTAAATATAAGATAATAGATCTTTAAATGATTTACCAAAAGAATAGAGTTATAAGAGTATTCATCTCTCATAACTGATAATTGATGATTTATTAATGCATTTTGATTAAAAGTTAATTATAAAATAAACGCAATCATTAGCATTTAATAATGTCATAAGAGAAACAATAAATAATATTAAGAGATTAAAAATTAATAAATTAAATTCTCTTAAACTAAAAGTGATGATTCATAACTTTGTTATGCAAGTATTCACATATTTTGTAAGACTTTTGTCATGTGTTTGCTTAACTTGAAATTTTAAAATCTTCCCCTTGTGGCATATGCTAGCTTGGCAAACAAGGGCATCATTTCCTTTATAAGACTGAAAGCAATTGCATTATTTCTTACATTTGCATTGCATTGAAACTTTAAGATATAACAAATAGATTCCAAAATTGCATTCCTTAATGGGTTTGTTCATCAAGAGTTATGAATTATAAAACATCTTGATTATGTGTACAAGTATAATAAAGATGTGGCCTAAAGCAAGTTCATGCATGATATGATTGGTTGAGCATATTTCAAAATTAGCGATTTCCCTAAAGGTTAAGTAGATGTGAATGCTACGGTAACCTCTCCGGTGCCCCGCCCGGTGCACCAAGTACCAATAATGCATCTAAACATAATGTTTGACTCGTAATAATTTAGTTTTGCTAGTCAAAATCATAATTATAAATCCTTTAAAGCATCTAATCGGCTTGGAAATAGCATCCATACCAAAGCATTTCTCTTATAGTATTCCAAATTTATGTTGGTTATATCTATCTCTATCCCAAGTTGGGAATTTGAAATGAGTTTAATTAGAGAAATAAATTTCATTCTAATACTTCAAAATCATACAAGATTTATATGGTATTTTTATTTCACAAACTAGAGAGTTAGACAATAATAAGCCTATAGACACTCCCATAAGCTTTTCTTTAATCTTAGATCAACATTACCATAATGATAAACTTTATGCTCAGCATCTCTTTCCATGCAAGCTTTGAAAGTCCTGCGCATATATAGATTAGGCGGTTTAAGTGCTGGAATGGTCAATAATTTTCACTTAATCAAATTAGATGGATTGGCACAAATTACAATTAAAAATGTAAGAAAAGTCACATTGATGCTAACACACCTCCATTATAATAAAAGATATAATAAAGTACTGCAAATAAAGGTCACCAGCTGTATAATGGAGAATTTAATTTCTTGGTTAGCCTTGATTGCATCCTCTCCCAAATGATTGAAGGGATTATTATTAGTGCGTAGGACCCAATCTATTAGTCTGCAAAATAAGGAAAACTGGCAATGGGATCTGCTCCAGAGAAGCATAATAATTCTAAGAGAAAATTAAAGATAGTTTAAATCTTTGACAGCAGTATGATACTCAAGAGAGATTATTTTTCCTGTCTAGCATCTTCAGTATAATACCAGTGATGAAAATATTGATCATTCCTGCATATTAGATGGTTGAAATTCCTCATTGCCCATCATAGTGAATCCATCCTTCTCGATCAAGATAGCAAAAGATAGCAGATTTGCCAATGCAAGTTAAACTGAACAGATATTCGAATGAAGCCAAAAGCATGATCAAATGAAGCCATCAAACTCAAAGCTAGAGAACATTAAACTGTTCGCTCTCATTGAAGTTTATAAGAAGAGATAAAGCCAGCAATATAAAGCACTGTCTGTAATCCTGATTAACTACTGCAGAATCATCCAACAGAGAGGTAGGTATAGACAATTGACAGCATAAAAATACCCATGTTTGACAGCGGATAGGCCTAATGAATGCAGACTTTAAAGAGTAGCCCAAATAGAGAACAATTTGGGTTAGGAAGCAATAATAATGAAAGCAGACCGCCCAAAAGTTTCTTTCTTTTTAAATTAGTTTATGAAGCAATTGCAGGCTTGGAGCATTGAGCAGACAGAAACAGCTCTCATCAATGTCAGAAATAGCTCCAATATGATTAATATATCTAAATCTAATGTTTAATAGTTAATACTTCATCAATATGATTTATTTTATAAACAAAAAAAAAGGTTTGAGCTGTGGATGATGTAAGAATAAAATATGGAAATTATGAAAAACCAATTATTAAAGGCAATATTTGAGATTTATATATTGGGCAACAGCTTTGAATTGTAAAATAAAAGGGCTTATGTCGGTGGGATTAGAAAATGAAATTATGGACATATGCTTCCAAACAACAGAGGAAAACGTTAGGCTACCTAAGCCCTGAATATAAAATTGCAGCCAATGCCAACTTATGAATCAATAGTTGATGCTTTTCAATTTTCAGATGTTGCCAATTAAGCCTCATTCCAAACTTATTATTGTGGAGTATGATTTGATTAGCTCTCTGTTTAGGCTAAGATAAAGAGGAGATTTTCTGGGTGGCTGGCTTCATCTTCCAATGGAGACAGAGAGAATGATAGAATTGCAGTGTTTATAGTGGAATTTTGCGATGACTCTCTATGATTATTCCTAATTTTGAATTGAATCTGTGATTGATAAGTAATTAAACCTCAAATATGTGTTAGCTTGCTTGTCAATCCGAACACAATTATGTTAATGAGAGCAGCGAGTTTGTTTTAGCAGTGCTATGAGGAGTGTTAGGTCGTCTGGTGCACTCAAAGAAGAGGTGGTCATGTGATTATGCTGCAGTCTTAACTGCGAACACCATGCCACATTTGGCGACCAGGAAGATGTGAGATTCATGCCATCTTTGATGGAGAAGTTATCAGTCAAGTGCTCTCATCATTTGAAGTCGAAGGTTCAAAACTTATGAGCAACCATAATAATTTTTAAAAATTACTTGGAAAACACAATCACAGGTATGAAACAACCAAAATTGAATGTATGAAATAGTCAAAATCAGGTGTTGCATATTTATCAATAGTTAATTCTCATTTAATATTGTGTAAGGTCAATGCTGAGCCCTCACACATGACTAATCATAATAATGCATTATTTTCATTAGTATTACATAACCTTTTGGATCACAATCTTCTCTATTTAATCACATAATCTTCTGAGAGAAAATATATTCTCATGAGGAAAAAGAATAGTACCAAAGTTATAACAATATTAACATCAACAATATTACAACTGGAACAATGTTCAATATAGATGACAATTTCATGTACCAATTATGACAACAAAGTTATAACAATAGTATTTTGGGAGACACCAGTAGGTTGCTAATAAATCATATAATAAAAAGAAACTTGCAAATAAACAAATAGGAAACACAGAAAGTAACTCATGTGACTCGTAGTGAAGCTTTTAAAAAAAAAGAAATTTCGCACATCTTGGGAACCAGGAGATCTTCTTCTTCTATGAAATCTCTATGACTGAGGTTTGACCGATAGGAGTCACTGAAGTAAATACGAAAATATACCAATACAAAAAATTGAAAAATTATAGTACTAGCATTCACAAGCACACAAGCATACGAACCCAAGGATCTAGTGAAAAATCCAACAATGGAGAAAAACCACGAAGCCACACCAGCACCATATATGAGAATATTACAGAGTTATAGAGAACTTATCAATCTCTTAGAGCAATAAAAGTTTCACCATCTTAAGATTCTTTTTATTCTTCTCTCCAAGATTTCTCCTTCTTCTCACTCTAGAGTTTCAAGCCTCCAAGCCTCCAAATAGTTCTCACATAGAAATGACACACACTCTACCATAACCATCATGTTAGCTTTTATATGGAATCCCAAATCAGCCCTCAAAATGAACAAAATAGTTCGGGACACATCACACCCAAGCTGGGATTTTTGTGGGCGCCTGCCTTACTGTATCTACAGTGCTTGGGGTGTGCATAGTCGCTAGACTCTCAATTTTCTTGGTGCTTGGGGAGCGCTTGGGAGCCTAACTCTATGATTGCTAGGCATCTAGGGTGCTCATGGGTGCTATACTATGTGTATGCTAGGTTCCTCGATGCTAGACTCTCTATTTGTTGGGCAGTTGGGACACCTCTAGGCACTATTTGTTGGGCAGTTGGGACACCTCTAGGCACCAGACTCTCTGTTTTCTAGGTTCCTGGGGCACACCTGGGCGCTGGTGCGCCTAAGAGCGCATGAGCGCAGTCTTGCTGTAGCCATTACAGATTCATTCTTTAATCCAACGGAACACCATTTGTTGTTCCCTTTATGGTCATATTAGTCTCTAGTCCATAATAATCCCACTTGGAGATCAATTGTGATCATTTTGTATACAATCTTGAATTGTCTTCAATTTGACTTTCATCCTTGCTAAAAAAGTAGTATGTCTCACCCCGCCTTCTTTTATGTACCAAGGCCAACTGAAGTTGAGAATAGGTTTAATTTTTTTGCTATCACTGAATTCGTGAGCATGTCGGGTGAGTTCTTTGATTTTTGAATCTTCTCTAATGCCACTTGGACATCTCTTAACAAAGATCAAATGAAATTGTATTGCAACTTAGTGTGCTTTATCCTGGAATGAAATGCTATGTTCTTAGCTAAGTGGATGGCAGTCATAGTGTCACCATGTAGTCATCCATTTTATTGCCTCCTTACCCAACTCACCGATAAAATTCTGCAATTAAATCATTTTTGTGCTCCCCTTAATAATGGCAACATACTCAGTCTCTATTGTGAATAGGGAGACTTTCTTCAGAAATCTGAAGATCCAACTCACTGCAACACTGCCAAAAAATGATCACGTATCTGGTTGTGCTTTTACTGTTATTGATGTCTCTGGCTAAATAAAAGTCTACATATCCCCATAGCTCTATTTTGGATTTTCTAAAGCATAAGGTTTTATCTGTAGTGCCTCTCAGATATATTATATCCAGTTCACTACTTCCTAGTGGGGATTTACAAAGATGCTCATGAACTTGCTAACCACTCCCACTGAATGGGCTATGTTATGTCTTGTGCGTACCATGGTGTACATTAAGCTCCCAATTACTAAATCATTGGGAGATTTCTCTATAAGTTCCTGTTCTGGTTTAGTCTTTAGTATATGCTCCTTAGATAAACTAAAGTGACTTGCTAAGGGGGTGCAAAGTGGCCTTGCCTTATTCATGCTGAATCTTATGAGCGCCTTTTCAACATATTCTACTTGAGATAACTTTAGTAACCCTCCACTCCTCTCATGCTAATTCTCATCCTGATTATCTATTTTGAATGCCTCAAGTGTTGGGATGTGAAGTTTGATTAGATCAACATGGGAGGTACGACAGAATTTTGGTTGGTACCGAGGATTTAAATGCAAAGGAGGAACTGGGATGGCAGCAAGTCAGGTACCATGGTGCGCTGCATTCGCTGGGATTTGAGAGTAGGGAGCCACAGCATGCCCTAGTGTCAGGGATTAGAACTGGGGTACCATGGATTGCCCCAATGCCTAAGATTCAAAAGTGAGGTGCCACGGCATGCCCGAGCACAAGGGAATCTACAATAGAGCACCAAGGGGCCCCAACATCTGAGATTCAAGAATGGGGTACCATGATGCACCCCACACCAAGGAATCAATAGTGGGGCACCATGGCATTCCTCAGCCCTTAGGATTTAGGAGCAAGGTGCTCAGGTGTACTATAGGGCCCTGCGAAAATCATACGATGATTCAGCCCCAAAAGTCATGACTCTTGGGTTTTTGTCCACTGATTTAAAGCATTTTTGGTTTGTCTTTGAAGCCTATTTAAGAGCCTAAATGGTTGTGTTGGTTGTAAGAAGTTAAGGAGAGATTTCAAGAGGAGAAATCTTGTGGAGGCTAGGGTTTGAGTTGGAGAGCTAGTGGAAGGGCATAGAAGAAGTGAGTTCTAGAGCTATATTTCCCTTATATGTGAGCACTTCTTCTTCTTCCAAGGGTTAGGGCTTCTTAAGAACTCTGTAAGACTCTATTATCTTTATAGTGAAATTTTCTTAGGTGTGTGGTTGTGGCTTTTCCCATTTTTGGGTTTTCCACAATTTGTTTTGTATTCATTTACTTGTAATCTTATATTTTTTATTTTGCCTTTGTATGTTTTCATAATCGCTCAAGGTTGCCCAAATGACAAACCCTAAAGGGGGCTTAAGAATCCTAATAAATGGTATAATAGAGTGGTTTTATGGCTTCTCAATTTCAATGGGAGTAATGGGTGATGATATCAGATACAAGGTGAAGAAGTTCAATGGAGCAAACTTCACTTTTTGGAGATGCAAGTTGAATACTTACTGTATCAGAAGAAAATGTAGTTTCCACTAGAAAGAATAGACCATAAACCAAAGATACGAGTAATGAAGAAAGGCCTATTTTTGATAGAACGTCTCTAGGTTCGATACACATATCCTTATCTTCTTCGGTTACTATAAACATCATCAACAAAAAGATGACAATCTAACTCATGGCAGCCCTAACAAGGGTGTTTGAGAAGCCATTGTGTTCTAACAAGGTTTTTCTAATGGATTGGTTGTATAATATGAAGACGGTGGAAAATGGTTCAGCAACTAAATATCTAAATAATTTCAACACTGTAACAAACTAGCTAAGCTCGGTCAAAATCCATTTTGAGGATGAGATGAGAGCTTTGTTATTTCTATCTTCATTGCTAGACAACTGGGATGGATTATTTATTACAATGAGTAGCTCATCATAAAATGCAAAGCTATGCTTCGATGAAGTTGTAGAGCTTGTGCTGAATGAGGATGTCCAGAGGTGGGCTAGTAATAAGGATTCAACCACTGCCTTAAGTTTGATCTCGATGGCTTTGTTTATCGATGATGGCTATGCAGGGTAACAACCCAAACACTTAAGCACCAAGATATTGTTTGCTTTGGCTTGAAAAGCCTCATAATTTTATTCTCAAAAGATAACATCCCAATAGGTAACCCATCCAGGGAGTGCTCCAATATGAGCATGCTTAACTTTGGAGTTCTTATCAAGAACTTCATTGTTGTCTGAAAGGGTGCCTTGATGTTTAAAATTTCTTCTTAATACTACTGAAGGGGTCATTACAATCTCTCAAACTTTAGTGATTGACATCCTCGTAAGTATGCGCACACGGATCTAAATACCATGCATTAGGTAGATAGGACTAGAGATGACCCATGCAAGCTCAAGAGGTACCCACAACTATATAACATTTTGATCACCATGGGTTTAAAGGCTGCTCCCATGAAGTGGTAGTTTTTTATGTATGGCACTTAGCTCCTATCTGACATCATATGGCCTGCTCTGATACCATTTTTAATATCCTAAACTCTTAAGCACCAATGTATTGTCTATTTTGGCCTGAAAGGCCTCAAGGTTTTTTCTTTAAGAGATAACTTCCCAGTAGGTCACCTATCCTGAGAGTGCTCTCAACTGAGCATTGTTAACTTTGTAGTTCTTATCAAGAACTCCACCATTATCTAGAAAGGCACCTCAATATTTAAGACTTTTTCTTAATACTACATAAGGGGGTCATCACAATGTAGCATCCTTCAAGGAAGGTCAATGGAAAGTGATAAAAGATTCACTAATTATAGCTTAAAGCAATATGGAAGGGCTATTTTACTTATCAATAAAGGGCTAGAATTTATTTAAGGAACACAAATAAGGAATAAGAACAAGGTTAGCTTCTCAACAATCGTGAACAACTTGGAGTCACAAAATTTGTAACATTCTGATGTTGTTACTAGGCCGATTAGACCTAATCTTGATCAGATAAAGCAAAAATCAAAATCCTAATTTAAGTAAAAAAAAATTAAATAAAAATATTCTCAAATAAAGCATTTTGAGGAGATCCTCCTGCAAAAATTTGAGCACAATTGGGATCCCAGATCGTCCAAAATAAATTTGTAAAATTTAAACATCACGAGGTGATAATAAATAAAATATAAATAATAATTTAAAATTTTTTGCATATTTCAATTAAGCATTATATGGGGATTTTAGGTTTTAAGTTTCACAAATTTTCGAGCTCCAGATTAATTGTAATGAATTTTCTAAGTTTTTCACTTAAAAATTAATATAAAATAAAATGCTAGTCCAAATTTGAGGAATTTTAGATGCATACGTTCGTCTCGACGGTACGCTTATTTTGGTATTATGTTTGTAAATTTTGGAGATTAAACGAAGACTGATCAAAGTTTGGAAGTTTTAGGCGGTCTGTAATCACTTAATCTTAGTCCAAGGATCATAATAACTTGGCACCAGTTATATAAATACCCTAAAAGCCATACCTTAATTATTATGTGCAGTCGAAACCCCCATTCATCAGCTCCTTTGGGCGCAAGAAGCAGGCGCCCGAATCCTCTTTTCTCTCCCTTGAGCGATCTTCCCTTTTCGGCATAAGAAAGGGGTCGTGAATCCTTCATGGCCAAACTTTGAATTTCCCTTCATTTGGTATATGAGCTGCCAGCCTCATCTTCCTTCATTCTTTTGAAGGCCTTGAGCTGCACAATGTTGATCCCCTCATCCCGATGTATGAGGTCCCCTACTCTTATGGGAGTTGCTATTCAGCTTGATCGGCAGATCCAGACTAGTGACTTGTCATTTCCCTTTTGAGACCCGATCCATGGAGATCTGATGCTCCTCCCTAGCAGACCTTAATCTTTAGTCGACCTTCCATCAGCTCCTCTATGGTACCTTCATCCTGCATTAATCTTGATTTTTAGATTTAGCTTGATAGATCTCACATGAAATGGTCATTAACTCTGCAAATCTTGAATTTACTTATATTTGTCTACTCATAAAAATTCCCTAAGACAGTTCTAAGGATGTAAAAAATAGGCATACCATTTCTGAAGTATGCAAGAGCACACTTTTCTCACATTCTGATATATCCTTCTATCAAATTTTAAAATAAGAAATACCATGCAATTTCTTTCGTATTCTTTATTTATATAAATGAGAATGCATATTCTCCTAGCCATTCTCTACACGACATTTATTTCTTCATTGAAGGAAGCTCGGGTCCTTATAAATGAAGCATAAGTAATACTTTTTTCTTGGGGATATTTAATATCATGAACATGTTGAGTTTAGAGGTGTCTGTAGAGGACTTTGCAATTTATCAACTTTAAATGAGTCGCACACCTGCCTAGAATATAATTTGGGTGTTTAGTATATAAATTTGCTTAAGTTGGATGTTAAGTTGGATTTACACTTTTGCTTGTAACTCAAAAATCCCACTTGGATTTTGTTCTAATTTATAACCAATTTTAAAATAAAAATCATGCATGATTGGATCGTATCCCCAAATAAGGATGATGATGTCAAAATTTAAAATAAGTATGAAAAAGACTTCGTAAAGTTTGTATTATTACAGTAAAATCCTAAGATAAAATATTAATGGGGGACATAGCACTATTAGCATCTCTTACATTATTTTTTTCATCATTTGATTTTAACGGTGTGAATTTAAGTATACTATATGACAAAAACTATATCAATTGAATGGAACATTACTGTTTTGGAATCAATAAGAAGCATTTGAAGGTTTCATCTTTTTATTCATTACCCACATCTAAGGTATGCAACTAAGTTCATTAGAGCTCATGTGCTTCCTTCCCATTAATTTGTAATAAAATAGTGAATCTCAGTTAAGTATGAATTTCCAAATATATATACATCCTCATTCTAGCCTTATAATCAAAGGCATTAATATTATTGAAATATGTATGTCTAAAGCTAAAGATAATTTCATCAATCACTTAATTTAGTTGTAAATGAATAGTTCAAAGTCTATCCATATGGATCAGTTTACTTAATGCTCTTAAATATAGTATTTATAATTCTTTTAGTAAATATTATTCATTATTAGAAATAACTAAAATAATGATTGGATTTCAAATTAATATTCGTAAATAATTGCAAGTGATCTTATTAGAGTTTTCATTATTTATTGCACCCTTATTCTTTAGGAATCAATAAATTAATTATTCATTATTTATGCTTATTTTGTTGCTTTAATTTGGCTAATACTATTGTTGATCATAATGGGGCTGTAATTGTAATGACTCAAGTCATTACTATGATAATTATGACCAAACCCAACTCAAAAATTAGGATCCCGAGTGACTTCAAAATTAGAGAAATCTAAGAATATTATTGGATAAAGTGTTTTTTTGTGATCGTAATGCCCAAGATTTGGAAGCAATCTCGATAACAAATACTCCTGAATTAATTTTTGAATTATTTAAATTCAATAAGTTGGGAAAATTAAATACAAATTTAAATTCAACAATTTTAGTGTCGTTAGATTAAGAATATTATAAAAAGGCAACAGAAAAAGTTTTGTCGAATTTAGAGCTCTGATTTACCAGAAATAATTTTTGAAGTTTTTATCTTCAGAAATTAATAAAAAAATAAAATATTACTCCAAATTAAAAAAATTTGTGCGAGTGTATTTTTCTCATAAAGATACACCTCCGTGTTAAGTTTTCTTATTTTCTGGAAAAGAAATGAAAGAGAGAGAAAGTAGAGAGAAATAGGAGAGAGAGAGAAAGAAAGGATAAGAAGATGGAAGTGAAGATCAAATTGAATACTCCAATAATTATGCAAATTTTCTCTCATCCATCTCATCCAAATAATGGATGAGAGCTAAAATAAATAAATAATTAATTAATTAAAAAAAAGTTTATAAATACACCCACACCCCTCTCCATTTACACATCCCCTCCCCCATTTCTCCTCTCCTCCCACACACCCTCTCTTCCTCCACCTCTCTTCTCTTCTCATCTCCCCCTCTTCTTCCTCATCCACTATTAGTTTCCCCCACTGATCTCCAGTAAAGCCTCACCAATATAAAGTAAGAAATA
Organism: Gastrodia elata; assembly: GCA_016760335.1. Lineage (NCBI taxonomy): Eukaryota > Viridiplantae > Streptophyta > Magnoliopsida > Asparagales > Orchidaceae > Gastrodia > Gastrodia elata. The sequence goes on along the minus strand of CM028669.1, from coordinate 77,720,232 downwards.
AGAAAGAAATAAATATTTTATATTCTTTCATTTCTTCTTCTTCTTTTAATAATAAAAATAATGGTATTATTATTATTATTAATATTAATATTATTACTATTATTATTATGTTTCCCTTTCTATCATTTTTTTTCTATATATATATATATTCCTAATTTCTGTAACTTTTATTTCTGTCATTTTCTTTTTTTTCTATATATATATATATATATATTTTCTAATTTCTGCAACTTTCATTTCTATCATTTTCATTTTTTTAATATATGTATATATTTCTTAATTTTTGCAACTTTCATTTTTGTCATTTTCTTTTGTCGTTATATGTATATATTTCTTGATTTCTGCAACTTTCATTTCTATCATTTTTTTTCTCTATATATATATATTTCTTAACTTCTGCAACTTTTATTTCTATTATTTTCTTTATATATATATATTTATATATTACTTATAATAATAAAATTTGTTATTTTTAATATATAAAGATAAAAAATTAACATAATATTAATATTGATATTTTTATGAAAAATATTATTATTTTTTCATTTAATTATTTTATTTGAAGCATTTTAATCACTATTAAGTTTTGACCCACTTTGATATATTTATATGAGATTTTATGCTCAGAACTTGAAATAAATGATCATAAATTAGTATTATGGGTTCATTCAGATTGGTCTCAAGTTTGTATAAACAATATGTTAGGCCATGACAGGCTGATATTTGGAGAAATATGGAGACTGCACATAGCCTTTGAGGGAGAATGTGTAGTTAGTCAGGAACATACATCTCAGATAGTTAGAAAGATGTATCTAACTCCTCGATTATTCTATAACTTTGTCCAACATAATAAATATTATATATTGCTATACATTTTTTTAAAATGAGCACATATCTTAAATATGTATATTGCATTAATAATCGTAAGCATATCATACTTAACTATCATATTTTATATTATCATGCAAAATCATGCCGCTTAAATACAAATTTTGATATCGTACAAACCTTACTTAGACCTTTGTGTCTAATTATATATATATTTTTTCTTTTCTTTTCTTTTTTCTTGGTTCGCCATGTCATATATATATATATATATATATATATATATATATATATATATATATATATATATATATATGGCAGTTCATAAAAAATCTTTGGATCAAGCCTTTGAGGAGGAGCTGATACGTGATGGAGCAACTTTAATGCTAATTTTCTTAAGGTTTTAAATTTTTACTTAGTGTGTAACAAATTTTATACCTAATTATTATCTTTGTAATGAATATGTTTTATTTATTATTCTAGTATTTCTAAATGCTACAATGTATTGGAAGTGTGTATTTATATGCCTCTAAATACACTATTATACTAAACCTCGATATGATCCTAGGTAGTGAGCATCTAACAATGGATTAGTTATACTGACTCAGCAGCGGGTCACCACAGTAATAAAGATCATCTACAATAGGATTATAGTCATGAAGCTACAGTATAAAGGTATGTTAAGTACTTATAATTTTATTGAGTTATATATTTATTTAATTATGAAATTTCTTTGAGCTCTATGTATAGTGCATACATCACTTGCATAAATCTTTGCATCGTTAGAAATTATTTTGTTTGAAAACCATGGAATTAGGGCATAGGAACAACTTGCTAATATAGGATAGTATTTTAATTTAATAAATTTTCACTAAGTAGCATTATTAGTTTACTTAAAATATTAAGTTTGCACTATGTAAATGAAACATAAATTTTAGTGAGTAATGTTATTAATTACCCTTGCATTTAGGAAAACATTAGTTAGTCTTTTTAAGACTGGTAGATGTCCAATTAGGGTGTTTGTGGAGTTGATTTACTCCTTGGACAATAGTCATATCATCAAATTAGAATTGTTTCATTTAGAATCTAATTTTTAAAATTTACCATTTAGACTCTTAAAATGTTATATTTTAAGGGAATGAGGTAATAGTATAGAATATAGTTAGACCCATTGATTTCCCTCAAGATACTTAAATTAATAAAAGTTAGAAATTAGATATTTCATTGAGTTTGATTGAACTCAATGGAACCTCCTTTTAGTTCAAAACTTAATATCATTTATCATTGAATAGCCTAAACTTTAGATGCTTAGAATCCTAAGTTAAGGGACTTAAACCTGTGTTGGTTTAATCTCTTAAACTTCTAATCTTGATAAGTCATATCAAGATTGGTGGTAGAAATGGAAAAATGTAAATTAGGTCGATTGATTTATTTATTAAGCCTTTGTAGATGTCCTTTCTGATTCTGAATTAGAACTTGTTAAGTTCTAATGTTTAACTTTATAAGGCCGGTAAATCTGGGATTATACTTGATAGTTGGATATTGGAGATCCTAAGCTTGCATCCTCTTAAAATAGTTAGACTGGATTAAGAAGATAACAACAAATATCACTTGTGTGTAGTAGACTCCCTTGCTTATTATTGAAATATTATTGCTTTTGGATTCCTTGTACTTTATACTTTTTTCCTTGAACATATCATAGAAGATAACATTATTGCATGAAATGAAAATATAGAATAATTAGGATAACATTGCATAAGGTTTAGTTTCTGGTTGATCTTGCAAATTTTACCTCCACTGGACACGGGACATGGAGAAATAAGGATTACTTAACATTACTCATTAAGGAGTGTTGTGCTAGGTTGGAACTCGATCAGTCTTAAAAATGTGCTTGACTCCTTAGTCACTTCTAGACGTGTCCATAGAAGTAATATAAAATAACTAAAATCTTATTGCATGTGTTTTTTCTGCCTTCTTAGTACAGTTCCATTTTCTGCCCTAGCCCAGAAAGGCTATGGGATTCTGCCCTAGACTAGAAAGGCTATGGTATTATACATATTATAGTATAGTGGCCCGATTGGTCAATTCTTCTGATATGGCAGTCCTTACATACTTACTTTTCTATTTTATAGTATACTTTTATTATAGTTAGACTTTATAGTACTTGCTTACTTATATACTTATAAGATGTTAGATTCCTTTCTACTTACTTATATGTACCACAGTTAGAATACTTTTTGGTAAACCTGCATAAATTATCTAATCATAAGCATGTTTAGAATAGGTCTTTTCTTTCAGTATTTGCTTTGCTTTATATATTTATGCAAGACCTTGTCATAGCTTTGGTGTTGAGGTATATCCCTTTTGCCTCTCAATTTGTTTAGTTATAAATGTATTATTTATAACTTTCTCACACTCCCTTATAGCTTGTTGCACCCATTTATTTTGCTTACTTTAGTTGTTAAGTAAAATGGTGATATCTTATAAATCCATAAACTTATTGATAAATTAAATTGTACTTAAACTTATTAAAGTCTAACCAGATTTTCTTTTTATTTTACTGCGCCCTGTCATATATGTACATATGGCAGATCAGGAGTATAAGTCAGACCTAGCACTTGAATACTAAGCTAAATAGAAGGTTAAAGTAAGGTGCAGCTCACTGAAGGTGAGATCTTCTTTGCCCACATTTAATAAATATTATACTAAATATGCTTTCTTGTTGTTCTGCTTATTTTGTATGTGAATGGACAAATATGGATTGTGTCTGGATGCCTTCTTTTCATTTTTTGCACTGCTATACTATATATATATTTCTATAGATCTTACTTAGCTCATGATTAGTATCATGGTATATTTATGGTTTAATATCCGTGGTACTAATGATGACCGCCTCTTAAACTTAGTTGATTAAGGGGCGGCCGCCATAGTTGGCATTAGGAGATCCATAGGGTGTCAAATAACGGCTATGTTCATATCTACCCAATGGTTCATTTTAATATTATATATGATTAGGGAAACATTAGTATAGTAGCATTTGGATCCATAGTTCATTCAATACAAAACAAAAATGTTAGAATTATGAGAATATCTTGAAAGTGAACCATAAAAATTATAGGACTTAGAAAGGAGTCAACTTAAAGATGTTAGAAAAATAAAGTGACACGTGCAATGACATACTTAACTAATCTCAGTCACTTCAATTATTCTGATGATTCATTTCTTAAGTTATCACTAAATTCACTTCTAACTTAAACATGTTAAAGAAATTTTGATTATTAAATTTGATCTAATCAGTGTGGAGAGCTAAATAATGTAGGAATCTAGATTTAACAAGCAAACTTGTTGTACGGTTACCAAGGCATCAGTGGAATATGATTTATCTAGATTTTTGATTTCCTTGGTGGTATGCCTAGATTAAGTAAGAATGTTTTATACATTGGGTATGGCTTAATCAATTGTTGAGATGAGCCAAAGAAACTATGCATTAAGTATGAGGGTATCTCTAAGTCAGCAATTATATTACCAATAATAGTGAAGAAAATGATAAATGTAGAATTTGTGAATTCGGCTATAGATGAACTTTTACAGAAACTGCATTTGTATCCGCTTCTTTGATATTAATTGGCAACCTATCAAACCACCTCTTGTACTATTGCAATTGTACTCCCCATCCTAAATATTTCAGCATTTTAAATATTAAATTGCTGTTATTTTAGATATCTCTAGAGTGGTCAAGTTAATGAAATTAACTAAAATAAATGAGTTGTAGTCTTTAGGACTTAAGTAAGGAAGCTATGTCTATCTGTGTTTTCCCCCTTTCCCCTCCATTGAAATAACCATTGTAAGAATGAGATTTGTTTCAATTTCTATTCTTCTTTCAATTAAACGGATAACTAAAGGTTACACTCCTAGTGAATTCATTTTACCCTCAGACAGAAAAGCTTAAAGATCTCATTGGATGTTGACCATACAAAATGCAGCATATGCTTGAACATATGCCATGATGTTGTTAGCGCTTGTCCCCATCTTCACAATTTCTGCAATGGCTGCTTTTCAGAGTGGCTAAGAAAATCGTCAACTAGGTCTGGCGGTAGAGCATTATTTGTCCTCAATGCAAGGCTGCTGTACATTCTGTTGGACGGAATCACTTTCTGCTCAATATTGAGGATGCTATTTTACCAACTTTTTTCACTAAAACCCTCTGATGAAGAACTTGTGTTGGCAAATACACAAGCCTCAATTAAATCATATATTGTGAGCCATTTTTTTTGCAAGAACTAGCTATGCAACTTAAAGCGTATATTTGCAGATCCAAAAAACAAAATTCATGCCAGTGAATGGTTCACAATTGAACATGATTCGTATTGTTATCTGTAAGGCCAGTTTTAGTTTAGAGAAAGGGTGATCCATATATATTCTCGTAAGAATCACCTCATTCCTCCTCTCTTGCCTCCGACTGCTGAAAAAAAAAAAAAAAAACTACTAAAGCACCTTCTTTTTTTTGTTCTTAGCTGATGAATTGTACAAATGTCTTTGAATAATTTGACTTTGAGATCTTTATTTATGTATTAAGTTTAGATTTCTTCTATTCATGCTTAAAGACTGCAATAGGTTTTGTGCCGCACGTTGTAAGATTTGGTTTCTTACTATGCCTTTGCTAATCTCTTTCCTCTGCCATGCAAGCTTAGCATCTCGTTTTAAGGATTCATTATAGATTCATAGTCTTTATCCTTTCTATGCTACAAGTTTTTCTTTATATATTTATATTCCTTACTTTTTTTTTCAAAATAAAGTACTTATAATTCATTTCTAATTGGGTTTTTGACCTATTGTATTTTCCGAGAGAAGTCGTTCCCATTAGTTGGCAAATGCCTTATGAACCTTTAATAACATTAGACAATGATTTGATTGTTTTTAGGTGATTCTGTGCATTTTTTCTTGGCTTGTAGCTTCCTTACTCTTTTATAGAATATTATCTGAGAAATTGTATAATTTGAAGAGAGACTCTATCCATCATGTTCTTTGATATGAATATTTACAGATTTAGTTAGTTAAATATCATCAGAATTTAGCTAGTTAAATATGAATATATATCAGAATTTAGCTAGTTTAATTTATGCTCAATTTCCTCTAATATGGATTCTATGCGCTTTAAGTCATATTTTAGTCAAATGATAAAGATCTAATCTTCTGAAGATAAGATCGTACAAATTCTTGAATTTCTATCTCTTTGATTTATTGATATTAGAATTCTTAATATTAACTCAAATCTTCTAGTATAAAGGCCAGGGTTTAACCATTTAGTTTCTTTAATCCTAAAGATCTCTTAAACATTCTTCTAAGTTATTAAATTATTTATCACTTTCTAATTTTAGTTCGTACTAAACTTTAACTAATTAAGAAAATACTTTTGCATTTCATGCCCTTCATTCTGAGTACTATAGTAATATGGATGTCATTCTAGTATTCATTTAGTGGTTGTATGTCAGAAGAACTATCTATTAGGTAGATAGGAATACAAATTACAATCTGACACTTTATGGGGTTCTTTGATACCAACTGTGGCGGCCTCCCCTTTATCATCTGAGGTTAACAGGTGGTCGTCAATGGGTAAACCTTCACTTAGCATTAAGATTAAGGATGAACCTTCCTAATCAAATGTCAAGGGAAGATATGCCCTAATATGAGAGAGAGAGCGAGAGAGAGAGAGAGCAAAAGAGCCAATCACTGAATGAGCATACTATACATATCAGAGTGCTGGAGAAAGACAAGTAATAACATCCATATAATTCAAATAAGAACTATACAACTCATAATATATATGTATGACAAGAAAGGCATTTTAAACCTGTATTATTACAAAAAATTTAAAAGTTAAAGCAGTAAAGTAAGGCAGAGTCACTCAATCCTCACAAAGCAAAAGAAAGAACTAAGAGTCTTCTCCTGCATGCTCCTCCTCCTGAACCAGATCTTCAGAAGGTCATTCCTCAAATAATTCGGAGTCTGCCATTCTTGGTATCACAATGACAGGGCCCCAACTAACAAAAAAAAAATCTAGTTAGACAATATGTCTAAGTACATTTTAGGCTGCATATTATTAATTTAAATGATATCACAACTTAACTTAAGCAAATTTAGGAGTAGAAAAGCATCAAAGAAAAGTGATAAAGTTATAATTAGCTTAATTATAACTCAAACAAAATATGAGGTAAGCACAAACCTCAACTCAAGCTGCAAAAAAGGGTTAAGTAACAAATAATGAAACTACTAAGTATAAGAAATTCCTAAGTAATTGATCAATTTAATACATGTTGGTTTACAACATAAAATGAAAGTATTGAGATGAAAATAAAGTTCTAATATTCTAACATGCCATCAAGTGAAAATAAGCTGCTGAAATAATACAATTTACATGAAATACTGTAAGTGTTATAGAAACTGCTGCATATAACCAAAGTGATGTATAAAGGAGAAATATACTAAAAATGTTGTAATTAAAGAAGTATGATGAAAATATAAAGTAAAATAGTTTAACTTATATGGATATATTCTTACTTAGTCCTGCCAAAAAGTAAAAGCCTGTTAAAAATCCATCTGATAATATCTAGGAGAAACATCCCAGATCCAAAATCACTTAATTCCATTTAAATAAAGTACCACTTGTTTCCATCTAAAAATCTAGGAGAAACATCCTAAGTCCAATAGTTAATTCCATTTGAATAAACTACCACTTAATTTCATCTAAAAATATAGGAGAAACATCCTAGGTTAATGTAATGCCACAAAGTATCTACTGAGCATATAGGAGAAACATCCCAAAGCAAAAAGAAAAGTATCATCTGAGCATCAAGGAGAAACATCTTAGTGCAGAAGTAAAGTATCATCTGAGCAATTAGGAGAAACATCCCAGAGCAAAAAGAAAAGTATCATCTGAGCATATAGGAGAAACATCCTAGTGCAAAAGTAAAGTATCATATGAGCAATTAGGAGAAACATCCCATAACAAAAGTAAAGTAACACTGTCCAAGCATACTAAGTAAAACATACTCCACTATTAGTTACATAAAAGTCATTACTTTAAATTCTTTCTTTCAATTAATAATATGCTTTATGAATGAATCAAATTAATATAAAATATACTATGTTCCATATAATGTGTCAAAAAATATAATGTCCAGAATAAGGAAAGCAAAGCATATAATTTTTAATGTATAAATAGCACTAAACAAATTTTGTGATATCACTGTATTTTCTAATTAAGTTGTTCTATCTAATCTGAACTTATACAAGTTTAGGATCTCCAACATCCAGCTATCAAGTATAAATTCAAAATATTGATCTTATAAGTTAAGAGAAATTAGAATTAATCAAATTTTAACATATATTAATCACATGACACTTATTTAAGTTTAATAAATAAATCAAACATCCTAATTGATAATTTTACAAATCCCAAGCAAATCTTGATTAATATGAATCAAAATTGGGGGATTAAGATGTTAAAATCTAAGCATTGGATTTTAACTTTTTAATCCAAAAGGTTCTAATCCTAATGGTATAAGTTAAACCCAAATCTCACGAGCTATAATTAAGGCTATCTTGTTAAGTAAAATCAAACTTAATAAGATAGATATCTAATCTTAAATCTAAAGTCTTAAATACAAAATAATCAAGAATAAAGGATGAAATTCTAGAAAACTATAAAACCAAGGTTTTCATCTATCAAATACCCATTTACTTAATAGTGAACTATAACCTTAATTTCTTAGCTAAATCCTAAGGAATTAAGATCTTAAAGGTTGAAGGAAAAAATAAAGAGAATAATTAAGCCTTAATTTTGATATTTCTTAACTATTATTATGGTACAATTGACTTAAGGAGGATATAAGGTGAGCTATATTCACTTTATAGAGGTCTAAATTACGACTTAGAGAAATTTGAACGATTTTTAGGGTATTTCCTAAAATGTCATTTTAATTAGTTTACTTATTCTAAAATGATTTCAAATCAGTCACAATACTGATTTTACAGGTTTAATTGTAAATTTAAGGTTTAAGAAACATTAAACCTAAATTTGAGCAAAATGACCATTTTGCCCCTACTTAAGGGTCTAAAATTTAGCTTTATTAGGGCTTTGTTCTAGAATTTATAGAAAGGGAATGATTACTTACTATCTAGTATAAGTTTAGACAGCAAATACATCTATTTTGGATAAGTATTAAGCCTCATAAGGTCAAATTAAGGAATTTAACTTATAAGGGTAATTTGGTAATTTGGCTTAATGAAACCTAAAATATTTTGTCAATTTATTAAAGAGCATTATTTAAGGTTTCCATAGAACCTAAAATCATTAAATTCTGTTGAGTATTGGCTAAATTATAGCCAATACAAGTTTTAGGGTTAATAAATAGGATTTAGGGTGATTAGTGAGTGATTAGTAAAATTAATCACAGAATCATTAAACCAACCACACCACTAAGTTTTACTCTACTCTAGAAGTAATCAGAAAGTAAAATTACTCAACTTGGATTATTAATTATGCTAATATTCACTAATTAAGTCTTAAGGTGATTAGGGTTGATTAAGAGATCTAACGATTGGATCTAAATTATTTTTGTAGTTTACTATTAATTAGGTCTTCTTGATCAAAATAGTTTATTGGAAGACCTAATTTGGAGATCAATTGACCAAGTTATGGTCAATTGAAGTTCCAAGGTTAATTAAGGTAATTAGGGATAGGTCCTAAAAGTGATTAAGCAAATACTAATCCAAACAAAGAATTAAACATCACTAGGTTTTTCAAGAGGTTCTACTGATCACTTTAAGACCCATCATGCCAATGTTTGGGCTAATGGTTAAGAAGTTATAAGCCTTGGAAGATTAGGGTTTGGGTCCAAAAGTGATTAGTCAAAATATTAATCAAATAGTAAAACTAATACTACTAGAGTATTCCGGGGAGTTGTTGATTACTTTGAGACCCATATTGGGTATGTTTGGGTAAACATACGCAAAGTTATGACCTAATGAAGTTTTGTGGCATTTAGGGTAATTATGTGGGATCCTAAATGTCACTAGTTAAAATACAACTCCAAATGAAAAATTGGCAGTGCCAATATGTTCCTCATATTTTTCTAGTTAAAATAATATATAAATATATTAGGTTTGGATTATTGAATTAATATCTATGAGGGATTAAAGTTCTATTTTGAGTTAAAAATTAAATCAAATTTAAATTAGAAATAATTAATTCCTTAAATCTCTGCAACCTGATAATGACTTGCAATTTGGCTGGCGGGCCCCACCTGATGGATGGAAAGGGATGGTTAGAGGCAGACCTGTGGGCCCCACCTTACACTCGGCGAATCAGAGGTGCTGACAGGCTTTTAAGTGGGCCCCACTGCATGAATATGCCTAGCAGATGGCACACGAGCCAGGTTGTCCGACCCGACCCGAAGTAGAGCTCGACACCTTCATCCCTAATCTTCAGAACCCAGAATTAGGGCATGAGATTCTGGCAAAAATTCGGCGACGACGGCCTCGACCCACATGGAAACTTGAAGCCGATGATGAGACCTGTCTATTACTGGCCGCGCTGAAGTCAAAGGAGGTCTATAACAACGAAAAAGGAAAACCCTAAATCGGTGCACACGGAATTGAGGCGAACATATCCCGGCCCGCTACTGTGGTCCACTGTGGATAAACTAAAAAATTAGATCGATCGAGTTTAGCTACACTCGATCGAACGCTTTTGATCTTCCATCCAACCTTCGGAATAAATTTTCAAAACAGATGTATAGCAATTGTATGAAAGAAGGAGGAATGGAAGTGGGTACCGTATCAACGGTTCATACGATTTGATTCAGCCGACAATTTTGAAATGAGCCCTAGCTAGATTCGCACCTTCGCGTCGAGGAGGAAGGCTTGGATAGATCAATAAGGTACGATTGAGCGGCTAGTATCAGTGAGGAGGGACACACGTCAGTGGCTCAGCGCTCGCGTATGGGTGTCGAGCGACACACGTGGTCCATGCATCCCCCATCGGGGACGATGCACAGCCGTCTGATCCAGACGGCTCGATTGATCAGACAGCTGGATTTAAGTGTTGTCTGATCAAACGGCTCCGCGAATATATCTAACGGAAATTTAAGTAATTAAATGACGTTATAAGAATTTAATTAATTATTATCTAAATATTAATTTTTATTTAATTATTAATTATTAAATAATTTAATAAATGTGTTCTAAAAATTTTCAATATATCACCCCTAGCTAATTAAGGGGTGAGGAATACAATGGCGCAATCAGATTTTTGATTTGATGAGAATTTATTTATTTATATTTTTGGGTATTAAAATAATGTTAAAATATTCACCAAAATTTTGATGACTTTCTATTGACACAAAAATATCACCCCAAGCTAATTTGGGGGCAATGAACACAATGGTGAAGTCTGTTTTTTGATTAGAGGTCAATTTATATAGTTCAAATTTTGAGGTTTCTGAATGTTTCCAGAAATTAGGATTTTATTTATTTGATCCCTGGTTTAGACTGGATCTTAGAGGTGAGTTCTAAATGACTTAATTAAGATACTAGAACCTTAATTAGGACTTGGATTAGTCCTAATTAACCTAAGTAACAACTTGGGTTGTTACAGACTCCCCCGCTTATGAACAATGTCGTCCTCGATATCACTCAAGTGGAAAGAATGAAACCTACTGAAATGATAATTTGAAATGAAGATAAGGAAGTTTGATTATAGAATTTTTAAATTAGTATATATTAACCCAATTGGAATGGAAAAATCATCAAATAAATGATTTAATCTTTGTTTAAGATTTTGGCAAGCCATAGATTTGGTTGAATTCTTACTTAGAGAAGATAGAGTTTAGAAGATAAATTTCACGAGAATATTAAGTTACTCTAAATTGGAGATTGAAAGATAAAGGAGATTTTCAGGCACATAAAGTTCAGCATTAATTAAACTACACCTATGGCACCTTGCTATAATGTTGTAATAGCTTCCTTAGAAGATTGAGTTCCATTAGAGTTTTTGAAGACTCAAGGATTTATTTTTAGAATCCAATCCCAAACCTTAATATATATATATTTTTAAGGGAACTATCCAAACTAAATGATAGCCATCACTTAATAAGGATAGCAATTAAAGGAATGAGAAGCTAATATTCATCCAACTGAATACAACTTCAAGGGTCTGATGGTTAACTCTAAATTCATAAGTTATGGTTTATCATTATGAGATAAGATTTGTACTTAGCAGGTGACATTACACACTAAGTATAGGATAATTTCAGAATCTAAGATCTTAAAGGTTTTATACTTAAGTGATATTCATCACTTAAGAATTTTTAGGTGAATTTGTTTAAGCCACTTTAAGACTTAATGAAGATTAAAGGATAACCCAGATTCTAATTCAATGAATTGGAATCTAAAGACTTGACATCAAAGAATTAGCATTCTTTAATTAATTTTTCTCTTAGAATTTTAGGATTTGGACAAAGATCCATCATTAGAATCTAAGTCTAATAATGAATCCAAATAGTTTGGCTTATAATTCCTAACCAAGGATAAGGCAAGGATAAACTAATTATATGAATTAGTCAACACTAGATTTGAACTAAGAAAGAGACATTCATTGATAATATTAGCTCAAATCTTCTAGTATAAAGGCCAAGGAAACTATTTAGTTTCTCTAATCCTAAAGATCTTTTAAACATTCTTCTAAGTTATTAAATTATTTATCACATTCTAATTTTAGTATGTACTTAACTTTTACTAACTAAGAAAATACTTTTCCATTTTATGCCCTTCATTCTGAGTGTTATGATAATATGGATGTCATTCTAGTATTCATTTAGTGATTGTATGTCAGAAGAACTATCCATTAGGTAGATAGGAATACAAATTCCAATCTGACACCTTATGGAGTTCTCTGATACCAACTGTGGCGACCTCCCCTTTATCATCTGAGGTTAATAGGTGGTCGTCAACAGGCAAACCTTCATTTAGCATTTAGATTAAAGATGAACCTTCCTAATCAAATGTCAAGGGAAGATATGCCCTAATATGAGAGAGAGAGAGAGAGACCAAAAGTGCTAATCACTGAATGAGCAAGCTATACATATCAGAGTGCGAAAGAAAGGCAAGTAATTATATCCATACAATCCATATAAGAACTAGACAACTCAGAATACATAAGCATGATAGGAGAAGCATTTTAAACCTATATTATTACCCAATATTTAAAAGTTAAAGCAGTAAAGTAAGGTAGAGTCACTCAACCCTCACAAAGCAAAAGAAAGAACTAAGAGTCTTCTCTTGCACGCTCCTCATCCTGATCTAGATCTTTAGAAGGTCCTTCCTCAAATAATTCAGAGTCTGCCATTGTAGATATCACAATGACAGGGCCCTAGCTAACAAAAGAAAAATCTAGTTAGATAATACGTCTAAGTACATTTTAGGCTACAAATTATTAATTTAAGAGATATCACAACTTAACTTAAGCAAATTTAGGAGCAAAAAAGTCTCAAAGAAAAGTGATAAGCTATAATTAGCTTAATTATAACTCAAACAAAATGTGAGGTAAGCACATACCTCAATACAAGCTGTAGAAGAGGGTTAAGTAACAAATAATGAAAACTACTAAGTATAAGAAATTTCTAAGTAATATGATCAATTTAATACATGCTGGTCTACAAAATAAAATGAAAATACTTAGCTGAAAATAAAATTCTAACATTCTAAGATGCCATCAAGTGAAAATAAGCTTCTGAAATAATATAATTTACATGAAATACTATTAGTGTTAAAGATACTGCTGCATATAACCAAAGTGTTGTATAAAGGAGAAATATACTTAAAATGCTATAATTAACGAAGTATGCTGAAAATGTAAAGTAAAATAGCTTAACTTATATGGACATATTCTTACTTAGTCTTGCCAAAAAGTAAAAGCCTGTTAAAAATGCATCTGATAATATCTAGGAGAAACATCCCAGATCCAAAATCACTTTATTCTATTTAAATAAATTTGTCAGTTTATTGAAGAGCATTGTTTAAGGTTTCCATAGAACCTAAAATCATTAAATTCTGATGAGTATTAGCTAAATTATAGCTAATACAAGTCTTAGGGTTAATAAATAGGGCTTAGGGTGATTAGTGAGATTAGTAAAATTAATCATAGAATCATTAAACTAACCATACCACTAAATTCTATTATACTCTAAGAGTAATCAAAAAGTAAAATTACTCAATTTGGATTATTAATTTTGCTAATATTCACTAATTAAGTTTTAAGGTGATTATGGTTGATTAAGAGATCTAACCATTGGATCTAATGTATTTTTGTAATTTACTATTAATTAGGTCTTCTTGATCAAAATGGTTTATTGGAAGACCTAATTTGGAGCTCAATTGACCAAGTTATGGTCAATTGAAGTTCTAGGGTTAATTAAAGTAATTAGGGATAGGTCCTAAAAGTGATTAAGCAAATACTAATATAAATAGAAAATTAAACATCACTAGATTATTCTAGAGGTTTTACTGATCACTTTAAGACCCATATTACCTATGTTTGGGCTAATGGTTAAAAAGATATGAGCTTTGGAAGATTAGGGTTTGGGTCCAAAAATGGTTAGTGAAAATATTAATCAAATAATAAAATCAATACTACTAGAATATTCTGGGGAGTTTGCTGATTACTTTGAGACCCATATTGAGTATGTTTGGGTAAACACATGCAAAGTTATGACCTAATGAAGTTTTGTGGCATTTAGGATAATTATGGGCGATCATAAATGTCACTAGTTAAAATACAACTCCAAATGAAAAATTAGCAGTGCCAATACGTTCCTTAAATTTTTCTTGTTAAATTGATATATAAATATGTTAGGTTTGGATTATTCAATTAATATCTATGAGGGATTAAAGTTCTGTTTAGAGTTACGAATTAAATCTAATTTGAATTAGAAATAATTAATTCCTTAAATCTCTGCAGCCCAATAATGGCTTACAATTTGATTGGCGGGCCCCACCTGACGGATGGAAAGGGACGGTCAGAGGCAGACCTGTGGGCCTCTCCTTATACTCGGTGAATCAGAGGCGCTGACAAGCTGCTAAGTGAGCCCCACCTCATGAATATGCCTAGCAGATGGCACGCGAGCCGGGCTGGTCTGACCCGGCCCGAAGGAGAGCTTGACGCCTTCATCCCTAATCTTCAGAACCCAGAATTAGGGCATGAGATTTCGGCAAAAATCGGGCGACGACGGCCTCGACCCGCATGGCAACTTGAAGCTGATGATGAGACCTATCTATTACTGGCTGAGCTGAAGTCAATGGAAATCTATAACAATGAAAAATGTGAACCCTAGATCGGTGCACACGGGATTGACGCGAACATACCCCGGCCCGCTACTATGGTCCACTATGGATAAACTTAAAAATTAGATCGATCGAGTTTAGCTACACTCGATCAAACACATTTGATCTTCCATCCAACCTTTGGAATAAATTTTCAAAAAAAATATATAGCAATTGTATGAAAGAAGGAGGAATGGAAGTGGGTACCTTATCAACGGTTAATACGATTTGATTCAGCCGACAGCTTCGATATGAGTCCTAGCTAGATTTGCACCTTCGCGTCGAAGAGGAAGGCTTGAATAGATCAATAAGGTGCGATTGAGGGCTGGTAGAGGTGAGGAGTGACGTGCATCAGTGGCTTAACGCTCATGCATGGGTGTCGAGCGACACGCGTGGTTCACACGTTCTCCGTCGGGGATGATGCACAGCAGTCGTCTGATCCAAACGGCTAGATTTAAGTGCCATCTGATCACACGGCTCCACCAAATGTATCTAACATAAATTTAACTAATTAAACTACGTTATAAGAATTTAATTAATTATTATTAAATATTAACTTTTATTTAATTATTAATTAATACTTAATTAAATAAATGTGTTCTAAAAATTTTCAATATATCACCCCTAGTTAATTGAAGGGTGAGGAACACAATGGCGTAATCGGATTTTTGATTTGATGAGTATTTATTTATTTATATTTTTGTGTATTAAAATAATATTAAAATATTCGCCAAAATTTTGACTACTTCCGATTGACACGAAAATATCACCCCAAGCTAATTTGGAGGTAATGAACATAATGGTGAAGTCCGTGTTTCGATTAGAGGTCAATTTGGACACGTCAAATTTTAGGGTTTCTGAATTTTTTCAGAAATCAGGATTGTATTCATTTGATCCCTGATTTAGACTGGATCTTAGAGGTGAGTTCCAAATGGCTTAACTAAGATACTAGAACCTTAATTAGGACTTGGATTAGTCCTAATTGACTTAAGTAATAACTTGGGTTATTATATGAGTCCACTCTATTCTTGCAATTCACCTTTCTAATCCCTTAATTTTTTTCCTCCCCCACAATTAGATTTATAGCATCATCCTTTTAAATTGTTGGAGACTAAGTGCGACTTAGGATTATCACCCTTGTTTAGAAATCATTAGGGATGTCACTAAGTTCAATTATTTTTTGTTAAGCAAGTTTGATGCTTTATTTCTTCATACTTGAATTTGTTTATTAAATTCATATAGTGAAAATTTTAGAAAGTTTAACTTTTGCAGATTATAGCAGCAAATAGGGGTTTGACAAAGTTCAAGATTCATTTATTCAAAAGGTAAAAAAAACTATAAAAGAAATAGAAAAATGAAAACAACACTAAAAACTTTAAAAAATAAAATAATTAAACAACCTTCTTATTCATACTCTTCTTCTTCTTCTTCTTCTTCTTCTTCTTCATCATCATCATCATCTTCTTCTTCTTCTTCTTCTTCTTCTTCGACTTCAACATTCTTATAAGAGTAATCCGCCGGCCATGGATATCTGGTATGGGTTCGTCAAGAGGAGGCCACGGCAGCATCAATCTGTCCGGCCCTCCATGCAAGCTCCACTCTTGGAACATCATTCCTAGAGCTTCGTGGAATTGAGACTCGAACTAGCACATCTAGGCAATTTCTGACTTGCAGAATCGCATGTCCCTTGCCATGGTTTCTCCTAAGTCTTTTTGGTGAGCATACATCCGCACCAACAATTTGTGAGTGAAAGTTCGACTGGTGGATGTCGAAGCTTCTCCTTCCACTTTGATTTGCTTCTTGCTCTTCTTTCCCTCTTGAAAGAGGACATTCAGGTTATGGAAAGTGAGAGGAGCTCTGCGAGGAATGGCCACGTTGTTGGGTGATACCTTGACCCCTTGCGCAAGGCATATCGTTGTTATCAAAGATCCAAAGGCGAGTGTGGCGCAGGACCCGGTCAGGGCATTCCAGAGCTGGTCAAAAATAATCCTGGAGACCTGAATATCTCTAGGTCATTTGATTGCACAAATAAGCAGCGCCTGTGACCTTGTCACCTCACTCAAATGCCCAGATAGCATAATGACACTGGAGATGAGGATGTGCCATGCATTACACAAGTCTGTGAGAAGAGCTCATGGAATGTTGGCCATGGATCCTCTCCACCATGCGTCATCTCTAGTGAGAGCGCTAACAACACTCACCAAATTTATTTCAGAATTAAGGAGAGCCTGGTAGGAGCATTATCCTACCACCCTAAGCTCATAAAAGCGCTCGATCTCCTTGATTACGAGCTTAACTGCCTTTCCCTGTACAAAAATTACATGCCTCTTTGCGTGAATCACATTGGCGTACACTTCCTGGAAGGAAATGAGTCAGTCTGTAAAGAGACCAACCTGTCCCAACCTCGATCGTGGACATTAGGGTAGTAGACTAGATAGGGGAGTTTGAATCCCCTTTCTAGGATGAGCTTACGGCGGGAAGTTATTTGATCATGGCGATGTTCCGCCTCCACAGAGGAGAAACATTTTTTTGTTAAAGGGACCTCCAGAAGTTGAGGCCCCCGCCTCCTTGTTAACAATATTTTTCCTCTAGGAAGCCATTCTAGAGGAGACTGATAGAAAGGTTTTGAAATTGAGTGCATGAAGTTTTAAAATCAGAACAAGTGCTGAATCTTCTCCTCTTCGCATGGTATTTATAGCAAGAAATTTTTTGGGAAGGTTTTAATTTGTTAATCACCTTCAAAGCATGAATAAGGACATTCAAAGATTGCTTTATCGTCATGCAATGAATGTGAATGAAATCAGTTTTTATTATGTGGGAAAAATCAGCTATTGCAGCACTTTGTTCAAGCTTTATAGTTCCAAGGTGCGCTGTAGCGCCTTTGACTGCTTGGGGAATCCCAAGCAGTGAAAGCGACATCCAGTTGTGCGTTAAATGCTGTGGCGCACTGTAGCGCACTATAGCACCTCAGAACTTAACAAAATTTCATGCATGCCTAACATCTGCTACAACGCGTCGTAGCAGCGCTCTAGTGGCGGGTAATTCTACTGCAGTGCGCTACATTGCATTTAGGAGCAGATTTTTCAAGCTATCATTTGGCTTCCAGAAATTATTTCATTCACAAAAGTCAGGTTGTTTTATTTTAATTAACTACTCCTAAGTTTAAAAGTGAACACAACAAAACCTTGGGTTGCCTCCCAAGAAGCGCTTCGTTTAAGGTCGTCAGCCTGACACATTTAGATTTTCTTAGTGGATCTCCTTAATTGGGGGTTTCCTTTTCCAGACTTTGGAAGTCCGTGCGTCAGCACTGGCATGCGCTATGCTCAAACTCATAAATTCACTAGTTGCCTTCCTTACTGCCTCATTTTTCAGAATTGCTTACAAAGACTCTCTTCTTCTTTCTCTTGCCTCTCCTAGTTTTGTTTGTCCTATTAACTTTTTCCTTAGCCTCCCCTCCAAATGGGGAGCTAATGTCACTCTTAGATTCTTTCCCACTCATAACCAATTTTTTTAGATTCAAAACCTTACAGATGTCCTCCTCCCTCATTTTCTTTATGCATTCAATTTCAATAATCTTTTTTTGGACGAGATGGGATTTAAGTCAATAATAGCAGCTTTTCCCTAAACCTTAATGCTCATTATTCCTTTAACAACTTCAATAATGGAGTTAGTGCTGGCAAGGAAGGTTCATCCAAAAATGATAGTAGAATTTTCATTCCACGTATCCCATTCGCGAATAATAAAATTAGTAGGATCGACAAATCATCCTAAGCCAATATAGTTACATTTTTCACTATTCCTTAAGGGGTTCTTGAATCAAGATTGGAAAATTATAAGATTGTAGAGGTGGTTTCCATCCCTCCTAACTTAAGCTGCTTGTACACATGATATGGCATGATGTTGACCGAAGCTCCAAGATCACATAAAGAATCTAAAAGAACCTCATCCCCTAGCACACATAGGATGTTTAGCCTACTGGGGTCCTCACATTTCAGGGCTATTAGCCTCTCATCTCCAAATTTTCCACCCCTTCTTCAACCACTAAACCTCTTTTAGCTATCTCGCTATTTTTATTTTGGTCATCACCCTCAATCCCTTCAGAAAGAATAACACTCACAGTTTCCCTAACATTTACTTCCATAGAGCTAGGCAAAGCTCCTTGCTGATGCATGATTAACTATTTTGAGATCTGCCCAAGCTGAACTTATATGTTCCTAAGGGATGCCTCTATCCCTTGGATTGAGGCATCATGGCAGGTGATTGTTGCTTCAGTTTTATGCATGAATTGGATGGTTTCAGCATTGAACGCATTAAAGGCTCCTTCCAATTATGAAGGTTGAGCTTGGTAATTATTCTTAGTGTTATACCCTTGTTTAATTGATGAACTCCCCCCATTAAAATTTTCATGGTTATTATTATTACTCCAAGAAAAGTTAGGGTAATTTTTCCACCCAAGATTATAGGTATTGGAGTAGGGTTGTTCATGGCATTGTTGTTTCTCAAAAAGTTTACTTGTTCAGTTTGGGAAGGTACAAAGGGGTTGTTCAGGTTACAATTTTCACTTGGATGATATCCTCCACACAATTCACAGTAAGATTCTTGAATACTACTCACATTCATTATTTCTAATATATTATTTAAGGCCATAATTTTATTTTGTAGGGCTAATATTTGATTTTATTCATTGCCTTAATTAGCCTCTATATTTTTTGTATTAAGCCTTTCAGTAGGACATTGATAAGCGTTTGTAGTCATTTCCTCAAGAAGATCAAGGGCCTCCTCTTGGGTCTTACTACTTAAGGAACCACCCACTACTACATCTATGAGTGTTTGTGTGGGTGCATTCAATCCATTATAAAAATTTTGCACTTGCATCCCAGCAAAAAACCCATGATTGCGACATTGCCTTAAGTAGTCCTTAAAGTGTTCTTAGCCATCATATTATTTTTTCCCGTTCTGCTAAGAGAAATTTGCTATTTCATTTCTCAGCCTAGAGGTTTTAGCGGGAGGGAAATACTGAGCTAAAAATTTTCTAGATAAGTCATCACAAGTCCTAATAGACTCACCCGACAGAGAGCTGAGCCAAGCTTTTGCTCTTCCCTCAATGAGAATAGAAATAATCTTAATCTAATGGCATCATCAGAAACGCCATTGAATCTAAATGCATCGCATATTTCTAGAAAGTTTGAAATGTGTGAATTGGAATTGTCAGTAGCTAGACCACTAAAATGGTAATTTTGTACCATATTTAAAGTTAATGGTTTAATTTCAAAATTGTTTGCTTGTATAGCAGGTCTAACAATGGCATTAGGCACTCCTCATATAGTTGGTAAGGCATTGTCTTTAAGGGGTCTACCCCTATTATTTTCTAATAGCTCACCAGGAATTGCTTCTAAATTTTCTATTTGGGCTTGTTGTTGGTATAAATTAGTTTGTTCTCTCCTAGCTTGCAAATAGGCTCTTTCAATTTCATGATCAAAAACATTTTCAGTGAGGTTTCTCCTATTCACGCAATTTAACAAGAATCAGCTAGCTAAAACAATACAGCAATTATGTTATCAAATTATCAATTCAAATCAGCAAACATATTTCAGCAGTTTAAGGTTCAGCAATAGTTTTCAGCAATACAATTTTCAAGTTTTCAATTTTCAGCAACAAAGCAACTAAATTAAAAATCTAATTAGCACTACAGTTAACACAAGTGTAATTATATAAAATAATAATTTTAAGCAAAATAAAGAAGTTTAACTCACCATTTACTTGCAGATTATATTTAATACAAAACTAAGAACTATTCCCTGGCATCAGCACTAAAAACTTGTAAGACTGCAAATACATGTCTACACTTGCACGCAAGTGTACGTGGTCCGACGTAATAATGGAATGGTAAGTTCCAGATTTTATCATCCTCAAGGAACGATGGTTTTGTTACTAAGTTATATGTACTTTCAATAATGTTTAGATAATATGTATTTTTGGTTTTGGTAGGTTCTTAATTAAACAATGTAAAGAACTCAAATTAAGATACTATTTGATTAAGAAGGAAGAGTTTGGTTTTGATCATGTGATTTGTTGGGGATAGGTGTTGTATTCAACTCATGCAATTTCAGGTGCTTGTTATCATGCTAATTAATCAAGTGAATATTATATTCTTTAGATTGTTCCTCTAATTCTAACAAGTTCAAATCTAGTGCATAAAGTGAACATACTAGGGTTCTGCCTTAGCATATAGATTCTCAAGAGATCATATTTAATTTATTCAGAACTCCTATGTCTAGGTGATCAAAAATAATCTTTTAGTTAGGTGATCTCACAAGCATTAATTTCCATCATTAAGTCTCATGTGCATCATATGCAGTTTAGCTAAGGAAGTAGATTCACTGGACCACATGGATTATGTCACAACATCCATGAGTACTCGATGCCCTCTTCCTCCTTCAATATCTACTGAGCTATAGAGCTTGGTTTATGGCTCTTGGCTCACAAGCATCAACCTCTTGGCTGAGCTCATGGTGTGGTGCAGTCATACTCAAGAGCTTGTCACATATCTCTAAGATCTAACTACACAAACATCTATGCTCAAGGCTAACTGGTGAGCTGTGGAGCTCAAGATGATTATTTTAATAATCATTTTTTCCATTCAAAACCTGAGGTCTTTTACACCGAGAATCCTCGCTCAGCGACCTTGCATCGCAACGAGGACCTTTATGTGAATTCCCTCTAGATTTTGGCTGTTTAGATGACTTAGCAGTTTTTCATTTAATAAATAGATTTATTCCATCATAGATTTTGCAAGCATTCCTAGCATGCACTCACAAGCATAAAATATAGATAGATAACTAAATTTAATTTCATTCATTGCAAGAATTTTCATACAGCACCTTTTACATTCCCTACTCATCACATGATTATTGCCCAACCCTCCCCACGGAGGTGTTAGCTCTCCATTACAAAGGAAATGCAGGAAATTACATGCAAGAAACTAAGCCTTTTAATTGTTCAAACTAAAGAAAATCAGAAAATAAGTTTAGAGGACTACTAGGAACTGGCCTTGGAGTTCACTGAATTTTCTCCCTTTGCCTTCTCTCTTTTTCTCCTCTAGTTTTGGTGTGGTCTCCTTTCTTTCCCCTGAATGGATCTCTTCTCCTTCCATGGTGAGGTCTCCTTCCTCTTCTCACAGCAGCTTATAATTTCAGGTCAATGAGTGTCAAATTTTGGAACCCTACCTCAGTTTCAATTGGCAGTATTTATAATGAACTCCTCAGCCCCTTAAGCATAGATTCTGCCATCTCTTCAACTCCTTAAATTAATGGCAAGCAATTAAAGTTTATTTCTTTAATACCTTAGAATTCAGCAGAACTTAATGTGATTGTAATTTCTAAACGGCTAAGGAAGGCCACTGGTTTGAATTTTCAACCTTCCCTATGCTGTCATAAATGCTCTAGACTAGGAAATTCTGCATAGGGCGCTGTGGTGCGCTGCTGCGTGATTGGGCGCACTCAGCGGTATTGCTACTAAACAGATTTTAATTGAATACCTGTAGTGGCACGCTGTAGTGGGTAGCTTTACATTTTTCTTTTTAAGTCTTTTTCCTTGTGATTCGCTGCGGCGCACGGTAACGCCGAGCTCTAGGTTTAGTTTTGCTATAGCGCGCGGTAGCACTAGTGTCTCAGGTTTGCGACCACTATGGTGCGCTGGAGCAAGGGCTTCTAAATAAGCGCTGAGTCTGCAATTGGATAGTCCCACTGCGGTGCATGGTAGTGCCATGCTCTCGGGTTTTGACCTGCTGTGGTGTGCTGCAGCTCCGAGTTCTAGGGGTGGATTGACTGCGGCGCGCTATATAGGTTTTGCTCCTAGGCTTGCAGAAGTGCTCCCTGGTTCCTCTGTTCTCTTTCTTCCGCTATTGTACGCTGCAGCAGTTTTCGCCCAGAATTTCATCTTCTATTCCAGAATTGCCTTTCTGTCTTATTTTACCTAAAATTATTTAAACTCACATCAAAGCATGCTGTTCTAAGGAAGGATCTGTATGTTTTTCTGCTTTATTATGCAACAAATATTGGACTCATCAGAGGATATACTTTATCATTTTATAAGTTTGCATTAAGTTGATTCTAGTAAGTTGAAGTTTTGTAAGCAAATGTAAAATGCAATAAAAGAATTCGAATAAGGACTTTGTGGTTGGATGATAAATCAGAATAATGGTTGAATTCTATATTTTATTCTATGAAATTAAGTGATTTGTCATAAGTTGTGTCGATAAGTCTATTAAGGAACATAAGCTATCATTCCATCATATACATGATTGAATGGAAAAAGTTTTATTGATCGAATATTAGTTGAATCTAAACTTTGCATGTGTTGGAAAACCTTCCTTAAACTTATGTTGGAGTATTCAATTCTCCATTATAGCAAGTGTTGGTGGTTAAGAGGTTTTGAGGAGATAAAATTATGATTGAATTAAGTTTTAGGGGCAAATAAATGAATCGATGTATTCAAATTTAATGATAAATTTTGAAGCTATGTAAGCAATAAGTAGCGATGATGAGGTCGATTTTGTAGCTTATATCATTATATATCAAACTCAATTATACTAAGTAAGGATGTTAGAAATCTTCCCGTGCTAGTCACTGCTATCAAATTTGACTCTTGCCAATTTCATTTAAGCAATGATGTTGAAAGACGACATCATTCTTATGCGGGGAGTTTGTAATAGCCCGATTTTGTTATTAGGTTGATTAGACCTAATATTGATCATATAAAGCAAAAATCAAGATCCTGATAAGTCAAATAAAAATTAAATAAATATATTCTCAAATTAAGCGTATTGAGGGAATCCTCCTGCAAAACTTTGAGCGTAATTGGGATCCTGGATTGTCCTAAATAAATTTGTGAAATTTAAACTTCAGGAGCTGATAATAGATAAAATATAAATCAGAATTTATGAATTATTGTATATTTAAGTTAAGCATTTAATGAGAATTTTATGTTTTAAGTGCTGCAAATTTTTGAGCTCCTGATTCATCCTAGTGAATTTTCAAATTTTTTTACTTAAAAATTAATATAATAAAAAATGCTCGTTCAAGCATGAAATTAACATAATATAAAAAATTTTCACTTAGGATTTTTGGACGCATGTGTTTGCCTCAATGATACACTCATTTTGGTGCCATGCTTGTAATTTTTGGAGATCAAACGAAGACTGGTCGAAGCTTGGAAGTTTCATGCGGTCCGTAGCTGCTTGATCTTAATCCAAGGATCATAATAACTTGGCACCAGGTATATAAATACCCTAAAAGCCATACCCTAATCATTCTATCCAGCCGAAACACCATTCATCAGCTACTTTGGGTGCAAGAAGGAGGCGCCTGCATCATCTTTTCTCTCCCTCACGGGATCTTTCTCTTCCGGTGCAATAAAGGGGTCATGAATCCTTCATGGCCAAACTTCGCATTTCCCTTCGTTCGGTATGTGAGCTACTGGCCTCATCTTCCTTCATTCGGCACAAGGCCTTGAGTTGCACAGCATCGATCCCCTCATCCCTTGATGGATGAGGTCGCCTACTCTTATGGGAGTTGGTGATTGGCTTGATCGGCATACCCAAACCGGCGACCTGTCATTTCCATGTTGAGACCCGATCCCTGGAGATCTGATGCTCCTCTCTAGCTGACCATCCTCTTCAGTTTAACTTCCATCAGTGCCTCTAAAGTACATCCATCCCGCTTTGATCTTGATTCATTGGATTTAGTTTGATAGATCTCACATGAAATGGTTGTTAATAATTGGATTTCAAATTAATATTTACAAATAATTGTAAGTGATCTTATTAGAGTTTTCATTATTTGTTGCACCATTATTTTTTAGGAATCAATAAATCAATTATTCGTTATTTAGGCTTATTTTGCTACTTTAATTCAGCTAATGCCATTGTTGACCATAATGGGGCTGTAATAAAGATCATCTGCAATGGGATTATAGTCATGAAGCTGCACTTTAAAGGTACGTTAAGTACTTAGAACTTTATTGAGTTTTATATTTACTTAATTATGCAATTTTCTTGAGCTCTATGTAAAGTACACACATCACTTGCATAATATCTTAGAATCGTTAGTAAATTATTTTGTTTGTAAACCACGGAATTAGGGCGTCGGAACAACTTGCTATTGTTGGAGAGTATTGCTATTTAATAAATTTTCACTAAGTAGCGATATAGCTTACTTAAGCTTTTAAGTTTGCACTATGTAAATGAAGCTTAGAGTCTGGTGAGTAATGTTATTAATTACCCTTCCATTTAGGAAAACATTAGTTAGTTTTTTTAAGATCGGTAGATGTCCAATTTGGGTGTTTGAGGAGTTAATTTACTCCTTGGACAATAGTCATATCATAAAATCAGAATTATTTTATTTAGAATCTAATTCTCAAAATTTACCTTTTAGACTCTTAAAATGCTATATTTTAAGGGAATGAGGCTAATTATGTAGAATATAGTTAGACCAATTGATTTCTTTCATAATACTTACCTATGTTGGTTTAATCACTTAAACTTCTATTCTTGATAAATCATATCAAACTTGGTGGTAGAAATGGAAAAGTGTAAATTAGGTCGATCGATTTATTTATTAAACCTTTGTAGGTGCCCTTTTCTGATTTTGAATTAGAACTTATTAAGTTCTAATGTTTAACTTTATAAGGATGGTAAATATGGGATTATACTTGATAGTTGGATATTGGAGATCCTAAGCTTGTATTCTCTCAGAATAGTTAGACTTGATTAAGAAGATAATAACAAATATCATTTGTGTGTAGTAGAGTCATTTACTTATTATTAAATTATTATTGCTTTTTCATTCCTTGTACTTTGTGCCTTTTTTCTTGAACATGTCATACATGATAACATTACTGCATGAAATGAAGACATTGAATAAATAGGACAACATTGCATAGGGTTCAGTTTTTGATCAATCTTGTGCATTTTATCTCCACTAGACATAGGGTAAGGAGAATTAAGGATTACTTAACATTATTCCTTGAGTAGTGTTTTGTTAAGTTGTAACCTGATCAATTCTGCAGATGTGATTGACTCCTCAGCCACTTTTGGATGTGTTCGCAAAAGTAAAATAAAATAACTAAAATCTTAGTGCATGTGTATTTTCTGTCTCCTCAGTACAGTTCCATTTTTTGCCCTAGCCGAGAAAGGCTATGGGATCCTGCCCTAGCCCAAAAAGGCTATGGGATTTTTTATATTATAGTACAGTGTCGTGATTGGCCAATCCTTCTGATATGGCAATCTTAACATACTAGCTTTTTTGTTTCATAGTTTACTTTTACTGTAGTTATCCTTTACAGTACTTGCTTACTTATATACATATAAGATGTTAGATTCCTTTCTTCTTACTTATATGTATCATAATTAGAATACTTTATCTTAAACCTGCATAAATCATCTGATCATAAGCATGTTTCGGATGGGTCTTTTCTTTCAGTATTTTGTTTACTTTATACATATATGCCAAACGTTGTCACAACTTTGGTGTTGAGGTATGTCCCTTTTACCTCATATTTTGTTTAGTTATAAATACATTATTTATAACTTCCTCACACTCCTTTGTAGCTTGTTGCACCCATTTATTTTGCTTGCTTTAGTAGTTATGAATAATGGTGATATCTTAAAAATCCATGAACTTATTAACAGCTTAAATTATACTTAGACTCATTAAAGTCTTACTATATTTTCATTTTTTTTTGTGCCCTATCATATATATTCATATGGTAGATCAGTAGTATATGTCAGATCCATCACTTAAAGACTAAGGTAAACAGAAGGTTAAAGTAAGATACGGTTCACTGAAGGAGAGATCTTCTTTGCCCGCATTTAATAAATATTGTAATAAATAAGCTTTCTTGTTGTTCTGCATTTAATATTTTGTATGTGAATGGAAAAATGTGGATTATGTCTCGATGCCTTCTTTTCATTTTTTGCACTACTATACTATATACATGTTTCTGATAGATCTTGCTCAGCTCATGATTTGTATCATGGATATATTTATGGTATAATATTCGTGGTACTAATGACAACCACCTCTTAAACTTAGTTGATTAAGGGGTGGAAACCACAAAATTGAAGTTGAGTGTAACTTCAGTTGGCCTTAACGCATGATCAAAGTGTGGTGTGCTACACAACAACCTTTGTAGTTGATGCCGAAATTGGGAAAAGAGAAACTTTTAGAAAATGAAGATATATTTTTCCAAATCATTCTTCAAGTGGGAGATTATTGGGATGTCAAGACTGAAGGAATCAACATGAGAAGTGTCAACATAATTCTAATGGGTACCAAGGGTAATATGGTAATGAAAGCATTGAGTTGGTAGTAAATCTTGTGCCATGGTGCGTTGTAGTGACTAAAATTTGATTGTAGGGCAACACTACATGCCCCAATGCCAAGGAATCGACAGCATGGTGCTATAGTGCACCCCAATGCCTAGTATTCAAGAGCAGGGCACAATAATGCCCCCCAGTGCTAAGGATTTGATAGTGGGGTTCTATGGCGGACCTCAGCACCTGCGATTTGAGATCGGGGAGCCACAACGTGCATTAGCACCAAGGAATCGACGGCAGGGCACCATGGTGCACACCAACACCTGTGATGTGGGAGCAAGGCGCCAAAGCACGTTGTGGCGCCCTGCAAAAATACTGTGATGATTTAGCCTTAAAAGTCTTAATTTTTGGGCTTTCACCAGCTAATTTAAGTAATTTTAGGATTATCCTTGAAGCCTATTTAAATGCTTAAATGGTTCTGTTGATTGTATGAAGTTAAGGAGAGATTTCAGTAGGAGAATCTTGTGATGGCTAGGGTTTGAGTTAGAGAGCCAAGAAAAGGGCATAGATGAAGGGAATTGAGTACTTAGGCACTTCTTCTTCTTCTAAGATTTAAGGCTTCTTAGGTACTCTGTTATCCTTATATTAGAATTTTCTTGGGTTTGTGGTCTTTTCTTTTTCCTATTCTTGGGATTTTCATGTAATTTTTTCTTTGTTTGTTTGCTAGTGATATTTTATTTTTTATTTTACCTTTGTATGTTCTCATAATTGCAAGGTGTTGCTCAAATGGCAAAACCTAAAGGGGGTTTAAGAATCTTAACATCAAGTTCTTCATGTCAAACCCTTTTAATGACTATTTTTTTATCCTTTTTATCTCTTCAATTTTATATGAAGCTATCAGCATATTATCTACATACAAAAGTTGAATGATATAAGAGGTGTTAAATTTCTTCTTATAACAATAATGATTTGCCTAACATCTCTTGTACCTCGTGTCTAACATAAACCTATCAAACCTTTTATACTTCATTATATTAATTAATGTTTCAAGCCGTACATGCTTTTTTGAATTTTCCTCTAATTTTAAAACCTTATGGCTGCATCATGTACAAAGACTCCTCCTAATCACCATGAAGAAATGCAGCCTTCACATATATCTAATATATATGTAGATTTTTGCCTGCCACATAATATTTAACACTACTTTGATAGTAGTTATTTTCACTACTAGAATGAAGATCTCAATGTAGTCAATGTCATACATCTATTAGAATCCTTTCACCCCAAGCTTTACTTTGTAGCATTTATTACCATATAGTTCTTCGTTCAGCCTTTTGAAGAGCTTTCTTTTCTTCTAGTAGTTTAGCCAACTCCCATGTCTCATTTGACATGAGTGACTTGATTTCATCATCCATGGATAACTTCTGCTGATTCATCAACTTGAAGTGTTTCTTCATAAAATTCTAGTTCACCATAGTTTGTTAGCAATAGATAATATAAGAAGGAGAGAACCTTTGTATAAGCCGTAATATTCTAGTGGATCTTCTCGTCTTAGAAACTGGTATAAGGGGAATTGTTTATTGTCCACCATCATGAGCATCTAACTATGCATGCTCATCTTTCTCAGCATTGTCGTCCACTTCAATGTAGTTTGCCACATCATTTCAAGCTCTTTTTGAGTTATTCTGAACTCTATTTCTCTCTTTGTACATCCTAATCTCATTGAATGTGATATCCTGACTTCTAATGATTTTTTTATTCTAATTGTCGAAGAATTTGTAGTCATATTCTCTTACTCCATAGCAATGAATGTGCACTTGATATCTTTTGAATCAAACTTGCTCTTATAACCTACATCAATGTGCACATAGGATGAACAACCAAATGCCCTTTGGTGGTTCAATTTCACATTTTTGCCGCTCCACGCCTCCTCAAGTATTCCTTCTTTCAAAGGAACTGAAGGGCCCCTATTAATCAAAAATGTATTTATATTGACACTCCTTGCCCAAAATTACTTGAACAACTCAACATGTAATCTCATGCTCTTTACTCTATCTATAAAAGTCCTGTTCATGCTCTCAGCAATACCATTATGTTGTGGTATTTCTAGAACAATAAACTCTCACCTGATCCCAATCAAAGAACATAATTTCTTGAACTCTTTGTCATAGTATTCACCACCATTATCTGATATAAGGCACTTGAGCTTCAAGTTAGTCTCATTCTTAAGTAAGGCTAACCACTTCTTGAACACTTCAAATACATTAGATTTGTTCTTCAAGAAGTATACCCACATCTTCCTATCATGATTATCAATGAAAGCGATGAAATGTGTATCTCCACTAATAGAAGATGTGAGAGCTGATCCACACACATTAGTGTGTACTAGATCTAGCTTTTGAGTCTTCAAATATCTACTACTCCTTGAGAATCTAACCTTTTTTTGCTTGCCATACACAAAATCTTCACAAAATTCTAAGTCCACAAATTTCAACACTAGAATCTTTCCTTTTGATAACTTAAAAATTAATCATTTCTCACTCATAAAACCTAGCCTTTATTACCATAGATGTGAAATAAGTTGTTCTACTACTACAAAAGAGTCAAATACTTTATTGATCATGTAAATTTTCCCATTCATACTGCCATAAGCAACTATCAATGTGCCTTTAGTCACCATCCAAGAATCTATTGTGAAGCTTGTGATGTATCCCTTGTGGGTTAAATGGATGACAGAGATCAGATTTTCTTCCAACTAGGAACATGTTTGTGTTGCCCCTCCCTAGCTATCATCAGGTTCATTCTTATACTAATTTGATTATGATTAGTTGGTCATTTCGAATATCAATTATGATGCACCCCAATTCGTTACCATGTTAGATGTTTCACTAATCTGCCAATGAATGTGTGGTGTATCATGGAGTATGATTTCAACACAATACTAAGTATAAGAACAAAATAAATATAGTACTGAAGTAAAGAAATATCATCCATGCATTTCATTCATAAAAAAAAAACTAAAATAATCATCTCAGAAAATAAATGAAAATGCAGCCCGAGCAAATTAAGTTCTTACCAACCAGAATTTAAATGTTCATCAAATGACACTCTCTCACCAAAAGAGTATAATATATCTAAATGCTAAATGAACTACTCAGCTGTGGGCTCTTCCTCTTCTTACAGCACCTTAAATGTGGGCTATTCAAAATGCTCCAAGCAGGATTTGTCAATTTCACATGATAGGGCCCCAGTCAAAAAAGAGAAATCTTGTGTTAGAAAAATTATCTAAGTACATTTTAGGCTACTAAATTTAGTACATTATAGTGTTATGGTATCATTACTACCATAAAAAAAAAAAAATTGTACAAAAAAAATACGTGTTAAACTTCAAGACTAAAGCTATATAAGGACGAAAATAAAACTGTGGCAGTAAGTGTAAAATGCTAAAAATAAGGCTGTAGATCAATATATGATACTATTGAAGTTATGTGTGAAACTAAAACATGCAATTGAAATAAAGATGTCATATGCATGAAATATACAAGTATAGTGTGCCATATCACTCTGTTAATGGATCCTAGGTGTGTCATATCACACTGCTAATAAATCCTATAGCCATATCGCACCGCTAACAGATTCTGGTGCGCCAAATTGCATTGCTAATAAACCCTATGTGTGCCATATAACATCACTAATTATGCAATAATATGCATGAAAGAATAGATATGATATAGAAATTATCAAAACTGACAAAGTTGAATCACTTATTTTTTAATTACTTGATATTATATGTATAATTCAATTATAATGTTAAGTCTTACTCATATATTAACTTGAAAATATACATCCTCACATGAACATTTATCTATATTTAATCTTACAAGTTATTCTAAGTCTTATCTAATATCATACTGGGATTTGAATACATAAATACGTAGTATGTTACTAAAAATGAAAGGCAGATACTTAGATTACTTAATTGCACTTATCCTCGTGCACAAAGATAAGGGCATAACCCTTTTATAGTTTCTTCTCCCAAACTTAGATG
Organism: Gastrodia elata; assembly: GCA_016760335.1. NCBI lineage: Eukaryota > Viridiplantae > Streptophyta > Magnoliopsida > Asparagales > Orchidaceae > Gastrodia > Gastrodia elata. The sequence continues at coordinate 77,688,664 of CM028669.1, read as the reverse complement.
TCTGAACTCTAATTCACGACATACTAAGGAATTGTGACATTTTTGTTGAAATCACTTGCACATATCCCTGCTAGATCCAAGCCGAACTATATAATTGTATATGTATCATCTAGACTACTCATGGCTGGATCCAAATCAATGGTACCACAATAATAACTGAGAAGGCAGACTAACTAGAACACACTCTAGTGAATTATTATCTGATTTACTGAGCTTTAAATAAACTGATGCAATAAGGACATATTTTGCAATGCTAATATAGAATATTAATCAAATATCCCATATCTTATCTAATATGCACAAGGTAACAAGTTCAAAACAAGGTAAACCAAAGTAATCAATTCAAATATTTAAACAATAAGCTAATCAATATATGTGATTTCTTTTGTTTTCTAAATTATTTGCTCTAACTATTCTGAGAGTATACAAGCTCAAGTTCTCTAATATTCTACGATCCAATATAATCTCAAAGTCGCAACCCTATAAGATCAAACATTAGAACTAATCAAGTTCTAATTCCAGATCAGATAGTATCTCCTACAGAAGTTAAGTAATTAAATTAATTGTCCTAATTAATATAGTTATTATCCCAACCAGTAAGCTAATCAATATTTGTGATTTCTTTTATTTTCTAAATTATTTGTTCAAACTATTCTGAGAGTATACAAGCTCAAGTTCTCTAATATCCTACTATCCAATATAATCTCAAAGTCACAACCCTATAAGATCAAACATTATAACTAATCAAGTTTTAATTCAAAATCAGATATATCTCCTACAGAAGTTAAATAATTAAATTAATCGTCCTAATTGATATAGCTATTATCACAACTAATCTTGATTAAATGAATTAAGATTTAGATATTAAGAGCTAAAGCTTCAACATTTGGGGTTTGAGTCTCTTAACTCCAGGTTCTAAACATCTAAGGCTTAGGTTCACTCAAACTAAACTCTACAAAATTATAAGTTATAAAAAATCTTATTGAGGATAACCAAGCTCAATAAGACAAATAATTTAGCTAATCGATGATCAACATATAAAATAATAAAACTTTAAGTCTAAAAGACAAGGATTAAGCTGAAATATCTCATTCATGGATTAAGACACAATCTATTGAGTAAATGTATTACTCAATAGAACTAAATTACTAGAATGTTGAATATATGCATAAGGAGTAGAGGGTGAATTTTCTACACCAAAGTAATTCTCTAAATCTTTATTAGGGTTTAGTTTAGGGAAGAATTCTCAAGTTCAAAATAATCTAAGTTAATTATAGATATTATTTAATGATTTACTTAAGAATTTCTTAAGGGAAATGTGGATTCTAAATCCACACATGCTTACCTTAGGATTAACTTATCCTAATTAGAGCAAAAATAAATGTTTAAGCAAATGAAGCTAATAATAATTTAGTTCAACTTAAATAAGATTCTATACACTTTTCTTACTAATTTTAAGGAAAATGAACAGGTTTGGAAGTTCTAAATTCACTAAAATCAAGATCCACCTAAGATTACCGAAAATGCTCTTCTTTAAGAATCTAAAAGTTGACTTTAGCTTCTTAGGTTCTAAATTGAATTTACTCAACACCAAATGATTTGTTGCTTTCAAGTAAGAATTTCAACACCTTAAACATTGAATTTGGCTAATAATTGAGCATAATGAGCACTAATTTGGGTTTAGGCTTATTAAGGAAATATTAGCAAATTTAAATTTAGAAAATGGAACCTTAGGTTATGTAACAACCTAGGTTACTATCTTAGTCAATTAGACTTAATCTCAGTATTAATATTGATCATAAGTGTTAATCAAGTCATTAGGAGTCTTCTAATAAGACCTAGTTCAAATAAAAAGTCAAATAGATCAAATCCTGATTTTTGAAAAAACTATAAACCCTAAAATTTGACCTATCTAAATAGATCTTAAATCAAAAAATAGACTTTGCCATTGTGCTCATTATCCCCAAATTAACTAGGGGTGATGTTTTCGTGTCAATCGGAAGTTGTCAAAATTTGGACGAATATTTTAATAAAATTTAAATACCTGAAAATTGAGAAATTAAAATACTTGTCGAATCACAAATCCGACCTCACCGTTGCGTTCCTTATCCCTCAGTTAGCTAGAGGTGGATATTTGAGAATTTTTGGAAATTAATTAATTAATTAGAATTATTTAATTTAAAATAGGTTTTAAAACAATTAATTAATCAAAATAATTTAATATTTATTTTTATATTTCCGTGGCAGTTAAGTAACCAACGCCGTCGACCCTTAATTGTGTGCGCCGTTGGGGATCCCGTCAGGATCCGACGGCCGATCCTGACCTTCTCATCAAAGACCCCCCCGCACTCCATAGGCTCCGCCTAAGGGTCCATAAGGACCCTCCCGATGCTCGGGACCCTTCGTTTTGGTGATTGGAGTCTGGACCTTCCTCGGTCGAAACCTCGTCCCATAGCCATCCATACAGGTACTTTCGATCTCCTATGTTACTCATGCAATCTTTAATCGCAAATTTCGTAACTCTATTATGTTGCATAGATCGGCAATTGATTGGTTCGATCGGGCTCAATCCAACCCAATCGAACGATATAGGGTTCGAATCCACAGTGAAAACCGCTAGGATTCTCCATCCAGAACCCTAGGTTCCTAAGGTTAAGCCCTGAGGCTAGTCCGAGTTCCCGCATGCGCCGACTCGACCCTTAGCGAGTCGGCCTCGTCGAGCCTTTGTCGGCACCATGCGGGCCCGCACCTGAAGCCGCCGGGATCACCGAATTTTTCCTGTGCCCTAAATGCTTCGGCTCAGGTTGTACGGGACGAAGGTAGAGACCTTCGAGTCGGGCCGGGCCGACCCGGGCCCGGCCTGCGTCCCTTTGGGACGCGTCGCACGAGGGTGTGCCCCGCGGCCAGCGGCCGCGTTCTGGTTTGCCCCTGCGTTGCTCTTGTGGAGCACGCGCCTGCGTCAGCTCGGACGCCGCGTGGGGCCCGCATTTTTTCCACGACGTTTTTGACCCGCCGCGTGTCCTGGTGGGTCCCGCCTTCTCTGCCGCAGCCAATCAAGACCCGCCACGTGGCAGGGTTGGCTCTCGTTAGTCAAATCCTGCATTATAAATTATAATAAAACTATATATATATATATATTAACAGAGACTTTAAATTTTTTTTATTTTGCAAAAAATTTTAAGGAGCTAGTGCAATTATATTCGTATAATACCATATATAATATAATATATATATATACTCATACAGAATTATATTACATATGTATGAACGCATATATTAAATTAGTATTTCTGGTAATTACTTAGTTAAGTTAAATAATAATATTAGTTAGTTAAATAAGTCATTAGTAGTATAGACAGTGAATTAATTAAGGATAATTAATTTAACAAAAAACAGTAATTAGGTTCATTTAATTAAATTAATGTAATTTAATTAATTATAACAGTCAGTAATTATTTAAATTTGATTTAATGAGCTTTAATTTATCACTAACAACAGTAAGATAAAATAATTAATAAATTAATTAGATATTAAATAATAAATTTATTTAAATTAAATAAATGAATAGTAATTTAAATAAAAATTAATTTAACTTTAATTAAACTATAAAGTTTAATAACTTTAAAAATATTAATCCAAATATAGTAAATATATATCCCATTTTACTCAGAAAAATAAAAGGAATCAAATGACATAATTCAAAAATTCATTTCGGGATACGTATAATGTAGTGACATTTTAGATAATAAACAAACCCTCACAACTTTTAATTTATTTTTCCAAATATTGACAATACAGCTCTTAGAATACTTAGGAGAACTGTCTCATTTCTATAGAAGTATTAATTTTCCTATTTGAAGCTTAGTTTGAAAAGTAACATTCATAACCCTCACCTGAAAATAATCAAAGTACCCCTGGTCTTCAATTGACCATAACTTGATCAATTCAACTCCAAATCAAGAAATTCAAAGTGCTAACTAGCTTAGAATTTTGGTACCATCAATAATCTAAAATAATATTTTGGATCAAAACTCTAAGAAATCAGAAATGACTAAAATATCCCTAACACTAGTGATAAATCCATACTTTATATCCCAAATAAAGAAAAAAAATCTCATTAATTTTTTTATTTGAAACATCATTCTTGATCAAATTCTACTTATTTTCAAGTAAAAAACAAGTCCAGTAATTTCTAGGAAATTATGGAGTGTTTTTGGATTTTCTAAAAGAAAACTACTGTGGTGCGCTCTAGCGATGATAATTTCAAATTCTACAGTGCGTTGCAGCGGGAGAGTTTGCGAAACTCAATCGCTCCAGCGCGCTGCAGCGGGAGAGTTTCCAAAACTCAATCACTCCTCCGCGCTGCCACGGGAGAGTTTGCGAAACTCAATCGCTACAGCGCGCCACACCGGGAGAGTTTTTGAAACTCAATCGCTCCAGCGTGCTGCAGCAGGAGAGTTTACGAAACTCAATCGCACTGCAACGACGTGCCAAATTTCTGTCAGCTCAGTGCATTTAGTGCGGCTGGGACAAGACCCCAGCCTGCTCCTTGTCTCCCAGCCATTATATCTTCTGCAGCTGCTTATTTTATTAACAAGAGGGTGGTTTGAAATGATATCAAAGAATTAAAAAAGGGAAAAGAACATGCCACTTCTCTCCTCAAGTGGTATTTGCAATTATCATAGCAGAAAAATAAAGAGGGAAAAGTAAAATTTGAAAAAAGAAGAGAGTAAAGTAATCCATCTATATATGCACCTCTTCTCCACTTAAGAAGTGTTCCCAAATTTTATTTAAAAGTTCAATTTTTATGGGGCTGCATAGAGGAAGAATGAGACCTCTCGAAGGGAGGTGGAAAGGACCATTGCTAGAGGAGAAAGAACCAAAGGCTACACTAAAGAGCTAAAGGAAAGGAGAAGAAGAAGAAGAGGAGATATCGAGAGAACCCGTTAAGGGTTATTCCTAGTAAATTATAATCTTGCTTTTACATTTTTTTTAGAGGAACATAAAAGGGTCTTCATCCTTGTATATTTTTCTTCTTTTCTCAGCTGTAATGGAAGGCTAAGCCCCCTTGGGGAGGGTTGGGCTGAGCCCATTGTAAAATGTAAGGGACTAAATTAATGATGTAGAACTTCCTCAAGTATTGAAATAAAAATCTATTTTTGAATGACTAAATAAAATCATCTTAAGATCAAGTTGGGGAATAAATAAAAATCTTATGTTAAGAAAATATAGATATAAATACTAATAATCAAAATGAAAGTCTTGTGCTCCATGGATCATTGCTTAGTTAAGAGTGAGATATGCGTGCATGGGGTGCTTAAAACTAAATGAGAAGTTCTTGAGCCTATTGCACCATGTTTTACGCTCAACTAAGGAGTCGAAGCGTGTGAGCTAAGACCCATTAATTGGAGCTCTGTTGCTCAGCATACATGAAAGGAGGGAGTGGATTCTTTGAGAGCTCATGGACGTCGTGACATAGTTCATAGAGCCCAATGAAATCACTTCCTCATCTGAACTGCGCATGATGCGCGTGATGCCCATTAGTGGAATCAATGCTCTCGAGATTGAATAATTAAAACTATAATTTTGGTGACGTAGACGTAGGAAAACTAAGATGCTCTGATTGTAGAAATTGAACCCTAGTGTGTTCATTTCTGGCACAAGATTTGCACTTGAAGGATTTAGAGTACAACTCTAAGGAATACAATGTGCGCTTGATTAATTGGCTTGATAAAAAATAATGAAAGGTGCTTGATAAGTAATACAACTTGAGGTCCCATTCATTTCACATGGAATAAGCCCAACTCTCCTCTCTAACATAAATAGTTTCTAAACTCTAAATTATTGATTGTTAATGGAACTAAATCAAGTTGAAATCATATTATTTAAATATTATTGAATTTAGATATACCATAGTAACAAAATATACCGTTCACTGGGGACGATAAATCTTGGAACTTACCTTCCAAATTATTACTTTAGACGACATACACTCGCGTGCAAGCGTAGACATGTATTTTACAGTCTGCAAGTTTTTGGCGTCGTTGCCGGGGAATGGTAATTGTTTTGTATTAAGGAGAATCTACTAGTAAATAGTGATTTAAGCAAATCTTTTCCATATAGTCATATTTTTTGTTTTTGTAATTATTTGTGCTAACCATTTATTTTAACTTCATTTACTTTGGTTTGCTGAATTATTGAACGCTATTGCTACATTTGTTCTTCATAGCTTAATTTCTAAATCTGCATGAGTAGAAGAATTTGCACTGAATATCTTTTTGATCCTGAAATTGAAAGAACCCTTTCGCAAGCTAGAAGAGAACAAGCAATCTTAAATAATCAACAAGCTGTTATAGAAAACTTTGATGAAATTCCTAGAGAGCCTTTAGTAGAACCACGGGGTACAGCACTTGGAGATTATGCCTTACCCACTGTTAGGGGCAATCCTCATGCAAGTGTTAGGCCAAACATAAAAGCCAACAATTTAGAGATCAAACCTTCTTCACTTAGTATGGTTCAAAATAATCAATTTGGTGGGTTAGCCACAGAGGACCATAATTCACATATTTCAAACTTTCTTGAAATATGTGATACCTTCAGGTTTAATGGTATTTCTAATGATGCCATTAAACTTAGGCTATTCCCTTTTTCCCTAAGAGACAGAGCCATGAGTTGGCTCAGCTCTCTCCCGAGTGATTCCATCCATACTTGGGATGATCTCACTAGGAAATTCTTAGCGAAATATTTCCCTCTGGTGAAAACTGCTTGGCTGAGAATTGAAATAACTAACTTCAATCAGTATGAAGGGGAGACTCTATATGATGGGTAGGATCGCTTTTGAATGGCTTAAAAAGGAATCATATAAAATGAATGAATCAAATCAAATAATGGCCCTGCAAAATGAAATCCATGCCTTAAACGAATGAATTGAGAAAATGAATGTTAATGTTGTTCAAGAAATTCAATGTGAGTTGTGCGGGGGAAGGCACACTAGTGAAAACTGTAACTTAAATAACCCTTTCGTGCAATCGAACACTGAACAAGTTAACTACTTAAGGAACCACAATGTTATGAACAACCCTTACTCAAACACGTACAACCCAGGATGGAAATTCTAATGGGGATAGTTTGTCAAACCAACAAAATTATAACAATGGGAATAATTTTAATCATCAACCTACAAATTTAGAGGGAGCCTTTAACGCATTTAAGACAGAAACCATTCAATTTATGCACAGAATTGAAGCTACAATCACCCGCCACGATGCCTACATCCAAGGGATAGAGGCATCACTCATAAACATTGAAGTTCAACTATGACAGATTTCCATGCAGCTGACCACTCGGCAGCAGGGAGCATTTCCTAGTTTTACAGAAGTGAATCCTAAGGAATTGGTGAGTGTGATTTATTCATAAGGGGTGGAAGGTGATGACCATAATAAAAGTAGTAATTCTGTTGAGAAGGAGTTAGAAGATTAAGAAGGGGGTAGAAATTTTTATTTTGAAAAACTCACAGCCCCTAAGTGCGAAGATCCTAAGAGGTTATGCACTCCTTGCATGATTAAGAATGAGGTATTTTTAGATCCCTTGTGTGATCTTGGTGCCTCGATTAATGTCATGCCCTACCATATTTTATGAACATCTTAAAGTAGGAGGGATGGAAGACACCTCTATGATTCTTGAATTTGCTAATTTGGAATCATTAACTCCATTGGGCATTGTAAGGAATGTTCCAGTAAGGTTGGGAAGTTTCTTTGTCTCCACCAATTTTTATTTGTGAATGGGATAGGTGGAATGCAAACTCCACCATTATCTTCGGAAGACCTTTCCTCATAGCTCTAAAGCTATCATAGATGTGTGCAAGAGGGTCATGAGCATAAGGATACAGAGTAGGTCCGAATTAATAGATCTCAAACCTACCCTTTTTAAACAAAAGGTGATGGAATTAGATGTGAGAAGGAAGGCTAGGGTGGAAGGATTTCATGGATAGCTTAACTTACAAAATTTAGGTGTTAGTGATGGGAACTCTGGGGTAGCCCAAGCACATCCTTTGATGAGGAAAGTAAGGAGAATTTGAAAAAGAAGAAAATGAGGAGGGGAAAGAGAAAAAAAGAAAGTTCTCTCCAAAACTGAAGTTGTGGGCTATTAAAGGAATGCTAAGTGGGTAGATTCGAGCACACTGCATGTTAGTGCCCATCCAAATACCTCAACAGTTTGGAAAGAGATACTTCCTGGCCACTCTAAGCAACAAAGAGATCCAAAACGAGTCGAACTAACGACTTAAAACTAAGCGCTTCTTAGGAGGCAACACAAGCCAAAATAATAATAATAATAATAAATTATCAGTTGCACTAAGACACATCACAGTGCGCCATAGCGCGCTGCAGTGAAAACGTTATCGTAACTCAATCGCTACAGTAGGAGAGTTTTCAAAACTCGTTTGCTACAGCGCATTGCAGTGAGAGAATTTCCGAAACTTGATCGCTACAGCACATTGCAGCGGAAGAGTTTTCAAAACTCAATCTCTACAGCGTGCTGTAGCGATCTACTTTAGCTGTAGCAGTTTTGACTACCTAGGGAATCAATGTAGTAAAAAATTTACTTTATTTAGGATTCCTAAGCAGTCAAAAAGGGTGTTGCTGATAAAGCTGCCCCCTCCTTTTCCCTTTTCCATTCAAAGCTTGTCACATTTATGGCATGGGGAAGCCCCTTTCATCAGATTTTCTTTGGCCTTTCAAATTATGGCTATTTAAGGGGAGCTTGGAGGGGTGTAATCTTTGCACCTTCTTATTTTTGCTCCAAAATTACTCTATTCCTCATCCTTCTTTGGAAAATTCAGCTCTCCTTAAAATTTTAGCATGTCTTCAGGAAAGAAATCTACTCCAAGGAGAGAACCCGAGGCCTCCACATCCGGTGGAGCCTTTAACAAGAAGAGGTTCACCTCCGAGGAGGCTGAGAAGAGGTTCGCCATGGTTACTTCCCAGAGGAATCTCATCCCTGATAAGTGTTTTGGGCGGCTCTTGTCGGTGCCATCCGAGCAAGTGGACCCCGGGGATGGAGGCCAATGGTGACCACTTCTGCCGTCTTGTACCCAAACCATGTTCAGGAAGTCTACGCCAATGCTATTAATGCGGCTGGAAGTAGAGTCTTCGTGCGGAGAAAGGGAGTTGTTTTTGGGCACGAGAAAATCATGCAATTCTTCGGGTTGAGGGAGGTCATGGACTATTGTTACTTGACCCTCATTGAGTCTAGCTATGACCCGGCTACTCTTGCAAGTGAACTCATTTGCAATAATGCAGATTAGAGAAAAAATTTGACCAACATTCCTCGAGCCCTCCTCACAGACTCGAGTAATGCATTACTGGTTTTCATCTCCAGCTTCATCATGCCGTAGAGTCACCTTAGTAAAGTGACCCGTTTAAGGGCGCTGCTAATGTGTGAGCTCCAACACCCCGAAGAAATTCATCTTTCTAGCATCATTTATGAGCAGCTCTGGAATGCCTTGAAAGGGTTATGCGCTACGCTCATGTTCTGGTCATTAATCTCGGGCATCTGTGTAGCCCAAGGGATTAAGATCCTCTCCTCTGAGACCGTCGTCCCTCCTAGTGCCCCCCTTGAGCTAACACTCAAGGGTCAAGGAATTCCAATGCATTTGCCCTGGAATTCCTTGGCAAATGCACTGGAATTCCTTGACTTTACAATATAAGCTCATATATAGATAATGTGATAATAAACAAAATTGAAATTAATGAAAATATTGAATTAAGAGAATTTCATGCATAGGGTTATGACTACTCATATGTTCTAACCTAATTCTCCTAAATTTATCCAATTGAACACAAAATAGTTTGGATAATTGAGACTAACATTCGAACTATAAACCAATTATTCGATAATTTAAACATTATTGAAAGGAGGAAGTATTAAATAGCAATAAAACACCATTCTTTGAGGACAATAAAATCTTAGGAACTCACCATTCCTTTGGTACTTCGAACCACATGCACTTGCATGTAAGCGCAGGCACTTTTTTTTGGTCTATCACAACTCATCCAGCAGAGAATCCAAGTAGCCCGAGATAGGAAGAGCAAATGTTATGATGCTAGACATCATTCTTTAAAATTTCAAATTTGTGATTTTGCGTATCTAAGAGTTAGTCCTATGAAAGGAGTCTTCATATTTGCAGTAGCAGGAAAGCTTAGTCCTCTCTCTGTTGAACATTTCAAAGTTTTGGCCAGAATAGGAGAATCAACCTATAAGCTAAAATTTGTTGGATGCTTTTATAGCAATTCATAATTTAATTCATGCATCATCATTTGGAGGATGTCTCCATAATCCATCACAATTAAGATGCTGCTACATTCCCAAGATCAAGGTTCAAATATCTCTGGGTTGATCCATCCAGTCCTTCTCAAAATCCTGACCTGGCATTTACAATGAAAATAGTTGGGTTGAACACCCGTTTGAGAATACACTAAGTACTTTAGATATTATTAACTACATCATATATAAGCGGTAAGCAATTAAGTAAATCTTAGTAGGATGGAACAGTATTAAAAATTTTGTAATATACATTCTGCAAAATAAAGATCATTGTGTGATAATATAGAACGCATAAAGATGTACAATTACCAAATAATCAATTCATTTGGTGTCACAATAAATAATTATTACCTTCTTAAGATATTTAAAATATATTTTACGTATTGTTAGCAAATTTTATGTTATATTTAGGCAACTGTGTATAGAATGGGAGTAATCAAGGTACGTCTACCTGATCTAGTAATTTGCTCCTTATATTCCACTTTAACCAGTACTAACCCCCTCTAGTATAACCCCAGTGGGTCTGCAAAACCCAGTACCTATCAAGGTATAATAACAAAGAATTTGCTTTTTTAAAATATTTGTTTTAATGATATAGCTTCATATAAGACATCATAATTTTTCTCAAAATGTGTGCCAAATATTATTAAAGTGATAATAAATTCAACAATAGATTCCAAAAATGATTATCAACTTGCTAAAAATAGAAATTTTGAGGCTCAAATTGAAGCAATAGTAGGTAATAAAATAAGCATTTAATGAACTTCAAGATATCTGAGTACCTATTTTTCTTGTTAAGTTGATCACAAATTTGTATGTAAAAACTTTTATTATCTTTTCCCACTATCAGTGTGTTTCAATATTAGTAAAGCAAAATTAGAAGAGAAGAGGATGATTGAGATGGCGAAGAAATAGGGTAACGTAGAGAATAGTAAGAATGACGAGGGTAGAAAATAATAATAATAATATTATTATTAATAATAACAATAATAATAATAATAATAATAATAATAATGAAAATAATACTTATAATTTTTATGATAATTTTATGCGCATATGCTTATTTTAGAAAAAAATATTAAGATAATAGTAGAATTGCTATATAAGAGGAGGTCGATGTAGTAAAAAGGTTAAGTAAAGTAAGTAAAGGAAATGACTGTAAGCAATAATCAAAAGGGTAAAAGCAGTAAAAAGAGAAAAGTTGGTGCAACCTACATCAAATATGTAAGTAAAGAAAATGATGTATAGCTATACTAATATGTGTGCAATAAAAATAGTAAGAAAATATGTACAAATTAACATATGCTAAGTAACATAAGAGGAAGCAGTGTAAGCACAAATGTAAGTAATAACAACATAAACTGCAAATAAGTTGGAAAAAGAGTTGCAAATTCAAGTGAACCTATAACATATGCAAGTAAGGAAAATCTCAGTCTCAAAAATTGAATATACAGTAAAAGCGGTCATAAAAGATTGAGTATGCATAGTTAAGAGACTATGACTCACAATCAAGAAGATTGTGAGAAATATAAGTACAATCATAAATGACTATAAAATATAAGTTATATATCGTGATTTATATGTTTTGTTCTATGGGCAAAGTTACAAAACAAATGAGGAGTCAAGCATGTCTACTTAACCAAGTAAAGTGATGTTTTCCATAAAACACACTCTCCCCCTCTAGGATATGTGTGGTATTCTTATTACTCCATAGCCTACCCTAGAATAATAGTTCATCATATGAAACCCCTATGTAAATGTTATAAGTTTAATTTATGCATAATGTCCTTATGAATGTTTTCAAGGATTTAGTCTCAATTTATTGCAGTATTCAAGGATGTTAAAAGTTAATTGTAAATCATGTGATATCTATTATTATCTACTTTAATTATCTATCATATGATTGAGGTTAATCAAGCCCCAAAATTGACTTATACATTCATCAAATGTATTCATCCATTGATATATAATAATATGTAATGTGATGAGGTTTGAAAATAGTGATTTGATTAAGTTCTTATTTATATGATAAAATAATTTATAGATATAGCAACAAAATAACAAACAAATGTCCTATCCTATTGCTAACACAAAATTTATCTAAAGTATCTAATAAACACTCCTATTCAAATGGAACATTCTAACTTACAAGCTATAGGATTCCATCCTACACATCCTTAGTTACTTGAAGGTCTAACTAAAGGTCCTCTAACTTCCAAAATAAATGTCTCACTAACAAAGCTATAAGAAATTTATGATTTGCACTACTCAAATATCTAAATTATTACAAACCTATAAATTATCTTATCTCGCTATCATTTTGAAGGTTCTTTTCTTATAAAGGTTCAATCATCTAATTACTTAGTTTTCTTTGTCTTAGATATGCTACTAGTGGTTTAATATTAGATTATCTTTAATCTTACTGATGTATAAGGTTTCTAGCCTATTATTGGCAAGACTTAAGGGATGGCACTACTTAAATTATAGTTGTCTAATTTACCTCACATAAGCTTACTATTATAACCATTAAAATTCTTCTCTTAATCTTAAGGTTCAAAGCTTTAATACTACCATCATTAAGTTCCTAAATTTCACTTCAATACTTATTACTTAAATGTTCTAACCCTTTTAACACATACGGCAATGTCTAGCCTTAGCTCAATCACTAAGCATTCTAAGGGATTTTAAGTCTAAATAATGTTTCATTCTAAGTAATTTTAGGTTCTACACTTATCATGCCATGGCCAATCATACTATATTAAGTAGGTTGCACTTGGTCACTTAGGCTATGTACTAAGTCATTAACTAATCACTCTTCATCTTATAAGTCTCCTCTTAGCTATAAGTGCTACATTAAGGATTTATTAATACTTTCCTATGTAATACACAAAATCTAAGCATAAAATATATAATATTCTTTCTCCTAAATGTTAGTATTCAAGTTAAGTTTACCAGTACTAGACAACTCAATTGAAAAATATGACTTCATGCAATTGTAGTATTTATGAAAAATAATAATATCATTTTAGAGTTATTTGGAAGATAAAATAATGTTTAAGTATGTATGCATGTTAATTTAAGAACCTATCTTATTACTAACTTTCTATTTTTCAACTACTAAACTTCCTATTTTCATCAAGATACCAGACTTAGACTAGTGGCTAGGATTCTCAGCTTGAAGGTTAATTTGTAAGATTACTATCCTTAAGCTAAGCAAGCATCTAAGGCTTAGGGAGATCCTAACTCAAAAGCTAACCAAATTGATAAACTATAATCTAATGCAATCCTAATAGTAAAAGTGAAGGCATTCAAATCCTTAACTTCTAGGTTCACACCAAGGCACTAGGAGTCCTAGAGTTTAGTGAAGTGATTAGGTACTAAAGGGAGTTAATGTCACTAAGTCACATAATAAGATGACTAGGGTTAAACCTATTCTTAAGGGATGTAAGGAACAAGGTTAGGCTCTAGCTAACCTCTTAAAGGTCCTACAAATTAATATCTTAACTTTGGGAAAAAATGATAAATCATATTCAACTTGGGATTTAGAATCTATTACAATCTTTAAGTACTAAATCAAGAATTAGAGACATACCAAATTAATTCTTATTTATGTTAAGGCTCTTTACTATATTTGCTAATGCTAAGCCTAGACTAGGTTATTCTAGTTATTTTCCTAATGAAAATGTCAACTAATATTAAAACATGCCATAAGGGAAGTTATCTAAGGTGTCATTGTGTTCAGGAGACCTAAACAAGCAAAACCCTATTTTTGGAAATTTAATATTATTTTATTTAATGGTCCAAAACTCGCATTTTCCATTTGATATCCAAATCATGTAAACATAGTGGCTATAACTTCCTTATATTTTATCAAGTAAAATGACACTAAGTAGGGTCAAATCGGGGCCTTAATTACTCTTAATGACTCTTAAAAGGTTATTAGCAAATTTAATTGTCAAATTGGAAAATTAACATTATATTAATGTTCTATGTATTTTTGTGATCAAAATAACTTATAATTTCAATATGTTTGGATTTGAATATTTAAAGTTATTAAATTAATAAGATTTTTAAGTAAATTATCAAATGCAAATTACTGTTCCTACTCTCCCTACCGACACACACACATGGGTTCCACACGTGCTAGGCCTTGAGACTGCATGCAATTAGCAACTACAAGCCCACTCAATTTGGGCCTGCACGGGTCAGGACGACTCGAGTCACGGCCCACAACGACGAGATATGAACACCGTGAGCTAGGGCATAAAAATTGCCCTAGCTATGATGATCGTCAGTGGCCCGCCACATGCCGATTGAAAGGTCTCAGAGAGACCTTTCGATTAACAGCTTGTATGTTGTTGGTGGATACCCCTAGCGCTGTCAAAGGAGATGCCCTATGTTGGAAGTTGCGGAACTGAGGTTCTATTGTTGAAATTTGTTCCTATATAATGGGACGAGCACCGATCGAGATTGGTCGAGCTTAATTGGAGCTCATCAATAAGTTCTATACACTCTGAAATAGTTATATACAAAACTTAATAAAGCTAGTTGCGCATCAGGATGAGTAGGAACCAAATGTACCCTAGGGTTCCATCCGTGAATTAGGGTTAGGACAAATAAGTCTGCTTGGCTGCTCAAACTCTTACTAAGCTCTCTCAGTAGCTAGCCTTCAATATCTGCAAGGAAAGGGATGCTTGATGCTTCTAAATGGTGTGGGAGAGGGGCTGATGGCTCGATCCTGTACGATAGAGACATGCAGTGCCAGAAGGGAGAACCATTGCTCTAATTCAAGGAATCAATGACTGATGAAGGACCTGATGTCTGAGCAGACGGCGGGTCAAGAATCATTCAGACAACCAAACGAGCTCCAAAAAATCCCAAAAATTCACTCTTAGCTAAATTTACGGTGAGTAACTAAAAAATGAAGTCGGATTTTTAATTGGAGATTAATTTAATTATATTAATTTCTTAAGCATTTAAATATATTAAAATATTCGGGATAATTCGATGACTTCTAGAAACTCCCAAAATTTCACCCTAGCTAATTTGAGGGTGATGAATTCAATGGCGAACACAAATTTTTATATGGAGGTCAAATTAATTTAGGTAATTTTCAGGTTACTTAAATTGTCTCACAATATTTGCCAAAAATGAACGATCTCCAAATAGTACCAAATTTTAGGTGTTGGCTCCTATTGCTATTAGGAGTCTAATGATGATAGTTTTAACCTAATTTGGTTGTCTAAAACTAAGTAACATCTATGAGTTGTTACATTTAGTTACCACAAAATTTTAATCCATTCATGGTTAACATGCATTCACTATTGACTTAGTTATGATGATGATCAACAAAACTCAGCAATTTTATGTAACTGCATTCACTGCTTGCCATGCTCCAATAGTCTCACTTAAGTCACTAGTGAGCAGTGGGGTTCAAGGAATGGGTTTCAGTTCATATTCTACAAATTCTTAACTTAACATAGAGACAGGCAATAGCTTGCGTGAACTTTTTTCACATAATCCACTACTTTACATGCTTATCACTTTGTGTATAGAATTGAGCCATCGAGCTCAAGAATTTATAGATTGTTCTTCATGGCTTGGATGCATCAATTCTCTAATTTCAATCAAATGTATGAGTAGTTAAGCTCAATAATCTAATGTCGCATAGTTTGCATCTTTGACTCTCCTGATGCATATGATTTACAGCAATGATGGTCATCTAGCATAGTAAAGGTTTTTATAATAAAATACAATTCTTAAAAGTTCATTTCAAATAATTTTTATCTCTCAATAATTCACAAAGATAGACAAAATCTAGAACAAACTTTCATTTTATTTCACTAAATCATGATTTTTAATACAGGTACAATAACTGCTCTTACTATATAGTTCTCAGCCTAATCCTCCTCAAAAGAGGTTTAAGGCTACCATTACAATAAATACAAAAAGAAAAATACAAGAATTGATAATGGTTACCATTACATTCTTACAAATAAAAATATTAATAAAGCAAAGGAGAGAATATGATACGCAAGAACTGCTATGGGTGTTCTCTTCATCTTCTCTTCTCTCAGTGCTTTGTTCTTTCTCCTTTGCATTGTAGTTCTTCTCCATTCTTTTGTTACAACTTTCTCCTTAACAACTCCTTTATATATTCCTGTGGTGTCTAGCGTTCCTCCACTTTGAATCAATCCAAAAGATGCTCCATATTTTTCATCATCTCTATTTTTATGTTTTTCTCTTTTCATTCTTAGAGAGAGATATTTTTCTTCATCCCCAGTTTAAATCTTTGTGATCATGAAGTCTTACGGGGAGCCTAACACACTCTTTTAGATTACTTACCATAATCACTAGTTGTTTAGTCCAATGCTTTCTCCTACACTTAGTCCTCAGCATTGATTTAAATTTTTTAGGAGATTAGATTAACCTCAATTCATTCCTTAGTTAAAAGTTTTAATGCTGTCAATGCATTGATTTAAATTTTTTTGGAGATTAGATTAACCTTTTATTTCATATCATTTTCTTTATTGATATTTTTGTGACTATCTTTTCTTAAAAAATTCAGAAAAATTTGTCATTTTCAAATACTAGAAAGATTTTGGGAATATGAGAATCCCTAAATTAAGTCCTCAAAATAAAATACACTAAAAAAAAAGTACAAAAAAAACAAATAATGCCAAAAAGAAAAGAAAGACGCAACCTTTTTATTCTTGGGTTTCATCCTCCTCTTCTCCCATGTCGTAGGCAAAGTTGCACGGGTAGCGTGTGTCTGGAATGGGGACACCAACAGGTGGTCGTGGCAACATAAAGGGGTCCAGTCCTCCTTGCAAGCTCCAGTCCTTGAACATTGGTCCAAGGGCTTCATGAAATTCAGACTGAAATTCGCCCTGCTAGACGAGTTCCATTTTAAAGAACCGCATGTCGGTGGCCAAGGCCTTGCTAAGATCAGCTTGTTGCATGTGGAGTCGTAGGAACAGCTTATTGGTGAGCATTTGGTCAGACGGAGCGAATGTTTCCCCTTGCTCGCCCCTCCTTTTCTTGGGCAGCTTCTGCTCGCTAGCCCAGGTGTTCATATTTGATTGTGCAAGGGCAGCGCTGGGGGAAATGATGGAGTCGGAAGAGAGGATTTTAACCCCTTGGGCCTCGCATATCCCTCAGATCAAAGACCCGAAGGCCAATGTAGCACAAGGTCCCTTGAGAGCCTTCCAGAGCTACTCAAAAATTTTACTCGATATGCGGATCTCTCCCAGCCTAACCAATGAGCACATGAGGAGTGCTCTGGTGCGGGTCACTTCAGTCAAGTGACTCGTAGGCATGACATAACTGGAAATGAAAACTAGCCATGCACTGCTCGTATCAGTTAATTCGGAATGAGGAATGTTGGCTAGTCCTCCCTCCCAGACTATGTTTTTATGGACAAGTTCCGCAATGAGATCAAGGGGGTCATAGCGAGACTCCAAGAGTTCAAGGTAAGAGCAAGAACTTACCTCCTCTAACCTATAGAATTGCTCGATTTGAGCAATCCCAAAGGTGACTCCCTTACCTCTACAAAAGATCGTCTGTCCAGCCGTATTTATTGCATTGGCATACACCTCTTGAACGATGGTTAGGTAGGTGGGGATTTTTTCGTTACCAATACCCTCCATCCCCGAGGGTCTAGTTGCTCCACCAGCATGGGATAGCAATGGCTAAAGCTCTTCTCAGGGCTTAACTTCCGCTGAGAAGTTGTGGAGAAGAACTGGTGTTCGGCCTCAGTGGAAGAGATCCTCTTCTTGTTGAAGGTCCCCCCAAATGAGGATGCTTCGGTCTCCCTCCTTGTAATCGACTTCTTACCGGAAGACATAATAGAGAATTGAGAGGAGAGCAAAAATGATGTTAGGAGCAACAGAATTCAGAAGGTGCAAAGGATCACCCCCCTTGCCTCTCCTTAAATAGACTAATGATTCAAAGGCAAGTGGTTTTATTGTCAAATGGTCTTCCTCATGCCATAAATATGACAATCCAAGTGAAGGAGAGGGGGGCAGCTTTTCAGCACACACCTTTTTGACTGCATGGGAAACCCAAATATATTACTTTTTGACTGCAGGAAATTCAAGGCGGTCAAAATTTGCTACAGCTGGAGCAAATCGCTTCAGCGCGCTATAGCGGTATAACGCTGTAGAGCGCTATAGCGAGTTAACTGCTGCAACGCGCTGTAACGTTGCCTTCCAAATTATTATTTTTTTAAATCTTGGGTTGCCTCCCAAGAAGTGCTTAGTTTAACGTCTTTAACTAGACTCATTAACGATCAGATAGTTGGATCCGGAGGTTTCTCTTTCCATCACCTCAAGGTACTAGGGTGAGCACAACCCTCAAGGGTGCTCGAACCGTCATCCTCTCTTCCTTCATGGGATATTCTCTTTCCAGTTCTAACTTAAGGGGAATCTTCTTTTTTCTTTTACCCCTTCTAATTTTCCTACTTCTCACTCCTTCCTTAATCCCCTTCTCTGAGGAAGAAGTTGAGCTATTATCTGAATTCTTTTCTCCCAATGTTAGATTCTCAAAAACATTATCCATCCTAATTCTTTCTTCCCTAAATTTTTTTCTCACCTCTTCTTCCATCTTTCTTTGTTTAAAGAAGGTGGGTTTATGATCAATTAATTCAGATTTCCCTTAAATTTTTATACTCATCACCCAGCGGCCTACGTTAATAATAGCTTTTGTGCTCATAAAAAAAGGTTGCCAAAAAATAATTGTGGAGTTCTTATTCCATCTGTCCCATTCGCATACCACAAAATTAGTTGGAACAATGAAGCTCCCTAATCCTACAACAACATTCCTTACAATTCCAAGAAGGGTAAGGGATTTTAAATTTTCAAATTCTAGAATCATAGAGGTGTACTCCATTCCTGCTACCTTTATATGTTCATAAATATGGTAGGGCATAACATTGATAGAAGCACCAAGATCACACAAGGGATCTAAAAGTACTTCATTTTTAATTATGCAAGGAATTCATAGCCTCCTGGGGTCACCACATTTCAAAGCAGTGAGCTTCTCACATTCCATTACCCTCACTCCTTTCTGAGCCTCTATCTCTTCTTCTATAGCACTCAACTTATCAGTAGTATTTCCCCCATACGCCCCTTCTGAATGAATCACACTAACCAGCTCCCTTGGATTCACTTCAGTGGAACTGGGTAAAGCTCCTTGCTGCCAAATTGTCAATTTCTTGGAGATCTGCCCCAATTAGGTCTCTATGTTCCTAAGGGATGCTTCTATTCTATGGATAGAGGCATCGTGGCATGTGATTGTGGCTTCAGTGCGGTGTATGAATTGGATGGTTTCAGCCTTAAAGGAGTTAAAAGCTCCTTCAAAATTTGGATGGTGATTGTTATGATTATTTCCATTATTAAAACCCTACTGATTTGATGAACTCCCCCCATATTGATTTGTATTATTATTATTGTTACTCCACGAGAAATTAAGGTGGTTTTTTCACCATGGATTGTAGGTATTAGAGTAAGGGTTATTCATGGTGTTGTTGTTTCTTAAATAATTAACTTATTCGGTGTTCATTTGTACGAATGGGTTATTCAAATTGTAGCTCTCACTATTATTCCTCCCTCCGCACAACTCACATTGTATCTCAAGCACAACGTTAACATTCATTCTCTCAATTTTCTCATTCAGGGCATAGATTTGTTGCTGCAATACTGTTATTTGATTTGATTCATTCACCTTCATAGATTCTTTTTTAAGCCTTTTAGAGGGCCATTGGTATGCATTGTTTGCCATTTCTTCTAAGAGGTTGTAAGCCTCTTCTTGGGTTTTGCTACTGATAGAGCCTCCGGCGGCCACATCGATGAGAGTCCTTGTACGAGCGTTCAAACCATTGTAAAAGGTTTGAACTTACATCCACAAAGGAAACCCATGATGTGGGCATCGCCTGAGGCACTCCTTAAATCGATCCCATCCGTCATACAGTGTCTCACCTTCCAACTAAGTGAAGTTGGTTATCTCAATTCTCAGCCGAGCAGTTTTCACCGGAGGGAAATACTTGGTTAAGAATTTCTTAGCCAAATCATCCCAAGTCCGGATTAAATCGCTTGGGAGAAAGCTGAGCCAACTTTTGGCTCTATCTCTTAAAAAAAATGGGAAAAGCCTTAACTTAACAGCATCTTCAGAGATGCTGTTAAATCTGAAGGTGTCACAAATTTCAAGGAAAGTTAAAATGTGTGAATTAAGGTCTTCAGTAGCCAATCCTCCAAACTGGTTATTTTGAACAATACTCAAAATAGAATGTTTGATCTCAAAGTTATTAGCTTCTATATTAGGCCTTACAATAATATGGAGAATTCCCCTAATAGTGGGTAGTGCATAGTCTCTCAGTGCTATTCTCCTAGGCTCTCCTAATGGCTCTCCATGATATTCATTATAATTCTCCATAATGACTTATTGGCTTATCAAAATGTTTTGTTCTATTCTAGCATGCAAGTAGGTTCTCTCAATTTTAGGATCAAAAAGATAATCCGAGCAAACTCTCCTATTCATACACGACAATAATTAAGCAATAAAGAACAAATATAGTAATGATGTTCAAGGATTCAACAATAATAAAAGAAAATAGAAAAGCAAATTATTAGTACCTATAATTACAAAAATCAAAAATAAATATTCTATGCAAGGATTTGCTTAAATCACTAATTACTGATAGGTTCTCCTTAATACGAAATAAGTTCAAATTCCCTGGCAACGGTGCCAAAAACTAGACAGACCTAAAATGCATCTGCACTTACATGCAAGTGTACGTGGTCTGAAGAAATAAGTGGAAAGTTTGAATTTCTAGGATTTATCGAACCACAGAGAATTGGATATTTTGTTACTAAGGTATATCTATGATCACTAATGTTTAAACTATATGTGTATTGATTGGTGTTGGTTCCTGAACAAGCACAATAACTCTTAGTAGAAAATACTTTTGATAAAAGGAAGAAGAGAGTTGGGTTTCTCCCATATGATATGATAGATAACTTATTTATGATTATTCCTCAAGCATTCATTTTTTCTTTACTTAGTTCGTTAATCAAGTGTGCATTGTTCTTCTTAGAGTTTTAATTCAAAGATTAACAAGTTAAAATCTCATGCATGAAATGAATATACATTCGATTTTATTTTAGCACAAAGACCATTATAAGATTTTAGATTTGTAGTTTTCCTCTCTTCTCTTGATCATGGAGATGAGGGTTATTAAGTTAAGATCTTACAAGCCTTGATTCCACTAAGAGTGTCACGCGCCTCAAGCAAAGTTTAGATGAGGGAGTGATTTCATTGGGCTCAATGATGATGTCACCTCATTCATGAGCACTCAATGAACCCATTCCCTCTCTCAAGTATGCTGAGCAACGGAGCTCACTTAGTGGGTCTTAGCGTCGCATGCTTTAATTCCTTAGTTGAGCATAGATCAAGGTACATTAAGCTCAAGAACTTTCTCACATAGTTCTAAGCTCTCATGCACTCATGAATCTAGCCTCAAAACTAAGGTGAGCTATGGAGCTCAAGACATTTTAGTCCTTGAGTTCAATTAGTCCTTCGTCCTTTGGTCCACATTCAAGTCCATAATAGTCCTTTAAATTTATTTAACAAGGCATTGAGTTCATAATTTTTATTAAACTTTGAGGAAAGCTTCATACAATTATATTATCTATCAATACATGTGGGACTGCCCCAACCCTCCCTAAGGGAGGTTTAGCTCTCCATTACAAAAGAGATGAAAAATAATACATACATGGATAAAGACCCTTTCATGATCAACTAAGAAAAACACAAAGCAAGAGCTTATAAAATACTAAGAATATTCCTTTGGGAAGTTCTCTGGATTCCTCTTCTTCTTGCTTGAAGTTGCTTCTCTTAGGTCCCTAGTGCTGCCTTTCTTCTCCTTCTCCTTAACAAGATGAGCTCTTCCACCCTTGGAGAGTTCTCCTTCTCCTCTATGAAGCCCTCTCCTTACTTAGGTTGTAGTGAGCCAAGTTGGGAACCCTCCTTGAGTCAAGAGGGGTGGTATTTATAGAGGTGGACTGCTTCATCATCCTCACATTACAAAACCTGCATTTGCCTTTAAAAATTCTGGTGCAATGATGGCTAATTCCACTTGATGGATGAGGCGACCATTTCTTTTCCATTGTTTAACTTTCACATCACCTCAAAATTGACCATTTTTCCTTTAAAAACTGATCTGCTATAGAAGGACTGATGGATGGAGACAAGGGGCTGGTTGGGGGTCTTATCCAGCCGCATTTAATGCTCTTCTCAGAAGAAATTTTGGTGGGCCGCTGCAGCACGCTACAGTGCACTGTAGCGAGAAGTTTTCCCAAATTGGGCCACTGTGGCACACTGGAGCAATTATTTTTGTTCATTGAAGGGCAGCTATAGCACGCTGTAGTGCGCTGCTGGGCGTTGTAGCTCCAGCAACTCCCAAATTGCTCTGCTGCAGTGCGCTATCGCGCCAGCTATTTCACAAAATGATCTGTTGCAATGCGCTGTAGTACCAGCAATTCACAGATTGCTCCACTGCAGCGTGCTGGAGCACTAGCATTTTGCGAATGCTCCATTATAGCGTGCTATAGCGCTAGCAATTCGCAAATTGCTCCGCTGCAGCGCACTGGAGCGCCAGCAATTCTCAAATTGCTTCGATGCAGCGCGCTGGAGTGCCAGCATTTTTGAATGCTCCACTGCAGCACGCTATAGCACCAATGCCTTGCAAAATGGCCCATTGCAGCGCGCTATAGTGCCAGCGATTCGCAATTTGGCCCGCTGCAGCGCGCGGCAGCGAATTTTTTTCAGAACCTGGAAAATTCGTCCAAATTTGTTCAGATTTTGATGGATAGGCATTTTTCCAAAAAAATAGATAAAATTGGATTAAGGAAGCAGTTTTAATATGAGAAATGAATGAAATTTTCCCTTAATTAGGATATAAATTATGGATTCATCAATATCCAAATCTTAAATCGGTCCTAGAAAATATCTTTGCTCCTAATAATTGATCAAACCAATCATTGACCCTTGGCAATAGATTTTTTTTTAATGGTTACTTTATTTAACTTCAAATATTCTATGCACAATCTTATAGAACCATCATTCTTCTTGACTAACAGAACTGGCGCTCCCCAAAGAGACATATTTGGCCGATGAATCCTTTGTCTAATTCTTGAAGTTGCTTCTTTAATTCTTGAAATTCCTTGTGTGCCATTCTATACGAAGCCTTGGATATAGGTTGAGTTCCAGGAATTAATTCTATAGAAAATTATACTTCTCGCACTCCAGGAAAATTTTCCAAGAAAATTTTGGTGAATACTTTTACTACACAATTCTCTGATATTGTAACATCATATTTCTTTTCTCCCATCATTGTTATAAGATACGCCTCACACCTTTTCTTTATTAACTTGTCTGCCTTAATTGCATTTACTAGAGAAGCTTGTGTACTCAATCTTCCCAGAAAGGTTTCTAATTGATTAACTCTACCAAGAGAAATTTTTTCTTTTGAAAATTAATAATCGCATTATGTTTGCTAATCCATTTCATTCCTAGTATCATATCAAAGCTTATGATGGGTAATATGATCGGCTTATCTTGATAAATTTTATTTTATAAAGGTATCGCAAGTCAATAAATCAATAAGCTTGCATTCAAGCTCTAGATGGTGCATTGATCATTAGTATTTTTGCTAACTTATAGTATAACAAGTTAAGTGATTTGGCCCATTCTTTTGAAATAAAAGAATGACTTTCCTAATGTCAAAAAGGTTGTCACGGGTTTTACTGTTAACATATAAAATTCCTAGATTTGAGTTTTGCTATGAATGGAAAATAATAAAAAAATAACAAATAAATGGCATGATGGAATTTTAAACCTGCACCTAAAGTAACTTCATTATCTTCAAGAGCAGTGACCGGAGTCACCATAAGAACTTTTGCAGGGGTCAAAGGTCAATTATTATAGTTTGATCTTCCTTGGGGGTTCTGTACATGTGCTTTTGGTGTAGTGGCTTGATCTTTCATTGGAGTGCTTGTTGGTGGTGAAAAAATAGCCAAAGCAGGTGCTCTGATATTAATTAGATGGGGCTTGAATACCTAGTTTCTTGTAGAATGGTTGATTGAAACTCCATTCACCATCTTTTCATTAGTGAACTTATAGAATATGTACCTTGACCTTCTGCAATTATAGCACAAATCACCTTGGTGATAGCATTTTTCCTAAGGATGTGGTCTATTGCAATCCTTGATTAGTTCTTCTTAAGGTTCCACTTTCAACTAATAAACTATGGTTATGTGTGGTTGCTTGAACTGAAGCTTCCTCTTTTACTCCTTCTGGAGCTAGTGATGCTGTTGTATATGAGCAACTACTTTTAATTCGGGAATGCTCTTATGCTAGCGAGACACTAAATAATGCTTGAAGATGTCTCTCAGACCTTTCAGGTTGCATCTAGCAGCTTCAGATCTCACCAAATATGGAGTCAAGCGAGATAGTCTTCTAAATTCCATCGCATACTCAGGGATAAATTTACTTACCTAGGTAAGCTGAAACAATTCATCCTTAAGAATAGTCTATGCTGATTGAAAACTGAATTCCTGTGACACCCCACTCTGCCGCTTAGTGCAATCAAAGTATGAAATAGCGATGGGATTGGTCATCAATCATATGATAACCCTGGATTAGTGTTATTAAAATAAGTGTCTACTGCGAGACTACTCGCTTTTCTAATACTAGTCCTACCAATATATCTAAGTAACTAAGTACTTTGACATACAATTATTCCCCAAATTATCATATAATGATAATCATAATTCTGAGTACAAATAAATAGGTGTAATAGGTAAACAAAGTGTAGAAGTTGACAGAAATGAAATACATCCATATATCACCTTTAATAAATAAACTAGTAAGCTGTATGAATAATACATCCTAGATAATACAGTGTTGAAATAGAGTGCTACAAAGCAATAACTGAAATAGTAAAATCAATAAGTAATGCATTTATAACTTGAGCAAAATTTGAGGTAATTAAATAAACTTCAAAACCAAATACTTGCAGAATGGTTAAGCATTATATATATATAACTGGTATAGTACAAAGAAATTCCTAGATATTATTAATTGTACATGCTGATTTTACTAATAAAATCATTGAATATATAAAACACTACTGAAATTAGCACCTTAACAAACTTATTAAAAGAATCTTGTATAAAACAAAAGATTTATTGAAAAATATATAAATACATAAAGTGCTGAAAGCAATTGAAACTTGAACTGAACTGAAATGTAAATAACTAAATTAAAAATCATTTTTTTTAATTAGATGTGTGCCTAGATAAGTTCTACCATAACAATAATTGGATAAACATAGCCACTGAATAGAATGTCTCACATGTATCAACTAGACCACCCCTGGTTAGATCTGAACCAAATTATAGAATTAGACATGTCTCATCCAAGCCCCTCATGATTGGATACGAGTTGATTCTATCTCGATAAGAACTGAAGATGTAGAGTAACTAGGATAGACTCCACTGAATTGTTAACTACTTTACTGAATTTACTAATCATTAATGCCAATTATATTATGCATTTTAAAACTTATATATAATTTCCATCAAATTAGTATGCCAAAATAATAAGGCTCATGTAACATGGTAAGCAGTGCATACCAATCAAGGAAATAAGCAGTCATATTAAAAAATTTATGAAATTTTTTGTTATATAGTTTATTCATTCTAAATATTCTGAGATTATACAATCTCAGGACCTCAAATATCATACTATCCAGTAGAAACTCGGAAACACGGTCCTAACAAGTCACATAGTAGAACTAATCAAGGTTTAATTTAAATCAGTTAATGTCACCTACAAAAGTTTAAATAATCAATTTACCATTCTATTTGATGTGTTTATTAACCCTAAAACTAACCTTGATAAAGCAAATCATGATTAAGGGATTTAGAGTTAAACTCCAAAATATAGGATTTACATCTCTTAACCAAAGGTACAAATATCTAAAGAACTAAGCTTTACCTAGCTATTCTCAAATGTTAAAGGTTAAATTAATCAGACTCAATAAGATGGATCTTCTAATCTTAAATTAAAGTGAAAAGACAAAATAATCAAGACTAAGGAACAAAGAATCTAACTGATTACTTAATCTAAACAAGACTTAAAATATTGAGTAATTTTATTACTCAATAGGATTGAGCTTAAGAAGAGACCCTATGAAAAATTTAAAGCTTAGAGTTGAAGGGACTTAATCACTAAGGAAACCCTTAAGGGTAACATAATGTTTACTTAAGGAATACCTTTAAGCCTTAAGATAATTCTACTCTAAGAAAGAAATAATTAAGCTCTAAGGTGGATTCTATACTAATTAAGCCTATTTTAGTGTATTCTTAACAAGGAGATGTGGATCTTAAACCATATTAAGCTTATCCTTAAAGTTAATTAATTTTAGGGCTATACTAAGGATTGGCTTCTAAGGTAAAATTGAGAATTCAATTGACCTTAATATAATTCTAATTATTAAGTTTACTTATTTAAAAGGTAAATGATAGATTGGGATGCTTAAATTTTACTTAGATCAACATTGGACAAAATGACCAAAATGCCCCTCATTAAGGGTCTAAACGGAGATTTAAGGTTCTAGGGTTCCAAATTGAATTCTTCTAATGACAAATGGTTTCTTACTGTCTAATATGAAGATTAGCAGTAAGAATGCCAATTTGGTTAAGGATTGGGGTTAATGAGCTTTAATTAGGGTTTAACCTCTTTAAGGAGTGATTAGCAAAATTGATTAGGAAAACAAAAATTTTATGATATATTTATGTTATACTCTATCTAAGGAATCCATAGATACTAGGATTAGAAAAAATAGAGATCAATTGACTTAGTTATGAGCTAATAAGTAAAATCTTGAAAATGGTAACTTAATTAAGAGGTCAAAAACTCAGTTTCACCAACTGATGTCCAAATCAATATAAAACTAGTGCCGATAAGTTCCTTACTGCACACTGAGAACAATGATAATAAGTATGCTTAATTTGGACTTCAATTAGTTAATACAGGCCTTAATGATGGTTTAGGGTAATTAGTGAGTGATTAGTGAGACTAATTATAAGAAAAAAATTTTAACTTTGCATACCTATTCTTCTCTAGCTAATGAATATTTAAGACCTAAACTATGGAATTTGGCTAAGCGATGGGCTTAATATTCACCAATCCTCTTTCCAAGGTAATTAGGCAAGAATAAGAAAACTAATTATAGAAACTTAAATATTTTTATTAATTAATGTTTCTTATAATTTTCTAATTGAAATGGAATATTAGAGCAACTAATGAGGCTCGGCAATCACTCTTAGGGTGATTAAATCAACTAATGAAACAAGATTAAAGGAAGATGAAGTGCAATTGATGGGATAACAAGGCACCTCGCTATTTCCTCTTCCTCATCTCGGGATGGTGTATATGAGGGCTCTTTTGCTCTAATTCTAGGTTCAATCGATGTAACCGAGGCTTAGTTCTTGATTGGGGTTAAATCAAGGCTCAAGAAGCAGCTACAGCAGCGATGTGGCCATCACACGCTATCTATGCAGGCCGCCTATGTGCGTCGTGTGACATGTGCTACACTCATTTATGTGCAACAATGATGGAGAGGCCTAATCATTTGATTTGAACGGTTTGGTTGATCTAACGACGTAGGTTTCTTCACCATTTGATCAAATTGTGGGAGGTCTTTAAGATGATAGTAAGAACATAATTTATTAATAAAAATAAATTATAAACAATACAATTTTAAAAAATTAAATTTATGTTATTAAATGAGCTCTGAAAATCACAAAAACTCATCCCTATCTAATTTGGGTGTGAAGAACTCAAAAGTAGTGTCAAATTTTTGATTAGATGTCAATTTACTTATCTTAAATTTTTAATTAATTAAAATATTAAAATATTCAGGAAATTCAAAAGACTTTCAAAAATTTTTAAAAACTCACCCCTAGCTAACTTGGGGGTGGGTAATTAAAAAATGAAGTAGAATTTTAGAGGTCAAATTAATTTAGGTTATTTTTAAGGTCAAAATTTGGCAAAATAGCCAATTTATCCAATTGAGGTCCGATGGATCTCGAACTTAAAGAGTAAGGTTCTAATGACTATTTGGGTTTAATGGAACAAGAATTAGGACTTTGTTTAGTTAAAATTAATCAAGGTAACAACCTAGGGTTGTTAAAATTCCCCTTAAAGACTTCAACAAAGGATTCTCAAGGGGTGTCCACTTCAAATTCTATAAAGCTTATGGTATGCTCATTCTCCCACCAGTATTTTGCTTTGTCATAGAACACATGGGTGGTCAAGCTAAATGCTTCTATGTATGGGTACTTGAAACTTGCTAGGTTTATATCTACAAGCTTGAGCCAACTGATTATTTCCATGGGTGGTAAATATCCATAGAAAGTTGCTGAATGAACCTTGAGAAAGCTATGAAGGATTTCATCAGCATATAAGTATGATGTAGTAGGTTTTGTCACATTAATCATTGGGGGTGGTTGAGAAGCTATTACCTTATGAGTCTGCTTGGCTTGTTAAGCTTGATTCTCAATTAGTGTCTTTAATAGATTGGCGAGTGAATTAATATCCTCTAATGTGTTGCTCAAGGATATTATAGTCTTTATTTATAGAAGGAATTTCAGGATTCATGACTGGTAAATCATGACATATAGGATTTCAGACATATGAAAAAAATAGATTCTTGTAGTACTATTCAAAGGGGTTATATTCATTAGAAATGGAAAACATAGCTAAGGGACTAATTATTTCATCTAAGTTTTAAAGATCATAAGTTCATTATTTAGTTATTACTGAGTTGCATTATTATTTAGTGACATTTTCATTGATCATTACTTTATTCAAGTTATTATAGTTTGCTTATTTTCCTTATTTGTCTTTGCTAAATGTTTCTTTTATTTCTATTTTGAGAACATAGTATGTAATGAATTAGGGATGTTACTTATTATTATACTTAGTGATTTATCATACTTTATGAGAGAATAAACCATTAGGTAGAAAGAAATATAATGCTTCTATCACACCTTATGGAACTCTCTAATACAAACTATGATGACCCTCCCTAACTATCATCCGGTTCATACTTATACTACTTCAATTACGATTAGGTGGTCATCTCAGATACCAACTATGACACCCCCCTAATTCATTGTTGGATTAGATCTTTCACTAATCCACCAATGAATGTGTGGTGTATCATTGGGTATGATTTCATTACAATATTATATATAAGGACAAAATAAACATAGTGCGAAAGTTAAGAAAATATCACCCTTGCATTTAATTCATCCAATGAATAAGTGAAAAATTAGTCTCAGAAAATAAATGAAAATGCATACAGAATAATTTAAGTTATTACCAATAAGAATTTAAATGTTTATCAAATGATACTCTCTCACTAAAAGAGAATAAAAACAACTAAATGCTAAATTAGCTACTCAACGGTGAGCTATTCCTCATCCTGTAGCACCTTGAATGCTGTCTTCCTAAAATGCTCCATACCTGATATATCAATTTCACATGCTAAGGCCCATCAAAGAAAGAGAAATCTTATGTTCAAATATTTGTCTAAGTACATTTTAGACTACTACATTCAGTACATTATAGTTTTTAAGATATCATTACTGCCACAATATATAAAAATAATCTTTAAAATATGTAGAAAAGTATAAGACTAAAATAATATCAGAATGAAAGTAAGACTATGACAATAAAGCAAAACTACTGAAAATAAGACTATAAACCAAAAAATGATACTACTGAAATAACGTATAAAATTGAAATATGCAACTGAAATAAATATGCCATATGCATAAAATATACAAACTTGGTGTGCCATATTGCACTGTTAATAACTCTTAGGTTCCCCATATAGCATCGCTAATAAATCCTAGGTGTGCCATATCACACAACTAGCAGAACCTGGGTGTGCCATATTGCACCGTAATAAATATTAGGTGTGCCATATCGCACCACTAACATATCTTGGTTGTGCGATATCGAACTGCTAATAAATCCTTAGTGTGTCATATCGCACAACTAATAGATCCTAGGTGTTCCATATCACACTGCTAATAAATCTTAGGTGTGCCATTTTGCACTACTAATAAATCATGGCTGTGCAATATCACCCTGCAAAACAATTCTTGGTGTGTCATATTACAACGTAAATGATGTAACTATATGGATGACTGTAATGATATGATATAAAAATTATTAGTAAGTTATTATAAAAGATAGGCAGATACTTAGAATACTTAATTGCACTTATTCTCATGCAAAAAAGATAAGGGGAAATTCCCTTTTTTAGTTTCTCTCCCAAACTAAGATGCCTGAACCCTAACTCATGACATACTAAATAAATTGGATGTTTGTCTAGAAATCAACTCTACAAGTCACTATGCACAAAGATAAAAGGCAAAACCATTTTAAAACATTCTTCAAGATGAGGCAACCAATTTTTCAATTTAACAGAAGATAGAATATAGATTATTGCCTTCTACCTATATGCACTTATCTCTTAAAGTTATGTAGATGCTAGAAGGACAATTCTATTATTACTTCAATGGTCCTATGTATGCACTTCCTTGACTCATGATAATCAACTAAAGTCTTAGATTTCAAATTCCTATATAGCTTAATCTAACTTATACAAAACTTCTTAAGATTATTATTTAGGCTTGGGTTTAATTACTATGATCTAATGTTGTCTAAGCTTTCAAGGATCTAAGAAAATTTTCACTGTATCTTATCTAATTTAAAACCCACTAGGCTTAGAATTAGGTTTGAATCACTACTATAGGGTTTCTTTATAAATTAATCAATTCATGAGTCTTTATACTATTACTTAGATTAGTTAGATCTAGTTCTTAGATCTAATCTTTCAAGACTAGGTTACATGAATGCTAATTAGGTTTACTATTAGAAGATTCAATTTCCAATAGATCTAACTTTCTTATTTTGATCGTCCTAACAGATTAGAGAGTCTAACTTAGCTACTAGGTTTCAAGTGCAATATTAAATTAAAATGATATTATTTGGGGGTCAAAAATTTGACCTTAATTTAAGCATCCAATCTTTAATTTTTCAGTATAATATGGAAGATTACGATCTAAGGAGTCAATGACACCTTAAACATCCAATTTGCATAACTAGGGGTTCTCATGTGCCCTAATTAAGGTTAACTATGATTATCGAGTGATTAGCAAAAATACTCACATAAGCCTAAATTTTATTTCAGATTATTGTTTCTCATATTTATTTCTTAAAATCATATATAACTTCAATTAATTTTTATTTATGTTCATTAATTCATTATGAATTAATTTCATAAAGTTAGCTATTATTTATTATGCATAGATTTAAATTATAAGGAGAATATTCATAGAATATTCTTCTGCGAATCATGCAGGTTCACCGGGTCAACCGGAACATGACAGGCCAGCGAATAATCATTGTTTATTCGATAGCATGGGTCACTGATGGCCTATCTGCTGCTCACCCTCTCTACAACCCTTACCTGATTGATCAAGAATATGCGGTTATGCTCCACTGAGAATTCTCATCCATAAAGGACCTCCTATGTCTTTTCATTAAAGCCTTTGTTGTGTTGTCGAGACTTCATCGTCTAAAAATTAGCACAGGCGCTACAGCCCACCATAATGTGCTGCAGCAGATCTAAGCCCAAAACTGAGGTGCCATGGTGCACCTTAGCGGTCAGCAATCAAGAAGAGGGAGCTGCAGCGCGCCACAGCAAAATCAAATGCAGGCGCTACAACGTGCCACAGTGCGCTCCAGCAAATGCAAGTTTGAAACGCGGATGCTATAGCGTGCCGCATCATGCTATAGCACATTGCAGCGCCCTATAGCGGGTGCAATTCTGAAAGTGGACCGCTATAGTGCGATGTAGTGGCCGATGTAGTCATATTGCGTTTCAGGCCTTGATCTGAAGATATTTGACGGGTATTTTGGACTTTTTGGGTCTGAAATAGAGCTAGCTACTTAAGCTTAAGTAGTGGAGGGAATCCTAAGGCTTTATAATCAGTTTCTTGGAGGCTTTGAGGTTATGGAGGAGAAGAACTCTAAGCTAAACCCTAGGGAGCTGCTGGGCAAGAGAAGGCTTGCTGTTTGAAGGAGAAACTCCAGGAGGTAGTAGCTTCTTCCTTTCTCTAATCTAATAGTAGAACCACACCTGTGTATGCTGAGGTGATATAGCTCTTGTAACTCTGTAAACCTTGAAGCTTTTTTCATAGTGGATTTTTTTGTTTGGTGTGGCTCCGTGGTTTTTCTCAATCTTTGGGTTTTCCATATATATGTTTGTGTTTGGATGATCTGTATGTGCTATGATTTTCTTGTTGTGATTTTGTGATTTTTATGCTAGCTCGGTAATCATCAACGTACCTTGATCCTCAAAGTCTTTTGAACTTTGGTTTATTGTTGCCATTATAAGTGCCATTCTGCTTTATGTATCTTGTGTATCGCTGGTATATTTTACCAACAAGTGGTATCAGAGAGTTACCTTTTTTGCCTTGTTGTTAAGGAGGGTTTGCTTGTTTGAATGGGAGCTATGGCCAAAGAAATGAGACACAAGATTAAGAAGTTCAGCGGGACAAACTTTGCATTATGGAAAATGCAAATGGAGGATTTGCTCTACCAGAAGAAGTTATATCTTCCATTGAAAGGTGCTGACAAGAAACCTAGAACTATGGCTGATGAAGAATGGGAGGTTCTTGCTAGAACTGCTTTGGGTTTGATTAATTTATCACTGTCTTCTTCTATTGCTTTTAACATTGTTAATGAGAAAACTACTGTAGATATCATGAATGCTCTGACAAGGATGTATGAGAAGCCTTTAGCTTTGAATAAGGTTTTCCTAATGAAGAGACTATTTAATATGAAGATGATGGATGGGTATTCAATAACTGAACACATTAATGGGCTCAACACTGTGATGAGCCAGTTGAGCTCAGTTGGCATCAATTTTGATGACAAGATCTGAGCCCTATTGTTCCTCTCTTTATTGTCGGACAGTTGGGATGGGCTAGTTATAGCCATCATCAATTCATCTGGAAATGTGTCATTGAAGTTCAACGACATTGTTGGGCTAGTGCTGAATGAGGAGGTGCGGAAGAGATCTCATGGAGAAGCATCTTCCTCAGCACTAAATTTTGAGAGCAGGGGAAGACATGCTGAGAGGAGACATACCAGGAATAGGTCTATGTCTCAGTGAGGTAAATCAAGACATACCAGAAAAGCAAAGCCAGATTACTGGAATTGTGGGAAAGCAGGTCGCTTCAAGAAGGATTGCTCTACATTTAAGAAGCCAAGTTGTGGTGGTATGATGTTGAACCCTAATATAAATGTTTTAGCTGAGGAGGATCAGGAAGCTTTGATCCCCTCACTTGTTAACACAGAGTCTTGGGTTGTGGACTCGGGTGTCTCTTTTCATGCGACTCTATCGAGGAGTGCCTTCAAGAACTACACCAAACGTGACTTAGGGAAAGTATATCTTTGTTATGATAAGGCGTGTGATATCATCGGCATAGATGATGTATAGGTGAAGCTACCAAGCAGCACTATTTGGAAGCTTAAGGATGTTAGACATGTGCCATGTCTAAGAAGAAATTTGATCTCAATGAGCTAGTTAGCTAGAGAAGGCTACATCACTTATTTCACAGGAGACTCATGGAAGGTCACCAAGGGTGCACTCATTATTGCACAGGGCAGTATGAAAGGTACACTTTACTTGATCAATAAAGTGTCTAATACTATTGCAGCTACTGATCTATGGCACCAAAGGCTTGGCCATATGAGTGAGAGGGGGCTGAAACCTCTACAGTCAAAAGGGAAGCTCTAAGGGTTGAAGTTAGTTGACTTGGATTTTTATAAAGACTGTGTGCTAGGCAAGCTGAAGAAAGTTTCTTTTTCCAAAGTTGGAAGGGAGCTAAAAAGCTAGAAATTGGACTTGGTACATACAGATGTATGGGGGCCAGCTCTACATTTTCCATAGGTGGAGCAACATACTTCATCACCTTCATTGATGATCATACAAGAAAGGTATGGGTTTACTTTCTCAAACATAAATTTGATGTGTTTGATGTAATTGGAAAGCAGTTAGCTTTGGTGGAGAATGAGACCGGGTTGAAGCTGAAATGCTTAAGGTCTGATAATGGTGGCGAGTACTATGATAAAGAGGTCAAGGAGTTCTGTGCCTTGAGAGGAATCAAGAGGAGTTTACAGTCCCTAGAGCACCGTAGCAAAATGGTGTTGTAGAACGGATCAACCGTACAATCATAAAGAGTACCAGGAGCATGAGATTGCATGTAGGTCTCCAAAGGCAGTTATAGGCTAAAGCCGTTAATACGGCTGTATACTTAATCAATAAGGGACCTTCCGTACCCTTGAATGAAGGGATCTCTGAAGAAGCCCGGAGCGAAAAGGAGGTGAAGTTGAACCACCTCAAGATATTTAGCAGCACATCCTATGTGCACATTGATGCAGGATCCAGGAACAAACTTGATGTAAAGGCGATCAAGTGTACATTTGTTGGATATTGCACAAGTGAGTTCGGATATAAATTCTGGGACAATCAAAACCAAAAAGTCATCAAAAGTAGGGATGTCACTTTCATTGAAAGTGAGATGTATAAGAATTGTGTGGGAGTCAAGATTGACTCCAAGGATGCTTCAGATGGAGAACTCCGACACATAAAGATTGATGGCAGCGCTGAGCCAGATATTGGAGAAGCTCAAGAGGGTGTCAATATTGAACCACAAATTCCCATGTTTAAAAGACCCACAAAAGTGTCTAGACCACCACAGAGGTACTCTCCCTATTTGTTCTATCTGTTACTAACTAATTGTGGTGAACCAAAAAGTTGAGAAGAGGCACTTCAAGTTGAAGATTCAGGCAAGTGGGAGGCTACCATGAACGATGAGATGGCATCACTCATGTCAAACGGGACATGAAAGTTGGCACCCTTACCAGCTAAGAAGAAAGCTCTTCAAGACAAGTGGGTTTACTGGATGAAGGAAGAGATGAATGGAAGCAAGCACTACAAGGCGAGACTTGTAGTCAAAGGTTTCTAGCAAAGGAATGGGGTCGACTACAGTGGTATCTTTGCCCTAGTAGTGAAGATGACAACCATAAGGGTTGTACTGAATTTAGTTGCAGTTAAAAATTTGCATCTGGAGCAAATGAATGTTAAAACTGTATTCCTTCACAGAGAACTGGAAGAAGAGCCTTATATGCAACACTCTGAAGGGTACAAGGCTCAAGGGAAAGAGAAGTTTGAGCTAGTGTGCAAGCTCAAGAAAAGCCTCTATGGCTTAAAGCAGGCACCAAGGCAGTGGTATAAAAGGTTCGTTAGGTTCATGTCAGAATCAGGGAAAAAAGATGCCAGGCGGATCACTGCTGTTACATAAAGCACTGTAAGTCCTCTTATATATTTCTATTGCTGTATGTAGATGATATGTTGATCACAGGATAGGACATGGAGGAGATAAAGATACTGAAATAGGAGATGTCAAGGGAACTTGACATGAAGGATTTGGGGCCAGCCAAGTAGATTCTTGGAATGAGAATACATAAGGAAAGAAGTACATGAATTCTGAAGTTGTTGCAGAAGGATTATGTTGAATAGGCGCTGAAGTGATTCAACATGAATGAAGCAAAGCCAGTGGGCACTCCCCTGGCAAGTCACTTCACTTTATTGAAGGAACAAATGCCAAATTTTGAAGAGGAGAAGGAACATATGATGAAGATTCTTTATGCTTCAACAGTTGGGAGCTTGATGTATGCAATGATCTGCACAAAACTGAACATTTCCCATGCAGTTGGAGTGGTCAGTAGATTCATGGAAAACCTAAGAAAGCACCATTGGGACATGGTCAAGTGGATCCTAAGATATTTGAAAGGTACAGCGGGTAACGCTCTATGCTTTGAAAGATCTGATATCATTTTACAGGGATATGTAGACTCAGATCTTGTGGAAGATGTTGATAGCAAGAGAAGTACTATAGGCTATGTCTATACATTGGGTAGGGCAGCGATGAGCTAGATCTCTAGGCTACAGAACATTCTATCGCTATCTATAATGGAAGTAGAGTACATTTCCATCACGGAAGTAAGCAAGAAAATAGTTTGGTTGAAGGGATCCATGGCTGAATTAGGTAAGGAGCAGAAGGATGTAAGGCTCTACAGTGACAGTATGAGTGCCATTCACCTAGCTAAGAATGCCACTTTTCATGCCAGGACAAAGTACATTCAACTTCCTTACTATTTCATCCGGACACTATTGGAAGAAGGGTAACTTGAATTGGAGAAGATTCATACTTATAAGAATCTAGCTGACATGCTTACCAAAGTAGTAATAATGGAGAAATTGAAGCTATGTGCAGCTTCAGTTGGCCTCGGTACATAAAGGGAGAGTGGTGGTGAGCCCCACCACAATCCTTGACATACATAGAAGATGACTGTGAAGGTTCAATGGATGAAGCTAAGGAAGACTGCCTGGAAGTCTTTAAGTGGGAGAGTGTTGTGTTGTGGAGACTTCATTATCCAAAAATCAGCACAGGAGTTGCAGTGTGCCACAGCACGCTCTAGCACACTCCAATGCGCCGCAGCACGCCAAAGTGCACTTCAGCAATCCAAGCCCGAAGCTGGGGTGCCACAGCGTGCCTCAGCAGTCAGCAATCAAGAAGCAGGCACTGCAACATACTACAGTGGAATCAAACACGGGCACTACAGTGTATCGCAGCATGCCACAGCGCACTCTAGTGCACCACAGCGCGCTATAGCAGATGCAATTCTGAAAGTCGACTACTATAGCGCATTGTAGTGGCCGATGGAGTTTTGCTTCATTTCAGGTCCTGATCTGAAAAAAACTGAGGGGTTGTTTGGACTTTTTCGACCCGAAATGGAGCTAGCTACTTAAGCCTAAGTAGTGGAGGAAAACCTAAGGCTTTGCAATCAATTTTTTGGAGGCTTTGAGGCTGTGGAGGAGAAGAACCCTAAGCTAAACCTTAAGGAGCTGCTTAGCTAGAGAAGGCTTGCTGTTTGAATGGGAAACTCCAGGAGATACTAGCTTCTTCCTTTCTCCATTCTATGAGTAGAGCCATATATGTGTATACTGAGGTGATATATCTCTTGTAACTCTGTAAACCTTGAAGCTTTTTAATAGTGGATTTTTTCGTTGGTGTGGCTCTATGGTTTTTCCCAATATTTGGATTTTCTTATTGTGATTTTGTGATTTCTAAGCTAGCTCGGTAACCGTCAATGCATGCCGATCCTCAAAGTCTTTTGGACTTTGGTTTGTCATTGCCATTACAAGTGCCATTCCGCTTTAGCTATCCTGTGTATCGCTGGTATGTTTTACCAACAGCCTTTACATTCTTCAGGACATAGCACATCTACCAGCAATAAAAGTTCCATGGCTCGGCCCTAGGCTCAATGTTACCTTATTATGCCTTAACTCCACTTTAAGGTTTATTGTAGGGAGTTCTATCTCTTTATAGAGATCCTTGTCAAGCTTTCGATTGTTACTTAATGGTTCTTCATCCTAAGATGAAGCTAGTGATAGCTATAGCTTGCTAGTTTGGTACATGGATCATGAAACTTTACTAGCCTAATTCTCACTGTTGGACACTATTGCACCTAGTTCCATCATAAGCATAACTCTCGACGGTAACAAGTAATTTTCCTAAAGTAGTTCTCTAAACAGTGAGACACAATTGGGAGTGCAAATTTCTCATCAATTAGAAGGATTAAACACCCATATCCGCACGCACCTTTCCCTCCGAGTAGCCTTATAGAAACCTCTCTATCCTACCCAATGACCCAATTTTATTTCTACCGCATTCACATTCATATCCAAATTTATAGAGCAATGTATTCAATCTCTAATGAGTCAAATTAATTAGCATAAGAGGGGTACCTAGACTCGGGCTCGAGCTGAAATCCTTAATAATACATGCAATTATAACAATCTTGGATACTTATAGGGTCTTTTAGTGATCTTAGCAACTCTCTCTCATTGGTTTAATTAGCTGTCTGCGACTCCTGGTTTAGCTTTGGCCAATCTCTAAAGCCTTAGACACTCAATGGAATAGAAGAGGTCTTAAGTGGGGATTACAATATAATTGAGAGGGGCCAAGGATTCTAATTTCCAAAATAGAGATTCAGGCACACAGGAAAGGGATACTGAGGGGACCTTATGCTTGGTTAGCGTGATCTAAACCAGCATTTAGCTCTCTGAGACACAAGACCTTATTGAGCTTATAAGTGAAATTATGTAGATTAGTATTTGTAACACCATGGTGCTAAGTTGGTAAGCACTAACCCAACACTAGAGATTACTGTAGTACTTACTACTGTATTAATAAAAAGCTAACTCACTATTAAGCACTATGTGGCCAACAATTCTCTTGAGATAAGTAAATTTAGTAAATAAAAAAGCAATATACGTATATCTATATCTATCTGCCAAAACCTTTCATAGCAAAAGAAAGAAAATACATCTATCACACAAAAGAAAAGTAAGAATATCCATAATCATATTAATTATAAATAATTTATAAAATATTAAAAAATTCTCTCATCCTCACAAAAGAAAGAAAATGAAAGTCTTCAAGGGCCCTGCTAAAGGTCTGGATCAACTCCAACTCCAAGCTCCTTGATAAGCACCTGATCTACTATATTTGATTTTTAATATGATAAGGCCGAACCAATATAAGAAAAACAAGTGATTAGACTTAAAAAGTCTAAAAGTATATTTTGGGGTCTCACTAAGTATTATTTAAGTTAAGCAGATATTATGTTAGCCATTCACAATATTTAAGTAAAGCAGTGCACTAAGTGACAAAAAGGAAATATGTACAAAAGTATGTAAATACTGAAAAGTAAGTAGAAGAAAGCCTACTCACAGGGGGCTGCTCTAGCTTGAACAAAATATGTAAGAAAGAAACAATATCTAACAACTAAAAATAGTATGGTGCATATGAAGTATGAAGGAAAATATGTATATGTCCAATGGAAAATATGTGAAGAAATGAGTAAACATACGCAGCAAGTAACTAAAGTAAAAATTATAAGAATAAAATACATAAGTAGAAGGAAGTACAACAAAGTAAAGTGAAGTAAATTAATATAAAACTCAGTCTCAATGATAGAGTAAACATAGTCATAAGACTATGATAAGTCATTCACAATCAATAAGACTATGAGAAATGCAATGTTAAGCTATTTATCTTATTTAAGTTTTGTTTTATTGACACATTACAGAGCAAATGAGGAGTTAAGTAGATTTATTTTGGCACAGTCGCTTAATGAATGTTCAAGGCTTTAATCTCAATGCGATGAAGCATTCAAATATTTCAAGATTAATTGTAAACTATGTGATAGCTATTGTTTCTAATTTAATTGCTTGCCTTAATGATTAGGGCTAATCAAACTCCCAATTAACTTAGACATTATCAATCTCTAAGTCAGTTGAATTATAATATATATAATAATGTCATTTTGAAAATAGTAGTTTAATTAAGGTCTTATTTAGATGACAAAATACTGTGTTTGTGCGCGTGTGTGTGTGTGTGTAAGTTTACAATTAAATCCCTAGCCTAATTTTAGAACTACAAGCTACTAGACCTTCTAATTCCTAGGGTACTTGGTTTAGACTAGTACTAGGGCTCTCAATTAGAAGCTTTACTAGAGGATTTGAGTCTATTAGGATTACTAAGGCTTAGACCTTCTTAACTCTTTAACTACCCTAACTTGTTATCTACATATAAATAATTTACTAAGGGTTCAAAGGTGGAGGTCTAACTAATATTACATTCTAATTCCTATTCTTTCCAATGGGAACGTTAAGGTTGGCTATAT
This sequence comes from Gastrodia elata, assembly GCA_016760335.1. Classification (NCBI taxonomy): domain Eukaryota; kingdom Viridiplantae; phylum Streptophyta; class Magnoliopsida; order Asparagales; family Orchidaceae; genus Gastrodia; species Gastrodia elata. The sequence goes on along the minus strand of CM028669.1, from coordinate 77,648,374 downwards.
GGTTTGGCTTCTAATGATCTTCTATAGTTATTAATTAAAGATATTCAATCCTAAAAGGGTTTAGGTAATTTTTATATCCAAGGAATGAAGGGTGTTAGACAAGGTTAAATATATCCTCCTAAGTCTTCTACAGTTGGATCTAATAGTTTAAAGTCATAGGGTACTAACCATTCCATTTATACCTAACAATTACAATGATCAAACAATAAATTATATATAAGAATTTCACACTTTATTCTCATTTCTAGGGTTATGGCTCTCTCATAAGGCTTACCTAATTGTTTCCCAATCAAAAGTATAATCTAAGGTTTAATTAAGTCACATTAAAGGTCAAACCTTATTGTCCTAGAGTTTAGGATGCTCAAATGGAGAAATTCTTAATTTTCTAATTAATATGATAATTAAATGAAGTGACCAAAGTCTCATATTTACCATTTGGTGTCTAATTGACATAAAATCAATTGCTATAGTTTCCTTATAGCATAAAGAGCACAATGATAGTAAGTAGTGTCAATTTGGACTTCAAATGGTTAATCTAAGCCTTAATTACACTTAATCACAATTAGAAGGTGATTAAGAAATCTAGCTATCAAAGCAAAATAGATTATACATTAATATTCTATGCATTTCTCTAATCATTTTGATATACAATTTTGCAATGTTTGGATAAGTAATTAAGAAGTTGTGCAATTAATTTAGTTTGAATTAATTTTTCTTAAGCTTTTATCTAATCAAAATACGCATCTTCCTAGTATATTCCTTCCTAACAGTGGGTTGAAGGGTAAAAAAATGATGGATCTCGGTTCTGCGGCTATGACCGCTAAGTGCCGCGGTTCGGCCCAAACTGCGGCACTGTTCTTCTTCTCCTCGATAACATCGAGAAGAGGGCTATGGTTTAACCTAGCTCCTCACTCTAGTGGTTCTAGGTGGCGTACGACCCATCAAGAGAATGATGACAATGAGATCTAGCCATTTCACTAGAAAGCCCTAATCGACCATACCAATCGCATAACCCTAAATTTTATGGACGACCCCTCTAAGGTTCACTGTGGAGGGACAATTATCCCTCCACACTGAGCCAATTGTTAGTTGATGGTCCCATTAGGTTCCTTGGGTTAAGGCTAACCCAAGGAGACCCTCAGTAGGGGACGGGACCATCGAGATGAAGGGAATTGCCACTGAGGGGTGCTCAAGCATTTTACAGTACTATACAGACTTGAGCCAATATTGCTTAGCCGGTCGTCCTCGAGCTCAAATGTGCTTGGGGAATGATACTCATGGTCTAAGAATGCAAGCAAAAAGCTACCAAAAGAGATCGAGCAACAGAGGCGAGGGAAAATAGAAGACCTGGTGTTCGCAATGGCGAGGCTTTAATGAGATTTAAACAATGACACAATCAATGGCTCCCAAGCTCAAGTGCGTTGATAAACAGCAATACAAAAGTATTAAAGGCAAAGAATGATGTCGAATATTTATTTTTAAGCTCTTTAAGTTTGTATGTTTATGTTGATTTCTCTTAAGTTAGTGTTTAAGTAATATTTATTAGAGTAGATTGCATGACTTACTACTTATTTAATTATTTAATAATAATTTATTAGCTATCTAAAATAATGCTTTTTAAGATATAGCATTAATAAAATTTCATTATTTATTTATTCTTAACTTAAAATGAAATAGAATTATGAAAATAATAATAATAATAATAATAATAATAATAATATTAAAAGTAATCGACAGAAATAACAAAATAAAAAAATAAATTGTGACCAATAAATAATAATAGTAATAATTAGTAATAATAATAATACTAACAATAATATTGACAGAAACCAAAAATAACTTGAATGAAAATGATAGTAAGGAAATATCACTTATAATAAAACTAATAATAATAATAATAATTATAATAATAATAATAATAATTGACAAAAGTAAAAATAACTTGAAAAAAATGACACTAAGGAAATTAGAGTAATAATAATAATAATAATAATAATAATAATAATAATAATAATAATAATAATTGATAGAAATAAAAATAATTTGGAAAAAATGATAGTACAAAAATTATAGTAATAATAATAATAATGCTAATACCAATAATAATAATAATAATAATAATAATAATTATTATTATTATAACAATTGACAGAAATATAAATCACAAAAGAAAGTAGTAGTAGCAGTAAAAAAAGTTAGTAGTGAGTAGTTAATAAAGTTATGAGTTATAAATTAGTGGTTATTTATTATATTATTATTTATTTTTATTATTTTTTTTTTTAAGAAATTTCTCATTCTCCCCCTTTATGTTCTTTCTTATTCAAAAGGAATAATTTTTCTCCTTTCTCATTCAGAAGGAATCTTATCTTTCTTCCCCATTCATGATTGTTAATCACTATTTACTAGCCTAATTAGCTTAAAAATCTTTCCATTAGACTCCAACCATTATTAGGAACAAACCCACAAAGTTTAGTTCAATATGGAAGTCATTTGTGTTTAGGGATTATTTTAATTAAATTAAATTAATCAAAAATTAAGAAAATTAACTTGACCTACAATATAAAATTTAACTTCATTTTTTTATTTCATCCCCCCAAATTAACTAAGAGTGAAGTTTTGGGAATTCTTAGAACTCCTTTAATTATTAAAATCTAATTAATTTTAAAAAAAATGAATAATTATTAAATAAATTATTTAAAACATTTAATTATTCTAACTCAAAAGGTGTGACCCACCATTTGAGCCTGGACAATGCCTAATCCCACCCGCTTACTCGCCTTAGAGGTACGGGTCTGACAGCTTCGCGATCGAAACCTGTTCTAGTCATTGGATCGGCCTCTGAATCCAACGATTGGATCCTCACATGTTGTTAATTAAACAGTGGGCTCTAACTGCAGACGTTGGATCGAGATTCGATGGTTAAGGGTATATGAGGCATTGTATTTTCATATCGTACGCCCAATCAGCCATGATCGACCACGAAAGTGACCATACCCAACGATCGTCCTCTATTGCCATTTAACTGATAAAACTCCCCCATTCGATGCCCATTCGAATCCTTAGCCCATTTCCAAGTGTTTGAGAATTTTAATTGGAACCAAGAGTCAACCAATTTCCTCTAGAAGCTCATAGGAGTTCTATTATCTTGTGAGCTAGGTATGTATAATGCCCTAATGCTAGATTAAGTAATCTAATCCAACATTTGGTATTACTATGATGCTTAATACTTGGTTAATGAGTCCTAACCCACTATTAAGCACCACAGAGAGCCAAAAATCTCTAAAATAGAAAAGTAGATGCATAATATAATATAAATATATACCAATTCAGTCATCTAGAAAAGAAAGAAAATTACATTATAGAATGATAAATTAAAACATCTAGAGTTTAATTGAAGTTTTACAAATATCTTAAGACGTAATGACACTCGTCCTCACGGGAAAATAAAATGAAATGACAAAAGGGAAATGACTTCAGGCTGCATCTACTGGGCACGAACTACCTCAGGTCCAAGCTCTACTCTAAGCTCATAATCTATCGTATTTGATTTTTAATACAATACGTAATAATCAGAAAAGAAAAACAAATGGTTAGACTTATAAAGTCTAAGCACATTTTAGGATAACTAAGTTATTTTTATTTAGTGGATATCATATTAGTCATTTATAATTTAAAAACAGTGCACAATGCAATAAAAATATAAATTAAGGAAAAATGACTGTAAAATAACAAGTAAAAAGGTAAAGATAAGTGCTAATATAGCTGCTCAAAAACCTACATCAAATATGTTAAGTAAAAAGAAGCAAGCATAATATACAAACAAGTGTGCTCAAGTAAGAACATAGGAGGAAAAAATGTCCAACATGATATATGCTTAACTAAAAATAGTAGTGTAAAGAAATGGAAAGATAAATTGCAATACAGTGAAAAAAATATAATTAGAAAGAATTGTAAATATAAACAAGTAAGCAGTAATATATGAAAGTAAGGTGATTTCAGTTTTAAGGACTAAATAAACTATAAATATAGTTTTAAGACTATAAAATGTAAATTTTATTTATTTATCCTTTTTTAATATGTTCTATGTGCACTCTACAAAATAAAGTGAGGAGTCAGACACTTTTGTCTAATAAATATGTAAGCAAGGTCTCCTGTAAATATACACATTCTCTTTTTAAGATATGTGAGGTCTCTTGATCACTCCATAGCTTACCATGGCTCAATAATGGTTGTACATCACAATCTACCACATGAAACCCCAAAGTTTAATATTAAATATTTAATTTATGCACAATATCTTAATAAATGTTTTCAAGAATTAAGTCTTAATGTGCTGCAAGAGTCAAGAATTTTAAAGCTAATTATAAACTATGTGATGTCCATTATTATCTACTTTAGTTATCTATCATATTGATTAGGGCTAGGGCTGTCTTCGATTCGAGTTCGAGCGAGTTAGGCTTAACTCGAACTCAAAAATTTCGAGTTAAACTCAACTCGAACTCGACTTGAACTCGAACCGATTTCGAGTCGAGTCAAAGTCGACTCATTCAAATTTGAGTTCGAGTTGACTGGAACTCAGTTCGAGTCAACTCGAAAAAATTAAAACATTATTTCGCCATTTCGGGGATTCGAACTGCAGCAGTCGGGTGTGGAGCGAGCGTTGCACCCGATTGTGTTGCGGTATATTTCAATTAAGATATGTGGCTTTATATACCTATGCATTAACCGGCAATATATTTCGAGTTGACTCGAACCCAATTCGAGTCGAGTCAATCCTAACTCGAACTCGACTCGAATTGGGTTCGAGTCCAAATATTCAACTCGATAATCGACTCGAAAATTTCGAGTCGAGTTCGATTCGACTCAAAATTCGAGCGATTTTCGAATGAGTTTCGAGTTTCGGGTAAAATTGACACCCCTAATTAGGGCTAATCAAGCCCTGAATTGACTTAGACATTCATTAAATACTTTATTCAATTGATACATAATATATATAAATTAATGAGATTTTAAAAATAGTAATTTAATTAAGGTCTTATTTAGGTGAAAAAAAAAATTATAGATATAAATGCAAGTTTAATATTAAAATTCCTATCCTAATGCTAGAACTATAACTATCTAAGCTATCTAATTTACTTGTACTCTATAAGATGATAAACCTACTAACTTAATTACTGCACACCCTAAGATAAGGGATTTCCTATAATTTAAACTATTCAAGATTCTATGTTATATTGCTCTCTAATTTCCTATTTCACTAATGAATTAATATCCTATACTTCAATATCATCCAACTAATATCTTAGGTTTAGCATATTCTTAGATAGGTCACTACTACGTCAATACTAGTTTATGTTTAAATTTAATTGCTCTGCATGACTACTAGTCTAATTTAGCAAGACATAAGGGATGATCCTACTTAGGATAAGGTTATCTAGGTCATACTTTTATTAGTTACTTCTTTAAGTATCAAGTCTCTTCTTTGAATACCAAGGTTCCAAGTCCTAATGCTATTATTATTTAGTTCTATTCTTGGCTTCAATAGTTTATACTTAAAGGCTCAAAGTCTCACTAATACTTACGATTGAGTCTAGTCTTAAATTCACAAATAAACATCCTAGATGATTCTAAACCTTACACTTATCATAACATGGCAGCCTATACAACATTAGTTAGGTCACACTTAGTCACTTAAAATATTTACTAAGTTCTATAAGGATCTAAACACTAATTATACTAGATTATGTGTACACTAATTCTCCTAAGATGGTTTTACCTTAAGACCTTAGGATTCTATCCTAGTCACATGTACTACACTAATGTTCAACTACTACAATCTTAATTCAATTGATTAGGCTAAGTCATATATTTCTCACCTTAAATTCTCTCTCTAAAAGTTCAAGGTATGATTCCATGTTTACTAGGACTAAGTTAAAACTAGGTCAATCTATTTGTTATCCTACCCAAATCATCCTCTAATATTTATACATATCATAATCTTGGTTACCCTATTATGTCATAGGGCTTATGAAGCCTAAATAGGGAAAAACCCTAATTTTAGAACAAAACAATAATTTATTTAAGTTCTAAAAACTCATTTTTTTATTTGATGTCCAAATAATATAAAATCAGTGGCTATAACTCCCTATAGCATAATGAGTACAATGACTATAAGTATGGTCAATTTAGACTTCAAATGGTTAATCTAAGCCTTAAATATATTTAATGATAATTAAAATATGAATAGTTAAATTAACCATCATAATGGAAATAACTTCCTACAATTATCCTACATATTTTTCTAATCATTTTGGTAGATCATTTTAATATATTTTGACAAGTAATTAAGAAGTTTTTTAATTAATTTGAATTGCATTAATTTTGACAAAAAATTAAATTAACATGATTTACAACACGCAATGCTATCTGCTCGTTCCGCTTGCGGCGTTGCTTGCACGCAGGCCGCCTATGTGCGCGGGCCCGGGGCAGTGCTGCGCGGGTCAAGGCTGCACTGCACGACACTGTTCCTCTTCTCGATAAAATAATAGTGGGGGAAACTAGGGCAACACAATACTCAATGCATAGGTGATGTCAACAAGCATACCCTACCTCAAAAAGAAGCCACTAAAAAGGCCTACTAGTGGACATACAAAGCCCTATGTATTGATGGCAAAATTACCCAACCGTAACTCCTCTATTTTGGTTCTCCTAGGGTTCACTATAAAGGGAAAAATCTCCCTCCATAGTGCACCCCTTCACTTGAGCGACTAGCCATTGGGTTCATTGGGATAAGGCCAACCTGGAAACCCTAAATTGGCACACGGCGTGGGGTAGGAGGCAGGAATGTCGCTCAAGCTGACAATTGTAAATTACTGTACAACCAATACTATTAAAAGCTTATCAATCTCACTCAAGCTCAATTGGAGATCAGCAATCAATCCTACAGTTGGAGAAATAAGAAAATAAAACTAGCATAAGGAAAATTGTTGTGCTAATTGAGAGAGTTTTGAAGGTACCTTTCACCAATGATGGCTCCCTTATGGTTAGCACAGTTGCAATCGGGAATCGCCATACATCTTACCAGGTCTCACCCGTAGCTCAGCTTCATTTAATGGAGTCGAATGGCAGACTACTCATGGCCTAAAGTTAAGGGGAGGGTAGAAAAAGTACGCCCACACGAATACGAACTCTGAGCCACATTCACGTGCGGGGTAGAGGAAGACAACGACACTGTGCGCCTTGGAGAAGCCTCAACCGTCCAATCCCTCGACCATTGCATGGATGGAGGGCTGCGATCAGGCCGAACATCGTTCGAACTAGAAAATAAGATTAAATTAATTAAATAATAATTATTTTTTCCTTTTTTATTAATCAAAATTAGATAATAAAATGAGCTCTCAAAAATTCCAAAAATTCACCCCTAGCTAATTTGGATGTGAGAAACTTAAAAATGAAGTCAGATTTTTAATCGAAGGTCAATTTAATATTCTAAATTTTCTACTTAATTAAATACATTAAAATATTCTATACATCCAAATGGCTTCCAAATCGAACCAATCTTAGGGATTCCTGCAAATATTATATGGAGACTATTAGCGAGGGTTTTAACTTAACTTGAATATCCAAAGCTAGGTCATAATGTTATGATTGTTACAATATGCCTCTACTGGCTTAACCTTTGCTTGAATTCCATAATTATCACTTCATAATTGCATTCCAAAGCCCATTCTATCAATTCTCAAGATCCATTAAGCTTGGGTGAGCCTAAATAAGTTGTGGAGACTCGGGCTTATACTGTGATGTACAATGCCCGATCTCCCGATTTATGGTTTGGGGTTCTCAGCTGTCCTGGCTTGGGTCAGCCTTGACCCATGAAGGCTAATGGAAACTGAGGCTAACTGATTAGGTCGTTGTGGAAGGCACAATCGGCATCCACTATAAACCCTAGCTGACAAAACTCAACCCAAAAATCATGGAAGATTAGGTCCATCCCGTTTTGGGCTTTTAGGTGTATTGTGAGATCTCGTTGAGGCCTTTAATTTGACCTATGATTCAAGCCATGATTTGGTTTATTCATAGAGTAATTGCAAACCCTAACTCTTCTCTCCCTCGATTCTATAAGTAGAGACAAACAGTGCCAGGCAAGCCAGCTCGCGGCCTGCTAGGCATTGTTCAAATAGAATATTTGAAGAATATTCCTATAATATTGGCCAAATATTCCTTGAATATTTACCGAATTATCTAGCTCATCGGGCCCGCCGACCCGATCTGCCCGATCCTATTGCTAGCGTCTTTCAGAGATGAAATTCTGAGGAATATTCTTTAATAAATAATAAATATAAAAATACAAATTAAATTATTAAAATATCTTAATAAATATAAGTCAAAATATAGTTAAACTATATACCCAAATGATCAGAAAAATGTGTAGAATAATAATATGAAATTAAATTTCCATTTTGATACTTAATATTGCTAATTATCATTAAGTGTAATTATAACCTAATTAAGCCATTTGTAGTCCAAATCGACCCTACTTACTATTATTTTACTCCTTATATTATACAGAATTTATAGTCACTAATTTTAAATCATATGGACATCAAATGATAAATACCAGTTTTTTGCATTTAATTAATTTATTAATTTATTTAAATATTTAGGGATTCCCTAGTTAGGCAATCTAAGCCCTAGGTTAGCATAGGATAACCTAGATTATTACTTGACTAAACCTTAGGGTATGGTTTTGATAGAGAAATACTTAGATTAGTGTAGTATTAATTTAACCCTAAAAAACTTAGGATTGAGCCTCATTTTTTAAGAAGGAGAAAATGATGTGAGAGCCTATGACTTGATCCACTACATAAAGTTGTGATAGTTCTAATCTTTAAGTAGGAGCAGAGTGGTTAGTGTCCTTTGTCCAAATCTCTTTAGATCCATTTATAAAAACCAAGAGTAATTAGATTAACCACGCTTAACATCCTCCTTACTTTAGATTTAGGAGTGATTTAACACATTATAGCACATTATAAGTGATAGTTAGTGATTATCATTAAATTATTAGTAGTCTAAGCCTAATTAGTTAACTCTTAATTTTCCATTAGAAAGATTAGGACTTACTAAGGTAATGTTAATAATTCCTCCATCTTTATAACTCTTATTAAAACATTAATTAGAAGTAAGTTGTTTAGTTGTAGAGTTTGAAAGACCTTAAGTCCAATAATCATATTAGATTCAAAGTAGATTAGAGCCTTTAATAAACCTTTTAGGTTAAGAACTTTAGCACTAATTTAAACCAAGTAGCTTAGGAAAGAAAAATCTAGTAGCTTGTAGTCATTAAATATAGGATAAGGATAACGAAACTTTATTATTTTCTTTATTTAAAACTTTATTATAAAATCTTTATATTTCTATAATATATATATAGATATATTATATTTAATTAACTTAGAGATTGATGATGTTTAAGTCAATTGAGAGGCTTGATTAGCCCCAATTATTAAGGTAGATAACTAAAATATACAATAATGGATATCACATGACTTACAATTAACTTTGAATTACCTTAAATGTGCTATATTTGAGACTACAATCTTGAACATTCATTCAGAGATTGAGCTTAATAAAATATTACAAAATTAATTAAAACATTACATTATGGGGTGTCACTCTGGGAAGATTAGTCTGTATAGACATATTTGAGTTAGGGTAGGCTATAGAGAGATCAGGTAACCACACATATTCTAGAAAGTGTGTGTGTGTGTGTGTGTGTGTGTGCGTGTGTGTGTATGTGTGTGTGTGTGTTATATAGGAGACCCCACTACTTATAGTTGGGCAGATGTGGCTAACTTCTTTCTTTGTTCAGTAATGTGCCCGCAGAACATACATAAATAAGATAAATAGCATAACTTGCATTTTACACAATCTTATTGATTGTGTGTGAATTTTTAGTCTTTTAAACTATCTTATTATCTACTTAGTCTATGAGTTTGAGCTTATTTTACTTACTTCTATACTTCAACACGATACTTTCTAGCTTTTCTTACATTTTTTGTACATTGTATATTTTCCTAACTATCACCTACAATTTCCTTACACTATATTTATTTTTTACTATTTCTTAGCATATATTCCAGTTTGGCATATACAAATTTCCTTTACTTTCATATGCACATTGGTACTTATATGCAACGTGTATTTGTCCTTCTTGCATATTTTATGAGGGATTAAGCTACCCATTGGAGTCTTTTTATTCTTTACTACTTACTATACAATTTTTTATAACTTTTATTACCTATCCTATTTTGTTGCATTGTGCTGCACTTTTAGAATAATTGTAAGTGACTAATGTGATTTCTACTAAAACACAATAAACAACATTAGAAAACCCTAAAATATACTTAGATTTCTTAAGTTTAATCAACTTGTTTTTTTTATTGACTATGCCCTACCACATTAAGACCAAAATGATAGATCAGGAGCATAGAGCAGAGCTAGATCCAAAGGTAGATCCTAAGCAGTTGGAGCACCCTTGAAGATTACAGCCTTACTTTTCTATAGTTTGAGTGAGGATGAGGGACATCTAGATTTGTTTGTATAAATGTAACTTAAATTCTGGATGGTTATCTTTCCTTTCTACAATGACTGATTTCTTATCTTTAATTCATATATGTGTGCATATATATATGGATGTTTTGGATGATAGGTACATATGCAATGGGTGTTGATTTTCTTTCTTCCCTTAGATTCTTGACAAAAGGTAATTCTTAATAGTAGGTTAATATATGCTAATCCAGTATTAAGTACAAATGTAACACATGATATTATATTAGAATACCTAATCTAATTTAGGGTGCTACGGTTGGTGTCAGGGAGAGGTTTGGAATGATAAGGAACCAAAACATGTGTAAGTATCTATGACCCACCCATTGAGTTAAGCAACCATAAAAATAACTTAGGATAGTAAACATCCATTAAGTATAATCTAACTTAATAAATAATAAAAATTTTTAATAGTGGTGAATGAAGAGTCTAATTTTGACTACTACTCTAGGATGTTCTATCAGTATTGGAACAATAATTATGAGAGTCAACTTTGCTTCATAAGACTCTACTTTGGAGTATCCCCAGCTAGAAGTGATGTTCTCATCAAGATTTTGAAGTTTCCAATCTTTAGAGGAGATCACTATCCCCAGTTAGCCAAGGAATTGATCTATTGGGTGGCAAAAGCACTTTAAGCTACAAAGTGTCCAAGTCATATTTATTTCTCAATTCTGGACCAACTCATGGAGAGAGCTACAAAAGAATTATGGACTCGTGCTTATTGGGATATGGTTAGGGAGTGTAAGAAGTACTATTGTCTGCCTATTTTCTAGGACTTTGAGATCATGTTGTTTGTAAAATTGTATAGATAGATGTATTTTGTAATTAATAGAAAGTAGCTTTTCTCCCTTTTCTATTTTAATATACAAAGTTCAAGAGCTTGTACTTAAAGGTAATTATTAATGAAATGTGTTTCTTAGTTTTCTTCTAGAATTTATTTTATTCCATTACCAGAATGAATCCAAAACCTAGTACTCTCTCAACCCCTGTCAAGAGGATGGTAGCTTTCAGTTCTTCTTCTGCTTCTGAAGAAATCCAAAATTTGGTCGAGCTAGTAAAAATACTAGTAAAAACCCAAACCCAAGCGGCTCCGAGAGCTCTCAATCCTCTAATATGTAAATTATTAAAGTCAATTCTCAAACAGCATCCTCTTCAGTAGTAGATGGGATTCTGCATGCTTTCTTTCATCTCAACCCTCCAATCTTTAATGGATTAGCTATACCCAATGAAGCAACCAACTTGCTTAAGGTCATTGAAAAAGATCTATCCAACATTAAGTGCCCAACAAGTGAAGTGATTTGTTTGACCACCTATATATTTATAGAAGAAGCGAAGTATTGGTGGGACAATGAGTTAAACTCCCACTTTGCTAGAAGGAATATTAAAGGATTATCTTGGGAAGAATTTGAGGAGGTATTCATAGAGGAATTCATTCCCTTATTAGCCCATCAGCCAAGATGATAATTGAAGTTGAATTAATTTAGTTAACCCAAGGACACAAGATAGTCTTGGCTTATGAGATGGAGTTTAGGAGGTTGTCAAGATTTGCTCTGATTTGGTAAGAACTGAAGCTGCAAGTTGCAATCGATTCTTAAAGAAATTGAAAGACTCAATCAATGATCTTTAGGTATCTCAACATCATGATAGTCTTTCCAAAATTATGTAAGGAACCAGGTTGATTGAGCACCATCTTATTCAAAAAGAGCAGCAGAAGAGATCTTTACCACCCTTAGCTAAGACTGAAGTCTTTTAGAGAAATAGGTTGCATCAACCTAGTGTTTATAATATGGCTTAACAACAAGTAAGGCAGCTAGTAAAGTGCCAAGGGCCTCACCCATATGGGAAGATCTATCAGAGAAACAAGTGTTACACTTATGTGAGAGCAAGGCACCTATATTGGAAACTCATGCTAAATGGACTAGTGACTGGATAAGAATTAGTCACCCTCCAACCATTCATAATCCTACAATAGCTAGAACTCAAGATCCAGCCTATCCATTATGTCACCTTTTGCAGCTGTCTCAACTCAAATTCAAGTACTAGCACTTTTACATGCCCACAAAACTCCCCATGCTGCTGCAAAGGTTAATCATATAGGAAAATTAGTGAATTAATATACTACCTTGTTGAGAGTTTATTTATTGACTACAATCATCGCTCTTAAAGGCAAGAATGCTGTGTTAGGTATGTCTTTAATTCTATCATAATTTCTTTTTGTTGAAATTTTGTTTTATATTCTTGCAATAGATGTTTAAGTGCTTAAAATCTCATCGCATGCACACTTTATATTGATTTCCAACCTTGTGACACATTATTTGATACGGGTGCTGGTTATTCCTTCATATTAAAAAAAAGTGTGCAAGCTCTAAATCTTCCTCAATTCAAGTTAAGCAAAATTATGCATGTTCAAATGCCATCTGGAGCTAAATTAAATGATAGCAAATTTTGCATATTCAATATTCCAATTAGTAACCAATATTTTGAGGCTAAACTCATAGTTATCCCAATAACCAATTTTGATATAAATTTTGGGCTTGAATTGGTTAAGTAAGCATAACTTAGTAATAGATTATCATAAGAAGAAGGTTACGATGGACTCAGGAAAGAAGTCATAAATTTTTGTTGAAAGTATAGGCATAACCACCTCTAGGATTATTGATGTGGAAGCCAAAAGATTGCTAAGGAAAGGTTGTGATGTGTACTTAGCAACTCTATTGGGAGAAACATAAGAAGAAAGCCAATAAAAGAGATGGAAGTTGTAAGAGAGTTTCTAAATGTTGTTCCTGATGAATTGCTCGGATTACCTCCAATAAGAGGAGTTTTCGATTGAAATGATTCCTAGCATGCAACCTAAATCTAAATAACCCTATAGAATGTCTCCCAAAAAGCTGCAAGAGCTTAGGGAGTAGTTGCAAGAGCTCTTAAATAAGGTATTTATAAAGCACAATATGTCTCCCTAAGGAGCTCCAATGTTATTTGTAAGGAAGAAGGGTGGTTCTATTCATATGTATATAGATATCATAAACTAAATAAAGTAATCATCAATAATAAGTATCTATTTCCTAGGATCGATGATATGTTTGACAAATTAACAAAAGCCAAGGTGTTTCTTAAAATAGTTCTAAGATTAGACAATTATTAGATATGGTTTAAAGATGAATATATACCAAAAATTGCATTTAGAACCAGGTATGGGCATTATGAGTTCTTAGACAAGCCCATTAGACTGATTAATGCATCGTTTGCATTTATGCTTATTTAGATAAGTTAGTCATTGTCATTATTGATGACATTTTGATATATTCTAAGAAAAAGGTAGAGCATGAATAGCATCTCAAAGCAACTTTAGAACTGTTAAGATTTAATAATCTTTTTGCAAAATTCATTAAGTGTGAGTTTTGGTTGATCTCAATTTCCTTCTTGTATCATATGGTCGATGTTGAAGGAATAAGTGTAGATCTAAATAAGATCAATTTTGTACAAGAATGGGCTCATTCCAAGTCATTTATTGAAGGTTTGTGCAAGGTTTTTCCCAGATAGTTGTACCCCTAATAAAGCTAACTCGTAAAGATGTCCCATTTATTTAGAGTTAGCAATGAGATGAAACAGTTTAGAAACTTAAGCAAGTACAAACTTATTTTGGTGTTGCCCCAAGAAGGGAAATATTTTAAGGTGTATACAAATGCTTCTAAGTTAGGTTTTGGCTATGTTTGAATTCAAGAAAATAAATTCATCATCTTTTCCTTAAGATAGCTGAAGCCTAATGAAAGAAACTACCATGTTCAAAATTTAGAATTGGCAGTTGTACTTTTTGTCCTAAAAATTTAGAGAGATTACTTGTATGGGGACAAGTGTAAGATATTCACTGATCAATAAATCCTCAACTATATTTTCACTGAGAAGGCATTTAATTGTAGGTAGAGAAGGTGGCTAGAGCTTAATAGTGACAACAACATAGAAATTCAATATCATCTTGGTAAGGCGAATGTTTTGGCAATCGCGTTAAGTAGAAAGACAACTTTGCCTTCCTCTCTAGTCAATAGAGTCTTAGTAGAAGAATTTGTTAAGCTAAAGATTGAGCCAATCAAAATAGCTGAGCTAAGAGCTTTGTTGGTAAAAATTTAAGTTGAATCAACTTTGAAGAGTAGGATTATGGCAGCTCAATAGAAGGATAAGGAGTATGATAAGTTATAGATTGAAATAGAGATAGGTAAGAAATCTGAGTTGTAGTTAAAAGGTGAAGAATCTATCTTCTAAGGAGAATTATTTTGGGTTCCTAAAGAGCTTCAAATAGAGATATTAGCTAAAACATATAATTCTGGCTATAATATACATCCTGGAAATAACAAAATATATCAAGATCTCAAAAAAAACTTTTTGGTAGCCAAGAATGAAGAGAGATATGGTAGACTTTGTGTCTAAGTGCCAATCGTGCTGTTTGGTGAAAGCAGAGCTTCAGAGGTCAGGTAGAATTTTCAAATCTTTAAAATCCTAGAATGGAATTGGATAGATATTTCTTTGGAATTTTTTATGAGCTTACTTAATAGTAAGTCAGGTGTTGTTATGATCTCAGTCATTATCGATAGGTTAACAAAGTCATCTCACTTCATACCTATTTGTCAAACTAGATCAGTTAAGAAGCTGGCTAGGTTGTATATAAGTGAAGTTACCTGCCTTCATGGCACACATAAAACAATTGTCTTAGATCAGAAAAGTAGAATCACTCCTCACTTATGTTAAGTAGTTCAATAAGATTTGGGAACTAACTTAGCCATTAGTATTGCCTTCCATCCTCAAAAAATGGGCAGACTGAAAAGGTGAATCAGATACTTGAAGATCTGTGGTGCTTATGTGTTCTAGGTTTTGGTGGAAGATGGGAAGAACACCTAGCTTTGATTGAATTTGCCTATAGTAGTAGTTATCAAGCTAGTAAATATATGACACCGTATGAGGCATTGTATGGCAGAAGCTGTAATACCCCATTACCTTAGAATAAAGTTGGAGATGTTCAATTGTTTGGATCTAAGTTAGTAGAGAAAAATAAAAAGATCCATTTAACTAAGAGAAGATTATTGGCAGCTCAAGATACGCAAAAAAAGTATCATGATGTTCTCCACTATCCCCTGAAATTTTAAGTTAGTGATAGAGTTTATCTTAAGTTAAGTCTAATGAAAGGAATCTACAGATTTGATGTTTTAGTAAATTGAGCACCAGATATGTTGGACCATTTGAACTGATTAGTAAAGTTGAAACGTTAGCATATTACTTAAATTTACCTAAAGATTTTGCAGATGTGCATAATGTTTTTCATGTATCATCTATGAAAAGGTGTTGTTTGATCCTAATCAGCAGATTTTGATTTCTGCATTAAAGTTGCAACTAGATCTAACCTTTGTTGCTAAGCCCATCAAGGTTTTAGGGAAATATCTCAAGCAATTGAGGAACTGTAATATTCCTATGGTAAGAGTTCATTGCAGAGTCATTCAACTTAAGAGGCCACATGAAAGAAGAAGAGGATATGTGGCAAAATTTTCTTGAATTCTTTTCCTAACCAAGCATTCTTGTGATCTTTTGATTTCAATTATTTCTTGTCTTAATCTATAAATTTATTAGAGCATTGAGAATGACACCTCTTTTAAGAGAGGGAGTCTGTAATAACCCATGGTTGTTAATCATCATTTATTTACCTAATTAACTTGAAAACCTCTCCATTAGACTTTAAACATCATTAGGAACCAACCCCTAAACATTGGTTTAATTTGGAGGTTATTTAAATTTTGGGAATATTTTAATTAATAAATTAATCAAAAATATAAAAAAATAAATTTGACCTCCAATAAAAAATTCGACTACATTTTCGTGTTTATCACCCCCGTATTAGCTAGGGTGCATTTTTGGAAATTTTTAGGGTCATTTAGCTATTAAAATCTAATTAATTTAAAATGAATGAATAACAGTTAATTTATTTAAGTTTTCCGACCTTAATGGCCTATCCAGTCGTTTAAGCCCAAACGTTGCCTGATCTAAGCCACTTGTTTGCATCCGAGGCATGGATCTAACGACTTGTGACTGAGACTTGAGTTTGCCGTTGGATTGGCTTCTAGATATAACATCAAGATATGGTGAATTAAATTGCAAGATCTAATCATGGATGCAAGATCGAGATCAGAGGGCCAAGACTATACGAAGCACTATGCTTCTGCCCCGTACACCCAATCAGCCGCAGTTGGCTGCGACAGGTAGCCGTACTTAATGACCATCCTCCGCTGTTATCTAGCCGATAAAACTCCCCCATTCAACCCCCATTCAAATCCTTTGCCAATTTCCAAGCATTTGAAGACTTCAATTGGAACAAGGAGTCTGTTGATTTCCTCCAGAAGCTCACTAGAGTTCTATTATCACGAGAGCTAGGTACACGTCTACCAACTTAACCTTTTCCTGAATTCCAGAATTACCATTTCATAATTACATTCCATAGCCCAATATACTGATTCCTGAGTTTCATTGACCTCTAGAGAGCCTAACTAAATCGTAAATACTTGGGCTTATACCGTCATGTACAGTGCCCGATCTCCCAATACATGGTTTGTGGTTCCCTAGTGGCCTAGCGATGACAGTAGGCTCATTGGGTCCCACCTTGACCCATGGAGACTAATGAAACCCAAGGATAACTGATTAGGTCACTATTGAGGGTACAATTGTCCTCCACAGTAAGCTTTAGCTGACAAAACTCAGCTAAAAAATCTAGGATGATCGAGGCCATCTCATTTAGGGCTTTTTGGCATATTGTGTGGATTTCGTTCATGCCTATAATTTGACCTATTATTTGAGCCATGATTTGTACTATTCTAAAAGTAATTGAAAACCTTAACTCTCCTCTCCATTGGTTCTATCGGTAGAGACAAATAGTGCCGGACGGGCTGGCCTACATCCCACGCGGTATTGTTTCAATAGAATATTCGGCAAATATTTCCATAATATTTGTCGAATATTCCAGCCCATCGGGTCCACTGACCTGATTGGTATGATCCTGCCATTAGCACCATTTAAAGAAGAATATTATGCAGAATATTTTTAAGTAAATAATAAAAATAAAAATGTAAATTAAATTATTGAAACATCTTGATAAATACAACTCCAAATATAGTAAAATTATATACCAAAATGATCAAATAATGTGTAGAACAATATTATAAAATTAAATTTCAATTTTTATAATTAATTTTACTAATCATTTTCTAATTATCATTAAGTGTAAGAAAACCTAATTTAGCCATTTTAAGTCCAAATTGATCCTACTTACTACCAGTGCTCGCTAATTTCATTTCATTTGGATATCAAAAAGTAAATATGAGTTTTTAAGCATTTAATTAAATTATTAATTTATTCAAACCTTTAGGGGTTTCCCCATTTATTCAAATGTTTAATTTAAAATAAACCCTAACCTCACCCTAAGGATCTTAATGTTCATCACAGAGTAATTTAAGTGTTAAATAAGCCATGGAAGATTGTACATTATAGAGTCATAGGGGAGTACCTTGCAACAAAAGGGATCTAGGGCAAATGACAGGCTGTTGACTAATTCCAAGCATTGTCGATAGGCTAAACTCACTCCAGAGGGTAATGACTCTCTTCTGGGTAATCTCACCCGCTGAACTGTTGGGAGAGTCGCTGGAGTGTATAGGGTGTTATGCATAACATATACTAAATGTGGAAATATCGAGCTATCAGAGTTGGAATGCCGAGTGTTAGTAGAGAAAAATCCAAGATTAAATCACATAAAGGAATGAGAAATATGCACAACACAACCATACGGTCCACAAGAACAATCTCAAAAGAACACACTAAGACTTAGTGGACAACCTAATAATGGGAAAAACCACAAACTACACTACCATAAGAAATCCACAATATGAAATAATAAGGTACAAATTTACGTGTGGCCATATCTTGATCAATGGATAAAGAAGATAACTCCATGAAAATGCTTCCAACCTTCTTCTCTTAGATCCCTTCAAGATCTCTCACTCTAGGGCTAGAATTTCTTCAAGGCGTCAAACACTCTCCCACTTACAAGAGCTCAAATGAAGTTCATACACAACTTAAACTATAACATTCCCTTATATACTTCCCAAAAACTCCACATTCTCTCACTCTAGGGATAGGATTTCTTCAAGGCCAACTAAAACTGCACATTGCTTTAGTTTCTCCACTGTTATAGTCTTTGTGAATATATCAATTGGATTCCTTGAAGTGTGAATCTTCTCTAGCTTTAGTAAACTAATCTCTAATATTGTTCAAATGAAATGTTACCCAAGCTATATTTGCTTCATCCTTGCATGAAATGCATTATTATTTACAAGGTGAATTGCACTCATACTATTTATGTAGAGCTTGGCATCCTCTTACTCTTTGCCCAATTATACCATAAAGCTCTTCAACCAACTCATTTCCTTGCTTGCTTCTATGATGGAAACACACAAAGCCTCCATAATTATTGAGGCAACAATGTTTAGTAACCTAGAGATCCAGCTCACAACTTCACTTCTTAGTGTAAACACATATCGAGTGGTGCTCCTCTAGCTATCAATGTCTCGTGCAAGATCTGAATCTACAAAGCCCTGTAGAGTATTATTAAACCTGTCGAAGCATAGTGCTTTGTCTGTTGTACCTTCAAATATCTTAGGATCTACTTGATCGCTTCCCAATGGTGCTTTTCTGGGGTGCCCATGAATCTATTAACCACTCCCACTAGATGTGCAATATTTGGTCTTGTGCAGATCTTCGCGTACATCAAACTCTCTATAACAACCCAAGTTGTTACCTTAGTCATTTAGGACTAATTTCAATCTTAATCTTGATCCTAAGTGCTAATTAAGTTGCTATGAGTCAACCCCTAAGACCTAGTCCAAATTAGGAGTCAAATGGATCAAATTCTGATTTCTAAAAATCTAGAAACCCTAAAATTTGACCTATTCAAATTGACCTCCGATCAAAATATGAACTCTGTCATTGTGCTCATTGCCCCCAAATTAGCTAGGGGTGATGTTTTCGTGTCAATCAGAAGCCGTCAAAATTTTGACGAATATTTAAATAATACTTAATACCCCGAAAAATAAAAAGAAAATTAAAATACTTGTCGGATCAAGAATCCGACCTCACTGTTGCGTTCCTCACCCCTCAATTAGCTAGGGGTGAATATTTTGAATTTTTCTAGAATCAATTTAATTATTTAAATTAAATAAGGAATTAAGTAATTAAATATTAAATATATAAAAATTAAATTAATAACTTACGGCGCCGCCCGCTTAGCAGCGCGCACCGTCAGTTTCGAGCGACATCGTCTCCTCCTACCGTCATATCGATCGCACGATCCGGGCCGTTCGATCGGGATGATCGAACGGCCTCGCGCCTTCATCCCCGCGGCCCACACACAGGCCTCCACGCGGCAGGCCGCCGATAGCCGGCCCAATCTGACGCCTTCCCAACCTCAGCACCTCTGTCCCGGGGTACCTTAAGCCTCAGCAGCAGTCGGGTGAGCCTAGACACGAATCAGGAACCTCGGGAGTCTTCTGGTCATCAAAGCTGCGAACCCTAGATCCCCCGCCATCGGTTAAGGTACCCTCTCGATCTTGACATTCCTTTGTGCAATCGTTTATCTATCATATGGCATGCTTATTCCGCGAAGTAGATCGTCGTAAGAGCGACTCGGATCGATTGATTGAGTCATCGATCGATCGAATTTTCATTTGGGCCAACAGTCGAAACCGTTATTCACGGTTACGCCGAGTAGGTTAGCTAGGGTTAGGAATTGCGTTCAATCCAGTCCACCTCCGGTCTCGGTCCAAACACCAAATGAAAGGTCTCTCCGAGACCTTTCCGGCGACATGCGGGCCGGGGCTTGGCGACAGCAAATGGCGTGCCCTAGCCGGTGCGCTCCGGGAACCCGAGGAGGAAGACGAGAACGCACGGGCCAGGGCGGGTCAACTCGACCCGCCTGTTCTTTGCACCGGGCAGCCACGCGTTCGCTGCGTGTGCGCCGAGTGAGACCCACCTTCCGCGGGGCCCACGTCTCCAGAGCAGCGTCAGCTGCGGGCCCCACCGCAGTGCCCGCGCCCAACCACGGGCCGCCACGTGTCCTGGCAGCCCCGCCAGGAACTGCGGCGCCAATTGAAGCGCGCCACGTGGCAGTGGGCCCGCCGCCATTAAAACCTGCATAAAATATATAATTATAAATATAATAATTATATTTATTATATATATATATATATATTAAAATAGAAATCTTAGTGTAATTAAATTAATGATAACTATGGATAGTGGTTAATTAACTTAGCTAATTAATTGTATTTAGTGCTAAACAGATAAACAAATATATTTAATTAATAATTAAAAATTTATTAACTACCATTAAACAATAAATAGCCAATTAATTATTAATTATTAAATGCTAATTAATTAATAATGTATCATAAAAATTAGTAAGTACAATTAATTAACTTAATTAAACCTAATTAAGATTATCCTAATTAAATATTATATATATACAATAATATTAATAATTAAATAACTAACATATGATTAATTATCTAATTAGACTGATTAATCATGATTAGAATTAATTTAATTTAATAATTATTTACCTAATTCAAACAGTGAATTAACTTATTAGTATCAAGATTAATTAATACTAATCTTATGATTAATAATTATAAATATATAATTAATTCACTAATTAGGGTTTAAATTGAAATTAATTTAACCTTAATCATACAGCAATAATAATAATATTATATTTAAAATAATTAAATAATAGATTAATTAATTAATAATTAATTAATTAATACAGAAAAAATATATTTTAACTTTAATAATGAACAATAAATTTATACAATTTGAATAAATAAATAGTAAAATATGCAAATTGTATTTTTGAATAGTAACTAAATTAATTAAAATTAAATAAAACTTAAAAGTTTAATAACTTTTTGTAGGATGATCCAAACATATACAGTATAGGTCTCATTTTGCTCAGAAAAATAAAATGAATCAAATGGCGCAATACAAAAATTAGTTTCGGGTACGTATAACATAATGATATTTTAGGACCTAATTAAATCCCCATAACTTTTAACCTATTCATCCAAACATAGGCAATATGGGTCTTTAAATACTCATGAGAACAGCCACATCATTGTATTAGTATTAGTTTTTTTATTTGGACATCAGGATAAAAAGTCAACCCTGGACCCTATAGTTGACTTTGGGAAAAATTACCAAAATGCCCCTATAATTCAATTGACCATAACTTGGTCAATTCAGCTCCAAATTTATAAATTCAAAGTGCTAACTAGCTTAGAATTTCAATGTCATCAATAAACTGAAATAATAGTTAGGATCTGAACCCTAAAAAATTAGAAAATGATAAACATACCCCTAATCTTAGTTAGGTAATAACTTGACCATTTGTTATAACTCAAGGTTGTTACCCTGTTAATTTAGCCTAAATTTGATCAAATTAAGTTGAAATTTAGATTCTGATTTAAGTCAAATAGAAATTAAATAAAAATATCTTCAAGTAAAGTATATTGAGGGGATTATTCTACCAAAAATTTGAGCACAATCGGGATCCCGAATCATCTTAAATAAATTCAGGAAGTTTAAACTTCCAAAATTAATAATTGATAAAATATAAGTCGGAATTTAAATTTTTTTGTATATTTAAGTTAAGCATCATATAAGGATACTATGCTTTGAGTTTCGTAAAATTTTGAGCTCCAGATTAATCGTAGCAATTTTTTTTTTGTTTTTCCTTTAAAAATTAATATAAAATAAAATACTTGTCTAATTTCAAAAAATTTTGGATGCTTACATTCGTCTCGCCGAGACACTCGTTTCGGTACCAAGTTTGTAATTTTTGGAGTTCGTTTGGCTATTGATCTGGGCTTGAGAATTTTCAACCACCCTATTTAAATTCAATACTGATTTTGATTAGAGTTGTCTTAAATAGATTCTTAAATACTATAACATAAACCTACTCCTTTTCCTCCCAGCCGAAATCTGCTCCTCTCCATCTCGCCACCTCTCCATCTTTCCACCTTTCCACCTCTCCACCTCTCCACATCCTAGGTCGAACCCCATCCAGCCGAGAGCAGTCATCTCTTTCCCTTTCGGCTTAGCCGAGAGCTCCTTCTAGCGCCATCGAGCCGGCTCTATCGATCGAGGTGGGCGGCTCTCCTTCTTCTCATCCCGGCCGAACCTCCCTCCAAGCATCTTCTTCCACGAACGCCACCGACGAGGTACTCCACTTTCCACCTTCTTCTTGTTTCAACTTAATCTAATATCTCTAGCATGCTTAAGTACCCTATAATCGATTTTTTTCTTAAGTAATCCCTATCAATGGAGTCACCATTATGAATTATCAGTTGAGTTCTTCTGTATGTTATTTCGATTTATTATAAGTAATCTGTTGAGTCGATTTCATATATATATATATATATATATATATATATATATATATATATATATATATATATATATTTTTTTTTTTTTTTTTTTTTTTTTTTTTTTCTTTTCTTCCTAATATTCTCAAGTCCTTTTGGCATTACGTTTAAATAGAGGTTTAGGATTTCAATCTTTGTGATATTAAGATCATATATAAATAATATTTCTAAGTTTTTTTGCACGGTTTAACTATGAGTCACACGGAGAGGATTAAGTCATATTCGACTGTACATAATTAACTCATAATTATGTCCTTAATTTATGAAATTTTGTTATCAAAGCCGCATTAAATTTTGTATTAAAACTGTCACATATAATTATGGAAAGTGGTCATTAATAAAACTTAATGAATTAATAATATTAACTTTAATTGTTAAAATTTTTATTTGATAATAACTTTAAAAAAAACACTTAGCTGAATCATACCATATAATATGTCATAATTACCTACAGAAAATATTAGAATAAAATTTATATATATATAATTGATTAACAGAAAGACTTAATAAGTTAGGTTCCGCATGGAGAGTTACGATATATATATATATATATATATAAGTGTATGTACGGTAATGTCAAGTGTTGTTAGTAGAAATTAACTAAATAATAATCCTACAGGAATGATTATATTTATTGGCATGCATTAAATATGTATATATATATATATATATATATATATATATATATATATATATATATTGATATAATTATGTTTTGTTGATGGGACTTATCAAATCAATCATATGATAATTATTAAATAACTTAATAATTAAATCTAAAAAATAGTAGAATTTAAATAACCATTATTTATCATTAGCTTAAAGTTTAGAATTTTTTTTATGAATTCAATATTTAATGAATCATAATGGGATAATTAGTCTTGAGTGAATGCTGAATTAAGTTGATTTAATTTAACTAATTATTGACAAGTAAATTATATATATATATATATATATATATATATATATTAATTATTTATAAACACTAAACAATTACATATATGTAAACAAAAATATTAAATAAAAAATTAAGTTAATGAGGAATAAATAATGAATGTCATTAGTCAATTTAATTGATATATTAATTAATTCAATCATTAAGAACCATTTAACTAATTGATTAATAAGTTAATTAGCATAATTAACAAAAACAACAAATAAATATTAGCTTAATTAATTATTTAGTTAATTAAAATAGTAAGAATTAGTGAATTGATTAATAATTAATTAGTATAAATTAGCAATGTATGAACACTAGTTAATTAGGATTAATTAATATTAATCATAAGTCTAATAAATGCCCTTAGAATTCAATTGATCATAATTTAGTCAATTCAACTCTGAATTTAAAAATTCAAGATGCTAACTAGTTTAGAATTTCAATGTCATCAATAAACTAAAATAATATTTATGATCTGAACCTTAGAAACTTAGAAAATGACTAAAATATCCCTGACCTCATTTTGGTCATAACTTGACCGTTTGAAGTCCAATTTAGACATACTTACTGTCTATCTTCAAGTTTGATTATAAGGAATTATTTGGAATCAAAAACTTCAATTTGACCCTTAAATCAAGAGTTGACTTTTTATGCCCTTAAGTAGGTGCAAAATGGTCATTTTGCCCAAAATTTAGGTTAAATGCCCTTAACCTTTAATTAGTCTTTTAAAACACTAAAACCTATATAAGAACTATATTAGAATAATCCAAAAGAGTGAAATCAACTATTAGGTCAATTCGTCAAACACTTGAAAATCCTTCTAAGTCTCTTTCTAAGGATCTTACACTTCGCATAAGGACTATTCCTAATAATAGGATTAGATCATAGGTTAGAGTTCATTCATTGGGTAAATAGGTTACTTAATGGATAAAACCTTAGTTTTTATTAGTTTCTAGAATTTTACAACTTATTTTGATTTATCTTGTCTTTTAACCTTAGATTTAAGATAGGAGATTCATCCTATTAAGTTTGATTACTTAATAGGATTAGCCTTAATTAATAGACCACTTTTATAATGAAGCTTAGATCTTAGGTCTTAACTTTTTTGGATTATGTGATTAAGCCCAATCTTGTGGTGTTTAATCCATAATCTATAGTTTAGAAGATCTTGATCAGATCTTAGATAGAACGTTAAAAATCATTAATTAGGTCGTGATAATTTATTATTTAACTCTTATAGTCAACTTTGATTAAGTATATTAGGACGTAGCTAGTCCTAATATTTTGTAACTAATAAGGATGAGTTTCTAAGTTACACTCGATAGTAGGAAAATGGAGATCCTGAACTTGTGTAACTTGGAATAGTTAGAATGGATAATTAGAAAACAAATGATATCACCATATTAGTAGAGTCCCTTGCTTACTTTTGATATTTTGTTGCTACGCGTTCCTTGTATATTTGTGCCATTTCCTTGGACATGTCATATAAGAAAATATTGTTGCATGAAAATGAAAATTTAGAATATTAGGAAAACATTTGCATTTGGGTTCAGTTTACGGTTGTTTATGGTGCACATTTACTCTAATGGACAGGGATAAGGTAAGATCAGGATGCTTATGTCACTCATTGAGGAGAGTGTGTTAAGCTTGGGACCCGTATAGTCTTATATACGTGCTTGACTCCTCAGCTATTTCTAAAATTGACCACAGAAACAAAAGTAAAATAATTAAAAGATGTTTGTATAGTGTATTCTGCCTCTTCAGTCGAACAATATTTTTGTGATATGAGGATGGAAAGATATATATATATTGGGAATTTCACCGGCCTGATAGCCAATCCTTCTAATATGGTAGTTAGTACACATAGATTTATAACAGTTTTGATACTTGGCTTACTTTTCAGTATTTTTATTCAGTCAGCTATTCCTTTATTCAGCATATATATTAGGATGCTAGAATTTTGCTATTATTATATGTATCATTACTGAGTTAAGTTATTTAATTTACATATTTCTTTTTGATCACCAGCATATTTAGGATATAGTATTTTCTTTCAGCACTTGGTTAGTTATTTATATATGTCCTGCCTTATTTAGCTTATATTTGAGGCATGTCTTAGCCTCCGTTTTGCTTTAAGTTATAAATATTATTTATAGCTTTTCCCTTTCTTATGGTATTGCTAGTTGCTCCCATTTTTGATATAATTGTTGCTTAGAAATGTAAAATTGTGATATTATAAAACACATAAAACTCGTCAACTTAAAATGTACTTAGACAATTGTCTAACACAAGATTTTTTCTTTTTTGGCTGGGGCCATACATTGTGAAACCGTCAATAGCAGATCCTCTTCAGTTAGATGATCAGGAGCTAGGAGCGGAGCCTTATCTAGAGGAGGAGCCTTTAGAAGAAGTTGCTTAGAGTTATTATAAGTAAGGATGAGAGTCTTTTCATTCTCTTATTACTTAAACTTCAAATTGATGTAATAATACAGGTACTCTTGACTGTGTATTTGGATTTTTATACTTATATTCTGAGTTATATTTCCTTCCATTTTTATCGCTTCCGCACTCTGTATGTTTTATTAGATAGTGACTGATATTCGATTCTGTGCTTACTCATTCCCTTATTAGGTGGATTATGGATTTCATCGTAATCCAATGATAAGTGAAGCGTTAGCCAGAGTGACATACCACCCCTTAGCTTAATCTTATGGATTAAGGGGTGGGGTGTCACACTATTTGAGGTCCAATTTGGGTTTACTCCCTATCAATATACTCAGTATATTATAGGGAAGCTTTAGAAATTGAGTTTGCTGAAATTGGACTTCAAACGAAAAAGTTTGGTTTTTGTCACCCATTGACTAACAAAATTACCGAATTGTCCTTAGAAATTAAAATAGTCATAACTTAGTCATCTGACCTCAGAATGCAGTGTTCTTGAACTCTATGGAATCCTTGAATAGTAACCTACAATAAACTGCACAAAAATTTTGATTTCATTGGGTGTAAATTATAAGTTTGCCCCTTTAGGTCAAAAAACCTTAGCTTGGACCTGTAGGACCCATCTCTTGTCCAAATTGGGTGTACTTACTATCTATCTTCAAGTTAGATAGTAAGGAATCATTGTGAAGTGAAAAACTTCAATTTGAACCCTTAAATCAAAAGTTGACTTTTAAGACCCTTAAGTAGGGGCAAAATAGTCATTTTGCCTAAAAATTTAGGTTAAGCATTCATAACCTCTAAATTATCTTTTAAATCACCAAAACCAATATTAGAATTATATTAGAGTCATTTAAGTGAGTAAAATTATCTAATAAGACAAAATGATAAAATCCCTAAAAATCTCTCAAAGTCCTTTTTCCTTAGGATCTTGCTCTTCACATTAGGATTACTCCTGAGATTATGTTAGATCATAAGTTAGATTTCATTCAATGAAAAATAGGGTTTTTTAATTAATGAATCCTTGGTTTCAATAATTTTTAGATTTTTTAACTTATTTTGATTATTTTGTCTTTCAACTCTAAATTTAGGATAGGATAAAGATTTATCCTATTAAGTTTGATTTGCTTAATAGGACTTGCCTTAATCAGTAGATCACTTTTAGAATAAAACCTAGATCTTAGGTATTGTCCTTTAGATTATGTGATTAAGCCCAATCTCGTGGTGTTTAATCCATAATCTATAGCTTAGTAGATCTTGATCAGATCTTAGATAGAACGTCTGAATTCATAAAACTAGGACATATGATTCATTGATTGAACTTGTAGTCATATTTGATTGAATTAGATTAGAACCTGATCTGTTCTAATCATTTTTAACTTATAAAGATGAGCTTCTAAGTTACACTGAATAATAGGAATTGGAGATCCTGAACTTGTGTAACTTAGAATAATTAGAATAGTTCAATTAGAAAATAAGTGATACACCATGCTTAGTAGAGTCCCTTGCTTACTATTTGATTTTTGTGCTATGCATTCCTTGTATTTTGTGCCATATTTCCTTGGACATATCATATAAGATTTTGATGCATGAATAAAATTTTAAGAAATTATGGAGACTCCTTAGATTCCTTATGAAAATATTAATGTAAATGATTTAAAGATAAAATTGCATGTGTTAAAGCTACCTCTCAGTTATATCTTCTGCTTATGCCTCCTTATTGATGCTAGGAAAAGACTATGCTAATATTTTCTGCCTATGCTTCCTTGTTGACGCTAGGAGAAAATTTGTTATGTGTTTTCTGCCTATGCCTCCTTGATGAAGCTAGGAGAAAACCTTATATCCTGCCTATGCCTCCTTGATGACGCTAGGAGAATATAATTTTGTGCCTTAGCCTCCTTATTGACGCTAAGATCCTTTTGATATTCTGTGGGCTATATTAGCTCTTTTCTGTATGGTAGTTAGTACACAGATGTTCATATATAGTATTGATGTTTTGTATACGCTTCAGTATTTTCATTTATTAAGCTAGTTCCTTATTTTGCTTATATATATTTTAGAATGTTAGATTTTATGCTTTTATTTATATATCTCATTATTGAGTTTGTTTATTTAATTTGCATAATTCTTATGATCACCAGCATGTTTAGGATGTAGTATTTTCTTTCAGTACTTGTTCAATTACTTATAATTATATAATCTGCCTTATTTAGCTTATATTTGAGGCATGTCTTAGCCTCCTCTTCTTGCTTAAGTTAAAAATATTGTTTATAGCTTTTCCCTCTATCTTGTTTTGCTAGATGCTCCCTTACTTGATTTATTTGTTGCTTAGAGTATGTAACTGGTGATATTACAAAACACATAAAATATATCTGCTTAAAATGTACTTAGACAATTGTCTAACAAAATCTTTCTCTTTTTGGCTGGGGCCCTACATTGTGAAACTGATAATGACAGATTCCCATCAGTTAAAAGATCAGGTGCTTGAGGTGGAGCCTTATCTAGAGGAGGAGCCTTTAGAAGGAGCTATTATTTAGTTCTCTTGCAAGTGAGAATGAGAGTATTTTTGCCTTTAACTATTTAAACTTTAATGTGATGTAATAATATAGGTACTCATGATTATGTATTTTGGATTACTATGCTATTTATTCTGAGTAATATTTCATACTATTCATATTGTGATGCTTGGATGTTTCTTATTTAAATTATTTCTGCACTCTGTATAAATTTCTTATATAGTGACTGAATATTTAATTATGTGCTTACTCCTTCCCTTATTAGGTGGATTATAGATTTTATCCTAATCCAATAATAAGTAAAGGATTAGTTAGAGTAACACACCACCTCTTAG
The DNA here is from genome assembly GCA_016760335.1 of Gastrodia elata. Taxonomy (NCBI): domain Eukaryota; kingdom Viridiplantae; phylum Streptophyta; class Magnoliopsida; order Asparagales; family Orchidaceae; genus Gastrodia; species Gastrodia elata. The sequence continues at coordinate 77,619,039 of CM028669.1, read as the reverse complement.
CTTAATCTTATGGATTAAGGGGTGGGATGCCACAGGTGGTATCAGAGAATTCCATAAGGTATCAGATTGGAAGTTGCATTTCCACTCTACCTAATGGATGATTCTTCTAACAATTCAGTCACTATATTAAAAACATTAGAGTCACATCCAAGACACCACAATATTAAACTTAGAATAATAAGAGTATAGAAATAGAAGACATGGTCATAGTGATAGAACTTAAGTAAATTGGAACTTAGGATGAATTAATGACTAATTACTCTGAATTAAACATTTGTAGGACTTGTAAGATCAATCTTAAGTATGTAGCTAACTAATCTAAATTAAACCTTCATAAGATTTACAAGATCAAGAATTTAAGATGTTATGATTTAACTTTCATACTAAGACATATGAATCCCTTTAAGATTTTAAATCAACAAATACGTCTTAAATCACCCTTAAGTAGTTACCTTCTACTTTTTAAATACTGTCTCCTTGAAAATAATAATAGTGAAATCTACCTTAAGAATCATTAAGGCTAATAATATTCCCTAAAGAGTTTAAAACTAGTTACAATATTAGTGTCTTAGTAGATAGTAGGATAAAAGTGAAAGCACTAAATTGGGAGACCATCCATTGAATCAAGTCACCATGACCCTTCACTAACGTCTATGACTTCTACTTCACTAATTCTACAACTCGAGGTAGAAAACTCAACATAATATGCTATGAGAAAGAGAACCTTGTAATAATACCCACAATCACTTTTCATCTCAGTTAATAGATGGCTACCACTGTACCTCCTTCACCAATCATTTTATAATCAGTAAAATCAATCTTATTTAATTCTTCTTGGACTCTAACATTGTGTCACTTATACAACTCATATTGAACTATGAATCCTATATCATTCCCCTCTTCTACGGTCTCTAACAGCTCCTCGACTGAGACCACCACATTGCTGGAGACAATAAGGGTCTTGGTCAACACTCAGGCCAAGCTATTCGAGGGAATGGAGAGAATAATAATCGCACTCACCAATCAGAATATGCTCCCATCATCAGTAGCCCCATCCTAATAGAAGGTGCTACCACATCATGGGATGCTGCTATACTTGTGGCCGACATGGTCACTACTTCCAATGCTGCACATATAGTAGGACCATTGATGGTACTTGCATTGACCATTCCAAGCACCTGCAGACTACAACACCGGGTCAAAAGAGGAAAACGTCCAACAAACCTCGACCCCTTTCGGCTAGGCCTCCATAAAGATGGAGATACAACAATGGGCCTAAAAGGGCCTACACCATTGCACCCCTAGGTGAGGCCAGGGACAATGCTGTTGTTTTAGGTACACATATTTAATCGCCTAATTATTTTCATCATTTAAGTTTTATCATTGCTTCATTACTAATTCTTATTCTTAATCACCCTTTAATCTTACCTGTGAATCTAATACTATATTAGGATGTCATATTGTTGATTGGACAATTTCTCATTCCTAGCTTAGCTAATCAAACCTTAGGATCTAAGTCATGCTTTTGTGACTCATAACAATAGTTTCATTACCGAGTAGTAACTTACCCAGTTGGGTAAATGACCTCTCACTCCTTAGGTTAATGGAATTAGTGATAGGCAAGTCACAAATGTGACTTAGAATGCTAGCTTATAATTAGATCTCCAACACCCTAGTTGTTGGAGTGAGTACCTTCCATATCATGTTGAAATGGAAAGTTATCACCATAGAACCATAATTGATCAAGTCATAGTTTATGACTTGATAGTAGCCTTATAAATTGCATTCTAGTACATCATCCTAATTGGATGAGAAACCCATCATCTTGATTCATTATGAATCCTTTCGGTCTTTCGATATCGAATCATATTTTATGACTTGATGTATTGGACCTCTATCTCCCTTAAAATTGATTTCCAAGTGTTCAACCACTCTCTCTCTAACTTAGCATTATTCCCCCAAGTAAGGTAGATTACCTTGCCAATAATAGGAGCCTTGGCTTGGATTGACCTTATGATTGGTCCATCCTAATCCTTCCTACTATGAGTTCACTTTATGGCTAGATTATCCTAGCCCATGTTTGTAAACTAATAAGTACAATGAAGCCTGCCTCATTAGACTTGGTCTAATGCTAGGATATTAGCTAGCTTTAGTTATAGTATCCTTTCTAAGTCAAAGAATATGTGTTCTTTGAAAACCTAACCTCTCCTTAAGTTGTCGAGCGCTTGAATTCAAATTTTTGGATTAGAATTCTTAGATACCCTTAGGAACCCTTCTTAATTGAGTCACTTGTGGTAACTTAATGAGATAGCCTTGTATCTTTCCTGATCCATCTTAATGAGATGGTAATTCTATCTTTAGCATGGCCTTCCATAAATGATAAGAGTCACTTAATAATTGTGGTATTTGGGTTGTGAAAGACCTTATTCCTATAGAATAAGAAATTCTCCTCCCCAAACAGCTTAAGTCCAACCCTTAATAAATGCCTAGATCATGATGTGACTCCAACATTTATTGTTCATTCCCTTAGAATGAGTTCCCCTTCAATTTGATAAATTTTTAACCCATAAGTCCTTAATGATTTGAGTCACATAAGTGACTTAAATATTAGCATTTGTTCTAGAGCCTTAAACCTAAATCATAGATTGTGATATATGGTTGTAGCATTGGTCCTTACTAGGTTTCTTAGCACTTATTCTTATTGATAAGTGAGCTCCTTGCCTTAGCCAAGCCTTGATTCATGACTTGTGTTAAATGGCCTTCTGGTAAACCCTTGTATCTTTGATGTTAAGTCATCATGTGTGACTTAGTGTCCTAAAATTCTTCTTAACCTTAAGGCTAAGTATCCTAATTAGATATTGATCCTAATTGCCTTAGTAAAACTCTTAGTAAAGAGGTGAATACTCTTACTAGTTCAAATCCAGTATGGACTAATTCATATGATTAGTTCATCGCAACCTTATTTCCTAGGTAGGAGTTAATAGAAACTCCCTGGGCTTCCTTATTATACTTAGCCTAATAAGTGGTCCTTTAGCCAGCTTCTAAATCCTAGGCTCCATTAAAGTAGGTGGTCAACAACCTCTAAGTTCTTTAATGCCAAATCCTTGGATTCTAATTCATTGAAATAGAATCCTAGCATTCCTTAATTCTGGGAAAGTCTTGTATGACTTAGCTATTTAGCCTAACCTCTTAAGCAATGAATGTCACTTAAGTATAAGAACCACAAGGATCCTTGATCCTTAAATAACCCTATGCTTAGTATGTGATATCACCCACTAAGTGATAGTCCTATTATGTAGTGTTGAGTCATACGATATGACTGAGTACTTAATCCTTAATCCCGAGAAGTCACATTTAACCCAATTGAATGTCAACTTGTCTCTCTTTCATTGTTTCCTCACTTAAGTGATAATTATCACTGAGATTAGTTATTTTTCTCTAATCTTAACAGTGAGGCTAAATTAAGAAGGTCCAACCTTAAATCTTAAGTCTGGGAATTCTAAATGGAGAATCCTAACACTTCCTCAAAATTTTGCATATCAAACTCACTCATGCTTATTCTTCATACTTAAGTGTTATTGAGGATGACATCATTTTTAAGTGGGGGAGTCTGTAACAACCCAAGTTGTTACCTTAGTCATTTATGACTAATCTGAGTCTTATTCTTGATCATAAGTGCTAATTAAGTCACTATGAGTCAATCCCTAAGACCTAGTCCAAATCAGGAGTCAAATGGATCGAATCCTGATTTCTAGAAAATCCAGAAACCCTAACATTTGACCTATTTAAGTTGACCTCCAACCAAAAAATGAACTTCATGATTATGCTCATTGCCCCCAAATTAGCTAGGGGTGATGTTTTCGTGTCAATCGGAAGCCGTCGAAATTTTTACGAATATTTTAATAATATTTAAATACCCTGAAAAAAAGGGAAATTAAAATACTTATCGGATCTAAAATCCGACCTCGCTGTTGCGTTCCTCACCCCTCAATTAGCTAGGGGTGAATATTTAGAATTTTTCTGGAATCAATTTAATTATTTAAATTAAATAAGGAATTAAGTAACTAAATATTAAATATATAATAATTAAATTAATAACTGACGGCGTCGTCCGCTAAACAGCGCGCCGTCAGTTTCGAGTGACGCCGTCTCCTCCTACTGTCACCTCGATCGTGCATTCTGGGCCGTTCGATCGGGATGATCGAACGGCCTCGCGCCTTCGTCCCCATCGCCCGCACACAGGCCTCCACGCGGCAGGCCGCCGATAGCAGGCCCACTCCGACGCCTTCCCGACCTCAGTTCCTCCGTCCCGTGGTACCTTAGCCTCAGCAGCACTCAGGTGAGCCTGGACACGAATCAGGAACCTCGGGAGTCATCTGGTCGTCGAAGTTGCGAACCCTAGATCCCTCGCCGTCAGTTAAGGTATCCTCTCGATCTTGACATTCCTTTGTGCAATCGTTCATCTATCATATGGCATGCTTATTCCGCGAAGTAGATCGCCATAGGAGCGACTAGGATCGTTGATCGAGTCATCGATCAATCGAATTTCCATTTGAGCCAACAGTCGAAACCGTTATTCACGGTTACGCCGAATCAGTTAGCTAGGGTTAGGAATTGCATTCGACCCAGTCCACCTCCGGTCTCGGTCCGGACACCAAATGAAAGGGCTCTCCAAGACCTTTCCGGCAACATGCAGGCCGGGGCGTGGCGACGCCGATCGGGCCTCCAAACGGTGTGCCCTAGCCGGTGCGCTTCGGGAACTCGAGGAGGAAGATGAGAAGCTGCGGGCCAGGGCGGGTTAGCCTGACCCGTCCGTTCTTCACACCGGGCCGCCACGCGTTAGCTATGTGTGCGCCGGGTGGGACCCACCTTCCGCGGGGCCCACGTCTCCAGAGTAGCGTCGGCTGCAGGCCCCACCGTAGTGCCCGCACCCAACCACAAGCCGTCACGTGTCCTGGCGGGCCCCGCCAGGAACTGCGGCGCCAATTGAAGCGCACCACGTGGCAGTGGGCCCCGTCGGCATTAAAACCTGCATAGAATATTTTTATAAATATAATAATTATATTTATTATATATATATATAGTTATATATATTAAAATAGAAGTCTTAATGTAATTAAATTAATGATAACTATGGTTAGTGGTTAATTAACTTAGCTAATTAATTGTGTTTAATGCTAAATAGCTAAACTAATATATTTAATTAATAATTAATAATTAATTAATTACCATTAAACAATAAATAGCCAATTAATTATTAATTATTAAATGCTAATTATTTAATATTGTATCATAATAGTTACTAAGTACAATTAATTAACTTAATTAAACTTAATTAAGATTATCCAAATTAAATATTAGCATATGATTAATTAACTATTAGACTGATTAATCATGATTAGGACTAATTTAATTTAATAATTATTTACCTAATTTAAACAGTGAATTAACTTATTAATATCAAGATTAATTAACATTAATCTTAGGATTATTAATTATAAATAGATAATTAATTCACTAATTAGGATTTAAATAGTAATTAATTTAACTCTAGTGAAAGAGTAATAATAATAATATTATATTTAAAATAATTAAATAATAGAATAATTAATTAATAATTAATTAATTACATATTAAAAATAATTAATTAATTAATTAAATAATATAAAAATATATATTTTAACTTTAGGAATGAACAGTAAATTTATACAAATTGAATAAATGAATAGTAAAATATGTAAATTATATTTTTGAATAATAACTAAATTAATTAAAATTAAATAAAACTTAAAAGTTTAATAACTTTTTGTAGGATAATCCAAACATAGTCAATATATGTCTCATTTTACTCAGAAAAATAAAATGAATCAAATGCGTACTGCAAAAATTAGTTTTGGGGTACGTATAATATAATGATATTTTATGACCTAATTAAACCCTCATAACTTTTAACCTAATCATCCAAATATATGCAATATGGGTCTTAAAATACTTAGGAGAACAGCCCCATCACTGTAGTAGTATTAGTTTTTCTATTTGGATATCAGGATAAAAGTCAGCCCTAGACCCTATAGTTAACTTTGGGGAAAAATGACCAAAATACCACTAGAATTCAAATGACCATAACTTGGTCAATTTAACTTCAAATTTAGAAATTCAAAGTGCTAACTAGCTTAGAATTTCAATATCATCAATAAACTAAAATAATATTTAGGATCTGAACCTTTACAAATTAGAAAATGACCAAAATATTTCTAACCTTAGATAGGTCATAACTTGACCAATTGACATCCAAATTGAGTTTACTCCCTGTCAACATGCTAAGTATATTATCGGGAATCTATAGAAACTGAGTTTGCTGAAATTGGACTTCAAACAGAAAAGTTCAGTTTTTGTCACCCGTTGACTAACAAAATTACCGAATTGCCTTTAGAAATTAAAATAGCCATAACTTAGTTATCTGACCTCAGAATGTAGTGTTCTTAGACTCTAAGGAATTTTTGAATAGTAACAAATAGTAAACTGCACAAAAGTTTAGATTTTATTGGGTGTAAATTACGAGTTTGCCCCTTTAGGTCAAAAAACCTTAGCTTGGACCTGTATGACTCATTTCTTGTCCAAATTTGGTGTACTTATTGTCTATCTTCAAGTTAGACAGTAAGAAATCATTTGGAAGTGAGAAACTTTAATTTGAACCCTTCAATCAAAAGTTGAATTTTAAGACCCTTAAGTAGGGGCAAAATAATCATTTTGCCTAAAAATTTAGGTTAAGCGTCCTTAACCTCTAAATTGTCTTTTAAATCACCAAAACCAATATTAGAATTATATTAGAGTCATTTAAGTGAGTAAAATAAGCTAATAAGTCAAAATGATAAAATCCCTAAAAATCTCTCTAAGTGTTTTTTCCTTAGGATCTTGTACCTCATTATAGGATTACTCCTAAGATTATGATTAGATCATAGGTTAGATTTCATTCATTGAAAAATGGGGTTTTTTAATGAATGAATCCTTTGTTTCAATAGTTTCTAGATTTTTCAACTTATTTTGATTATTTTAACTTTCAACCCTAGATTTAGGATAGGAGATTTATCCTATTAAGTTTGATTTACTTAATAGGATTTGCCTTAATTAGTAGAGCACTTTTAGAATAAAACCTAGATCTTAGGTCTTGTCCTCTGGATTATATGATAAAGCCCAATCTTATGGTATTTAATCCATAATCTATAGCTTAGTAGATCTTGATCAGATCTTAGATAGAACGTCTGAATTCGCAAAACTAGGACATGTGATTCATTGATTGAACTTGTAGTCATAATTGATTGAATTAGATTAGAACCTGATCAGTTCTAATTCCTTTTAACTTGAAAGGCCGAGCTTCTAAGTTACACTCGATAGTAGGAATTGGAGATCCAGAACTTGCGTAACTTAGAAAAGTTAGAATGGATAAGCAAATTAAAGGCAATGTAGTTCTATCAAGAACCTCCCAATCCTTATTAGATATAGTGGCTAGTTTCTTGTCAGCTCCACTCAGCAGCAAGTATAATTTCTTTTAATATAGCAAATCCTCCATCTGCATCTTCTAAGCAGGGATCGTGCACCTGCACCTGCAAATGATCCATGCTACGATCGATCCTTTGCCTCTCGGTCGACTTCCAAAACACCCCCAATCCCGAATCCCTTCTATTTTCTCCCCAAATATCATCTATGAACATAAGGCATGAGGCACTCGACAGAACCTCAATCCAAAGCTAACCCTAATTCTAGTCAATGATGGAAACCTAAACCTATACAACTTGACCCCTAATAGGTGCATTTTCTCAAATTGAATGTTTATTTTACTATTTCACAATTTGCATAGTAATTGTAAGTTGTCAATTGAGCTCAACTGAGCTTAAATTGATCTTGATTGGATCAGGTGTATAGTTCAGATCTATGAAAGCCTAGCCCGATTCAATAGGGGCTAAGGAATCATACCTAATGGCACTAAAGTCACCATTGGGCGAGGATGTTGGGCCCGTCATGTTGGTCATGAAGTGGGCTTCACCCCGATGTGCGGGTCGAGCCGTGAAGGTCCCAGAATCACATGGGAACTAAAGCCTTAGTTATGGCTTTCATGTCCCCCAATAGGTATTCGAGCTGTGCGTTGGGTTGGCTCAAATTACGCTTGACCTGAGAGTCTCCATTTTGGGCCACATGCAATTAAGCATGCAGTGCGGGCTGTGGGTTAACTGGCATGTGGCCTGCATAAGTAACACACGCCCTCTTTGCTCTTGGGAACTGTAGCCCAAAATCTAAATTAACTTAGTTAATATAATAATTAAATACAAATTTTATTTATTCCATATCATTAAATACTTATCCAAAATATGCAAAATTATATGTCATTTTATTTAGAAAAATGAGAGGAACATAATGGTGGAATCAAATTGAGGATTAGATGCTTAATTTTCTTAATTACTTTTTAATTGCAATTATGAGTACCAAAAATCCTAATTTCCAATATTGTCCAATTTTGACCTACTTAGTGTCATTCTTCTCCTTGTAATATGAGAATTTCATATATGTTAGCATTATTATGATTGGACATTATTTGGAAAAATTAAGTATTTGGCTCCTCTAATCCTCATTTAATATGATTTTCTTAACTTTGATAATTGCATAATTATGCCTTTATGCCTTTGGAGAAGAAGTTTAATTATTCATTTAAACTCTTATGTAACCTTAGATCATAAGGTTAAGCCTTGGTTGGTGTAGCTAGATTCTTTGAGTATCTTAGTAAACTTGTGATTTAAGACTTAAAAATAGGAGAGATAATGTAGGTTGGAAATACCAAGCCTTGTCTAATTGACATCCTAAGTGTAATAAACATATACATTAGGTGTAATTAGCTAATATCTTTCCTTTACTTGTAGTATGTGAACCTAATAAGACTATATGCTAGCACTTAGAATTAGATTAAGTAAACCTTCCATTTCAACTACAAGGCTTGCCTTAACCTTCCAAATCTCAAACTTATCATCTCTTATATATTCAAGAGTGATCTACTTTTTATTAATCCTTAGCATCCTATTTGGCATGAACAAACCTAGAGCTAATAGATTGCAACATTTCCCTTGACCTTGCATTTAGAACATCACAATGGTGTGCATAGCTAGTTTATTAAACTATTAAGCTATATCCTATTAAATCTATGTAGCCTTGGCAAGATTTTAGCAATGAGCCAATAACTTACACCTTTTATTTATAGGGAACCTACAACCTATATCACTGCATTATAAAACCTTAAGCCTTAATTTTAGCAACCAATGTAAATCATGTGGCTTAGGAATAGTATAGGATTAGTTTCATATTGCATGTATATACATGTAAATTATTTTTCCATTTAACCAAATCCCAATTGAACTATTATTTTCCAAAACTCAATTACTTATATCATTATCTTGCAATTGACTTAGATATCAATGTGTTTAAGTCAATTAGGTGCTTAATCAACTTTAATCATTAAGTTAGATAACTAAATCATAAACAGTAATGGAAATCACATTATTTACAATTAACTTGAATTCCTTGAATGGTGCTTTACATTGAGACTATAAACTTGAACATTCATAAGGATATTATGCATAAATAAAATATTAAAACATAAAACTTAGGGTTTTTTGATGTAGGATGTCAAGCCAAGGTAAGCTACAAAGTAATAAGGAGACCTCACATATCCTAGAAGGGAAATGTTAGTGCTTTTCGAGACCCAGTTTTCTACTTAGTATGGCAGACATGCTAAACTCCTCACTCGTTCTGTAATTTATGCCCACAAAATAAAAAACTTACATAACTTAAACAACTTAAAATTATTTTCACAATCTTATTGATTGTGAGTTACTTTTCATAGTCTTTTGATAATGCTTACTTATCATAGTCTGCTAGTATGTTTTCTTAGTCCATATGACTAAGTCTCACTTTACTTTACTTTACTATACACTTTACATATTACTATTATTTAATTCTCATTACAATCTTTATTTTATGTAATGTATGTTATTTTACTTACATTATATGTTTCACTATTTTTGTCATTTATACTTAGCATAATATTCATTGAACATATTCATGTATCCATTTATGCTTTCATATGCACTTTAGTAACTTTTTAGCCTTATTAAAATGTATATTTTTCCTTACTTGTTATTGGTGGCTAGAGCAAACCTACCTATGAGTTCTTACTCTTTTACTTTACTTATTATTTTTGTACAGATTTACATACCCTACTTTCATGCTTAGTGCTCCACTTACTTTTTCAAATTGTAAATAACAAATGTGATATCTGGTTAAAATAATAATTAAAACTTAGTAAATCCTTAAAATGTATTTATACTTTTTAAGTATAATTCATTATTTTCATTTTGTTGGTTGTGCCCTACTGTATTAAAAACCAAATACAGTAGATCAGGAGCGTTATCTAGATAGTGGAGTAGGGACTAGTACCGGCTACTTGTAGATTGAAGACTCTACTTCCACTTTTTTTCATTATATAGGAATATAAGGAGTTCACATTTTCTTACTGCTTTAGTGAGGATGAGCGAATTTACTTTATATACATTTAGCTTAGTTTGTAATAACTTAATTTATGTGATATTTTTACTTTATTTCAGTGATAGATTTTTTTTTATTTTTTTGCTTGATTTGGATGATGGATTAGATGCTCTTATTTTGTTTCCCATATTTCCTACTTGTTTATTGTACTTCTAACTTATCTACCTCAAAAACATTCTTGGCCACATAACACTTAGTCAATTTCTTTCAATTCAGTGGGGTGCACATGGGAATTTGTGCAGCCCCATCCCCACCGTGGTCATGTTAACACTAATTGAATAGCATGATTACAATGGAGTGGTCACCGAGATACATTCTTCATTTAAAGTTAGATTAGGTTTCTGCCTAATTCATCAATAACTGAAAGATGTGACCCATCTTAACAGAATATCACTAAGTGATCATACAGAAAATATAGCGTTGAAGCAAGAAATGAGACATCCATTAAACTATAGATGATGTAAAGTAAACATTCAATCATCCTAGAATATAATTATAGTAAGGAAAATTACTTGCATATATATTACAACTTAAAAAAGAATTTTGCGGAAAGAGGAACTAAACGCTCATCCTCTCAAAAGCCAAAACAAGGACTAACTAACTGGCAACAACAAGAAGTTCCTCCAATTAACCAAGCTCTTTACCAGAACCAAGCTCAACAAAGAACTTTTAATATGATTTTGTTAGTATCACAATGCTAAATCCCTAGCCAATAGAAGGCATACTTGGTTAGACAAGTATTTAAGTAAAATTTAGGCTGATTTAATGAAATCTGCATTCTTTAAGATATCATATTTAAAAAATTAAAGTAATAATAACTAATTGGGCAGTACCAAGCTACAAGTAGACTGGAAAGCTATAAATCATACATTCAAAAAGAAGTATGTAAAGCAGCATACATGAAACCAAAAACTACAATAAGGGTCAGGCAATACAAAAATATGTAAGACTGAAAGTATTGAAATGCCTAAAAGTAAAATACACCCTAACATGCTTATGATCATTTAAATATGTAATAAATCACAAAAATAATAAAAGGGATGCATATAAGTACTGAAACAAAAATAATAGATAGTAACTTAGAATGCATAACTAAAATAAGTACTATAAAACTGAGCTGAACTAAAAATTGTAAGGAAAATAGAAAGTAACCATAAAGGTGCAAAAGCAATGAATTGACCAATAAAGCCACTGAAACTAATTGAAATGTATTGAACTGAATAGACATATGCCAAGATTAGTACTACCTTAACAACAACTTGCTAACATAGCCACAAAAGCAAAACTAGTCCCCCATAAACATCTAGCCAACCATAGAGCTAAATCACAATTAGACTAAAGATTCAAACATGTGACCTCTAACAAACCACAGAGCTAGATCTAAGTTGATTCTCCAGAAAAGACATATACCATCTATCCAATCGCAGAGTTAGACCTGAGTATTTTTGGCCAAAAAAAGAAACTAAAGAGGCAGACTAAGTAGAACAAACTCTATAAAACTAATCTAACATCTAAATCACAGAATTGAAATATTGGACTTACTAAATTATCATGAATATGATTTATGCATTCAAAACTAACATAGAATACTTATCAAATATTCTATGTTCAACTGATATGTCCACAAGTATAAGGCTCAAATACAAGGTTTGCAGAGCATCAAAGTAAAAGTAAGTAAGGCTCTACTAAAAATACATGTGATATCTACCATTGTCCAATTTATTTGTTCTATCTATTCTGAGAGAATATAAGCTTAAGATCTTCAATATCCATCCATCGAGTAAAATATCAATTTCTCGACCTTATAAGGTATAAATAATCATTCATCCTATTTTGATATTTTATTCATCCCAAAACTAAATTTTGATTAAGAGAATTAATATTTAGGGTTTTAGTGTCAAACTCAAAACATGGGGTTCAAACTCTAAAATCCAAAGTGCTAATAAAAATAGTTTCAAGGATTTGACAGAGAAGTCACTCAATTTAGGTGATCTACCACAAATGTATAACTCAAGGTAAATATTTTTAGGTCATCTCACCACAAGGTATAAGATCAATCATCTAAGACTTATGAGGTTCATCTAAGGACCTACCTCAACATGTATCTAATAACCATTTCCTACCTCAGAGTTATCTTATATAAAGTGGTATCATTCATTTAAACATAATACTATTCTTACCCTTTAAGGAATCTAAACCTCTAATACTAACATCTACATCTACAATTTTTAAGGATTGATTCTACAATCAAGGTAAATATAATTACTTGCAAAGTTATAAGATTAATCATTGATTACAGAGAACAAATTAAGTATGTAATTCCCTTAACTCCTAAAGTTACAAATTATTCATTTAAGTTATGAGATAAATCATTAAAACTTTGAAGTTAGTTATTTGACAAATCAAGCATATATTATTGATTAATTAAATGTTAATACATGATGATCCTCTTACTTAGGAGAAAATCAAGAAATCATGATTTAAAGTTTGAGATGAAAGTCACATTATCATTTATGAGACTTAATTCATCCAATGTACTAATCTAAAATCAAATGATAAAATCAGCAATGATAACTATAATATGAAGCTAATCTTCATTAATTATAATTTCAAGCATTTAGCAAATTATTTATAATTTTAACCATGGGAAAATAATTATAGTAGTTTAGTTAAGTTCTAAATGACATGATCATGAAATAGAACCCATAAACAATCCATTTGGAATAGTAAATTTGCTAATCTTCACTAACCATGCAAAATTAATAAGAAATAAATTCTAAATTAAAGTCTTATAGTGAACTTTGGATACTTAAATGAAAGTTACAATGACATTTTCAACTACTGATGTCTAAATGAAAGCTGTTCCTTAAGGATTGGAGATTAACCATGCCAAATTTTAGCTATTGGTTCAAAGTATTTTGAATGTTATGAATGAGCAAACTTTGTGGAAAATGTTTATTGTTCTAAAATTTTGAAAGTAAGAAATAGTCATATTATTTATTGAGCTTTGAACCTATATATGAAGAGCTAAATGGAAAAACTAAGTTTTGTGTTCAATAGTAACTTTGTTCCTAATATAACAGAGAGTAATCATGCCAATGATCAGCTAAGTCCAATGGTTAGATTAAAAGTTATGACAAAAATAACATAATAAGAAAATTTCTAAAATATGTTAAAAATTGTTTTCCATATTTTAATAGGTGTTTGGTAAGGCTTAAGTGCTTAAATGGTGACCTTAAATTCTAAATGGACTAGTAAGATCTTATATTAAATTACTCACAACATATAGGAAAATAAATATGCAAAGTCACAGCACTTAAATCCCAATGGCTGAAAGTTACAGTTTTCCAAAGTTGACAAAAAAAATGAAAATTTTAAAAAAAATGTTTAAATAAAATAGAATTTTTTTCTTAATTTTGGGGTAATTTTTGAACATCCAAAAGGCAAAACTAAGATGTAGTGTCTTCTAGTGATTTGTTAAAAATATATATGAGGATGTGTGTACAAAATTACTATAACTAATTTTGAATAGAACAAGAATCATGATAGTATAAAATGAGAACAAAGAATTATATAATATTTGAATAAATCTAAGAAACTTTTCATAAAATTTTAAGAATATAAACATATAAATAATGAAATATAAAATATCATTGTGTGTGTGCATATAACCTAGCAATAATAAAAATATCATTTATTTGATTGATATGTATATTTCAAGCATGAAATTTATTTGGTAAAGAAGGGAAAGAATGAGAGAATAAAAAAAAAAGTACCTTGAAGCAAAGAAATTTTGATGAAGCCTTGATCTTCTCCTTGCCATGGAAAAAGTGAGATAGTGTAGCCCAACTCTCTTTCATTAGGTGGTTTAGAGCTTTCAAGATCTTCTCCTTGCCATGGGATTTTCTTAGGGATGAAGTTCTTAGGGTTTGGAGAGGAGGAGCAGAGGAAGAGAAAGAGAGTTTGTCCAATGTTTCCAAATGGAGAAAAGAAGGGAATAAAGGCTGGATTTTAGGTTTCTAATTAAGGTTTGAAGGTCTATGAGTGCCTTTAAGGCTCAATCAAAGATCCAATTGCATAGGTTTGATCAAGGTGGAATTTAAATACTTCAAAGTAATTTGTATTAGATTTATCTTTAATTTTGTGGAATAATGATTGGTGCCTTTAGTTAGGTGATTACATGCAAAAGTCCTAACAATTATGACATAATATTGCCTAATTTGACTAAAAACATAATTTTAGTCTTTTTCAAAATTAATAAAAAAAATATACCTCTAAAATTCAAATTTAAGGTTAAAAAATGTAGATCTCATTGAGAGTAATCCATAGACACCAAAATTATTAGATTTGGCCGAGCAGTTGTCCCAGGAATTGAGTTTGAAATTGGCCAAAATAATGTTTGCCGAAACTGTAACGGCCGAACCATTTTTGTAATTCCAAATGTATTTTTATCATAACTCATCCTTTTTAGCTCCAAAAATTATGAAATTTTTATTGCTAGTTAAATTAATGATGGAGAATTCAAATATTCAAAAAAATATTTTAATTTTGACACCCAAAAATTTTTCATCATTTTTTTTGATATAAGACCATCATAAAGTAACCGAAAAACATTTTCACATGGAAAAATACCAAAAATTCACTCCTAGCTAGTTTAGGGGCAAAGCATTCAATGGCGAAGTCGGATTTTTGATATGAGGTAATTTTTTTAGCGAATTTTCTAAGTCCTAAAATTGGCAAAATAGTCAATTCATCATAATGAGGTCCGATGGACCCCAAAACTTTAGGGTTAGGTTCTAATGACTGTATGAAAATTATGGAATGAAAAATAAGAAGTGATTATGCTCAAATTAATTAGAGTAACAAGCTAGGGTTGTTATAGACTTCCCCTCTTAAAAAATTATGTCGTCCTTAATATGATTGTTATGGAGGGTAAGACAAAGTAAAAATTAAAATATTGCAATTTGAAAAGAGAGAAGTACCAGGATTCTCAAAGAGCTTCTGATATTTGTGACACAAATTTGCCTCATTCTCTCAAGTAGATTCTTCAATAGCATGATTCTTTCACTGAACTTTTACCATGGGAATGGAATGATTCCTTACCTACCTTTGACCACGAGCTAAGATCTTAATCGACTCTTCCACATATTAGAGATTAGGTTGAATATCGACTACTGGAAGTTAGACTAGGTGAGAAGGATCTCTAAGACTTATTATCAACAAAAAAATATGAAACACATTACGAACTACAGAGAAATCATCATTAAGGATTGAGCCTATAGGATGCAGATCCTACTTTCATCGATACTTTAAATGGTTCAACGTAATGGGGCTATGCTTCCCTTCTACGCCAAATCTAAAAATTATTTTCACTGGCTAACCCTTAAGTACACAAAATCACTAACACTGAATTCTAGAGGATGATGGTGAGCATCGTAATACTTACTTTGCCTATCTTATGCAATATGAATCCATTATAGAATGAGTTGAACTTTTTTGATTATTTCTTCAACTAATTCTATTCCAAAGAGCTGAACATTTCCTATTTCTAACTAAGCAAATGGAGTACTACACTTTCTGGCATACAGGATTTCATAAGGAACCATTTTTATAATGGCTCAAATGTTGTTACTATATGTAAACTCCATATGCAGAATATGATCTTCCCAGAAACTAGCAAAATCTAAAACACAGAGCCTAAGAAAATTCTCAAGAACCTGATTTACTCTTTCAATATGCCCATCAGTTAGAGAATGAAAGGTCGTGCTCATTACTAGGGTAGTTCATAGATCCTAATGCACTTCTTGCCAAAACTTAGAAGTGAATATGTTGTCTTTGTCCGAAATGATTGATTTTGGAATACTGTGTAGCCTGACAATTTCCCTGATGCAAGGCTTTGCAAACTTTTCCACGGAGTCAGTATGATGGATAGAAATGAAATGCACATATTTGGTCAAACAATCTACGATGACTCAGATTGCATCGACACCCGATCTTGTGCGAGGCAATCCCATAACAAAGTCCTTCAAGATTGATAGACTATTTTTGTACTTTTACACTTACACCTAAGTGCACGTAGTCTGAAGTAATATTTGGGATGGTGAGATCTCAAGATTTGTCATCCTCTGGGAACAGTATTGGTTTTGTTATTAAAGTGTACTACAGTTCACTAATGTTTAAGTGATGGATTTAGTTTTATTGATTGGTCCAGATCTTAGCAAACAAAGTTTCTTTCATCAGAAACTACTTTTAGAGAAAATAGGGAGAGTTAGGTTTCAGCATGCAACTTATCAACAATTTAAGTAAGCACTATTTGATTTAATTTAGTGCAAATAAAATGAATAATATATTCAAATAGAGAGTCATAGCCTTCTCTGGAGTGTCCCCCAAATTGATTAGATCTAGCCTACTGAGCAAGATAAGCATGTGAATGCTCAATCATGGTACTTAGGTTTTCATGTGAACTTCTAGTGATTGAATTTAATGCTTACATCTAAGTCATGAAATTCACAAGATGAGCTTTTCAATCACATGAACTCGATTCCATTAATGGCTCACATACATCTATTTTAGGTTTAGCTAAAGAGATGATTAATTAGGTGTAGTGCCCTGTCCCATCACCCCACACAAAGGAGTCAACAATTAGCGGCGACACGGTGCGCTATGCGAGAAGGACTGCTAAACCTCCTCGAATAATCGCTGAATAATGAGCTGCTGGACTAATCTCTTAGATAAGTATAAAACATTATCTTAAGTATTAGACAATAAACTATACACATTGAATTATGAGTGAAATATGAGGAATCCAATATTTATATAAGGATAATAATATTTCTAGTATATTGATCACATCATAATACTAAGTATAAGTAGTAGTAAACACAGAGTGTGGAAGCTAAAGTATACATCCAGATCATCCATCACAGAAGTTAAATAAATCATTCATCTTAGAAAGAAAAGAAAATACATCCAGAGTTATTGCAAACAGTCTACTTAAATGAAATAACAGAAAATAGTCTAATGACTGAACTAAAAGTAGACTAATGAAAAAAGGTAAATATTAATATAGAGTTCACTATCCACAAACTCCTTCTAGATCTCTTGTGACATCTCCTGAACTAGCTCCACATGCTACTCTAGATCTAGCAAATTGCTGGATTCCAAAAGTACCACGTGTTAGACAATGAGTTTAACACATCAAAAGCTACTCTAAATAGTTATATAATTATCTAAGGTTTAACATTTAAGAAATTAAACAAAGTGTAGAAAATCACTAAAATAACTAAAAAATATGAAACTGTGCAAAGCTGTAATGTGAGGCAAAATGGTGGCCGAAAGACTATGTACTGAAAATAGTTACTTTCACAATTTTACTTTGTACTTTTGTTTTCTTTTGATAAATCTTAATGAATTTGCATTCCCCCATTATCTTGCATAGACTGAAATTTTCAATCTTATCTCCAAATATTTTTTTTGAATTTAAAATGCGCACAATTCAACTGTGATGGAACATGCGAAAAATTTCAGCATTTTGAACTACTTATAAAATGCTGAACATTTAACAAAAAACTATTCTAAAATTTTTTGTGCTGAGTGGGTTTACTCTTCAATCACTCTAGTTTTTCCAATTTAAATATGAATGATGCTCAAATCTAAGTGTGGGGGTGAGGAATCAAGGAACTTGATTAGGGAGCAAAAAATGATGAAATAAAGAATGTGTTTGGCTTCTGTAGGACTTACTAAATGCAATGACTAATAGATGGGGATGACAAAACATATCTCTCTTGAATTGAAAGTAAGAAGCAAATACAAGGATGAAAAAAAATATGTCTCCCAAATTGAATTGAGAAAACAGAGAAAATTAGGATGAAGAAAAATATCTCTTCTGAATTGAACATTCATTATTATTTATAAGAAGAAGCACATATTGCACAAACAAATTCTAAAGCATCGATTCTTAAGTTTTCCAAAATAAGAAAATTTGGAACCACCCTTGGAATATATGAGTCAAGCATCATACATTTAGAAACAAGGAAAATAGAATTATGAAGAGAGAGAGGATGACACTAGCTTGATATTTTTGTATTTCGTGTTCCCCAAATCACTTTATTAAACTATTTTATAAATGATGAAAACATTTCACACTCACCCTTTTGAGTTGTGCAAGTTAAAAAAATCAGAAAACTTCATTTTTTGCTTACTCGAGGATGAACAAGAAATTAAGTGTGGGGGTGTGATAAATCTAATATTCATAGAAAATTAGGTTAATAAAAATAGCACTTTTCTATAAGAAATGTATACTTTGATATGCTTTTTCTCCACACTATTATACGCTGCAATAGACCAAGACAAAAATCTCCACGCTATCATGCGCTGTAACAAACCAGGACAGAGAGCTCTGCGCTACCGCGTGCTGTAGCGGACCAAGACTGAGAGCTTTGTGCTATTGTGCACCACAGTGGTCTCAAGACAAAGACATTGGTGCTACAGCATGCCAAAGCTGAACCAAATAGTGGCCGGGGCACTTCCGTGTGCCACAGCAAAGCAATTGTTGCCCAAACTTAGCAAAAATTTGAAATCATCCCACTGTCGTGTGTCGTAGCAGTCTCAAGTCAGAGAGTATGGAGCTACCACGTGCCGCAATGATACAGAACTTAAAACAGACATGCTACAATGCACTACAGCAGCCCAAAAATAGAGACATAGGCGCTACTGCGCGTCGTAGCGCCTGTTGTAAGAACTACTAGCCAACTACATTCAAAGCAGCATAGGGGAGAGAATTGGGCTAAATTAATTCTCTTACACAGCAAGACATAAATTCCAATAGCTTGAAACTTTCATTACTAAGGAAATAAAGGAATGATCATTAAAGGAAAACATAATTTTCTAAATGAGATTTATTGGTTGAATTAAATCTGAAATAACTGAAAGTTATCTATAAAAAGGAGAATTGAAGACTAAAATAAGGTTTTTGATTTTGGTTAACCAAAGAAATATTATACCACTAGCTTCTGCAAAAGAAAGAGAAGGAGAGTTCCACCCTCCCTCAAGGAAGGAAGAAGGCTGTATTTTGAAAAAGAGAAGATATAATACTAGGCCTTAAGAAGAAGAGCGGTAAATAGGGAAGACAAGTCGACGAGCACAACAGTAGGTCCCTATGTAGTATTAGCTTCTAACTTATTTTCTTTCTTGTAAAAGCCATGCAAAGGCTTTCTAGAAAAGGCATGGGGTCGACTACAGTGAGATCATCACCCCAGTTGTGAATATGACAACCATCAGGGTGGTGCTGAATATTGTTGCAATTGAGAATTTGCATTTGGAGTAAATGGGTATTAACACTGCATTTCTTCATGAAGATCTAGAGGAGGAGCTATACATGCAACAACATGAAAGGTACAAGGCTCAAGAGAAAGAAAACTATAAGCTAGTGTGAAGCTCAAGAAAAGCCTCTTTGGCTTGAAGCATGTGCTAAGACAGTGGTACAAAAGATTTGATAGATTCATGTCAGAATCAAGGTATAAAAGATGCTAGGCGGATCACTATTGTCCTCCCATTTCATTATATTGCTGTATGTGGATGATATGTTGATTATAGGATCAAACATGGAGGAGATAAGGATGTTGAAAGATCTTATGTCAAAGGAGTTTGACATGAAGGACTTGGGGCTAGCCAAGCAAATTCCTGGAATGAGAATCAATAAGGAAAAAAGTGCAGAGAGAATATGTTGAAAGGGTGCATAAAGATTCAACATGGGTGAAGCAAGGCTAGTGGGCACACCCTTAGCAAGTCACTTCAGCTTATCAAAGGACCATATGCTAAAATCATAAGATGAGAAGGAACATATGCTAAAGGTTCCTTATGCTTCAATAGTTGGGAGAATGATGTAAGCGATGATCTGCACAAGACTAGATATTTCCCATGCAGTGGGAGTGGTTAGTAGATTCATGGGAAACCCATGGAAGCACTATTGGGATACGGTCAAGTGAATCCTAAGGTATCTGAAAGGTACAGCAGGCAAAGCTTTATGCTTTGGAAGATCTGACATTATTTTCTAAGATTATGTAGATTCTAAACTTGTAAGAGATGTTGATAACATGAGAAGCACTATAGCTTATGTGTATATATTGGGAAGTGTAGCAGTGAGCTGGATCTCTAGGCTACAAAATATTGTATCACTATCTACCACAGAGGTGAAATATGTTGCCATCACAGAATAAAAGCAAGAAGATGATCTGGTTGATAAGTTTTATGGCAGAATTGAGCAAAGAGGAGGAGGATGTGAAGCTTTACAGTGATAGTATGAGAGATATTCTCCTTGCAAAGAATGCAGCATTTCATGCTAGGACAAAGCACATTCAACTCCATTACCAATTCATCTGGATACTATTGGAAGAAGGATAGTGTAGATTAGAGAAGATCCACACTTCTAAGAATCCAATTGATATGCTTACTAAAGCTATAACATTGGAGAAGCTGAAGCTATGTGCAGTTTCAGTTGGCCTCGATACATGATGAGTGAGCGAGGGTGAGCCATGACAGATGGAAAATATACGTCTACATTTGCACGCAAGTGTACGTGGTCTGAAGTAATAAGTGGAAGTTTTAATTCTGAGATTTATCATTCTCTAGGAATGGTGGTTTTAATACCAAATTATATTTTCTTTCAATAATGTTTAGATGTCGATTTTTGTGATGATTTTTGGTTCCTAGTTTAGCAATACAAATTACCTTAAATTAAAATATGAATTGATCAAAAGGACAGAGTTGAGTTTTCATTGTAATAATTACAAGGGCTTGGTGATATAACTTCATTGTTAAATATATACTTTAAAGCTTTATGCTTAATAAATTCACTGAACACTTTTGGAATTGGAGTTATCTTCCAATTATAATAGGTTCAAGTTTAGTGCACAAAGAGAGCTCTCATTGGGGTTCTTCCTTAGCACATAAGCTTTCATGAGATCATGATATTGTTATTAGACTTGATTCCCTACATCTAGGTTACCAAATAGTATCTTTTATTCCTATTAATCTCACAAACAAGACTTCTATTAACCATGCATCATGCGCTTCACACGTGGTTTAGCTAGATGGGAGGATGTGTTAGGTCGATAGACTATGTCACATCATCCATCGAGTTTTCCAACATCCTCTCATCCCTTCTACTTTGCTGAGCAGTAGAGCAACGTTAAGGGAGAACTTGGTTCACAAGCATCAAATATCTTGGTAGAGCTTTTAAGGAAAGGTGCAAGTGAGCTTGAGAATTTTGTCACATAATTCTTAGCTCTACTTGCACTACCTTCCTTGCTCTTACCCAATTGATGAGCTTGGAATACAAGTTCTTAAAATAAAATAATTTAAATTTTATTCCATCCAAGCATTTATTTCAACATAAATAATAAACATAAGAACATCTTTTCATTCATTCAAACAATTTCATTACAACACCACCATACCCCTTACAATTTATACAACTACATCTCAATGCTCTCCAAATATATTTTAGCCTTCCATTACTAAATAAGAATAAGTACACATACAAAGAAAAGTGAACCTCACCATCAGTTCATAGCAGAAAGAAATCAGAGAAGTTTAGGAAGAAATACTATGAATCACCTGGAGGTTTTCTAAGGTTCTCTTGGACTCCTCCTACACTTTCATATTGACTACTTCGCCCTTTTTCCTTTGTTGTTTCCTTCTCCTTACTGTTCCTGGTCAACCTTCTTCCCCTTGAAGAGATCTCCTTTCTCCTCTTGCTGTAGCTATTCCTTTAGGGGACTTGAATGTCAAAAATCGAAACCCTCTTGAGGTCTGAGATTGACCCTTAAATAGGGAAGCTCTCAGCCCCAAGGCATTAATCATGTGACTCTTCACCTTCCTTAGCTTTAATTCAAAACCTTTAACTGTTTAACCTATTTATTCTATTAGGATTTAGAAAAAATAATGTCTTTTAGTTTTCAAGAGGCTGGGGAAGGCCAAAGGTTGCATTTTGTGGCCTTCCCTATGCTGCATTTATGGCTATTTTTTTGGGAAATTCTGGATCATCCGTTGCGGCGCGCTGTGGCAGCATCATTCCAAACACTGTTCCGCTACAGTGCCCTATGGCAGCAGCCTTCTAAACACTATTTCGTTATGGCGTGATGTGGCAGCAGCGTTCCAAACATTGTTCCTGCATGAAAGTTAGTATATTTTCCTTTGTTCACCGCAGTGTCCGTTATGGTGCGCTACAGCGGATAAACTTTCAAGATAACTATTCCAATAGTTCAGCTATAGTTTTTATGATTAATATAATGTTCCGCTGTGGCACGCTGCGGTGCGCTATAGCGGAAAACGTTCAAAAATACGGATCAATTAGTTCGCATATAGTTTGTGTGAATCATCAGAAATGTCGTCGGGGCGCTGTAGCACGCCGCGGCAATCAAAAGTTTAAAAACACTGTTCAATTAGTTTACATAAAGTTCTTGAAGATAAACTAAATATGTCACCGTGGCACGCTGTGGCGTGCCGCGGCAAGCTGTAGGGGTTTTGTTCTAGGTAAGTGCAAATCCGTATGAGGCATAGTGCGATGTGGCGCGCTTGGAGAGCGCTACAGCTGTTTATTTTACAATAAGGCGGATTTAACACTGTTCAATTAGTCTGCATAAGGTTTTAATTCATCTTCAAGAATTGACGTTGTAGTGCGCTGCAGTGAAATGATTTTTGAAAGTACTGTTCAATTTCTCTTTATATAAATTTAATTTAACTTAGAAAAATAACGCTATGGCGCTCTACGGCGGACTTTCTTCCAGGTCTATAGATTAGCTACTGGGTGAAGAATTTTCAAGAGTCGCCATGGGGTGCTGTGACGCGCCATGGCACGCTGTGGTGGTATTCACCCAGATTTTGTCATTCAGCTCATGCATTCCATTTTTTCTTCATTTTCTGCAAAAGTACAAATTTCCACTCAAAGTATATGGGTATATATGATGAATTGAATGTTTAATCACTACAATTGTGCTATAAATTCTGAATATATCAAGCCACACCACTTTCTTGATAAGAATGGAAGAAGACAACAAAGAATCAAAGTTAGAAGAGGGGGAAGTTTTTCCTAAAGGCCTCCAAGTGAGAGATTGTTGTGCTATGGAGAACATTTAGTTCATCATGGCGATACAAGTGGTGCTTCAGTGAGCCTCCAAGGGGTTCCGAGGTGATTTGGAGAAAGAAGTGAAGTCTAGAAACAACACATGCACTCCAACCGTAGTGCGCCATGGCAATCCCTCACCGAGACCAGCCGCTGCAGCTGCAGTGCGTCATGGCAGTCCCTCACGGAGACGTGGGCACTGCAGCTGTAGTGGTCCCTCATAGAGATGTGGGCACTACCACGCACCATACTGGGTGCCTACCCGATATGCGGGCACTGTGGCACGTTCCAGTGGGTGCCAACACGAGACATGAGCGCTGTCGCACACCGCAGTTCGTGCCAACTCAAGATGCAGGCACTGCCGCACACTGCAGTAGTGCCGGCCCGAGACGCGAGCGCTCCCGTGCACCACAACTGGTGCTCCCATGCACAGCAGCGGGTGCCAACCCGAGACGCGGGCATTCGCGTGCATTGCAGTGGGTGCCAACCTGAGACGTGCGCGCTAACGCCCACTACAGTGGCTCCCTGCCTGAGAGTTGGGCTCTACGGTGCGCCATAGCAGCTAGCAAAAATTTGCTTTAGTCAAGGTTTCTCTCTAAGCAAATTGGAGGGAATTTTGGACCATTCAGGGTCCAAAATTTAGCTGAGTAATTAAGCAAAAAAGTTGGGAGGAGATTACAAGGTTGGCATTTCAGTTCAGAGGATGAGTCTTGCTGTGAGGAGAAGATTCCAAAGTGAAACCCTAAGGAAGCTGTTGTGCAAGATATTCCTTGCACGTTAGAGGAGAGACTCCTGGTGATGGCTGCTTCCTCTCCTTATCATATTAGAGTAAGAGCTAGTGTATTTAAGTTAAGGAGATAACCTTATTGAAACTCTGTAAACTTCAAGTCCTTATAGTGGAATTTCTTATGATGTGGCTCCATAGTTTTTCCTGTTCTTAGGTTTTCTACATAATCTCTAATGTTTGGATGCTTTGTGTGCTGTGATATCTTGCATGTATTTGCTGCAATTTTATTCTTATGGTTTTGTGAATTCAAGTTGCTTAGTAACCATCAAAGTAACCCCGATCCTAAAATCTAAGTACGCACTCTTCCTTAGTCCACTTCTGCTGCAGGATAGTGTGTGCTTAGTGGTTCTCAAGTTTATTTCCAATAAAGCCCACCTTTTTTAGAAACATACCAACTATGTATTTACAACCTCTTCATTTAATGAGTTTAGGTATAATCTTAACTAATACTATTCTGTGGATTAGAATTAGGAGTCATAATTTATTTAGATGAATTTTGCATGATGAAGACTATTGAAATCATTACTGGATCTTGATTTGATTTTTGGCTTTTGATGATTTAAAAAACATATTGATTTGAAAACATTTAGGATGAATTTCATAAGCATAAGCATCAAAAAGCATTGGGAACTATGGGATGCAGCATGCATCATGGATATTAGGATTTCTTGGGGTGCATGAGGCACCAAATACATGATGATAGCATAAATTAGTGGCATAATTAGATGCATATTCAGTGATATACAACATAATTTTATTTCAGCTTTTATTTAGTTTTATTTTATTGAAAATTGACTGAAGTAGAAGTAAGCCTAAGACATAGTATTGCCATAACAGAAACAGGCCATACATGACATTTGAACTGAAAGTTCAACATGTGTCCCTCCTAGGAATCTGCAGAGCAAAGTCCGAGTTGAACTCATAGAATAAGACATGTATCCATCCTAGACATCCACAGAGCTAGGTCCAAGTCTATTCCATAACAAAACTAGAATTGAAGAGGTAGACTAAGCTAAGACATACTATACTAACTGAAAGCACTGAAAGAATTGAATGAATGATATGCTTTTCAAATACTATCTTAGGATATATCTTCCATATCCTAAGTTTACCTATTATGCTCAAGGAACAAGGCTCAATATTCAAGGTATGCAAAGCAAACAAAGTCAAAGTAAGCAAGAGACTCAATCTAGACTTATATGATATCTGTTGTTATCTACTTTTACCCAACTAACTATTCTGAGAAGACACAAGTTTAGGATCTCTAATATCCAGCTATCAAGTATAATCCCAGAATCACGATCTTAATGTTAACATTAGAACTTAACAAGTTCTAATTCATAATCATATGACGACTATAAATATTCATAGTAAATAAATCAGCGACTTAATTGCTATTATTTTCCCTTCTTAACCCAAATCTTGATTAAGTAAATCAAGATTAAGGATTCTAGATCCAAACTCCACTTTGGTGTTCAAATCTTGAACCCAAGGTAATATTCTAATAAGGATCTAGGGTTCACACTTAAAACCCAAATCAAAAAGAAACAAGTTTATAAGCTGAAGGATTCAGAAACTAAGATCTAAATTCAAAGGTCACTCTACTGGTTATAAGATAAAATAATCAATTAAGAACTAAGAATCTAAGATCTATATTCAATCTTTAGGATAATTCTGTTATTCTATAGATTGAATCTATCCTACACCCATAATGAAGGTTTCAAAAGGGTTAAATAGTTAATCAAGTAAGGAACTCCAAATGAAGATAATTTAATCCAATTAGAAGATCTAAAGTCTAAAGTCTAAGATCTGAGATCTAAGATCTGAAGTTCTAATCACTTAGATCTAAACTAGTAAGTCTAAGTTTATGGTTCTTTAGAGCTTTTGCTTATGCTTTCATTGAGACTATAATTCATGAAAAAGCTTTGGTAGGATAGCTAGGATTAGAAACTTTAACATTAATATTAATTTAAGCTAAGTCTTTCATAAAGGGTGTTAAGATCACTTAAGATCTTAAGAGCTTACTAATTAATTTTAAGGTTTAATACTAGGATTCATTCAAGAAATGATACCACTTAGCAATTGATATTAATACATTACATTACTGATTATTATTACTTTAAATGAGAATTCTAAGGTTTAAGGGTACTTAAGCACATTTTGGTCAAAATGACCAAAATACCCTTGTTAAGACTAAAAAAATGGGATTTTAATATTTACTCATCCAAATTGATCCAAGCCTATTTTAATGAGTTCCATATTAGTTAATGAAGCAGGATGCACACTTATCTTAGGTTTTGGTAACCTAATTAGCCTAATTAGCACTAATCACATTTTTAAGCCAATTAAGATGATTAAGGAAATTTGGGCATACTAGAATGATCCAAACATATTTAAAGGCTCTACTATACTTAATGAAGTATTAAAAACTAAATTTACTAAAAATAAAGGTTAATCTAAAGCTTAATTCACTAATCTCAAATTAGGGTAATTAAGGGGTGATTAGCAAAATTAAATATCTTAAAATACTTTTCATGGTCTACATAGGTTCTATATGGTCTCATGAGCAATCAAAGACCTTAATCAACATTTTTGCATAATTAATAATTTATTATGATTTAACTAAAAATAGAGAAAGATTGGGTAATTACTTAAGATCTAACCATTAGATCTTTCACTTTATTTTATATTATTATTCCTTACATTTTTATTAATTAAAATGGTATATTAGATCATACCATTTGGATAAGTATTTATTAAATTATTTCATTAATACATTTGGAATGTTTATTTAAATTGGAATCATAGGGTTTTTAATTAAACTTATTTAACCTTTATTTTTCAGAAGGAAAATAATTCCTAAATGAATTAATTTACCCGGCCCGGATATCAAACCACGTGCGTCAGAGCGGGGCCCGGCTAGGCGGGCACTGTCGTACCGCGTGGGCCTGGGCTGGCCTGGCCCGATGTGCTGGTAGCATTGTGTAACAACCCTAGTTGTTACCCTAGCTAAATTCAGATTAATTAAGTCAAACTAAGTTCTAATTTTGATTTCATTAGACTCAATGAGTCATTTAAACTTAACCCTAGAAGTTTGAAATCAATCGGAGCTAAATTGAGAAGTCTTGTATTTTTGCCTATTTTTGGAACCCTAGAAAATACCTAAATTAAATTGATCACAAAATTAAAATCTAATTTCATTTTTGAATTTCTCATACCTCAATTAGCTAAGGGTAAAAATTTGAGAATTTTTGGAAATCAATTTGTCCTAAATTGGATTTAATGCTTTAATAGGAATTAAGTAATTTAATAAATAAATTATAATTAATTTAAATTTAATTTATTTATATTTTTATAATTCGGGATTTGCTGTCGGGACCGCAACAGATTCGTTGCGGGTCCCGACAGCGGCGCATCAAATCGCGCTAATAGATGCCCTAGCACGAATCATAGCGCGCCTAATCCTACAGTGCGATCTACCCAACTTCATGATTTAATCATAGGCATCGAATCCATCCCACACATCTAACAGCTATCATCTATTCCGCCTAAGTAATGCATCAGTGCCATCTGAGACCAACGACCAATCCATCAGACGACCGGCACGAGTCCGAGTGCTGTGGATCATCTCCCTCGTCTCGCCCCGTCTGCGTCTGGTCCCCTCCCCCCCAATAACCAGGATCCTTCCAGCCCTCGTGGCAATACGAGAAATGACCTGTTCTCCCTCTTTTACCTTTGGCATGACCTTCTCCTGGTAGTAGCTTCCCGGAATTACCCCTAACCGTTAGGCCGAGCCTTTCCTTCATCCTGAGCCATGCCATGATTCTTGAGCTCTGGAATCCACCCCCCAGTGCTCCCTTAGACCTATAAATACCCCCAAGACCTCACAGTGAGTTCCTTTACTCACTATGAATCCTCAATTGCCCAGCCGAAGTCCTCTGGAGCTCCCCGTCATCTCGGCGAATCTCGACACCTCAGGAGTTGCGAACCACTGATAGAGGGTGCGTGCCTGGTGTTCAGACCCCCTTCTAGGTCGCTGCGATCCACTAGAAGCTCCAGCTACTCCTAATTTCCCCCTGTCGAGCATGCAACCCCATCTTCAGGTACAACATTCTCCACTAAATTTCATATATTCAGTTTTCCATTCTGCCTCTGGTTTGAGCTGCTGGATGTCGTCTAGCTAGCCTTAACCACTTCAGTAACAAATGTGATTGTCCTTAGGGTCTGGGCTAGCCTACCGTGATCAATCGGTTGTCTGGTTTGCACCACGAGCCTATATCCGAGCTCGAGTAAGGATCCAACGATCCAGGGCACTCCAAGGCTCGTGGCCAAAGGGCTTCGATCTGCCTCACCACCAGGATGGAGTAAGGATCGTGCTCTGGCAAAATGGTTGCTTCTATGAGAAGAATTTCTCGCTCATAGGAAACCCTAATGCTCTTCCCATTATATGTTTCAGGCGAGTAGCACCCCGGTGATCCGGTGCATCCCAGATGGGGGTTTATAGTCCAATCGACACGTCTCGACTCCAGGAATGTGTAGGGATCGAGTTGAGCCGCCGCCATCATCTAGTTCTTGAGAATTTTAGCACGGCAGTTTCCTTAGGTTAGAGCCATCGGGAGGTAGAAGACGAAGTCACGGGTCAGGTCGACCCATGAACCGTGCCTTTCTGATTTTGGACTGACAAAAATAAAAAGACTTTCTAAATTAATTTCCTTCAGGAAATTAATTCAGAAAATTAAACCAAAAGTTTTTATTTAAATAAATATACATAATGAATTATTTAAATAACTTTGGCCATACTTAACCAAATTGTATGATCCAATATACTATTTAAATTAGAAAAATACAAGGAACATGAATGTGAAATAAAATCACAGATCCAATGGTTGGATTTAAATTAATTGCCCAATCCTTTTCTATTTGTATTTAAATCATGATAAATTTAATTAATGTCCAAAAATGTTGATTAAGGTCTCTGATTTGCTCATGAGACCCTAAAGAACCTAGGTAGACCATTAAAAGCAATTTAGGATCTTTAATTTTATTAATCACTCCTTAATTACCTTAAAATGAGATTAGTGAATTAAACCCTAATTTAGCCTCTAATTTTGGGGAACTAAGCTCCTAATGCCTTATTAAGGATAATAGAACCTATAAATGCCAATGGATCACTCTAGAATGCCCTAACTTTCTTAATCACCTCAATTTGCCTTAAATTATGATTAGTGCTAATTAGGCTAATTAGGTTACCAAAACCTAGGATAAGTGTTTATTCCATTTCCTTCATCAACAGGGAACTCATTAAAATAGATTTGAATCAACTTGGATAATTAAATCCTAAAATCCCATTTTTAGCCTTAAGAGGGGTATTTTGGTCATTTTGTCCAAAATGTGTTTAAACACCCCTTGAACCTTGAAAATTCAGTAAAATACCTCTAGATAGATTATTTGCACCTTTCTGAAGTTTGATGTTTTTAATATTGATATTAAGTAAAGAAATCTTGAATTAGTCTTATTATGATTTTGGTACCCTAAATGCCCTTAAGACCCCCCTTCTTAAGAACTAAGCTTAATTATCTTAAAGTGTTAGATCCTTGGTTTAATAGCTTAATTAAGTTGATCCATAAACTTGAGTTCTATAAGAAATGCTCTTGTAAAATTCTAAGTCTAAACTAAGCTTAAGTCTAAAGTGATCAAGTATTAGATCTTAGATCTTAAATCTTAGACTTTAGATCTTCTAATTAGACTGAATTCCTCTCCTTTGGAATTCCCTTACTTGATTTAATTACTTAAATCTTTTGAAACCTTCCATGTGGCTATAGGTTGATTAAATTTATAGGATGATGTAATTATCCTAATGATTTAATATAGATCTTAGATTTTAGTTCTTGATTGATTATTTTATCTTATAACCAATATAGTAACCTTTCACTAAAATCATGATTTCTGAATCTCTCAGCTTATAAGATTCCTTATCTTTAATTTGGGTTTTAAAGTGTGAACCCTAGATCCCTTCAAGTATACTATCTTGGATTCAGGATTTGAACACCAAGTGGAGTTTTGATCCAAAATCCTTAAGTCTTGATTTATTTAATCAATATTTGGGTTAAGAGAGGAAAATAATAATAATTAGGTCATTAATTTATTTACTTTAACTTCTTGTAGTCATCATATGATTATGAATTAGAACTTGTTAAGTTCTAATGTTAACATTTAGGTTGTAAAATCTGAGATCTTACTTGATAGCTGAATATTGGAGATCCTAAATTATATCTTCTCAGAATAGTTAGATTTGGATAAAGTAGACAACAACGGATATCACATGAGTCTAGATTAAGTCTCTTGCTTACTTTGACTTTGATTGCTTCGCACACCTTGAATATTGAGCCTTGTTCCTTGAGCATAATAGGTAAACTTAGGATATGGAGAATACATGCTAAGTTAGTATTTGAAAAGCATATCATTCATTTAGTTCTTTTAGTGCTTTTAGTTAGTAGAGCATGTCCTAGCATAGTCTGCCTCTTTAGTTCTAGTTTTGTTATAGAATAGACTCGGACATAGCTCTACAGATGCCTAGGATGGATACATGTCTTATTTAATAAGTTCAACTTGGACCTAGCTCTGTGGATGCCTAGGATGGATACATGTTGAACTTTCAGTTCAGAGGCACTGTATGGCCTATTCTGTTATGGCAGCACTATGTCTTAGTGTAACAGCTCAAACTCTTAAGCATCAAGGTATTGTCCACTTTGTCCTGAAAGAACTCACGGTTTTACCCTCAGAAGATAACTTCCTAGCAAGTCACCCATCCTGGGAGTGCTCCCACATTAGCACACTTAACTTTGGAGTTCTTATCAAAAACTCTACTGTTATCTGAAAAGGTATCTTGATATTTAAGAGTTTCACTTATTACTACTTAAGTGGGTCATCACAATCTCCCCAACTTAAGTAACTAATGTCCTCGTCAGTATCCACACACAGATCCAAGAACCATCCATTGGGTAGATATGACTAGAGGTGACCCCTACAGGCCCAAGGGGTACCCACAATCATGTAGCACCTTAACTATCATGGGTTCAAGAGGCTGCTCACATGAAGTGGTACTTTGCCCTGTATGGCACTTAGCTCCTATCTGACACCCTATGGTTTGCTCTGATACCATTTGAAACAGCTCAAACTCTTAAGCACAAAGCTATGGTCCACTTTGTCCTAAAAGGACTCACGGTTTTGCCCTCAGAAGATAACTTCCCAGCAAGTCACCCATCCTGGGAGTGCTCCCACATGAGCACGCTTAACTTTGGATTTCTTATTATGAACTCCACCGTTATCTGAAAAGGCGCCTCGATATTTAAGAGTTTTACTTTTTACTACTTAAGTGGGTCATCACACTTAGGCTTACTGCTACTTTAGTTCAGTTGTCAGTATTTATTTTGCTTTGCCATATGCTTCAGTGGCCTTTCTTTTAGTGCTTGACTTACTTTGTCATATGTCTCAGTGGCTTTACTTTAGCTCATTCATGTACTCAGTTTACTTTTGCCACATGTCTCAGCGGCCTTTTACATATTAAATCTGCATACTTGTATATATGCTCTTATTGATTAGTATTAAAATATTGGCATATTTAGGATGCTAGAATTGTATGTCTATTTCAGCACTTATGTTGTTTATATACTCAGCATGTCTCCATGTGATCATAAGCATGTTAGGATCAAATATATTTCAGTAGTTGTAGTTACTTTAGCTCTTAGCTTCACCTTGTATAGTTTCATGTCTTGTATGCTATTTCTACATACTTGTTGACTAGCTATAAATAATGAGTTTATAGCTACCCCATTCCTTGTAGATTGTGGCACCTTTTTAATGCTTGCATGTTTAAACCTTTAAATGTGATATCTTAAATATTCAGTTCGCTTAAATAGCCTAAATTATACTTAGACAATTGTCTAACTATAACATTTTTCTTTGGTTGGCTGGGGCCCTGGCATTTGTGATACTGACAAATGTCAGATTCACAGTTGTTTATTAGCAGTGCTGCAGGAGAGGAGCCGGTGCAGGAGGAGGATCTTCCTACTACTACTTAGATAGATTTTCTCTTTTTGCAGTGAGATTAAGAGATCATTATTTTTATTTAATTTAGTTGTAATAATTAAGCTCTGGAAGTATTTACTTTCTTTACTTGAGCTGAGTTACTACTTTCTTTTCTTCTTTTATACTATGTTATGCCTGTGGATGTTACATTATATTTTCTGCTTCTGCTACTTTGATATGTATTGATGTATATTTATAGTTCAGCTAGGTGACAAGCTCTTGGCTTAAGGCGAGTTTGGTCCTACCCGACTCTACTTGAGTTGGGGATTTGCCACAGAGTGGAGCACCATACTCCCCGCAATTATGATAATATAGGTACTAGCATAGATGCGGGAAAGTACGGAGCCCCACAGTTGGTATCAGAGAACACCATAAGGTGTCAGAATGGGATCCATGATTCTTTTCTACCTAATGGATCGTTCTTCTAAAGTGCAAACATCTAAACATAACATCCATAGCATAGTATTGTCAGTAACTCTTTGAAAAAAATTGTAGAATGAAAATACTCGTATCCTAAAAATCTCGTTATCTCTAGTTTAACAAGACTTAGTAAATTCTCCTCCTAGAGTCAAATGGATTCTGGAGAGTATGACATGGACTACTATCTGTATGCCTTCAATTTGGCATGGAACTGTAGTTTCAAATGGAGATAAGAAAGTAACTGGCAGATTGAAGGAGTTTCAACAAGAGGGAACTTAGTCTTGGACAAACTTCTACATCAAGCAGTGTACCAAGGGCTTGACTTTCCTATATACACCAAGGAGTGGTTGAGCCGAGTGGAGTTAGTCCTGATACATATAGAGTGTCCTGAGTCACTCTACGTGGACATTGTGACGGATCTAATGCTAGATTATGCAGGAGTCTGGCGGTACGACACCATTGGAAAGCTCGAAAGGAAGCGTAAGAGAAAGCGTCAAGAAGTGACTTTTGAGGACTTTTGTGTGGCCTTTAGGGCTGAGTATATAAAGGATGTTTGAGTGTTAGTTAGAACAATTGTCATCTTTTGACTTACATGATTCTAGTAGAGTTATGCTTTTTGGCATTTTCTAAATCTTATGTAAACCCTTATTTCAGCAAGTAATGAAAATTTTTGATATCTATCACAACTATAAATGACTCTCTTCCTTTGAGTAATTCTGAAATATGGTTTGCATTGTTTAATTAGAATGAATCTTGGATCACCACCTATTGTCACTCCTATCAAGAATACTGTCACATCCAGTAATTCTACCGATGAAGTGGCACATATGTGGGCAATGGTAGCAACCCTGCTAGAAAACCAAGCCTAACAAACGATAGTCATGCAAAAGATGCTGAATGATCATTCCATTCCAATGGTTGTTGCTGTTCCTGCTGTCTTTGTTCTGCAATATACATTCCCTTCTCATCACTCAATGGATAGTCTTCTCCATAATTTCTTAAGACTGAGGCCTTCCACCTCCGGTGGAAACCTATCGCCAATGGACACATCCGACTGGCTGAAAGCAGTAGAAAAGGATCTTATTAGTCTAAAAATCCCAAACTCCGAAGTTGTCAATCTCACTACTCACCTATTTCATGCTGAAGCTAAATATTGGTGGGAGGAGGTCAGGAATACCAAGTTCGTTGACTATGAGTTGGAGGATATCCCTTGGGACAAGTTCGTTGAAGCGTTCAAAACTGAATTCATTCCCTCGTCTGCACAAAACATCATTGTAGACACTATTATAAGGTTGACTCAAGGGAGTCATTCCGTTGCTGACTACGAAAGGAAATTTTGTAGGTTGATTCACTTTGCTCCAGAAGTTACTCATTCTGAACCAGCTAAGTGCCACTACTTTCTCAGTGGACTCTGAGATTCACTGAAGGATCAAATTGTTCCACTTTGCCTAACTAGCTTCTTTGAGCTAGTGGAGACAGCTAAGGTGATCGAGCATCATCAATCTAAAAAGGATCTCAAGCGGAAGGCGTAATCAACATCTAACCAGCATGAATCCTTCAAGAGGCATAGGCCTAAGTCTACAAAAATCTATCAATTGGAAGCTGCACTGACGGCTGAGCCCATTCAAGACTGTTATAGGCCTCATCCATATGGCAAGTGTTATCACTTCGGCCATAGGTGCTACAATTGTGGATGACCAGGACAAAGGTTCTATCACTGTACCCATACAAAAATAGTGGATGGAGTTCCAATGAAGCCATATCAAAAGAACGATGTGCTCAGAGCTACTCCACTGAACAGGAAGGAGCCAAATTTGGCCATAATACCAGCCCCTGCACCTGGAGCTACTCCAGAGCAACCATCTGCCCCAAAGTCCCAGAATAATCCCAGGAGGCAAGTAAACATCCGTCCTACCGGTCTTACGCGAGTTTATGCTTTAACACCTCTTGAAGCTGCAGAGGACAACAATGTGGTCTCAGGTACATTTTTTGAACTTCTCCTTTGTTAAATTGATTCTTGTACCTTAATTATTACAATTTTTAATGCAATTTGTATGAATAAATTAGGCACACTTTACTTTAAAGACTAGCCCTGCAATGTGTTATTTGGCACTGGTGCTAGTCATTCATTTATTTCTGAATGATTTGCCAACATCCTTAAACCACAACTATACAACTTAGCAAAATCCTTAAGTGTTGGACTTCCATCTGGAGCCCAACTAAGTGCCAATAAGTTTTTTAACATCAAAATTCCATAAAATAGTCAGGAGTTTAACTCCAAATTGATCATCCTGCCATTAGTAAACTTTGATATTATCCTTGGAATGAACTGGCTCAGTGACAATAATGCTGTGATAAATTTTTTGAAAAATAAAGTCACTCTCCATTCCCAGGGCAAGTTTGAGACTTTTATAGGAAAAACTAGTACACAGTTATTGTTAATAAATGCTATCAAAGTTGAGAAATTGATCAGTAAAGGTTGTGATGCTTTTCTGGTCACCATGATGGGAGAAGCAAATGAAAGTATACCTCTCTCTGATTGTAAAGTAGTTAAGGAATTTGCCGACATATTCCCAGAATATCTGCCTGGTGTACCTCCTTCCAGAGAAGTTGAGTTCTCTATTGAATTAGCTCTGGGTACCCAGCCTATATCTAAAGCACCATATAGAATGGTGCCTAAGGAACTTCAATAACTCAACAAACAGTTGCAAGAGCTCTTGAATAAAGGCTTTAATAGGCCGAGTATGTCTCCTTGGGGAGCGCCCGTTCTATTTGTAAGGAAATTGATGGATCTATGCGAATGTGCATAGATTATTGTGAACTAAATAAAGACACCATATAGAATAAGTACACACCCATTACCTAGAATTGATGATTTACTTAACCAGTTATCTGGAGCTGTCATATTCTTTAAGATTGACTTAAGGTTTGAATATCATCAATTGCGAGTAAGAGAAGATGATGTAAGAAAGACTGCTTTCTGTACTCATTAAGGTCTTTTTGAATTCCTAGTAATGTCCTTCAGACTCTCTAATGCACCATCAATCTTCATGAATTTGATGCAGCAAGTTCTGAACCATACTTGGACTAGTTTGTGATTGTCTTTATCGATGACATCCTCATTTACTCTCATACCTTAAAAGATCATGAAGAACATCTGAGGTTAGTATTAGAAACTCTACGTGAACATCAGTTGTATGCTAAGTTCTCCAAGTGTGAGTTTTGTCTTAAGTCCATTGCATTCTTGGGGCATGTAGTCGATGCCCAGGGTATTCGTGTAGATCAAAACAAAGTAAGCATTATCCAAAACTGGATGCAGCCTAAGTCAGTCACAGATATTAGAAGTTTCTTGGAATTAGCTGGATATTGCAAAAACTTTGTTAAAGGCTTTTCCCAGATCTCTTCACCTTTGACTAAGTTGACCCAGAAAGTCGTTCCATTTATTTGGAGCCCAAAATGTGAGAAAGCATTTTAAACCTTGAAGGACGCAATATCTACAGCTCCAGTTCTTGTCGTGCCTAAAGAAGGCTTGGACTATCAGGTATACACTGATGCCTCTTGAATTGGTCTAGGTTGTGTGTTAATGTAAGAGGGTAAGGTAATCGCTTACGCCTCTAAACAGTTAAAGCCCCGCGAGAGAAATTATCCAGTTCATGATCTTGAACTTGTCGTTGTGATCTTTGCCTTAACAATATGGCGTCACTATTTATATGGAGTTCAGTGTTTGATTTTCATTGATCATCAAAGCCTGAAGTATATCTTCACTAAAAGAGAACTAACTTGTCATCAAATAAGATGGTTAGAACTCATCAGCGATTATGATCTCAATATTTAGTATCACCCTGGAAAAGTAAATGTTGTGGCTGATGCTCTTAGCCATCGTACTCCTTTATCTTTCATGATCGCCTCCAGTTCTTTAGAATAAGAATTTTGTAAGTTTGAAATTTCTCCAGTCAGTGGCAATATGCTAAGTTCTATCTAGCAAATACAATGTGGAGCCAACATTCCACAAAAATGTCTCTATCTCACAAACTAAAGATAACAATTATCTAAAATTCAAAGCAAATATTGAAGGTGGTCGTTGTCATGAGTTGCAAATGCGCAACGGCGTAATTTATCAAAATAATCATTTGTGGATTCCTAAATCCATGCATCATGAAGTGTTAATTGAAGGCCATAATTTGGGGTATCATATTCACCCAGGCAGTACTAAGATATATGAGGATCTAAAGCAATCATTTTGGTGGCCCGGTATGAGAAGGGATGTAGCTGATTTTGTGGCTAAGTGTCATGCCTGTAATCTAGTAAAAGTCGAACACCAAAGACCTGGTGGTCTTCTGCATCCAATAGAAATTCCCAAATGGAAATGGTTCAACATATCTATGGATTTCGTTGTGGGATTGCCTCGGGCAAAATCCGGTGCCGATGCAATCTGGGTTATAATAGACCGCTTAACTAAATCAGTGCACTTTCTTCCTATCCACCAGACTGACTCAGTAGAGAAGCTAGCAAAGCTCTATATCAAAGAAATTATCAGACTGCATGGGATTCCGAAATCAATTATATCCGACAGAGATAGCAGATTTACTTCTAAGTTTTGGCAAGTTGTGCATCAAGATCTGGGTACTACTCTAGCCATGAGTATAGCTTTTCATATTCAAACGAATGGTCAGACTAAAAGAGTGAATCAAGTTTTGGAAGATTTGCTTAGGCTGTGTGTTCTTGATTTTATTGATTCCTGGGAAGATCATATTTTGTTAGTGGAGTTTGCCTACAATAATAATTTCCAAGCCAATATTAAAATTGCTCTGTATGAGGCACTATATGGTAGAAAATGCAATACTTTGCTAGCTTGGTCAGAAACAGGAAGTGTTTAACTTTTTGGTTCAGAGTTAGTTGAAGAAACTAACAAGAAGATCCTATTATTTTAGTAGAGAATTAGTTCAGCTCAAGGTTGTCAGAGCAAGTATCATGATGCTCATCATCATCTCCTAGAATTCAATATTGGAGATTCCTCTTATTTAAAAGTCAGTCCAATGAAGGGTGTCTACAGATTTGGCGTAGCAGGGAAACTCAATCCCCGCTATGTTGGACCCTTTGAGGTTTTGGCCAAAGTATGATCATCTGCCTACCGATTAAATCTTCCTGATGACTTTGCCGCCATCCATAACGTGTTTCACGTATCGTCATTAAGAAGATGTCTCAGAGACCCTTCTCATCCCGTCCAACGTCCAACAGTAGAGATTCAACCTGACCTTTCTTATGCTGAGGAACTAGTCAAGGTCTTAGCTCGTGATCAAAACCAGCTAAGAACCCTTCAATTATGATGATTAACGTCTAGTGGAAGAATTAATCTTTAGAAGAATCTACTTGGGAGAAAGAAATGGATATGTGCAATAAATATCCAAAGTTCTTTGCAAGCCCAGGTACAATTCTTTTTTTATTATCCATCCTATTTAAATTTCAGTCCTTGTAGTACTTTCTTCACTAAGTGAAGTCAGGGACGACATCGTTCTTAAGTGGGGAAGTCAGTAACAACCCTAGTTGTTACCCTAGCTAAATTCAGATTAATTAAGCCAAACTAA
This sequence comes from Gastrodia elata, assembly GCA_016760335.1. Classification (NCBI taxonomy): domain Eukaryota; kingdom Viridiplantae; phylum Streptophyta; class Magnoliopsida; order Asparagales; family Orchidaceae; genus Gastrodia; species Gastrodia elata. Next base: position 77,580,446 of record CM028669.1, on the reverse strand, counting down.
GTTCTAGTTTTGATTCCATTAAACTCAATGAGTCATTTAAACTTAACCCTAGAAGTTTGAAATCAGTAGGAGCTAAATTGAGAAGTCTAGTATTTTTGCTTATTTTTGGAGCCCTAGAAAATACCTAAATTAAAATGATCTCCAAATTAAAATCTGATTTCATTTTTGAATTCCTCATACCTCAATTAGCTAAGGGTGAAAACTTGAGAATTTTTGGAAATCAAATAGTCCTAAATTGGATTTAATGATCTAATAGGAATTAAGTAATTTAATAAATAAATTATAATTAATTTTAATTTAATTTATTATATTTTTATAATCCAAGATTTGTTGTCGGGACCGCGGTAGATCCGCTGCGGGTCCCGACAGCAGCGCATCAAACCACGCCAATAGATGCCTTAGCACGAATTGTAGCGCGCCTAATCCTACGGCGCGATCTACCCCACTCCGTAATTTAATCATAGGCACCAGATCCATCGCACGCATCTGACGGCTATCATCCATTTTGCCTAAGTAATGCATCAGTGCCATCCGAGACCAACGGCCAATCCATCAGACGGCGAGCACGAGTTTGAGCGCAGTGGATCGTCTCCCTCATCTCGCCCCGTCTGCGTCTGGTCCCCCCAATAACCTGGATCCTTTTAGCCCCCGTGGCAATACGAGAAATGACCCATTCTCCCTCTTTTACCCTCGGTGTGACCTCCTGCCAGTAGTAGCTTCCCAGAATTTCCCCTAACTATTAGGTCGAGCCTTTCCTTCGGCCCAAGCCATGCCATGATTCCTGAGCTCTGGAATCTACCCCCCAGTGCTCCCTTAGCCCTATAAATACCCCCAAGACCTCACAGTGAGTTCCTTTACTCACTGTGAATCCTCAATTGCCCAGTCGCAATCCTCTGGAGCTCCCCGTCATCTCGGTGAATCTCGACACCTCAGGAGCTGCGAACCACCGATAGAGGGTGCGTGTCTGGTGTTCAGACCCCCTGCTAGGTCGCTGAGATCCTCTGGAAGCTCTAGCTACTCCTAATTTTCCTCGGTCATGCCCGCAACCCAATCTTTAGGTACAGCATTCTCCACTAAATTCCAAAGATTTAGTTTTCCATTCTGCCTCTAGTTTGAGCCTCTAGATGTCGTCTAACTAGCCTTAGCCACTTAGGTAACCAATGTGATTGTCCTTAGGGTCTGGGCTAGCCTACCATGATCGATCGGTGGTCTAGTTTGTGCAGCAAGCCCATATCTGAGCTCGAGTAAGGATCCAACAATCCAAGGCACCCCAAGGCTCGTGGCCAGAGGGCTTCGATCCACCTCACCACCAGGATGGTGTAAGGATCGAGCTCTGGCCAAATGGTTGCTTCTGTGAGGGGAATTTCTCTCTCACAGGAAACCTTAATGCTCTTCCCTTAATAGGTTTCGGGCGAGTAGCACCCCAGCGATCCGGTGCATCACAAACGGGGGTTCATAGTCCAATCAACGCGCCTCGACTCCAAGAACGTGTAGGGATCAAGTTGAGCTGCCGCCATCGTCTAGGTCTCGAGAATTTTGGCGCAGAAATTTCCTTAGGTCGGAGCCGTCGGGAGGTAGAAGACGAAGTCACGGGTCGGGCCGACCCGTGACCTGCGCCTTTTTGATTTTAGGCCGACAGAAATAAAAATGAATTTCTAAATTAATTTCATTAAGGCAATTAATTCAAAAAATCAAACATAAAGTTTTTATTTAAATAAACATACAGAATGAATTATTTAAATAACTTTGGCTATACTTAACCAAATAGTATGATCCAATATACTATTTAAATCAAAAAAATGTAAGGAACATGAATATGAAATAAAATCACAGATCCAATGGTTGGATTTAAATTAATTGCCCAATCCTTTTCTGTTTGTATTTAAATCATGATAAATTTAATTAATGTCCAAAAATGTTGATTAAGGTCTCTGATTTGCTCATGAGACCCTAAAGAACCTAGGTAGACCATTAAAAGTAATTTAAGTTCTTTAATTTTATTAATCACTCCTTAATTACCCTAAAATGAGATTAGTAAATTAAACCCTAATTTAACCTCTAATTTTGGGGAACTAAGCTCCTAATGCCTTATTAAGGAAAGTAGAACCTATAAATGCTAATGGATCACTCTATAATGCCCTAACTTTCTTAATCACCTCAATTGGCCTTAAATTGTGATTAGTGCTAATTAGGCTAATTATGTTACCAAAACCTAAGATAAGTGTTTATTCCATTTTCTTCATAAATAGGGGACTCATTCAAATAGATTTGAATTACTTGGATAATTAAATCCTAAAATCCCATTTTTAGCCTTAAGAGGGTATTTTGGTCATTTTGACCAAAATGTGTTTAAGCACCCCTTGAACCTTGAAAATTCAATAAAATACCTCTAGATAAATTATTTGCACCTTTCTGAAGTCTTATGTTATTAGTATTGATATTAATTAAGGAAATCTTAAATTCGTCTTATTAAGATATTAGTACCCTAAATGTCCTTAAGACCCTCCTTCTTAAGAACTAAGCTTAATTATTTTAAAGTGCAAGATCCTTAGTTTAATAGCTTAATTAAGTTGATCCATAAGCTTGAGTTCTAAAAGAAATACTCTTGTAAAATTCTAAGTCTAAACTTAGCTTAAGTCTAAAGTGATCAAGTATTAGATCTTAGATCTTAGATCTTAGACTTTAGATCTTCTAATTGGACTGAATTCCTCTCCTTTGGAATTCCCTTACTTGATTTAATTATTTAAATCTTTTGAAACCTTCCATGTGGGTATAGGTTGATTAAATTAATAAGATGATGTAATTATCCTAAAGATTTAATATAGATCTAGATTCTTAGTTCTTGATTGATTATTTTATCTTATAACCAGTATAGTGAACCCTAGATCCCTTCAAGTATACTATCTTGGATTTAGGATTTGAACACCAAGTGGAGTTTGGATCCAAAATCCTTAAGTCTTGATTTATTTAATCAAGATTTGGGTTAAGAGAGGAAAATAATAATAATTAGATCATTAATTTATTTACTTTAACTTCTTATAGTCATCATATGATTATGATTTAGGACTTGTTAAGTTCTAATGTTAACATTAAGGTCATAAAATCTGAGATCTCACTCGGTAGCTGGATATTGGAGATCCTACACTTATATCTTCTCAGAATAGTTAGATTTGGATAAAGTAGACAATAATGAATATCACATGAGTCTAGATTGAGTCTCTTGCTTACTTAAACTTTGATTGCTTTGCACACCTTGAATATTGAGCCTTGTTACTTGAGCATAATAGGTAAACTTAGGATATGGAGGATACATCCTAAGTTAGTATTTGAAAAGCATAGAATTCGTTCAGTTCTTTCAGTGCTTTCAGTTAGTAGAGCATGTCCTAGCATAGGCTGCCTCTTCAATTCTACTTTTATGATAGAATAGACTCAGACCTAGCTCGACGGATGTCTATGATGGATACATGTCTTATTCTATAAGTTCAACTCAGACCTAGCTCTGCGGATGCCTAGGATGGATACATGTTGAACTTTCAGTTCAGAGGCCCTGTATGGCCTGTTCTGTTATGCCAGCACTATGTCTTAGGCTTACTACTACTTTAGTTCAGTTGTCAGTGTTTGCTTTGCTTTGATAAATGCTTTAGTGGCCTTTCTTTTATTGCTTGACTTGCTTTGCCACATGTCTCAATATCTTTACTTTAGCTCATTCATGTACTCAGTTTACTTTTGCCACATGTCTCGGTGGCCTTTTTCATATTAAATCTGCATACTTGTATATACGCTCTTATTGATTAAAATTAAAATATTGGCATGTTTAGGATGCTAGAATTGTATGTCTATTTTAGCACTTGTGTTCTTTATATACTTAGTATGTCTCCATGTGATCATAAGCATGTTTGGATCAGATTTATTTCAGTAGTTGCAGTTACTTTTGCTTTTAGCTTCACCTTGTATAGTTTCATGTCTTGTATGTTATTTTTACATACTTGTTGACTAGCTATAAATAATTAGTTTATAGCTATCCCGTTTCTTATAGCTTGTGGCACCTTTTTGATATTTGCATGTTTAAAACCTTTAAATGTGATATCTTAAATATTCAGTTCACTTAAATAGCCTAAATTGTACTTAGACATATATCTAACGGTAACCTTTTTCTTTTGTTGGCTGGGGACCTAGCATTTGTGATACCGACAAATGTCAGATTCGGAGTTATTTGTTAGCAGTGCTGCGGGAGAGGAACCGGTGCTGGAGGAGGATCTTCCTACTGCTGCTTAGATAGATTTTCTCTTTTTGCAGTGAGATTGAGATATCATTATTTTCATTTAATTCAGTTGTAATAATTAAACTCTGGATATATTTACTTTCTGCACTTGAGCTGAGTTACTACTTTCTTTTCTTCTTTTATACCATGTTATGTATGTGGATGTTTACATTCTATTTTCTGCTTCCACTACTTTGATATGTATTAATGTATGTTTATAGTTCAGCTAGGTGACAAGTCCTTATCATAAGGCGAGCTGGGTCCTACCTGACTCTACTTGAGTTGGGGATTTTCCATGGAGTGGAGCACCGTACTCCCCGCGATTATGCTAATATCAGTACTAGCTTAGCTGCGGGAAAGTACGGGGCCCCACACATCATCCCTGATACCCCCTTCGCAGACAGCTGCAGGGAGGGTACCTTGGACCTCAAAAATTATTGCTGATAGACCACGCCATGACCAGCATTTAATCACCACACCTTCAAGAAGTATAGGCGCATCGATTGAACTTATAAGCCCTATCTGGGATATATTAGAATGCTGGGTGGCCACTCCACTGAAACTTCCAATTTCAGACTATTAGGGTTCACTGTGAGGTGATAATTCTCCTCGCAGAAGCCACTAAATAGATGGGGCTCGATCCCTACACTATCAGTGAGGTGAGCTAAGTCAAACCCCCAAGGTTTCATAACCTGGGGTACAGCTGATCGTTGGGTTCTTACTCGGACTCAGCCATGGCTCGGTCGCTAGCTCGATCGATAGATACGATCGATCAAAGCTAGCTCAGACCCTGGAGACAATCACATATGGTTTCCTAAGTGGCTAAGGCTAGTTAGACGACATCCATAGGCTCAATATAAAGTCAGGAAGAAGAACTGAACTTAAGAAATTCAGTGGGAGAAGGTTGTACCTTGAGCTGGGAATAGCTGCGACTGAGATGAAGGGAAGGACTCTGAGTACTCCAGATAATTGTAGAAGCTAACTGGGTGTCTGAATGCCAGACACACACCCACTATCAGCAGTAAGCAGCTGGTGGAATCACCGGGAATGCTGAGTGCGACGGAAGCTCCAAGGAACCTTCAGTTAATAAATTTAGGAATCACAGTGAGCAAAGAAACTCACAGTGATATCCTGAAGGTATTTATAGGCATTAGGAGCACTAGGGGTGGCTTCCAGAGCTCAGACTTGGAGAAGAGGCTCGGGCCGAGGGGGAGGCTCAGATGCAATGGCTAGGGGTAATTCAGGGAGAGCACTACTAGCAGGCGATCACGCCTGAGGGTAGAAGAGGAAGAATGGGTTCCTTCTCATACTGCCATGGGGATGGGAGGAATCAAGCTGTCAGGGGGGACCAGCGAGCGACCAGCGAGAGGTGGACGAAGATCCACAGTGCTCAAGGTGCTGGGAGATGTCTGATTGCCGAGCTGTTAGGATTAGAAGGCTGAGAAGGATTACTTAAATGATTAACCGCAAATAAGATATTAGCCATCGGATGCACTCGATCGATCTAACGCTTAGGATTTAATCTCGGCGCGGGTGATACGAGCCGTTGGATGAATGGCGCCAAGATGCGTGCAAGTGAATCCAATGGAAGGAGAAGGTGCTTTGCTGTCAGGACCCCGCAACGGATCTATCGCGGTCCCGACACCAAATCCTGGATAGTTAAATTTTAATAAAATTAATTTTAATTAATATAAATCATTTAAATTATTAAAATAATAATCTTAATAATTTTAACTCCAATTTAGGACTATATGAGCTCCAAAAATTCTCAAAAATTCACCTTAGTTAATTAGGGCATGAAGAATTCAAAAATACAATCAAATTTTGATTTGTAGATCAATTTAATTTAGATATTTTCAGGGCTCAAAAATAGGCAAAAATACCAAAATTCTCAATTTAAGTCCGATTGATCCCAAAGTTCTAGGGTTAGGTTTAAATGACTCAATGAGTCTAATGGAATCAAAATTAGAACTTAGTTTAGCTTAATTAATCTGAATTTAACTATGGCAACAATAAGGGTTGTTATAGACTCCCTCACTTAAGAACGATGTTGTCCCCGACATCACTTAAGTGAAGAAAGTACTAGTAGAACTGAAAGCTTAAATGAAACAGATAGGAAAGAAAAGAACAATACCTGGACTTATAAGAAGATGTGGATATTTATTGTGCATATCCACTTTTTTCTCCCAAGTAGATTCTTCCAAAGATCAATTCTTCCACTTGACCTTGACCATAGGAATTGAACAATTTCTTAGCTGCTTCTAATCACGAGCTAAGACTTTGATTGGTTCTTCGGCATAAGAAAGATCCTGTTAAATTTCTACTGCTGGAAGTTGAACGAGATGAGATAGGTCTCTGAGACATCTCCTTAATGATGATACTTGCAATACATTGTGGAAAGCTGCAAAGTCATCAGGAAGATTCAATCTGTAGGCAGATGATTCTACTTTGGCCAAAATCTCAAAGGGTCCAATATAGCGGGGACTGAGTTTCCCTACTATGCCAAGTATGTAGACACCTTTCATTAGACTGACTTTTAAATAAGTAGAATCTCCACTATTGAATTCTAGGATATGATGATGAGCATCATGATACTTGCTCTGACTATCTTGAGCTGAATGAATCCTTTGCTGAATTAAATGAGTCTTCTTGTTAGTTTGTTTAACTAACTCAGAACCAAAAATTTAACACTTCCTATTTCTGACCAAGCTAGCGGAGTACTACATTTTGTACCATACAATGCCTCATAAGGAGCCATTTTAATACTATCTTGGAAACTATTATTGTAGGCAAACTCCACTAACGAAATATGATCTTCCCAAGAATCTGTAAAATCAAGAATACACAGCCTAAGTAAATCCTCCAGAACTTGATTCACCCTTTCAGTCTGACCGTCTATTTGAGGATGAAAAGTTGTACTCATAGCTAGAGTAGTACCCAGATCTTGATGCACAGCTTGCCAAAACTTAGAAGTAAATCTGCTATCTCTGTCGGATACGATTGATTTTGGAATACCATGCAGCCTGACAAATTCTTTGATATAGAGCTTTGCTAACTTCTCAATAGAATCAGTCTGACGGATAGGAAGGAAGTGCGCTAATTTAGTTAAACAGACTACTATAACCCAGATTGCATCGGCACCAAATTTTGCATGAGGCAATCCCATGATGAAATCCATCGATATATTGAACCATTTCCATTCAGGAATTTCTAGTGAATGCAGAAGACCACCAGGTCTTTAGTGCTCAGCCTTTACCAAATTGCAGGCATGACACTTAGCCACAAAAATGGCTACATCCTTCTACATACCGGGCCACAATAATGATTGCCTTAAATATTGGTACATCTTAGTACTGCCTGGGTGAATGTGATACCCAGAATTATGACCTTCAATCAATACTTCACGGTGCATGGATTTAGGAATCCACAAACAATTACTTTGATAAATTACACCGTTACGCATTTGCAATTCATGACGACGACCACCTTCAATATCTGCTTTAAATTTCAGATAATCATCGTCCTTTGTCTGCGAGATAGAGACATCTCTAAGAAAGGTAGGTTATACATTTATATTTGCTAAGAGCAAACTTAGCATATCGCCACTGACAGGAGAAGTCTCTAGCTTACGAAATTCTTATTCTTAAGAACTGGAGGCAATCATGGAAGATAAAGTAGCACGATGACTAAGAGCATCGACCACAACATTTGCTTTTCTTGGATGATACTGAATGCTCGGATCATAATCACTGATGAGTTCTAACCATCTCCTTTGACGACAATTCAGTTCTCTTTGGCTGAAGATATACTTTAAACTTTGATGATCAGTGAAAATTGAACATTGTACTCCATATAAATAGTGTCGCCAAATTTTTAGGGCAAAGATCACAGCTGCAAGTTCAAGATCATGAACTGGATAATTTTTCTCATGGGGCTTTAATTAACAAGAGGTGTAAGCGATTACCTTACCCTCTTGCATTAATACACAACCTAGTCCAATTCTAGAGGCATCGGTGTACACCTGATAGTTCAAGCCTTCCCTGGACAGAACAAGAACTGGAGCGGTAGAGAGTGCGTCCTTCAGGGTTTGAAAGGCTTCCTCGCATTCCGGGCTCCAAATGAACGAAATGGTTTTTTGAGTTAATTTAGTCAAAGGCAAAGCGATCTGGGAAAATCCCTTAACAAATTTCCTATAATATCTGGCTAATCCCTAGAAAGTTCTAATATCTGTGACTATCTTAGGATGAACCCAGTCCTAAATAGTGCTTACTTTATTTTAATCTACACGAATACCCTGGGCATCGACTACATGTCCTAAGAATGCAATGGACTTGAGCCATAATTCACATTTGGAGGAATTGGCATAAAGCTGATATTCACGCAGAGCTTCTAATACTACCCTCAGATGTTCTTCATGATCTTTTAAGGTTCGGGAATAAATGAGGATATCGTCGATAAAGACGATTACAAATTTGTCTAAATATGGCTTCAGAACTCGCTGCATCAAATCCATGAAGATTGATGGCGCATTGGTGAGTCCAAGATATATCACTAAGATTTAAAATGACCATAGCAAGTACGAAAAGCAGTCTTTCCTGCATCATCATTTTTACTCACAATTAATGATATCCATATCTCAAGTCAATCTTAGAGAATATAACAGCTCCAGATAACTGGTCGAATAAATCATCAATTATAGGCAATGGGTATTTATTCTTTATAGTGACTTTATTTAGTTTACAATAATCTATGCACATTCGTATAGATCCATCCTTCTTCTTTACAAATAGAATGAGTGCTCCCCAAAGAGATATACTTGGCCTAATAAAGCCTTTATTCAAGAGCTCTTGCAACTATTCATTGAGTTCTTGAAGTTCCTTAGCTGCCATTCTCTAAGGAGCTTTAGATATAGGTTGGATACCTGGAGCTAATTCAATAGAGAACTCGACTTCTCTAGAAGGAGGTACACCAGGCAGATTTTTTGGGAATACGTCGGTGAATTCCTTAACTACTTTACAATCAGAGAGAGGGATACTTTCTTTAGCTTCACCCATCATAGTGACTAGAAAAGCATCACAACTCTTACTGATCAATTGTTCAGCTTTAATAGTATTGTTCAATGATGATTGTGTACTGGTTTTTCCTATAAAGGTTTCAAACTTGCCTTGGGAATGGAGAGTGACCTTCTTTTTCAGGCAGTTTATCACATTATTATTATCACTAAGCCAGTTCATCCCAAGGATAATATCAAAGTTTGCTAATGGCAGGATGATTAATTCAGAGTTAAATTCCTGACCATTTAATGGAATTTTGATGTTATAAAACTTATGAGCACTTAATTGGGCTCCAGATGGAAGTCAAACACTCAAAGATTTTCTAAGTTGTACGAGTGTGGTTTAAGGATGTTGGCAAAATGTTCAGAAATAAATGAATGACTAGCACCAGTGTTAAATAACACATTGTAGGGTTGTTCATTAAAATAAAGCGTGCCTAATTTATTCATATGAATTGCATTAAGAAATTGTGATAATTAAGGTACCGAAGCACAATTAAAAAAAGAGAGGTTCAGAAATGTGTACCTGAAATCACATTATTTTCTTCTACGGCTTCCAGAGGTGTTAAAGCATACACTTGCGCAGGACCAGCAGGACGGTTGTTTACCTGCTTCCTGGGATAATTCTGGGATTTAGGAGCTGAGGGCTATTCTGGAGCAACTTCAAGTGCAGGTGCTGGCATTATTGCCAAATTTGGTTCTCTCTTGTTCATCGGAGTTTCTCTAAACACTTGGTTCTTTTAAGATGGCTTTATTGGAGCTCCATCCACTATTTTCGTATGTGTACAGTGATAGAACCTATGGCCTGGTCGCCCACAATTGTAGCACTTATGGCCGAAGTGGTAACACTTGCCATTGGGTGAGGCCTATTACAGCCTTGAATTGGTTCAGCAAGGGGTGCAGCTTCAAGTTGATAGACCATTACAAAGTTAGGTCTGTGACTCTTGAAGGCTTCATGCTGGTTAGGAGTTGATTGTGCTTTTCACTTGAGATCTTTTTTTGAGTAATGATGCTCAATCACCTTAGCTATCTCTACTAGTTCAAAGAAGCTAGTCAGGCAAAGCGGAACAATCTGATCTTTCAGTGAATCTCGGAGTCCACTGAGAAAGCGATGGCACTTAGCCAGAGTGGGTGATTTCTGGAGCAAAATGAATCAACCTACAAAATTCCCTTTCGTAGTCAGCGACAGAGCAACTTCCTTGAGTCAACCTTAGAATCGTGTCTACAATGATGTTCTGTGCAGACGAAGGATTGATATCATCTTTGAATGCTTCAACGAATTCATCCCAAGGGATGTCTTCCAATTCATAGTCAATGAACTTTGTATTCCGGGCCTCCTCCCACCAGTATTCTGCTTTAGCATGAAATAGGTGTGTAGAAAGATGGACGGCTTCTGAGTTTGGGATCTTCAGGCTAATAAGATCCTTCTCTACTGCTTTCAGCCAGTCGAATGCATCCATTGGTGATAAATTTCCACCGAAGGTGGAAGGCCTTAGTCTTAAGAAGTTATGGAGAAGACTATCCATAGAGTGATGGGAAGGAAAAGTATGTTGCTGAATAGGAACAGTATGAGCAATAGCAACGGCTGGTACCAGATGATCGGACATCATCTTTTGCAATACTAGTGCTTGTTGAGCCTGATTCTCCAACAAGGTTGCCACCATTGCCCGTAGATGAGCTACTTCATCAGAAGAACTGCTCAAAGTGACAGTATTCTTGATTGGGGTAGCAGTAAAAGGTGATCCAGAATTCATTCTAATTAAGCAATACCAATCTAGATTGCAGAATCATTCTAAGGAAGATAGTAATTAAATTTCTAATAGATACCAAAAAATTTCATTACTTTTGAAATGAAGGAGTACGTAAGATTTAGAAAATGCCAAAAATTACAGCACTATTAAAATCAAGAATGACAATTACTCTAACTAGCACTCAAATTTCCTTAATGTACTCAGTCCTAAATGCAACACAAAAATATTCAAAGGTCACTTTCTGATGCTTTCTCATACATTTCCATTCGAGCTTCTTGATGGTATTGTACAACAAGACACCCGCATAGTCTAGCATCAGATCTGTCACTATATTAACCCAGAGGGACTCTGGACACTCCTGTGCATAGATAGGAAAGTCAAGCCCTCAGTATGCCATTTGATGTAGATGTTTGTCCAAGACTAAGATTCATTTTATTAAAACTCATTTGATTTGCCATTTTCTCTCCTGTCTCCATTTGAAATTATAACTCCAAACCAACTCGAAGGCATGCAGATAATATTCCAAATCAGACACTTCATGATCCATTTGATTCTAATAGTAGAATGTATTGGTTTTTGTTATCTATAGATGACTACATATTTAGGGTATGAGTATTTTTATTCTACATTTTTCAGAGAGTTACTGATGGTACTATGTTATGGATCTTATATATTGATGTTTGCACTTCAAGAGAACGGTCCATTAGGTAGAAAGGAATCACAGATCCCATTTTGGCACCTTATGGTGTTCTCTGATACCAACTGTGGGGCCCCGTACTTTCACGCGATGATGCTAATACTGATATTAGCATAATCGCGGGGAGTACGATGCTCTAGCTGTGGCAAATCCCCAACTTAAGTAAAGTCAGGTAGGACCCAACCTGCCTTAAGCCAAGGACTTGTCACCTGGAACGAGTAAACATACATTAATACAAATCTAAGTGGCGAAAGCAAGAAATAGTATAATATAACATCCTAGCATAATACAGAAAAGTATATAGGAGTAAGAGAAAATAGTAACTCATATTCAATGCAGAAAGTAAATACATCCAGAAATATTTCATTATTATAGACTGAAATAAAAGAAAAAAAGAAAAAGATCTCTCAACCTCATTGTAGAAAAAGAAACTCTAACTAAGCAGCAGTAGGAAAATCATCCTCATGCACTAGCTCCTCTCCTGCATCACTACCAATGAACAGCTCCAAATCTGACATTTGTTGGTATCACAAATTCTAGAGCCCCAGCCAACAAAAGAAAAAGATTACAGTCAGACAATTGTCTAAGTACATTTTAGGCTATTTAAGTGAGCTGAACATTTAAAGGTTTTAAACATGCAAGTATTATAATGAGCGACAAGCTACAAGAATGGGGTAGCTATAAACTAGTTATTTATAGCTAATCAACATGTAAAAAAAATCATACAAAGCATGAATCTAAACAAGGCGAGGCTAAAAGTAAAGCAACTGTAACTATTGAAGTAAATTTGATCCTAACATGCTTATGATCACATGGATACATGCTGAGTATATAAAGAACACAAGTGCTGGAATAAACAGGCAATTCTAGCTTCTTAAACATGCCATTTACTTAATAACTAATCAATGAGGGCATATATATAAGCATGCAGATTATTATGTAAATGGCCACTGCAGCATGTGGCAAAAGTAAGCTTAGTACATAACTAAGCAAAAGTAAAGCCAATGAGATGTGGCAAGCAAGTCCAGCACTAAAATAAAGGCCATTGAAGCATGTGGCAAAGTAAAAAAAATATTGAAAACTAAACTAAAGTAGAAGTAAGCCTAAGACATAGTACTGCCATAACAGAAATAGACCATACAGAACCTCTGAACTGAAAGTTCAACATGTGTCCCTCCTAGGCATCCGCAGAGCTAGGTCCGAGTTGAACTCATAGAATAAGACATGTATCCATCCTAGACATCCGCAGAGCTAGGTCTGAGTCTATATTCTATAACAAAACTAGAATTGAAGAGGCAGACTAAGATAGGACATACTCTACTAACTGAAAGCATTGAAAGAACTGAATGAATGCTATGCTTTTCAAATACTATCTTAGGATGTATCTTCCATATCCTAAGTTTACCTATTATGCTCAAGGAATGAGGCTCAATATTCAAGGTATACAAAGCAATCAAAGTCAAAGTAAGCAAGAGACTCAATCTAGACTTATGTGATATAGGTTGTTGTCTACTTTTATCCAACTAACTATTTTGAGAAGACACAAGTTTAGGATCTCCAGTATCCAGCTATCGAGTATAATCCCAAATTCACGATCTTAATGTTAACATTAAAACTTTACAAGTTCTAATTCATAATCATATGACGACTATAAAGATTCAAAGTAAATAAATTAATAACTTAATTACTATTATTTTCCTCTCTTATCCCAAATCTTGATTAAGTAAATCAAGATTAAGAATTATAGATCCAAACTCCACTTTGGTGTTCAAATCATGAACCTAATGTAATGTTCTAATAAAAATTTATGGTTCACACTTAAAACCCAAATTAAAAATAAGGAATCTAATAAGCTGAAGGATTCAGAAACTAATATCTAAATTGAAAGGACACTCTACTGGTTATAAGATAAAATAATTAATTAAGATCTAAGAATCTAAGATCTATATTCAATCTGTAGGATAATTATGTTATTCTATAGATTGAATCTATCCTACACCCACAAGAAAAGTTTCAAAAGGGTTAAATAGTTAATCAAGTATGGAATTCCAAATGAAAGTAATTCAATCTAATTAGAAGATCTAAAGTCTAAGTCTAAGATCTGAGATCTAAGATCTGATGTTCTGATCACTTAAATCTAAACCAATAAGTCTAAGTTTAGGGTTCTTTAAAGCTTTTTCTTATACTTTCATTGAGACTATAATTCATGAACAAGCTTTGGTAGTATAGCTAGGATTAGAAACTTTAATATTAATATTGATTTAAGCTAAGTCTTTTATAAAGGGTCCTAAGATCAGTTAAGATCTTAAGAGCTTACTTAAGAATTTTAAGGTCTAACACAAGGATTCATTCTAAAAATGATACCACTTAGTAATCGATATTAATACATTACATTACTGATTATTATTACTTTAATTGAGAATTCTAAGGTTTAAGGGTACTTAAACACATTTTGGTCATAATGACCAAAATACCCCTGTTAAGACTAAAAAAAATGAGATTTTAAGATTTACTCATCCAAATTGATCCAAGTCTTTTTTAATGAGTTCCATACTAGTTAATGAAGTAGGATACACACTTATCTTAGGTTTTGGTTACCTAATTAGCCTAATTAGCACTAATCATACTTTTAAGTCAATTAAGGTGTTTAAGAAAATTTGAGCATATTAGAATGATCCAAATATATTTAAAGGCTCTACTATACTTAATGAAGCATTAATAACTATATTTACCAAAATTAGAGGTTAATCTAAGGCTTAATTCACTAATATCAAATTAGGGTAACTAAGAGGTGATTAGCAAAATTAAAGATCTTAAATTACTTTTAATGGTCTACATAGGTTCTATATGGTCTCATGAGCAATCAGAGACCTTAATCAACATTTTTGGATAATTAATGAATTTATTATGATTTAAATAAAAATAGAGAAAGATTGGGCAATTATTTAAGATCTAACCATTGAATCTCTTATTTTATTTTATATTATTAATCCTTGCATTTTTCTAATTAAAGTGGTATATTGGATCATACCATTGGAAAAGTATTAATTAAATTATTTCATTAATATATTTTGATGTTTATTTAAATTGGAATCATAGGATTTTTAATTAAACTTATTTATTCTTTATTTTTTAGAAGGAAAATTATTCCTAAATGAATTAATTTACCCAGCCAAAATATCAAACTGTGCGGATTAGAGTGGGGCCCGGCTGGGCTGGCACTGTCGCACCAGCCCAGGCCCGATGCACCAGTAGCATCGTCCCCGATATCCCCTTCGTAGACAACCACGGGGAGGGTGCCTTGGATTGCAAAATTCACCGCCGATAGACCACGCCATGACCAACATTCAATCGCCGCACCTTTAGGAAGTCAAGGCGCTTCAATTGAACCTATAAGCCATACCTAGGACAGCCTAGAACGCTAGGTGGCTACTCCACCAAAACTTCCAATTTCAAACGATTAGGGTTCACTATGAGGGGATAATTCTTCTCACATAAGCCACTAAATAGATGGGGCTCGATCCCTACACCATCAGTGAGGTGAGGCGAGTTGAACCCCTAAGGTTTCATAACCTGGGGTGCAGCCGATCGCTGGGTCCTTACTCAGACTCAGCCATGGCTCGGCCGCTAGCTCGATCGATCGATATGATCGATCAAAGCTAGCTCAAACCCTGGCGACAATCACAACTGGTTTCCTAAGTGGCTAAGGCTAGTTAGACGACATTTAGAGGCTCAATCCAAAGGTAGAAAGAAGAACTAAACTTAAGAAATTTAGTGGGAGAAGGCAGTACCTTGAGCTGGGAATGGCTGCGACTGAGATGAAGGGAAGGGATCTGAGTACTCCAGACAGTTGCAGAAGCTGGCTAGGGGTCTAAATGCTGAACGCACACCCACTATCAGCAGTACACAGCTGGTGGAATCACCGGGAATGCCGAGTGCGACGGAAGCTCCAAGGAACCTTCAGCTAAAAAATTGAGAAATCACAGTAAACAAAGGGATTCACTGTGATATCCTGAAGGTATTTATACCCATTAGGAACACAGGGGGTGGCTTCCAGAGCTCGGACTTGGAGAAGAGGCTCGGGCCGAGGGGGAGGCTTGGATGCAACGGTCGAGGGCAATTCAGGTAGAGCACAATCAGTAGGCGATCGCGCATGAGGGTAGAAGTAGAAGAATGGGTTCCTTCCCGTACTTCCACGGTGCTAGGAGGAATCGAGCGATCGGGGGGGAGTAGCGAGCGATGGGCGAGAGGTGGACGAAGATCCACAGTGCTCGAGGTGCTGGGAGCTGTCTAATCGCCGAGCCATTGGGATAAGAAGGTTGAAATAAATTACTTAAACAATTAACCACAGATAAGGTATTAGCCGTTGGATGCACTCAATCAATCTAACGGTTAGGAATTAATCTCGACGCAGGTGATACGAGCCATTGGATGAATGGCGCCAATATGCGTGCTAGTGAATCCAATGGAAGCAAAAGGTGCTCCACTATTGGGAACCCACAGCAAATCTGTCGTGGTCCCGACAACAAATCCCAGATAATTAAATTTTAACAAAATTAATTTTAATTAATATAATTCATTTAAATTATTTAAATAATAATCTTTAAAATTTTAACTCCAATTTAAGACTATATGGGCTCCAAAATTTCCCAAAAATTCACCCTTAGCTAATTAGGGCATGAAGAATTCAAAAATGCAATCGGATTTTGATTTGGAGATCAATTTAATTTAGGTATTTTTCAGGGCTCAAAAATAAGCAGAAATACCAAAATTCTCAATTTAGCTCCAATTGATCACAAACTTCTAAGGTTAAGTTTAAATGACTCAATGAGTCTAATGGAATCAAAATTAGAACTTAGTTTGGCTTAATTAATCTGAATTTAGTTATGATAACAACTATGGGTGTTATAGAGAGCGTCATAGGGAGGCATCTGTATGCTGGCTTGAAACTATTGTTATCCGCAAACTTCACAAGCGGGAGGTGATCTTCCCAGGATTCATTAAAGTCAAGGATGCACAATTTAAGCAAATCTTCAAGGACCTGACTTACTCGCTCTGTCTAACCATCCATTTATGGATGAAAAGCTATACTCATTGCTAGGGTGGTACGGCCTACCAGAACTTGGAGGTAAATCAACTATCTCTATCAAATATGATTAATTTGGGGATTCCATGCAACCTAATTATTTCTTTGATATAGAGCTTGGTGGTTTTTTCAACTAAGTTTGTTTGACGGATAGGAAGAAAGTGAACAGACTAGGTCAATCGGTCAATTATGACCCAAATAGCATTGACTCTGGACTTCGCACAAGGCAATCCCTTAACGAAGTCCATTGATATATCTAACCACTTCCATTTGGGAATCTCAAGAGATTGAAGAAGACAACTGAGATTTTAATCATTTTTCATCAGTAAAAGAATTCATTGTATCGTTTTCAAGACGAATTCGATAAACCGCTTTTGGAGTTCGTTCAGTCAACAAGGTAAATCGCAAATGGCTTCGTTTATTATTATTTTTTTTTCTTACTCAATCACTCGTGCATATTGTGAATGTTCTGCTTTTAATTAAAATAAGCTTGTTTAAGCTTCCTATGAATTCCAATTTTTTTTCTTCCTGTCAATTTCTGATGCAGTTTAAGTTATTTACGTTTTGCTTATTACTTTTCTCTCTTAGTGGATGAAACTTAAGGAAATTTCAAAATATAGCACTGATATTCTCAGTTGGGTTTAATCTTTAATTCCTTTTAATTTCATTTCTGCATTGATGAATCTCTACCCATTTGATCTTGCAAAACCCTCAAACTTTCTTAAGTTTGTGATTTTAGAATGAATCAGAATGCAATATATCCATTGTTAAACGGATTTAAGGTCCAGTACCTTTTATTTGCATTAAAATTTCTCTATAAGATATTCTGCTCATTGATATTGCACGCCCTAAATTCAATTTAGGGTTCTTCGATGGCAAGCCAGACCCAATGAAACGATGAGTGGGCGAATCCTGGGCTGTTAACGGGCCTAGGTACGGGCCTCTGATCTGGCCCAATCAAAATGGTGTGAGGCCCGCTTAGTTTCCATGTTGCAGCCCATTTATCTAACGAAGGTGGGTCAGTCCAGTCGTCGCTCATAGCATTTAAGTTAAACTTAAAAATCTTAAATAAATAACATGCTTAATTTATTGAAATTTCTCAATTATTAAATATTTTTTAAAATACTTAACTAAATAATACAAATATATATATATATATATATATATATATATTATTTCAACCAGAAAAATGTGAGGGATAATTTCTTGATGTTAGGATTACATTTTTGTCAAATAATTTCATCAATCATTATTTCAAATAATTAACTAAATAATTAATTTATCAATTATTGTTTACATCATAATTTGAGCAATTCTAATCTAATTTTGTTGATTTAATAGTCCATTTCAATTATAAAAATGTGTAGGACAATAATATGAATTAGATTTAAATTTTGAATCATAAATCACTTAATGACTTTTTAATTCTAATTAGGAGTCCTCTAACCCTAAAATCTTAAAGTTGTCCGAAATTGACCTAATTAGTGTCATTATTCTCCTTATACTATAAGGATTCCATATTTATGTATATCTTTTCATTTGGATAATAATTGGAGATTTTAAGTATTTAGCTCCTCAAATTGAGTAATTTCCCAATTTCATAATTTTCATTCATATTTATTTTAGGTATTTAAATGCTAGGATAGCAAACATTTATCATTTTACTTACTTCACATATATTTTCAGTTGTATGTTTGAGACTTAAATCTTATGAATATGATGATTGGTATACTTAGCAATTTATTAATTTTACTTTCATCCTTAATCAAATTGTTATAGGAATAATTTGGAATCATGGATTGCTTGAGATCTTTAAAGATAGATATTAAATTCAATTAGTGTTGATTACATTAACTATTTTGTAATTTCAATGTTATGAATCAAATAGAACAAATTATATAGCATATTCTAGATTAAATTTCCATTCTTAGAATACCCTTATGAATTTTAAGAACCTAACTTGTATGATTCGCCATCAAAATCATAACTAAACATTTCCTTATTGTAGAATATTAATTGTATCTCTTGGTTCAATAAGAGAATTTATTAGACTAGTATATTACAATTAGGATAAAACTTAGTATTAATTCTTTAATTTATAAATTTTATCTTTGATTCTTTATTTAATTATGGATTAGTACACTAATAGTATACTGATAAATATATGATTTATAATAAAAAAAGATAATAAAAACAAACACATTTATGTTAGAAATGTATACTTTGATTTGCTTTCACTAATTTTCACGGTAAAAGAAGAGCTAAACTGAATATGGGCTTAAACAAGGAATACTAGAAGAAACCCGTTGTGGCGCACTCCAGCGCACCTAAGCGGCCCAAGACCAAGAGCTCGGCGTTATCACGAGCTGCAACGGGCCAAGACATGGAGCTCAGCGCTATTGCGCGCCACTGCGGAAATTTACTTAGCGTAATTCGAAAACATTTTGCTATCGCGCGGCGCAATGGAAATTTATTTAGCGTAATCCAAAAACGTTCTGTTATCGCGCACCGTGGCGATCTCAAACAGAGACTCTGGAGCTGCCGCACGCCCAAGAAGCTCAAGATAGAGAGCTCCGTGCTATCATGCGCAGTAGTGGTCTCACGATAGAGACACTGGCGCTACAGCATGCCAGAATGACAACAAACAGAGAGTTCGACGCTACTGCGCACCGCAGCGGACACAAATATGAGAGAAAGGCGCTACTTCACGCCGTAGTGGCAACAAATAGAGAGCTCAGCGCTACCGCGCACCACAGCGGATGCAAAACCATGATCTCGGTGCTACCGCGCACCGCAATGGGTACATGACAAAGAGCTCGATGCTCCCGCGTGCCGCACCAGACATAAACCCGAGAGCTCGGTGCTCCCGCGTGCCGCACCAGACATAAACCCGAGAGCTCGGTGCTAACGCGCACCACAGCGAGAATTTACTTAGCAAAGATTCTAAAGCAAAACTATTGCAGCACGCCCAAGCGAACTCCAGCGTGCCATTGCGCCCGTCATGATTTCATCCAGGACTATGCATTAAAAGCAGCTAGGGAAGGCCAAACATCTCAAATCCTTTGCCTTCCCACAGCAGTCATTAATTCAAAATGCTATTAATTCTCTTCCTTTTCAAGAGAACAAAGAAATATTCAGTTTAATTCATTTAATTTCAGTGGAGATGAAGGGTTGGTTGCAATAATGTAAGGTACCTTGCTCAGCTTCTATAAAAATTGAGAAGAAATATTGAGGATGGGTTCCACTCTTTGACACTCATAGGTCTAGAAAATCTGAAACTACAACCAAAGAAGAAAGGAGAATCTCTGCCCAAGGAAGGTAGAGGCTGACATCAAGGGAAGTAGGAAGCAAACTCAAGAATCAGAAAGAAGTATAAGGTCGGAGAGAGAGAGAAAATCTGGTGAACGTGACTGCTATTCCTAGTACTGTATGTCAACCCTTATTTTGATTTCTTTTCTGCAGGAACCATGCAAGAGTTCAAAGTTCTATTTATCTTTCTTGTATTTCTTTTGTGATGGAAGGCAAAACCCTCCATGGGGATGATTGGGCATAACTATGTAATAAATTAAGGGACGTAAAAGTGTTTGTACTCAACCTTTTCCAATGAATAGAATTCTCTAGTCAATTTTTTATTTTTGATATGAAAGATTTCTTGAATAAATGCTGTGTAATTAATGATTTTATTAAAGAAAAATGTTTTTAAACGAGCAAACTATCAAGCTCGTTGATCATTTTGAAATAAGGACTTTCAAATCGAGCATCCTCACCGCGAATATCTATGACAATATTTGTTGTGTGAGGATGATCAGTACAACTACTTAGGATCTGAAATGATGAGCTGAGCAATTGAAAATTAAGCGATCTTAGAGTTCCCCGCTCACCATTGACTCAAGCTAGGAACAAGTGCATAATTGCTGAGAGCCCAGTGACATGCTCTTAAGCATTGTTGCACTATTTCTCTAGCTAAGCTGAGAAGTTTATGTGTGTGGGCCAAGAGTCACCAAATATGCCCCATAGCTCATTTTAGCTAAAGGAGGAAGATGAATAATTGAGTGCTTATGGGCGAATGTGAGATAATTCATTAGCCCAACGATTCTTTTCCATATCTAAACTACGATAGACGCATGTGATGCTATTTGGTGGGATCAAGTTTACGCCACTGCAAAAATTAAACAACTAGATTTGAGAACTTAGAGGTAAGTATCATATATAATTCATATTGGTGATGTGAGGGTTTACGTGCTGGGGTTGAACCTTCTTGAGTTCATCTTGAGCACTAAACATGATATAATTGGAATTAGAGGACACTCTAAGGAAGGCTATTATTGCTTGATCATAATTAAGATATTTGAGTAATTTGACATGTAAAGTTGACAAAGATGAGTACTGCACTAAACCCCTTATTGAACAGCATATTAAACCCAGCTCTTCCTACTTCCTTAACTAATAATTTCTAATCAAAGACTTTGCTTGTTAATTTGGAACCAAAATCATAATTTATCCTTTATCCAAAGATCATTGAAAACAAATAACTTTAATAACTAAACACTCCATTCTCAATGGATAATAAATTCTCATGACTTCATAATCCCGTATTACTTCAAACCATGTACACTTGCGTGTGAGCGCAGACATGTATATATAGTATGTTAAGTTTTTGGCGTCGTTGCCAGGGAACGATGTACTGTTTCGTATTAAAGAAATTTGTTAGTAATTGGTGATTTGGAATTTTTGTTACTGCATACATTTTCTTAATTCTGTAATTTACTTTTCTATTAATTTTTATTGTTTTTATTTCCATATATGGTGTACTCAAATTACATGATCATGCACAACAATAATCAAAATTATTGTAGGTGGTGAGGGGGAGCACATTCATATTTTGATTGCAATACAAACAACCCTTTTGAACCTTCAAGAACAAAACTGATTAACGATGTTATGTGTGATCATAACTTGCAACATTATTACACTCACTCTGATATGAATATTAATAACACAAATTGGAAGAGTGAGCAATCATACTATAAGAAGAATCGGTGGAAGAATTTAGTGGTAATGTGAATAAAAATTTGCATGAAACTGAACCAACCTTGATTAGGCACAAGTTTAATCTGGAAGATCATGAGCATCTGTATATCAATTCAGGATAAGTTAGAATTTATATTGCAACAATTAGCTAACCCTGTCCAAGAAGTGCTGATTTGTAGAAAAGAAACTTTAACTCAAACTAAAAATGGCAATGATAAAAAGTTAGAGAATCAATTGAAAATAGACCATTCGAAAATGTAACAAAAAGGGCCAACATATAGTGAAGAAGCTCTAACTTAAATAAACATTGAAAATGAGAAAGAGTTGGAGTATCAATTTAAATTAGATAAATTGAAAATGAAACAAGATTTTCAAACAAAAAAGGTTGATCAAATGCAATCCAAAATTTATGTCTACTACACACCTCATATCATCTACCTCAATGTTTAACAATAGGTGGCACAGTATTTGAGGATGAGCGAGGTAAATTGATTCAAAATAATGAAGGTGTCCAAGCCATTTGTGGCATCTCAAACATCAACAAACCTCTTAGCAATCTTGATGATTATTGTGTGTAATTTGAATTTGTTAAGAAATATTTTGATTTTACTCCTAAGGAAATTGAATTTTACGTTCTTTTGCAAAATAAAATTGAGAATGATATTAATGATAAATTTGACAACTTTGATGACAAATATAAGGCAAGAAATGAGAAGAATAAAAAGAAAAGTAATTGCAAGTTAGAGGATAAAGGCTGGGTATGGAAGGAGAAAAGAAGTGTATCTAAGATTCTTAACAATTATATTATTAAAGAAGTTTGTACCCATCCTAATGCCTTAATGAAAATATGAAAAGAAATTTTAGTGGGATATAAACTCTTTTGGTCGGGCTGTCGATACTAAACGAAGCACTTATGGGAGGCAACCCGTATGTTTTTCTTTTGAATTGTTTTCACTTTATTGTGTGTAAGAATAGTTAGTTTACTTAGTAGTAAGGAAATGCAACTTGATATTTAGTAAGAAATGTTGGGTTTAAACTTCAAAAAAAACAAAAACATAAAATTTTTAGCAGGCATTACAGCGTGCCATAGCGGATTGCAATGCTGGAGCGCGCTGCAGTGAAATTTGTCGCTCCGGCGCACTTTGGCGGAAGCTAACGTTGCAGCGCGTTGGAGCAAAATTCAATTCTAACGCTTTCCTATGCAAGAACCTTTGAGCTATCGCCTGCCACTGCGCGCTGCAGTGCGTGACGCACAGCTGGATCCTTTATTGGCTGCTTGGGAATTCCCAAGAAGTCAAAATTGCTACAATGCGCCTAGGAACCTGCATCCTGGTTAAAACTGCTAAAATGATGTATTTTTCCCTTTTTCCAAAGGCTGAAATCAAGTCACACTTATGGCATGACTTAATGACCCTCTTTAACCAGCCATAAATGTGCTTTGAATGAGGATTTAAGAGAAGATGCTAGAAATTTCTGGGCTTATAAATAGAAAAGGGTTGGAGAGGGTTGTTCACTCACTCTTTGTGCTTAAACATTCTACATTAACTCACATATTTCTCACCCCTCTTTTTCACTAATGGCTTCCTAAAAGAAGAGCGTAGCTACAAGGAAGCGATAGCCTCAACTTCTGGAGGCTCGTTCAACAAAAAGAGGTTCTCTTCGGTGGTGGCCGAGCGACGCTTTATGGAAATAACATCCAGAAGGAAGCTCATCCCGGAAAGGGGTTTTAAACTCTCTTTCCTTGTTTTCCACGATGACATTTCATACTGGGGTTGGGACAAATTGGCCTGCTTGCAAACCGATTCTTACCCATCCCTCGTGCAAGAAGTTTACGCCAACGCAATAAATGCGAGTGGGCGTAAAATTTTTGTATGATGGAAGGCTGTAGATTTCGGGCTCGAGCAGATCAAGCATTTATATGAACTCAAGGCAGGAGAGGAGTGTGCCTACCAAGCCTTGCTAAATTCAGAGTATGACCCGCTGGCTATAGCAAGTGCCCTCACCTCTAGTGATGCTGACAAGAGAGGAAATCTAGCCAACATTCCACGGGTCTTTCTTCGGCACTCATGCAATGCGTGGCATGTCCTCATCTCGAGCATAATAATGCCATCTGGGCATTTGAGTGAGGTGATGCGGTCAAGAGTGATTTTAATTTGTGCTATCGAGTGACCTCGAGATACACATATCTCCAGCATTATTCTAGAACAGTTGTGGAATGCCTTGACTGAGTCGTGCACTGTGCTAGCCTTTGGGTCATTGATATATGGGATATGCCTTGCCCAAGGTGTCAAGGTATCATCCATCGACGTAGCAATCCCTCTCTGTGTTTCTCTAACCCGAAATAATTTAAACGCCCATTTTCAAGAAGGAAAGCGGAGCAAGAAGAGAAAAGGGGAGGAAGACGAGGCTTTACCTTCCTCTGATATAATGTCATCATTTAATATTTACAACAAGGAATGAACAGAATGAGGACTATCAAGTGCAAATGTTAAAGTTTATGGCAGCGGATATGTGGTACAGTAAGGCCGAATCGTCCAGACAGCGCCATTTTTAAAACAATTTTCACTCAGCTCTCGGAATGATGTTTTCGAACTGGAGATTGCATGGTGGACCAAGCGACATTGTGCTACCACAACCCCCAGCTTATGAACCCCCTCCAAATACAAAATAACTAGAGGAAGATGACAATGAAGAGGAAGAAGAAGAGGATGAATATGATTGATCAGGTTGTGGCCATTGTGTTTTGCTTTTTAGTTATTTTCCTTTTTATTTTAATTTTGTACTTTTTGTTTTGCTTAACTAAATCTTAGTGAATCATTTTCCCCAATTTTTGTGCAACTTGAATGCCATTATCTCAGAAATTTTTCTTAAAATTTAAATGGGCTGAATTTAATTGTGATTAAACTTATGAAGAATTTATTCATTCAAAATTATTTAACAAAAGGTGACCAAACAAAATGAACAGTTCTAAAATTTTTCATGCTAAATTGTTTTCTTCTCAATTTACTATAAGTCTCCACAAATCAAAAATGTATGATGCTTAGAATCTAAGTGTAGGGGTGCGGTTAAGGAACTTGACTTAGAAAGGTGAGAAACAATTAATTAAAGAATGTGCTAAGCTTCTGTTGAACTTAATGAATACAATGAAAATAGATGGGGATGAAGACAAATATCTCTTCCTTGAACTGAATGCAAAATAAAAATTCAATGATGAAAAAAAATATCTCTCCAAAAATAAGAAAAATTGAAAAAAATAGGATAAAGAAAAAATATCTCTCTTGAAAAAAAATATTTATTACAATTTATTAGAAGAAGCACAAATAGCACAAGATTCTAACACAACAAATTTGGCTTCTCTTATTAAACAATCCTAGAACACCCCCCCCCCCCCCCGGAAATTAAGAATCGAACACCATGCATTTAGAAAATGAAAATTAAAATAGTCATAAGAAAGAGAAACATTAGTACGGGGCTTGTTAGAAGTTGAATATGTCTAATCACATTGTTAAGTAAAATATGAAATGGTTAAAACACTTCACACATACCTATTGAATTTTGCAATATTAAAAATCAGAAAAATTTATTATTGAGCTTACTCGTGGATGAGTAAGAATTTAAGTGTGGGTGTGTGATAAATCAAAGATTTATAGTAAAATAAAATAATAAAAATAAACACTTTAATATTAGAAATGTATACTTTAATTTGCTTTCACTAATTTTTAGGGTAAAAAAAGAGCTAAATTGAATCTGGGCTGAAACAAGGATTTCTTGAAGAAAATCGCTGCGACGCGCTCCAGCGCGCCACCGCGGCACAAGCCCGAGAGCTCGGCACTTTCGCGTGCTACAACAAGCCAAGACAGAGACCTCAGTGCTATCACGCACCGCAGTGGAAATTTACTTAATGTATTATGAAAACATTCGGCTATCGTGCACTGTGGCAGTTTCAAACAGAGACTCTAGCGCTACCCTGTGCCCAAGCGGATCAAGACAGAGAGCTCTGAGCTATCGTGCATTGTAGTGGTTTTGAGACGGAGACACTGGTGCTACAGCGTGCCATAACGGCAACAAACAGAGAGCTCGGCTCTACTGTGCGCCGCAGTGGACACAAACTGGAGAGCTCGATGCTACCGCATGCCTTAGCGGCAACAAACAGAGAGCTCGATATTACCACGCATCACAGCGAACACAAATCGGTCAGCTTAGCACTACCACACACCGTAGCGGCACAAGACTGAGAGCTTGGAGCTGTCGGGCGTCGCAGCGGGTACAAGATAGAGAGCTCGGCGCTATCGCGCGTTGCAGCGGACATAAACCTGAGAGCTCGGCTCTACCTCGCGTCGCAGCAGGCATTTACTTAACAAAGATTCTAAAGCAAAACTGCTGCAGCGCGCCTAAGCGCGCTCCAGCTAGCATCCACCGTGATTTTAGCCAGGAATAAGCATTAAAAGCAGTAAAGGAAATGCCAAAAATCTCAAATCCTTTTCCTTCCCACAACAGTCATTAATTCAAAAATCAATCAATTTTCCTCCTTTTCAAAATAACAACGAATTACTTAGTTTAATTCATTTAATTTTAAAGGAGATGAAGGGTTGGCTGCAATAATGTAAGGTACCTTGCTCAGCATCTATAAAACTAAAGAAGAAATACTAAGGAAGGGTTCCACTCTTTGACACTCAAAGGTCTAAAAAATTTAAAGCTACAACCATGGAAGGAAGGAGAATCTCTGCCCAAGGAAGGTAGAGGCTGACATCAATGGAAGCAAGAAGCAAACTCAGGAAATCAGAGAGGAGAACAAGGTCAGAGAGTGAGAGAAAATTTGGTGAACGTGGGTGCTGTTCCTAGTACTGTATCTCAACCCTTACTTTTATTTCTTTTCTCTAGGAACCATGCAAGGGTTCAAAGTCTTGTTTTAACTTTCTTCTATTTTCTCAGTGATGGAAGGCTAAACCCTCCTTCAGAAGGGTTGGGCGTAATCATGTAATAAATTAAAGGACTTAAAAGTGTTTGTACTCAACATTTTCTAATGAATCAAATTCTCTAGTCATTTTTTGATTACTGATATAGATGATTGTTTGAATGAATGCTGTGTAATGAATTATTATATTTAAGATAAATATTTATAAATGAGAGAACTATCAAGGTCCTGGATCATTTTGAAATAAGGAATTGCACATTTAGCATCGTCGCCGCGAATATCTGTGAAAATATTTGTTGTGCGAGGATGATCAGTGCAACTACTTAGGATCTGAAATGATGAGCTGAGCGATAGAAAATTAAGAGATCTTAGAGCTCCCAGCTCACCATTGGCTCAAGCTAGGAATAAGTGCACAATTATGAGAGCCCAGTGACAAGCTCTTAAGCATTATTGCACTATTCCTCTAACAAAGTTGAGAAATTAACGCATGTAAGCCACAAGAGCCACCAAATATGCTCTATAGCTCATTCTAATTAAAGGAGTAAGATGAAGAATTGAGTGCTTGTGGGTGAATGTGACATAATCCACTAGTCCTACAATTCTCTTCCTTACCTAAACTACGATAGACGGATGTGATGCTATTTGGTGGGATCAAGTTTACGCGACTGCAAAAATTAAAATATTAGATTTGAGAACTTAGACGTAAGTATCAGATTTAAATCATATCGGTAACGTAAGGGTTTAAGTGCTGGGGTTGAACCTTCTTGAGTTCATCTTGAGCACTAAACATGACATAGTTGGAATTAGAGGACACTCTAAGGAAGGCAATTGTTGCTTGATCATAATTAAAACATTCAAGTAATTTGACATGTATAGTTGACAAAAATGAGTCTACACTAAACCCCTTAATGAACTGCATATTAAACCCAACTCTCCCTACTTCTTCAACTAGTAATTTCTAATTAAAGATTTGTTACTTTGGAACCAAAATCAAAATTTATCCTTTGTCCAAACATCATTGAAAACAAATATACTTTAATAACTAAACACTCAATTCTTAGTGGATGATAAATTTATGGAACTTCATAATCTCTTATTACTTCAGACCACGTACACTTGTGTGTAAGTGCAGATGTGTATTTACAGTTTGTCCTATACTTTATTTCACTAAGTAATCTTAGTAAGACTAGTGCCCAACCATTTAAATATAATATTATCACATATCTCCCTTAATTTTTAATCCTCTATTTTTAGTTCTTTAATGATTAAATTAGATGAACCTTAGTTTCCTAACATGCTTATGATAAGTTTATAGACTTCATATAACCTACAATTTAGAATGAACTATTATTTGTAGATGATAGTCTATCTCTTTCCTTACACTTAGGCATTCCCTACCAATTGATTCTAACTATATTAGAAAATAATTGGGTTAGAAACCTTTCATTCTTTAAACTAATTAGATGAAGTTAATAGGTTATACATTAACCTGCACTTCAAATAATTTAGTAAACTTTTAATTTCATTCTTCCCTACAAGTTTCCTAAACTTTAATCATTAATCAATTTAATTTGATTAGTTTAGGACTAATGTAGAATAAGTTCCAATTGCATGAATATATTATAAATTATTTTGTCACTTCATATGCTAAATTAAAATACTATTTTGTAAACTTCTTTTATTTCTACTATTACTTAAAATTGACTTAAAAATCAATATCTACAAGTCAATTAGGAGCTCAAATATCTTTAATCATTAAGTAGATCATTAAGAAAAATTGGATAACTTTGAATATCACATAGTTTACAATTATTTGAATTTCTTTGAATGATTGCTTAACTTTGAGCCTCTACCTTTGAACATACATTTAAGATATTATGCATAAATAAGACTTTCCCAATAAAACTATAGAGGTTTATATTTTGGTGAATAGCTAAGGGCAGGCTAAATAAGAGATATAAAGAGATCTCACTATCTCAGAGGGTGAATGTGAGTATTTATTTTCATTGAGACCCCATTTTTCCTTATTAGTTAGGCAAGCGTGCTTAACTCCTCATGTCATTCTGTATTATACCCGCAGAATGAAGCTTTCATAAAATAACTTCAACAAATAATATATGAGATCTCATCACAGCCTTTTAGCTTTGTTTTCATTGTATAATTCTAGATTATACATTCTTAGTTCAAGAGACTAAGCTTCTTCTTTACTTTCTATACTTTTCACTTTTTATTTTCAGTACTGTGCTTTACTTACTTACTATTCATATAGAATGCAGTGTATGTTACTTTAATTTTCATTTAAATGCTTCACTATTTTTTTTTTCATACTTAACATAATTTCTATTGGACATACATGTTTCCAATTTTTTTACTTTCAAATGCACTTTAGTAGTTTCTAGCCTTATTTAGGATGCTTTTCCCTTATCTTTTTAGTTGCAGATTAGAACGATTATATATGTGAGTATTCTTACTCATCTTACTTTCAATTGTTCTTCTTTACAGTTATATTTAATTTCTTTCCTTACTTGAATGATTTCAAATGCTCCTCTGCTATATTAAATTGTATATTAGTTTGTGATATTCAAATAAAATTATAAATGCTCAACAAAAGCTTAAAATATTATTAGATTGTTTAGTCTAACTACTCTTTTTCTTTTCTTGACTTTGCCCTATCATATTTAATTACTGAAATATGATAGAGCAGGAGCAATATAATTCATGTGGAGCTAGACCTAGTACTTGAAGATCTTACAAAATTTGCTTCCACTTATTTTTTATTACTTTCACTTTTCATTATGTGAGGGAGTGATTTATTTTCTTCTTACTTTTTCATTTAAAGGTTTGTAATAACTTAAATTGTTTATAATGTTTTTACTTAATCTGTGCTGAGATTACTTACTCTGAAACTGCTTAGATTGAATAAGCGGATAAATACTACATGTTTACTATATATTTATCTCATACCTTCCTGATAAATCCAATAATTATAGTAAAATAAGAGAATAAATATAAACATTTATATGTTAGAATTGTCTATTTTGAGTGGTTTTTCACCAATTTCAAAGAAAAAGAGGAGCTGAGCTAAATCTGGGCAAAAACATATAATTTGGAAGAAAACCGATGCAGTGCGCCTAAGTGTGGACAACTTGAGAGCTCGGCACTACCGCGCGCCATAGCGAGACTCGCTGGACCCAGACAGCAAAATTAATCAAGGCATTCCGCTATAGCACACCGTAGCGGACTCAAACCAAAGAGCTCAACGCTATCGCGCACCACAGCGGACACAAACCCGAGAGCTCGGTGCTATTGTGCGTCGCAACATAACTTAATGGACTTTGACTTAGCAGAATTCTTAAAGGCCCTTGCTATCGCGCATCAAAGTGGTCTCAACCCGAGGCTCTGACGCTACCGTGCACTGCAGCGGACACAAACTAAGAGCTCGGTGTTACCGTGCACCGCAGCGGAACAACAGGGCCAAGACTTAATGAAAGGAAATTTAAGGAATCCCGCTACTGCACGCCACAGTGCTTTATCACGCACCGCAGCGGGCTGAAGTCGAGAGCTCGACGCTATCATGCACTGTAGCGGGCACAAACCCGAGAGCTCGGTGCTATTGCCCGCCGTAGCGGGCACAAACTTGAGAGTTTGGCGCTATAGCACGCCGTAGCGGGTGCAAACCAAAGAACTCGCGCACCGTAATGGGCACAAACCCGAGCGATTGGCGCTATCGCACGTTCTAGCCGGCACAACCTCGAGAGCTCGGCCTTATTGCGTGCCGTATAGGGCACAAACCCGAGAGCTCGGCGCTATCGCGTGCCGTTGCAATCCCAAACCTGAGAGCTCGGCGCTATCGTGCGCCGCAGCGGGCACAAACCAGAGAGCTCGGCGCTATCTCGCATCGCAGCGGTCGTTTACTTAGCAATATCTTAAAGCAATACCGCTGCAGCACACCTAAGCGCGTAGCAGCGCACCGTAGCGTCCGACGTGATTTCATCCAAGAATGAGCATTAAAAACAGTATAGGGAAGGCCAAAAATCTTAAATCTTTTGCCTTCTCTTAGCAGCTATTAACTCAATATTCAATTGATTCTCCTCCTTTCAAGAGAACAAAGGAATATATAATTTAACTTATTTAACTTTTGGGAGATGAAAGGATGGTTGAAATAATGCATCTTTGCTCAGCATTTATAAAAGCTGAGGAGAAATCCTAAGGAAAAGTTGTTCCCCTCTTTGACAATCCCAGTTCAAAAATTCAAAAGCCACATAAGGAGAGAAAGGAGAACCCTACCCAATGAAGGAGAAGGTGACCATCCAATGGAAGCAGAAAGAACATTCAAAGAGCAGGAAGGAAGGTGAGTTGGAGGGCAAGGTAAAAATCAGGATAACGCAAAAATGTAGTTCCTAGTATTTTTCTTTATCTCATCCTTAATTCCTTGCTGTATAACCATGCAAATGTTCATTTCCTAGTATTTTATTTTATGTGTTTCAATTGTTATGGAAGGTTAAACCCTTTTTGGGAGGGTAAGGCTATGTCATGTAATCATTATGGGCTGAAATAGTGTTTGTACTAAAATTCTCAGTGAATAAAATCTTTATTATTGTTGGTTTATATATGAATCTTGTTTGATTGCATGCCGTGTGAATGAATGTTTTTAAAGTAAATGGTTATAAACGAAGAAAATATCAAGAAAAATAATCATATTAAATTTAGGGAATGCACATAAAGGTCCTCGCCACGAATATATATTCGCCGTGCGAGGATTCTCGGTGTAAGCACCCTTAGATGTATATGATGAGTTGAACTTGATAACTTAACTCTCTTAGAGCTCCATAACTCACTAATTGGCGTAAAGCTAGGAATATGTGCATTAGTGCTTAGAGCCCAGTGACAAACTCTTGAGCCTAATAGCGCTTTTCCTTAAACTCAGTTGAGAGATTGATGCATGTGAGCCAAGAGCCACCAATTATGCTCAGTAGCTCTTCATAAGTTAAAGGAGGATGAGGAAAATTTGTGTGCTTGAGGATGATTGTGACATAATCTACTTTGCCCAATAATTTCCTTCCTTAGCTAAACCGTGAGGGAAGCACATGATGCTAATTGAGTGGAATCATGTTTGTGTGATCACTGAAATTTAAATTATAAATTTGATAACTTAGACGTAAGAAATCGGATTTAACTCGTGTCGATCACATAAGGGTCTATGTGCCGAAATTTAACCTTCTTGATTTCATATTGTTCACTATGCGTAAAATAATTCGAATTAGAGGACCAATCTAAAGAATGCTATTATCACATGATCATAATTTGCAGGTGAACAGGTCTCATTAAATGTTGATAAATATAAGTACTTACACCAATCCCGTAACAACTTACATGATAAAACTCAATTCTCCCTTCTTCTCAAATTATATTTTTGAATTAAGATCTTTGCATTGTTAATTAGGAGCCTACAAAAACCACAAAATATCATTGGTCTACACATTATTAAAAGTAAATATACCTTAGTAACAAAATAATCTATTCTCTGTGGATAATAAATCTCAGAACTTACATTCCATTGTTACTTCGGACCGCATACACTTGTGTGCGAGCGCAGACGTGAAAAAAATTTCTATCAAATTTTTGGCGCCGTTGCAGGGGAACAGTGATCCTTTTCATATTAAGGATAATTTTCGAGTCAATAATGATTTAAAATTATATTTCTTCTGCATATAATTTTTTTTATTTTTGTAATTATATTTGTTGTTAATTGCTAACTTTAGTTTTGTTAATTTAGTTTATTTTTCTTATTTATTTTCCAAATTACTGAATTAGAATGTTGTAATTGTTCTTTCTAGTTAAGTTTTTGAATTGCATGAGTAGGAGAGAAAATTTGAGCATACTATTTAACCCAGAAATTGATTGCACGTACCTTAGAGCTAGAAAAGAACAAAACTTAATAAACAGAAATCAAGTTGAAATGGATAATATGGAAGAAAATCCTTGAGGAGAACAATGGGGAAGGACTTTAAGAGCTATGCATTGCCCACTTTTAGAGGTATCCCGCACGCAATTGTAAGACCAAATATCAAAGCAAACAACTTTGAAATAAAACCCTCAACTCTGAATATGGTCCAAAACAACCAATTCAAGGGAATAGCCACTGAGGACCCTAACTCCCATATCTCCAATATTTTGGAAATATGCGACATGTTTAGATTTAAGCGTTTATGATGACACCGTTAGACTTAGGTTATTCCCTTTTTCATTAAAAGATAGATCCAAGAGTTGGCTTAATTCTTTACCCGGTGATTCAATTTGCACGTGGGATGACTTGGCTAAGAAATTACTAGCCAAATACTTCCCACCTGCGAAAATAACCCAGTTAAGAATTGAGATAACCAATTTTAACCAATTCGAGGGAGAAACTTTATATGATAGGTGGGAAAGATTTAAAGGGTGCCTGAGGCGCTGCCCGCATCATGGGTTACCTCAATGGATGCAGATTCAAATATTCTATAATAAATTGAATGCACCCACGAGGACCCTAATTGATGCAGCTGCCGAAGGGTCACTAAGTAGTAAAACTTAAGAGAAGGCTCACAATCTGTTAGAAGAAATGGCAAATAATACTTATCAATGGTCTACCGAGAGGCTTAATCCAAATAAAAGAGAAGTGAACCAAATTGATGATGCAAATCAAATTTTAGCCCTTCAAAACAAAATTAATGCTCTTAATCATAAAATTGACAACATGAACATAAATAGTGTATAAGTTTACTACGACTTGTGTGAGGGTAAACATGCTAGTGAAAACTGCAATTTAAATAACCCCTTTGCACCATCAAATCCTGAGCAAGTTAACTTCTTAAGAAACAACAATGTCAATCCTTATAACTTGATGAATAACCCGTACTCCAACACTTATAATCTTGGATGGAGAAATCTTCCAAAATTTTCATGGAGTAATAACAATAATAATGCAAATTTTAATAGAAACAATTCATCAAACAAACAAGGGTACAACTATGGGCATAATCCTCAACCCCAAACATCAAACCTTGAAGGAGATTTCAATGCCTTCAAGGTAGAAATTGCTCAGTTCATGCGGAGGACTGAGATGACAAGAACTCGCCATGATGCCTCAATCCAAGGGATTGAAGCATCCCTTAAGAACATTAAAGTTCAATTAGGCCAGATCCCCCAATAGCTGTCCACACGTCAGCAGGGAGCCTTGCCAATTTCAACGGAAATGAACCCAAGAGAGACGGTTAGTGTCATTCACTTCGATGTAATAGAGGGCAATTGCCTTGATTATAATTGTGAAATGAATATAGAAAGTTTTGGAGTTGAAATAGGAACTAGTAAATCTGAGAAGGAGGAGTTAATTGTGATAAAGTGCAAGGACCTGGGTAGACTAAACATCCCATGCATGTACGGGGCAAAGTTCTTTTAGATCCCTTGTGTGATCTTGGAGCTTCAGGCAATGTCATGCCCTATCATATCTATCAACATTTGATAATATAAGGGATGGAAAGCACCCCAATAATTTTAGAATTTGCTAATCTTGATTCATTGACCCCACTAGGAGTAGTAAAAAATGTAGATGTTGGCTTAAAAAGTTTTGTTGTCCCTACTAATTTTATTATTTGTGAATGGGATAGTTGAAAAGAAAATTCCACTATCATACTTGGACGACCCTTCCTGGCCAGCACTAAGGCTATTATTGATGTTGTTAGGGGGGTGATGAGTATAATAATACATGGAAGAATAGAAGAAATTGATTTAAAGCCCACTATATAAATAGAAAAACATGGAATTGGAGTGGAGAAGAAAGTTAAGGGGAAAGTCTCAACCAGATAAAATTGATCTAGAGAATCTTAAGTTAACTGATAAAATATTTGAATGTAATAAAAGCACCTCATTTAGAGGAGAGGCTAAGGAGAAAATGGGAAAGTAAAAGAAAATTATAAGGGGAAAGAGAAAGAAAAAGGAAACCTCTTTTTGAAATTCTGAAGAAAAAGGTGGGGAGAAATTAACTAGGGAAGTCATGAGTGTTAGCATAACCTGTGTTAGTGCTCACTCATGCACTTCAAAAGTTGGAAAAGGAAACCCCCAAATAAATCAATCCCTTAAACTCTAAAACTGGTCAGGCTGACGACACTAAACCAAGCACTTTTTGGAAGGCAACCCAATAGTTTTTGTTTTCTTTAGTCTAGGATTAGTTAGTTTAAAAATAAACAACATGACCCTTGTTGCGGAAATCGTCCACAAGGACACTGAATGGGAAGGAGGATTAGCCAACATTCCTTGTTCCGAATTAACGGATACGTGTAGTGCTTGGCTAGTCTTTGTTTCTAGCTTTATCATGCCTACGAGTCACTTGACTGAAGTGACCTGTGCCCGAGCACTTCTCTTGTGCTCGTTGGTTAGGTCGGGCGAGATTCGCAATTCAAATATTATTTTGAACAGCTTTGGAAAGCTCTCAAGGGTCTCTGCGCTGCATTGGCCTTCGGGTCTTTGATATCAGGGTTGTGCGAGACCCAAGGGGTCAAGATCCTCTCCTCGGACACCAGTGTTCCCCCCGGTTGCGCCCTTAACCCATTAAATCTGAATGTCCGGGCAAGCGAACGAAAGCTGCCCAAGAAAAGAAGGGGCGCGCAGGGGGGACATCCGTGCCGCCCGACCCTTACCACACGAATAAACTCTTGATACTTCTCCATAATCAACAAGCGGAGCTTAGCCAGGCTCTTGCCACGGACATGGGGTTCTTTAAATAAGAACTCATCCAGCAGCGCCGGTTTCAATCCGACTTTCATAAAGCCCTCGGGATGATGTTTGAGGATTGGAGCTTGCAGGGTGGACCGGATCCATCCGTGTTGCCTAGGCCGCCTGTTGGTGCCCCCATTTCGGAGACGCGCTATCCTTATAAAATCGCATACGTGGAGGAGGTAGAGGAAGAGGAGGAAGACGATGATTGAATAGGTTGTATTTTTCTTTTTTTGTTCTTTTCTATGATTTTCTTTTGTATTTTTACTTTTATGTCTTATTTTGAGATTTTATTTTATGAATTTTCATATTCCCTCACTTTTATGGTATTTTTTAATGACATATTTTTTCTGAATTTTTCAAGGAAATAAAATCACAAAAATGTCAAGTTGGAATTTGATATAAGTAAAAGGGAGCTTATCAAAAATGACCAAATGCATTATGAGCACTAAAATATTTTAATTAAGGAATGAATGGAGGATAATCTAATCTCTAAAAATTCAACTTAATGCCTTGAACTAAGTGTGGGGAAAGGTATTGGACTTAGACTAAAAAATATAGTGAGTACTCTAAAAAGAGTGTGTTAGGCTCCCGTAAGATTTCATGATCATAAAGATGCATATTGGGGATGAAAAAAAGTGTCTCTCTCTAAGATTAAATATATATATATATATATATATATTTAAAAAAAGGATGATAAAAATATCTCTCCCAAATGATCAAAATGTGAAAAGATAAAAAATAATATCTCTCTTTTAATCTCTTCATCTTTATGATTCATAATAAGGAGCATATATGGCAAAACTCTTGGAGTCTTAGACCACCTCTCTAGTATAGGTCCACAATGAACTTTACCTATCACCTAGTTTCAAGCATGAAAAATCAAATATTTAGAGATGAATTGATTAACCCACTTATTGTCACGATTAAAATATTAATATTGCTAAATATTTCGTTTCATTATCACTATGCTCACGCCTTGACTTATATTTATTCTAAATGCATTGTTGTGACTATTATCCCTACAAAATAAAAAAATATTATTTTGAGCTTACTCGAGGACGAGCAAAAATTTAAGTGTGGGGGTGTGATGAATCCATAAAATATATCTAAAATAAAAGAAAATTTCATTCATTTCTGATCTTTAAACTGCTTCTAAATCAAATTTTATCTATCTTTTCAGGAAAATAGCCTCTCCAATGAAGTTCTGAGACATTTTTTACAAAATTCCAAGTTTCTTCAAAGGAAACCGCTGCCGCGAGCCGCAGCGGGTCCTTTTGCAAATTAGGGCGTGGTAGCGCACTGAGCGGGTCCTGTTTCGAACCGCAGGCACGGTAGCGCGCTGCAGCGGGTCCTGTTTCGAACCGCAGGCGCAGTAGCACACTGCAGCGGGTTCATTTGTTACCATTTGCGCGGTAGCACGCTGCAGCGGAGCATTTTTGCGAAATGCTCCCGCCACAGCGCGCTGCAGCGATACAATTTGCAAATGGAACCGCTACCGCGCGCTGCAGCATGTAATTTTGCAAAGTGTGGACGCGGTAGCGCGCGGCAGCATGAGGCTTAGCTGATTTTGCTTGCACCATTGCGCGCTACAGCGCGCTGCAGTGGCTGCCGCAATTTTTGCCAGTCAGGAGCATTTATTGCGGCTGGGACAAGACCCCCAACCTGCATCTTGTCCCCAGCCATCCTTCTCTGCAGCAACTCCGATTTTTAATGGAAAGTGGTCTCTTTATGTGATAAGAAGGATAAACAAAGAAGGATATTGATCAATTCACCCTTAATTTGGGATTTGCCATCATGACTTCAAATTTTTATTTGACAAATGCTGGTTCTGGAGAGGATGAAGGAGGATGCAGTCCCTCTCCTATAAATACACCTCCTCTTGACTAGAGGAGGGTTCTCAATTTTGCTCAATTCACTAAGTATGGAGGAGGGGTGCATAAGTGGAAGTGAGGAACTCCCCAATGGTGGCAAAGCAAGTTCTTGCTAAGGAAAAGAAGAAAGAAGGCAGCACTAGCGACCTAAGAGATGAGCTTGAAGAAGGAGAAGAAGAAATCCGAAGAACTTCCAATGAATGTTCCTAGTATCTTCTAAACTTTGCTTTTGTAGTTTTTTTTCTTAATTGATTATGAAAGGGTCTTTATCCATGTATGTGTTTTTCTTCATTTTCTTTGTAATGAGTAGCTAAATCCTCTTGAGGAGGGTTGGGAAACCTTCATGTATATGAGTTAAATTTAATGTATGAAGTTTGTTT
The DNA here is from genome assembly GCA_016760335.1 of Gastrodia elata. Lineage (NCBI taxonomy): Eukaryota > Viridiplantae > Streptophyta > Magnoliopsida > Asparagales > Orchidaceae > Gastrodia > Gastrodia elata. The sequence continues at coordinate 77,542,650 of CM028669.1, read as the reverse complement.
TCTCAAGCACAAATAAAATGTGAGAACTCTATGCCTTGTTAAGAAATACCTTTTATTATTTAGTCTTGAATGTGAATGAAAGAAAAATGAACTCATAATCTCAAGAACTAACTTGTCTTGTGCTCCATAGCTCATCTTAGGTTGGATGTTAGGTTTATAAGTGCATGAAAGCTTAGAACTATGTGACAAAGTTCTTGAGCTTAATGCACCTTAATCTAAGCTCAACCAAAGTGTTGATGCATGTGATGCTAAGACCCACTAAATGAGCTCCTTAGCTCAATATAATTGAGGTAGAGGAAGAAATAGTTGAGTGCTCATGAACTAAGTGACATAGTCATTGAGCCCAACATATTAATCCCTCATCTCAACTATGTGTGATGCGAGTGATGCTCGTGGTGGAATCAATGCTTATAAGATTTAAAAGACTTAAAAATCGAATGTCTCCTTGATCAAGAGATAAGATAAAAACACTAAACCTAAAATCTTATAGGAATCTTTATGCCAAAATAGAACCGAATATGTGCTCATTTTGAGCACAAGATTTAAACTTGTGAAACTTTGAGGTAAAACTCAAGGAAGCATAATGTGCACTTGATTAAATCAAAATTAATAAAAGAAAAAATTTGAGAATTCAACATGCATTAATAAACTTCTCATCACATACGGGATGAACTCAACTCTCCTCTCTCTTTTATCTAACTTATCTTCATATAGTGATTATTGTACTAAATCTAGGGCCAACTCAACCAATCAATTGTAGCTTAAATATTAGTGAGAATAGATAGACCTTAGTGTCAAAATAACCAATTCTCTAAGATTCGATAAATCCCAGAAATTAACACTTTCCACTTATTACTTCAGACCACGTACACTTGCGTGTGAGCGCAGACGTGTATTTACAGTCTGTCAAGCGCATCTATGGACCATAAATCTGAGAAAAAATGCTAGAAGATGCTTTTCCCACATCACCAAAAGCTAAATTCAACTCAAATTTAAAGCATGACATTAAATCAAACTTTGACCAGCCTTAATCATGCTTTCATTGATTTTTAAGAGCTAATTTCTTCCAGAATCCTATATATAAATAATAGAGAAGGGAGGGGACATTTTTCGCACTGCTTGTGCTTGAATCTTTTCTTCCACGTTACTTTCAATATTCTCAGAAACCTCTCACTCTAAAATGGCATCACAAAAGAAGAGTGTCGCAAGCAAGGAAGCAGCCGCCTCAACATCTGGAGGCGCATTCAACAAAAAGCATTTTTCTTCGGTGGAGGCCGAACAGCGATATGTTCAGATCACGTCACGACGGAAGCTCATCTCGGTGAGGGGACTCAAACTCCTCTATCCAATTTATATTGGAAATGTCCAAGACCGGGGGTGGCACAAGCTGGTCTGTTTACAGACCGATTCATATTCTTCTTTAGTACAAGAAGTCTACGCCAACACGGTCGACGCAATTGGGCGAAAGATTTTTGTATGAAGGAAGGATGTGATGTTCGGGCTAGAACAGATCGAGCAGTTCTACGAGCTTAAGGCGATAGAGGAGTGTTCCTAACAGGCCTTGCTAAATTCTGAATATGACCCTACAGCAATTGAGAGCGCCCTCACTCGCGATCACACGGGCTGGAGAGGGAACTTGGCCAACATTCCACGAGCCCTTCTTAGGGACTCATGCAATGCTTAGCATGTTCTCATTTCTAGCATCATAATGCCATCTGGGCATCTAAGTGAGGTGACAAGGTCATGGGCGCTACTCATATGTGCCATAGAATGATCTAGAGATATCCAGATCTCTAAGATAATTCTTGAGCAGCTTTAGAACGCCCTGATTGGGTCCTGCGCTGTACTCACTTTCAGGTCACTCATATCTGAGATATACCTTGCCCAAGGAGTCAAGATATCATCTGGTGACGTAGCTATTTCTCACAGAGTTCGTCTTACCCGCAACAACTCAAACGCCCGCTTCCAAGAGGGTAAGAGTAGCAAAAAGAGAAAGGGAGTGGAAGGCAATGCTTCCTCTTCCTCCGGTCAAGCTTCATCATTTAAACAACTACAAAAGTGAATGGAACAAATGCACGCCTATCAAGTACATATGGGGAAATCCATGGTAGTGGACATGCGGTTCTGCAAAGTCGAACTGTCCTAACAGCGCCAGTCCCAAACCGAATTCTATGCAGCTTGATAAATCCAAGATTTATAGTAAAATAAAAGAGTAAATACATACATCTTTATGCTAGAATTGACTACTTTGAGTGGTTTTTCACCAATTTCAAGGGAAAAGTGAAGCTGAGCTAAATCTGGGCAAAAATAGAAAATTCGAAAGAAAACTATTGTAGCGCGCCCAAGCGCGTAACAGCGCACCGCAGCGGGTTCAACTTGACAGCTCGGTGCTACAGCACGCTGCAGTGGGCTCAACCCTAGAGCTCATCGCTACCGCGCACTATAGCAGAATCACTGGACCCAGACAACAAAATTAATCAAGGCATTCCGCTGCTGCGCACTGTAGCGGGCTCAACCCGAGTGCTCAGCGCTACCGCGCACTGTAGCGGAACTCAATGGACTTAGACTTTGCAGAACTCCAAAGGGCCCTCGCTACCACGCACTGCAACGAGCTCAATCTAAGACCTTAGTGCTACCGCGCGCCGCAGCGGACGGAAACCGAGAGCTCGGCGCTACCGCGCACCGCAGTGTGCACAAATTCGATAGCATAGCGCCATCGCGCGCCATAGCAGGCACAAACAGAGAGCTCGACGCTACTGCGCGCCATAGCGGCCACAAACCGAGAGCTCGACGCTACTGCGTGCTATAGTGAGCACAAACCCGAGAGCTTGGCGCTATCGCACGTCGTAGCGGTCACAAACTGAAAACTCTATGCTATAGCAGAAATTAACTCAAATTCAAATAAGTCTCCTCCTTTTCAAGAGAACAAAGGAATATTCAATTTACAACATTAAATTCTTGAGGAGATGGAAGGTTGGCTAAATTAATGCAAGACACTTAGCTCAGCATCTATAAAAGCTAAGAAGAAATACTATGGGAGGATTGTTCCCCTCTTTGACATTCTCAGCTTTAAAAATTCTGAAGTTGCATCAAGAGAGAAAGGAGAAACCCTTTCCAAGGAAGGAGAAGGTGACCACCAAGAGGAAGCATGAAGAACATTCAAGGAATCAGAAGGATATGCAAGGTTGGAGAGCAAGAAGAAAATCGGTGAACATAAGCGTTGCTCCTAGTATTTCTCTTAATCCCCTCTTTATTTTCTTTGCTGTAAAAACCATGCAAATGTTCGTCTCCTTATTTTGTATTTCCTGCATTTTATTTGTGATGGAAGGCTAAACCCTCCTTGGGGAGGGTTGGGTTAAGCCATGTAATCAATTAGGGGATAAAATGTATTTGTACTCATTTTCTTCAATGAATAAAATTTTTAATCATTTTGGTTTAAATAGGAACCTGTTTAAAAGCATGCTGTGTGATGAATGTTTTATTAAATGAAATCATTATTAATGAAAATACTATTAAGCCAACGAGTTATATTAAAACTAGGGACATGTACATAATGGTCCTCGCCGCGAATATATGTGACAATATTTGAAAATTCGGACTCATTAACCCATTAGGAATAGTAAAAAATGTGGTTGTTGGCTTGTGAAGTTATATGGCCCCCATTGATTTTATCATTGTGAATGGAATAGATGGAATGAAAATTCCACTATCATATTTGGACGACCTTTCCTTACCACCACCCACAAGATAAATTATTAATGTTGTAAGAGGGGTGATGAGTATTAAAATACACAAAAAAAATTTAAGAGATTGAACTGAAACCCACTTTGTATAAACATAAAAATATGGAAGTGGAATGAAGGAGAAAATTTAGGGGAGAATCTAAGCAATTAATATAGATCTAAAAAGCTTGAAATTAACTGATCAAAAATCTGAAAGTGGCCAAAGTACCTCATCTGGAGGAATTGCTAAGGATAAAATAACTCATAAAAAGAAAACAAGGAGTAAGAGGAAAAAGAATAGAACCTCTATACCCAATTCTAAAGAAAAAGTGGGGAAGAATATAATTGATGAAGTAATGAGTTTGAACACAACACATGTTAGTGCTCATCCATTCACTTCAAAAATCTAGAAAAAAAAACCCTTAGCAAATCAATCCCTTAAAATTCTTAAAATGATCGGGCTGACGATAATAAATCAAGCGCTTCTGGGAGGCAACCCATATGTTTTTATTTTTGTTTTTAAATGATCTTCTTTAGAACTATTTTCACTTTAGTGTATGTAGGAAAAGTTAGTTTGATTAGTAATAAAAAATGCAACCTGACCATGATTGGAACTGCTGAAAAGTTATTTTAACTTAAAAAAAAAAAAGAAACCGACTTTTTATTTTTGTAGCGAGCACTACAGCACGCCACAACGGATTTCAATGCTGCAGCGCGCTACGGTGCGCCACAACGGAATTCAATGCTACTCATGCCAAAATAGGAACCTGGGAGCTATTGGGCGCTATGGTGCGCTACAGCGCGCGACGCACAGCTTGAGCCTTTATTAACTGCCTGTGAATTCCCACGCAATCAAAGGCACTACAGCACGCCTACGGACCTGAAATCTGCTAAGAAATTGCTGCAAAGATACTTTTTCTTTCTTTTTAAAGGCTAAATCAAATCACACTTATAACATGATTTAATGACATCCTTGACTAGCCATAAATGTAGTTTGAATAATGAATTAAGAGGAAAAGTGAACAAATACTGGTCTATAAATAGTGGAGAAGGGAGAGAATAGCAACACACTCTTTGTGCTTAAAAACTATCTATCTAAATTTTCTTAAGAATCTCAACCCTATCCTACACCTATGGCATCACAAAAGAAAAGTGTCGCTAATAAGGGAGCTAAAGCCTCTACCTCTAGAGGATCCTTCAACAAAAAGAAGTTTTCCTTGGTGGAGGCCGTGCAGCGATTTGTCCAAATTACTTCACGTCGAAAGCTCATCCCGGAGAGGGGGTTTAAACTCCCTTACCCCGTTTTCCATAGCGATGTGTCGCATCGGGATGGGATAACTTGGTTAGCTTGCAAACTGATTCTTACCCATCCCTCGTGTAGGAAGTTTGCGCGAATGCAGTAAATGCAAGTGGGCGCAAAATGTTTGTACGAGGGAAGGCTATAAATTTTAGGTTCGAGCAGATCGAGGAATTTTATGAACTTAGGGCGATAGAGAATTGTGCCTACCAAACCCTACTAAACTCTGAATTTGATCCGGCTGCCATAGCTGGCGCCTTAACCTCCAATGATGCGGGCTGGAGAGGGAATCTTTCCAACAATCCATGAGCCCTCCTTAGGAACTCATGTAATGCATGGCATGTCCTCATCTCTAGTTATGCCAACTAGGAATTTAAGTGTGGTAACCCAGTCAAGAGCTATATTAATTTGCGCAATTGAACAACCTGGAGATATCCACATCTCCAAGGTCATTCTTGAACAAGTATGGAATGCCTTGACCGGGCCATGCACTGCATTAGCATTTGGATCACTGATCTCTAGAATATACCTTGCCCAGGGACTCAAAATATCTTCTAGTGACACAGTAGTTCCTCCCCGTGTTCCTCTTACCCGATACAACTTACACTCCCGTTTTCAAGAGGGTAAAAGGAGCAAGAAGAGAAAAGGGGAGGAATGAAAAACTTCATCTTCCTCAAGAATAGTGACATCACTTAAATATTTTAAAAAAGGAATAAGCAGAATGAGAGATTATCAAGTCCAAATGGGGAAGAGTATGGCAGCGAATATCTGGTACTGGAAGGCCTAATTGTCTAAACAGTGCCAGTTTCAAAATGAATTCCACTCAGCTCTCGGAATGATGTTTTTGAACTGGAGCTTCAATAGTGAACCAGGTGACGCTGTGCTACCACAACCCCCAGCTTTTGAACCCCCCTACAACTACAGAATGGCCGAAGGAAGATGATGATGAAGAAGAAGATGAAGACGGAGAGGAAGATGAATGATAAGGTTGTAGTAGTTCTTTTTATTTTTGTATTTTATTTTTTTTTATTTTTTTTTTTTTTGCACTTTTTAATTTTACTTTAATGAATCTTGGAATTTCATTACCCTTATAATGCTGAAAAAAAAAATTAAACTGCTTAGATCATAAATTTTTCTGAAAACTTTAATACTATGGATTCAAAGATAAATTAACTTGTGAAAATTTTATCATGATAATTTGCTTAAACAACTTGTGATCAAACTAAAAGGCGAGCCCTAAAACTATCCAATACCAAGTGTAATTTCTTCCAAGATTACTTTAAGTCTCCAACAAATCCAAATAATTGATGCTTTTTTAAATCGGTGTGGGGGTCGAGATCTACGGAACCTGACTAAGAATTGCAAGAAAATGTGAACCTAAGAGTGTGCTAGATTTTTGTAGGATTTCATGATCACAATGAAACTGGATAAGATGAAGTAAAATGTCTCTTCCTTGAGCTGAATGAAATAATAAAAAATTTAGGAATGAAGAAAAATATCTCTCCCTACATGTAAAAAAAATTGAGAAAAACAGGAAGAAAAAAAGTATCTCTACTGAATATTGCGTTGTTCATTGTGATTTATAAGATGAAGCATATACAGCATAAAAACACTAATTCATCGATTCTGGCTTATCCTAGTTATGAATTCCTAAAATCCCCCCCCCCCAGTAATTAAGAAGCTAGCATCATGAATTAGAAAAATGGAGTCTATAAAAGTAAATAGGAAGAAGAGCGATTTGGGACTTATAAGAAGCTAAAATTTTCTAATCAATTATCTTATCCTTGTATATGTTTCATAAATAGTAGGTGTGCATGCTAGAATATATAACTCCTGATTTGGACACTTAAATCTTTTGAAGTTCTTATCAAGGATGGAACCCCAAAGGGATTAAGTAAGAACTTAAATTACTCAAACCTTTATAAATTTCTAATTTTACACTAACAATTGATGAATAATTCAACAATTATCTTATCAATAAATCTCTATGCAAATAACCCTAATTAGGTCAAATTTAATTAACTTGAATTAATTGAACACATGATTTGAATATTCAATAACTCTTGTTGATTTTCCATTGATATTAGACTAGTAAACTAGAAGAATTAAGAGCTATAACAAATTCATGTGATTTATTATCTAAATCTAAGCTTAAGATTCCCGATTTTCTATTAAGTAAGAATATCAGCATAATGTAACTTATAAAGTGAAATGGATTATCAATCAATTAATTCTTAATAACTCACATGACTGTATCCCATGATTAATGTAGTTGATTAAGTTATAAGTGTTGGAATTGCATGCTTAATATAAGTATCTAAACTATGTGATTGAAATGGTAGGACTAAGTGAACTCTTACAACTTAAAATTTATTTGAAATCTAAAAATTTAGTGCTTATCTTTTAGTGCTTATATCTCTTAGTGCTTATATCTTTTAATTTAAGATAGTGATTTAATCAACCAAATGTTAAACCTTAAGTAGGTTAACTAATGAGGTAGGAAGAACCTATTGTCTGATTTTGAGGTAGAAGTTTATATGCATTTATATAATCTTAGAAGCCTGATCTTAAATCATTGTGGTAGAATAACCTAAAGATTTAAGAATGAGATCATTCATTGTGGTAGTATCCTAAGTTGAGTGACTTTCATGTCACATTCATGGAACATTTGTGTAGGACTCACCACAATATAGTAGTGGATTCATTAGTTTGTATTCCTTGATTTATAAGTAGAATTATTAGAATGAGAATCAATAGAATTATCAGATGGAGATGTTAGTGTATATTCATAGAACTGATTTATTTTAGTAAAAGATAGAATTAGTTAATTTATTCTGAATAGAACTGTAGAGTTTCGGTCTTATCTTAGGTAATTAGATAAGTATAGTTCAGTTCAGGATTATCATCCCAAGTTCAAGTGTGTTATAAGTGATTTTGCTTCAAAATCTTGCTAAGTGAATGCCCACTGCGGTGTGCAGTAGCACCAGGCTCTTAGGTTTGTGCTCGCCACCGCGCGTAATAGCGCAGAGCTCTTTGTTTGTGCCCGCTACGGCGTGCAATAGCGCCTAGCTTCCGCGTTAGTGCCGCTACGGCGCGTGATAGCACCGAGCTCTCGATTTGTGACTGTTGTGGCGCGCGGTAGTGCCGAGATCTCTGTTTGTGCCCGATACGGCGTGCGATAGCACCAAGCTCTTGGGTTTGTGTCCACTACGGTGCACTGTAGCACCGAGCTCTCAGTTTGTGTCCACTGTGGCGGCGGTAGCGCCAAGCTCTCGGGTTGAGCCCACTGCGACGCGCGGTAGTGCCGAGCTCTCGAATTGAGCCCGCAGCTACGCGCGATAGCGCTGAGCTCTTGGGTTGAGCTCGCTGCGGTGCACGGTAGCGCCGAGCTCTCAAGTTGAGCCCGCTACGATGCGCTGTAGTGGTTCTCTTCCAGATTTTCTATTTTTGCCCATATTTAGCTCAGCTCCTCTTTTTTCTTAAAATTAGCTAAAAACCACTCAAAGTAGATAATTCTAGCATAAATATATTTGTATTTACTCTCTTATTTTATTATAAATCTTAGATTTATCACACCCCACACTTAAATTCTTGCTCGTCCTCGAGTAAGCTCAAAAATGAATTTTTTTAATTTTTATTATTATAAAATTTAATATGAATAAGGTGTGGAGTGTTTTATACTTTCAGGGTTTGCTTAACACTGTGCTAATCAGAGATTACTAAATGCTATCATTCATTAATTATGGGTTAAAGCAATTGATACTTAATTAGCGATAAAAAATAAAAGAATTTAAATTTAGTTGAACAAATAAATTCTAAGCATCATAAACATGGAGTTCATATTTTCAAAAAATCACCACTACATTTATGCAATGCATGATTCTACTAAATCCAATTTTGATTTTGGTATATTTTTGCATTATTAGAGTTCTAGAGTCATCAAAATACGAAAAGTATGAAATTTGGAAAAAAATTGAGCAATTCTACGTGCTACGACGCGCTGTAGCGCTTGCCTGGCCGAGAGCTAAGCGCTACGACGCGTTGTTGTGTGACACTGCGCTACTTACTAAATATACTGCAGCGCTTTCAGACGCAGTGGCGCGCTACGTCGCCAAATTTCCCGAGATGCAGGCGATGCGGCACGCTGCAGCGCTTTCAGGCATTGCGACGCGCTACGGCCCAGATTTCCCATGTTGCGGTCGTTGGGGCGCGCGACAACGCATTCAGGCACTGCGGTGGGCTACGATGCCAGATTTCCCGAGTCACGGGAGCTGTGGTGCATTGTAGTGCTCCCTTGCCGAAAGTTAGGCACTACGATGCGCTGTAGCACTCAACGGTGATTCTACATGGACGAAAATGGAACAATCCCCCCTATTGCATCCAAATACTCTCGATTCAGGGCACCTTAAGTGTGGTGTCATATACTGATGGAAAGGTCTTTCCAAGACCTTTCCATTGATACCAAAATCGACACAAAAAGATTATTCAAACATCACAAACAATTATGCCCTAGCTACTTATACATGATTCTCATTATGGAGCATTACTCATTTTCTCTTTAAAATGGATTCTGATCGAGCTCTATTGAACTCAATCACTCAAATACATGTTCTTAAGGATGTGAAATACATGTGTGAGTGACAAGAAGTAGACATTGTATCAGTCCAATGGGGGAAAGAAAAGTATACAAAAAGGATACAATAGGGTACCTGAGCTTGCAAATGGAAGAAGATAGAGTTCTTCAAAAGCTTCTTCAGCGGCTAGCAAGAGGAAGAAAGTTGAGAGTTCTTTAGAAGTTTGGGGAGGAGAAGGAGCTTCAGTTGATAGCAAAATAGAGAGGGGAGTTGAGTGAGCTAGGTTTAAGGAGAAGGAGATGGAGATGGTAGGCATAGCTTCAGTAATGAGCTCTCCCATCAGCAGAATGGAGGAGGGGAGGGGGTAGGAGCTCTTTGCATGCTCATAGGGGAGGAGCTGGCACCGTTCACAAGAAATGGTGAGGTGGGTCCCAGGCGTAGGAGAGAAGGAAAGTGAACAATTTAAATAAAATCCAGTTAATTAAAATTGAATGATAAAATAGGCTCCAAAAATATCGAAAGTTCACTCTTAGCTAATTCGAGGGTGAGAAACTCAACAGCAAAGTCAGATTTTAGTTTAGAGATCAATTTAATTATCTTAATTTTTAGGATATTTAGATACATTAAAATATTTGAAAAAAATCTGATGACTTCCAAATACTTCCAAAACATCACACCTAGCTAATTTGGGGGTGAGGAGAAGGAGCTTCAGCCGACGAAGTCAAATTAAATAACTCAATTTTCTAATTAATTAAATATTATTAAAATAATCCAAATATTCGATTGAGCTATGAATCACTTCAAATCTTCAAAGTTTGGCTCTAATGATCAGATGATCTCAATGAAATGATGATTAGGCTGTAATTAAGCTAAGATTAGGTTAAGTAACACCCTAAGATTATTACAACTGGTCACTCTATAAAGTCATTCTCTAACTAATGGAGTAAGATCAATGCCTCTATAAATTGGGGACTTGAGTATCTTGTTAAGGACTTCTACTCTGGCTGGAGAAACTCTATGGCATGATCTTCCAAATTTGGTATAGTGCTGATGCTTACTATCCTACTACAAATAGAATAATTGAGTATAATAACTCAAATTCATCTTATTGTTAGACATATGTTTAAGTTCATTAACCCTCATTAGCTCTATACTTAATAATTGTACTTACTAGTCGATATTAGTCCATTCCTATGTAACCCTATTATATATTTTTCTTTTATTTTGCTAATGTTATGGTAGTGGAAATTCTTAATGTATCTATCTTTCTCTTATCTTAACCTCTCTAATAGCAACTATAATGACCCAGTGTCAAATTAGATATCCTGACCCAATACTGAGTGTCGTTGTAGTACTTAATATTAGATTATCATATCTTAGCCCACTATTAAATACTTCTAGAGGCAAAGGATCATTAAGATAGGAAATATGGATGCATTTTTACATATAGATATATTCATTACTAAAACATTCATTTAGAAAAATAAAAAATAAACATTTATCCCATATTTAATAATAAAAAGTTCAAATATATTAAGTATTGCAACATTCAGATAAATAAAAGCACTCTCATCCTCATATGACAAAAATAAAAAAAATAAACTATTAAAGTCTTCAAGCACACTTATATTCCTCTAGCTCCACTCCTGGTTCACCTACTAGCTCCACTCTATGTTCCTGGTCTGCCGTATTTGCTTTCTAATACGATAGGGCACAACTAATAAAAACAAACAAATAATTAGACTTATATAAGTCTAAGCACATTTTAGGGTGTCTATATTATTTTGTTAGAGGATATCACATTTTAAAACAAAAATAATAGTAAAAGTGCACAATGCATTTATAAAAGAAATACTATAAATAAAAGAAAAAGGCAAAAATAAATAACAACTAATGGGTGTACTGAAGCACACAATATTTTCTTGCAAGAGATTGGTTAAAGCAATAATAATATACAAATATGAGTTGTTGAAATAATTTTTAGAAACTTAAAGACAAGATAATGATGCTATAAAGTAGAGTTGAACTACAATAAATAAATATAAGTTGTAAATAGTAAATGCAATTTATTATTAATTCAATTTATGTTTTGTTATGCGGGCTTATACAAAACAACGAGGACTTAGGTATGTCTACCCATATGTATGTATCGAAGTCTCCTATATAACCACACATTCCCCCTCAAGGACATATGTACTCTCCTGATCACTCTATAGCTAGCCCTAGCTCAAAAATGCCTGTACAAGCTAATCCACCCAGAGTGAAATCCCTTCTCAATTTTAGTTATAGTTACTAGTATGCATATGAGTTATGATTAATGGAATAAGGTTTTTGGAGCATCGCTTCTTTCCAAGGAATTTGCCAATTTTAAATACAATACATGTGATATTCATTTATTGTCTAATTTAATTACCTACCTTAATGATTAAGATCAATTGAACCCACAATTGACTAATGGCACATGCCTTAGTCAATTATAGCTTTATATATATATATATATATATATATATATATATATATATATATATAATGTCAACATATAGTTTAGAAAATAGGATTTGATAAAGATAATTAATCTTTGATCTTTAATAGCTACTCATCCTAACCTATAGTTATACTTCCCAAGATCCTTTACCTTAATATTATTCTAACATTTAGATTTAAAATCTATCCTAAGAATATTAACTTAACATCTAAAGTTCATTCTATCTCAAGGACTTCTAGGATTCTATATCTCACAGGTAATTCATTTACTGAAAGGCAAGTCTTAAACTATTTCCAAGTTATCTATTTCAAGATCTTAAGCCTACTCAATAGGTTCCCGAATGGTTGAGTTAATTTGAAAAGGATTCTAATCCTAACCTTTCAACTGAATAGAAATTTATCCTTATGTATATCCCTACACTGCAATGACCAAGTTTCCTACTAGCTAGTCTACCCCACCAACCATATAAGACTCAATTCAATTCAAATATTAATCAATCCCCATACTTCACATAACCCTTCTACCTAAATATCCAAAATAGAATTTACTAGATTGCCCCAAGTATTCTTTAGGGTACATGCTCACCTAAAAATCAGTCAATGCAAAGAAAGACTCAAGCTACTTTCTCTTAAGGTTCTAAGGTCCTATCAAGCTAAATCAATAACTTAATGTCCAAAGCTAACATAAGAATTAAGCTCCCAAAATTCAAATTCATTGATAATCATCCAATCTAAATAAAATTAGTGAATTTAACCTTCTTGTAGCATACTGAGTAAAATAAAAGTAAGCAAGATTTATTTGGAGCTAATTTGACCTAATTAGGTATTAACCTAAGTTTATTACGATTCCAAAAGTCATTTGTAAAAATGTTATTCAAACTGAAATTTTGATATCACCAGAACATTCTGCATATGTTTTTGATCATTTTAAGATATAGCATTGGCATATTTTGGCAAGTAATTAAGAAGTTATGAAAGAAATAAGCATATGGGTTAACCTACTTATTATTTAATTAGCTCCATAATTTCCTACGCACATGGCGCCATCCGCATGCAACCCACGGTCACAGCATACTGTAAGCATCCGCGGGCCCTGGAGCGCACTTAGGCCATCTGCATAGGCAGCCCAACTATGTTGTAGTGCGGGTCGGGGTCGACCCACCCGACACTGTACATCTCCCTGACGGCTAATCACAAGCCCTAAGAACTAGGGCATCCGATTTCCCACAGCTCTGAGCTCCTCATGACGCATGCCATAGCCAAATCAAAGTCCTCACCAAGACCTTCTAAATGCCCCTAAAATCCATAATTGAGACTAACCCTATAAGCTTTTCCTAGTTCGAAGGTGACAAGTGGTTAGAGTTTACTATGGAGGGAGATCACTCCCTCCACAGGGTACATCACATGGCCTACGAGCTACCTACATTTTACTAGATCATGGCCAACCCAGTGAACTCCAGGCCATGGCCTAAGAGCGATTGGCTCGCCATAAGGCTGCTCAGCCCGAGTACTGTACAGCACTACGCAGTCTCGGGTCGAATGCAGATTAATTGGGCTCACTCGAGCATAATTGATCACAACCGATGTTACTACATGATGATAAATTGATAGTCAAGCATTCAGCATAGGAAATTAAGCTGAATTTGCAAGGAAATGGAGCGTACCTTTCTTCCTTATTCGTCTGTCATGTTTGTTCGATTCGCTCGCTCCCGTAAGTTCTACGTCTCAACACTCCCGCAAGTAACCATCGCAATAGAGGAGTGGGTTTGGGTTTTGGAGGCATGAATCCGCAGTTCTGATGGCCTTTCCAACCATCACTGCATGTCCCATGATTGACTCTAAGAAGACGATCTCGACTCAATCCCAGCCCTCTGATCCCTCGGATGGCTCTGATCTAATCGAGCCATCCAATCGCATGTGTCGATCAAACGCACGACGAATCTTCCATCATTCGATTCCAATGGCTCTCAGATTTCAAATAATTACAATATAATTAAATAATTAATTTGGCTAATCCAAATATATACAAAATATTAATTAAACGGTCTCCAAGAAATCCAAAAATTTCACTCTTAGCTAAATTAAGTGTGAGGAACTCAAAAATGAAGTCAAATTTTTGATTAAAGGTCTAAATTATCTCATTTTTCCAATCATTTAAATTGATCAAATAATTAATCTCACTTAAATGCTTCCAAACTTCACCAAAACTTTAGAGTTTGGTCTTAAAACTATTTTAAGACATTCAAAAGTTCCTAAGCTAATCTGGTGATTAAAAATTCACATAGCAACAATAGGTTGTTACACTGTGCTTAAGCCTACGAGTCACGATAGTGCGGCTAGAATCAGAGCTATCAAATCTTCAATCTAAAATGCGAAACGACTAAGATCCTCTAGATCCGGTGTTCCGTGTTTTGGCCCGTTGCACGGAATCCTCGCAATTTTGAATTATAATGTTTAAATAATTTAAATTAATCGATTAATTTGATTTTTATTAATCAAAATTCTATAGTTTTAGCTTAAATAAAAATACAAATTGTATTTTGTGCATATTTCTGCTAATACAAGCTAAGAAAATTATGAAACTTGCATTCCTGGCTTATTTTGATGTTAGAAATTCAAACATGTTCTCAAATTTAGGGTTCGAGGCCAAAATAATTTACCTTTTTTCTTAGAAATTTAAATTCATTAAAATAAAGAAAATATCTCTTGATTATCTTTGCTCCAAATTTTTAGGATTAGGTTCTACTGATGTTTAAAACTTACTAGTGACATATTTAGGATCTAATTAAGCCTAATTTGACATGGTAACAATCTAAAGTTATTACATTAAATTATCAAAATAGCAATTCAATTTGTAATCGATGGAGGGGTAAAACCATTATAAATAGGAATGGTGGGTTTTATCACAATGTGTGCTTGGGATCCTAGGTTTAGAAACCTTATTGCAATTATTTCTCCTCATATAGTGAAATTTTCCTCCTCTCCTTCCCATGGACATATTTGATTCTCACTGAATCACATAAATTCTTTTGTGTTTGTGATTGTGCTACGATTGTATTTGTCTTTCTCATGTTTTGGTAGATCCTATCATTAATACCGATTGTACTCGGCTCCAAGATCGTGGAACTCAAATGAAAAAAACCACAATCTGTCTTAGAGATCGATCCCTCCGACTAGGTTTGGGTTTAAGTGGTTCTAATTATTTACTAATTTGTTGTAAGCTTATCAAGCTTTGGTGGATTAGGTGCAACCACACCCTATTATCGCAATTGTAAAAATCCTGCAATCACTGCTTGTATAACAAAGCTTCTCTTTTTTGAAAGAACCTTAATCAAGTTGTTCCTTTGATCAAACCTCATATCTAATAAGGAGTTGATTCTCTCCAAGGGTAAAATTACTCTAACATTCAAGTATGTTCACAATCTCATTAGCTTTGATTTCTATTTATGTTACAAGATCGAACTTTGAAGAATTTGAATCGTTGCCTAGCTTGTGTTTGTCTTGTAGGACATTTGGATTTTCTCAGATACTTCACACCGATGCTACGGAACAGATATTTAACTTGAATGGCTACCGCGACACAATCATTCATTCTCAAAAATATTTCTAAGTGCTGAGTTTTAATTGTGATTTTCAATGTGGCCTTTGCTTTTGTATTTGGGAACTCATAATCGACGGATAATAATTACAATAAGGTTTCTAATTAACTACTAGTTGGTTTTATTTATATTGCTAATTTAAATATTAAATATTGAGAACATTTGATGGGTATGAATCAATTAATGATTAACTATTTATTAAACATGTGTAAATAATATAGGTTATGGAAGTCTATGATAATTATTTTATCTTAAGAACAGTTTTATATTTTACAAGGATTTGAATGCATTTGTTGACTACTACATCAGTCATGAATTAATTATAAATCTAATGCTGAATTAATAATAATTAAGATTTATTAGTCAAAATCATAATTATAGCAACATTAAAGTCATTTGCACCCAAGTATTGTTCTAATTATAATACTTTCACATCCATGTCAAGATAGTGCAAATATTATGATGCAAAATCAAGAAAAGGTGTCAACAAATGGAAGGCCACACAGAGAAGGAAAGTGTGGATTATTGCAATATCAAGAGGTAGATTGAATCTATAAAGACAAATCAACTTCAAATGCAAAGTGAAAGTGAACAAACTCTTGGAGAAAAATAATTAATACAGAGAATCAGCCCTAATATCAACCCCTCGAGATGTTAGCGAAAGTTATTTGCTTAGTCTTATGCTTTTGTTTTTTTTTTTGCAATGCCTCAAAGAGATAATTTAGAACACTTGAGGAACATTAAGAACAAAGATGTGCTACAGTGTTTAACACGGAGACCAAACTGTATGCACTTTAATAGCAAGAGAAAAAAAAATTTGAACGGCTGTGATGCGCAATAAAAAAAAAATTATGAATTGTAGATATAGTTTTATTTAGTGCTCTGCGTACCTGACTTCGGCCACGTCGTCGCCACAAATCGGCCCCAAATTCATTGCCACCTTGACACCGTCGTCCCTGGCTTCTTCTTCCTCGTCCCTGACTTTTTCTTCCTCGAGCCTGACATTGCGGCAAACTAAATCACAGAAGAAAGGAATTCATTTGTTGAAATCCTAAATTCTGAGGGTAATCTCAATAATAAATTATTTGGAGTTCATACTTTTCAAATTATTTCATTCTAGACATATAATTAAACAACTACAAAAATTAGATTACTGTAATTAATTTATACTATAATTAGATTATACTATTGAGACATAATTAGATTATACACAAATCTTGCAAACCAAATAGAATCTCAATAAAATTCAAAACATTAATAACTTACGTGATTAACGATACTAACGAAGTGTTTATTATACATTTCAGAATCTAGTATGAATGAGTCATAAACACTTCAGCCGAAAGGAGGTGTTCTCTTATATTTTGTTCTTAGATGAATGGAAAGACCGGGCGGGGAGTCCAAAGATGTGGAAACTCTAGTTTGAATTAACTAGAGGTTAAGTTTTAATTAACTAAAAGAAAAGTAAGAACTTCTTATCTAAAGAAATATCATATAATAGAAAGAAAACTCTCGTATTCCAAAGTCAGTAAAGAAAAGAAAATATGTATTTCCATCTCGTAAGCTTGGAAAGAAGGTTTTGAGTAGAGAAGAGCGCAGTTCATTAAGATTAAGTGAATTTAGTTGGAGTTCAAATAAAATTCTTCTCTTAAGATGAGCCTCTTTGTGACTAAAAAGAGCAAAGAGTGAGTTCTGACTCTTTATTTAGGAGATCAAGAACCTAAGATAAGAGGAAGAGCTCTTAGATTGATATTTCATAGTTAAGGGTGAATGAATAGAGCATTGGTTTCAGGTATAGGGTCATTCGTTTGAGATACTCGAAGTCGAACGATATACCAATATATGAGACGAGTCGAGGCTCCTCAGTCGGGCTACTGAATGCTATGTAATTGTGAGCAAAAAAAGGGCAGCTGTTAAGCGAATCTCTCGGAGATTATGAGCCCAAAAGGGTGAAGGAAAATGTGTGATTTGAGATGCTAGTCTCCCGGTAGGCTATGTGAGACGAGATTCGAATTGAAGGTAGTGAGCGCCAAAGTCCGTCAATGTTGAAGCATCAAAGGAGACCCATAGGTTTCTTTACAAATCTCATATTCGAGATGGTCCCCGCTGGTAGGTAAATTTTTTTGAGTCTGAAATTCTTGAGTTTATTATGCTTTTCTTAGATAACCTTAGCTTAGATAAAGGTAGAGAAGTTGGGTGGTGAGCGGGCGAAGTTTGTTCCGTAGTCTTTTCTTTTCTTTCTTAGAACCTCTTTCTTCCCGTAGAGTAATTCAATTAATTCAGGTACGGTCACTCAGTGCAATGATCTAATTAGCTCAGCAGCTAATTCTATCACTCTCACTTGCAGCCTATTCTTTTCTTTAAATTTAAAAATAACCATGTCATGAGATGTTTTCCTCTCTGCTCATGGCTAGCAACGAGACAAAGATCGTAGCGTGCCTATGCGGAAGGTTAAGCCTGCTTGATCGGTTGTAGATCTAAATTTCACTTCTTTTCACATAAAAGCTCAAGGACGCGACGAAGGAGCGTATGTGAGACGCCAGTCGATGGCTCTGAATTAGATTTGCATACGCACATGAAATCAGAAAGAAGTTCACAAGAAAATCACTTTCTTTTCTTTCGAAAAACCCTTCGTCATCAGATGAATAACTATTAAAGAAAATTCGTTTCTCAACTCACAATTTCATTAAATTCAGCTGATAATGATCGTACCACTTTTTAATCTGTTCTTTGGATACGGAAAAGACGCCGACTTCTTTGCACATTCTTTCAGAGAAGAGAAGAGGTCGCTCTTGTCGTACTGAACATTGAACCAATGATCAAAATTACCAAGACCCCTTCCATGTCGGTGTATCGGCTGAGTTTCTTCTATTATTCGAATAGATTAAGAAGAGAACTTTGACTTCCTACTAGGGAAATTTTATAAGGGACTCTGACACCTGCTCTATTATCTATCTCCCACTCTGAAACGAAACCAGGAACTAGATTAGCCTAGTAGTGGCCCCGACTTCTCTTCTCTATTTCCGGAGGTTTTGTTTCTCTTTTCTTTATCCTTCAGATTGACTAAAAACATTCTATACTATTCTATTCTCTTCATATTATATAATCTTCTCTTACTATATACTCTTCTCTTACCCAAACTGCTTATTTGACTCCCTTTCCTGGTCGGCGCAAGGTCTGATTTGCGAACCCAAGTAGGTGTATTAGGTGTATCGACTTCTCTTGCTTGGTACTCGAAAAGAAGTAGCTGGTCAGATTTTCTAGCATCGGCTTCTCCCAAAGCCTAAAACCCCTGGACCCTTCTTCTCGAGAAAAAATAAGAAGTGACTTCTCTCAATGAGAATAAGTAGTTCTTTCTTTGATATGAGTCTTTCTCTTGTCTTGAATTGAGCTAGCCGAAGACATTATTTGAGCCGTTATCAACATCTGAACAGGTTCAGGTCAGGGAGCGAGGGAATTGAATTTCTTGTGAAAAGAATTGAATGAAATTCTGAGCTCTAAAAACTTCTTACTATAACTCCATAGATCGATTATGCAATATCTCTTATCCGAGATATTGCAGGTTTTCCCTTAAAGCCGACGAGATATTGCAGGTTTTCCCTTAAAGCCGACCCAACATACGAAACAATCAAATGTCTATCTGCTTCAAACTTTGATTTTCCATTCAAGAACCAGTAGAAGAAATAGAGCAGATTAGAATCTAAATGAGTGAGGAACTTTCTTCTTTATATACTACGATTGTTGAAAGACTTGATTTGAGAATCTTAGATCATAATTGTACAACTATGAAACTTTGATTCAAACGCTTCTACTTTCTACTAGATTAGAGAATGATATTATTTTCTTTTCTACTTGGAAGAGAGTTTTTATTTGAGAGGAAATTCAAACGAAACCAATTAGATAATATGTTCTCTTAGGTTGTCATTTCTTTTCTGATTTTATTGAATTATTTTGTGATGTGATTTGCTTTATATAATCACTAGGCTCGTAGGCAATTTTCCGTTCTGGCAAAAAGAAAAACAATGTGTTCAGCGATGCTACATAATTTAACCAAATTCGAGAAAGCTTCATTGAATAATGTTGATCTCAGAATACGGACTTTTTTTATTCATTTAGTAATCTAGGTTGAGATCGTCACTGTCTAGTTCCTAGTTAGGCTCTCGTCTCACACGCCTTCATCGGATCCTCGGATCACTACTTTGTACTCTTCGCTCTAACGAGCTCACCTAGAAAACTCACCTTCGTCCTTGTGCACGAGCTGGAGGCAAATTGAAGAGGCCCATATCTTGACTCGAGTTTGAACTAAACGCCTTCTATTTGTTTATAATTTGATAGGAAGAACAATTTTAGTATGTGGCGGCATGAGGTGACAGACGCACTATGTGCAATAAATCTGGAAGATGTTCTTGTTGGCAACGAGAAACCAGAAGAAATTTCAGATATAGAATAGATCAAAATGAACCGTAGTGCATGCGGTTTGATCATAAATTGCTTATCAGAGGAGAACAAGTATGCAGTGATGATGGAGATGTTGGCATGAAAACTATGAAAATTTCTAGAGGGCAAAAATACCTAATGAAGAGTGAAGAATCGACTCCACATGAAAAGGCGGCTCTATCGGTTCCAAATGGGATCTCCATAGATGAGCATCTAAATGAGTTCACAATGTTGTTGGAAAAATTTCTGAATCTAGATAAAATTGTGGAGGATGAGGACAAGGCTCTAATGTTGTTGAACTCATTACCATATAAGTTTGAGCACTTCACCATGATATTGATCCATTGCAAGAATGCTCTGAAGTATGAGGAGGTGACTATAGCTCTTGTGAACCATGAGTTCAGGAGAAAGGATAAAGAGTCCATCAAATCAGATATGGCAGAGACTCTTAAACTCCAAAGAGGAAGACCATAAAGGAAAAAGCAATGCCCAAAGAAAAATGCCAACTTCCAGAAGAGAGGAAAATCCAAAAGACGGTGGAGCATTGGGTGCAATCAGTGTTCGTTCTGTTTGGAGGCGGGACATTGGAAGAAGATTGCCCAAAATTGAAAGAGAAGCAGCATGCAAGTGGATCTTTCGAAGCAAAGGCTAATGTGATTCAAAATGTGGTGAAGGGTTCAGACTTAGAAGTATCTCTTGTTACTGTTTGAATGGGTCTAGTAACTGACAGTTCCAGTTAAATTATAGATACAGGTGCAATGTATCACATATGCTCCTAGAATGATTGGCTTTGTTAATACAGAGAAACGGATAGCGATGCAGTCATAATGGGGAATGATGTTACGTGTTGTATTGTAGGAGGTGGAAGTGTGTTGATAAGGACAAATGCAAGAACAGTTCAAGAAATTAAAAGAAGTCAGACATGTACTAGAGATCAAGAAGAATATTCTATCTATTGGGTCCTTAGAAGCCAAGGGCTTTAAGGTAGCGATTGAAGCAGGGGACCTGAACATCAGCAAGAGTGCAATGACTTATTTGAGGAGTCAGACAACGGAACCTATACTATCTTCATGGAAGTACAGTGACAAGTTCAATAACTGTGGCTGAAGATTCTGAAGATGCCATGACATTATCGCATATGAGGCTAGCACATGCAGGAGAGCCTTCATTGAGAGCATTGGAGAGAGACGGACTCATTAAAGGTACTTCTTGCAAATTACAATTTTGTGAGCATTGTATATTTGGCAAGAAAACACACAAACTTATTAGTGTTGGCCTTCACAACACCAAAGATATACTTGAGTATATACACACTGATGTTTGGGGACCATAGAAAACTGCATCATTCGGTGGTTGTAGATATTTTGTTTCTCTTATAGATGATTACTCTAGATTTGTATGGGTGTACACATTGAAGAGCAAAGCAAACATACTAGAGGTTTTCATAAATTGGAAGAAGATGTTGAAAAATCAAATGAGCGAGAGAATCAAGATGATCTGATCGGATAATGGCATAGAATATACTTCTGATTCTTTTGTAAGAGAATGTCAGAATTCAACGATTGAACACCACTTCACAGTGAGAGAAACACCGCAACAGAATGGGATAGCAGAACGCATGAATCGTACCTTGGTAGAAAATGTGCGATATATGATATCCAATGCTGGGTTGGAGAGAGCCTATTGGGCGGAGGCCCTAAACTTTGTGTGCCACTTGGTGAACCGTCTGTCATTTGCAGCACTTAACAAGAAAACTCCTATAGAATTGTAGTCAGGACATTTTGCTACAGATTATGATCAGTTGAATGTTGTTGGCAACCCAGCTTATAATCATGTTAGAAAAGATAAGCTACAACTGCATGCAAGGCAATATTCGTGGGCTTTCAATGCGAAGTGAAGGGTTACAAGCTGTTTGATCTAGTTGATAAGAAGATTGTGGTAAGCAGAGATGTCACGTTTGATGAAGAATTTTTCTTGAAACTAAAGAGTTATCATCAGGTGGAGGATAGATAGTTCAGAGACTCCTGTAAGCAGACAGAGAGTGGGTTTTGATGCGACCCCTTTTATTCCACATAAGTCTTCACATTTCTGCAAGAATACTCCTACAGACGAAGACCACATGGATGATGTGGAAGAACAAACTGATATTGATTATGAGACTCCAGTTGATGAGTCAATTGCGAGAGATAGACCCAGAAGAAATGCAACTCACAGCCAACCTGGCTTAGAGACTATGTCACATATACATTATCTGTATTGGATGATGAGGTTCCTTCTCATTACAAAGAAGCAGTGACGGGCTCAGAAGAAAATTTATGGAAGCATATGATGGATGAAGAGTTTGAGTCTCTTCATAAAAATGAGGCATGGAGGTTGGAGAAACTCCATCTAAGAAGAAAGGCTATTGGTTGCAAGTGGGTGTATGCGAAGAAAGAAGGATCTTTAGAAGCTGAAATGAGCTACAAAGCTAGACTAGTGGCCAAGGGCTTTGCTCAGAAGAAATGGATCGACTACAATGAAGTGTTCTCCCCAGTTGTCAAATGCTCATCGATCCACGTGCTTTTAGCCTTGATGGCACAGTTTGATTTGCTGCTTGAGCAGCTTGATGTTAAAACAGCGTTCTTGCACGAAGAACTAGAAGGAATCTTTATGGCGCACCCCTCAGGGTACATTGAGCCAAAAAAAGGAGATTTGGTGTGCAAACTAGACAATTTTAATGAGCTAAAGCAATCAGCAAGACAATAGTACAAGAAGTTTGATCAGTTCATGCAGAAAGAGAAGTACCAAAGAAGTCAGTTTAATCACTATGTGTATTTCAAAAGGCTGCCTCAAAGTAACTTCATTTACCTACTTTTGTATGTCGACGACATGTTGGTAGCAACTTCAGATCAGTCTAAAATAGATCACATGAAAGATCAGTTGTCAAAAAATTTTAAAATGAAGAACTTGGAAGAGGCGAAAAAGATTTTGGGAATGGAAATTTATAGGAACAGAAAAGTGGGAAAAAATTGGCTTACCCAAAAGAGGTATTTGGAAAGGGTGCTGAAGAGGTTTAGGATTGATAACTCTACAAAGTCTGTGAGTATACCTCTAGAACCTCACTTTCGTTTATCTGCAGAATTATGTCCAAAAATAAATTTTGAAAGGGAAGAAATGCACTTGGTGCCTTATGCTAGTGCGATTAGAAACTTGATGTACGTCGTCATGGTTTGCACTAGACCAGATTTGGCTCAAGTAGTTGAAGTCGTGAGCCGGTATATGCACAATTTGAGGAAGGTCACTAGCAAGCAGTGATTGGAATATTTCGGTACTTAAAAGGTATAATTGGTGTCAATTTACTATTTCAGAAGCAGTCTTCAATAGCTAATTTGTGTTGGATACTTGAATTCCAACTATGCCGGAGATTTGGATAGAAGTCGATCAACGATTGGTTATGTATTCACTTTAGCAGGAGGTCCAGTAGGGTGGAGATCAACTCTACAGTCTACAGTTGCCCTATCTACAACAAAAGCTGAATATATGACAATTCCTGAAGCATTCAAAGAAGCTATTTGGATGAAGGGCTTGCTGGAAGATTTTGGGAGCAAAGTAAAAAGAGGTAGTAGTTCATTGTGATAGCCAGAGCGTAATATTCTTAGCTACTAATTTAGTATGTCACGCTCGCACAAAGCACACTGATGTTTGACATCATTTTGTTCGAGATGTAATTGAAGAATGAGAGATCTTATTGAAGAAGATCAACACTAAAATAATCCTGCAGATATGTTGACAAAGGTACTCACGGTTTAGAAATTTACCCGTTGCAAAGATCTGGTGAATTTGTAGAAGCATCTATAAGCTTCTCATTTGTTGAAACTAAAACCAACTTGATTCCTTTGACAGAGGGATACGTATGCAACCAAATTAGTGCAGCCATAATGGTAGAGAGCATGGTGGATTCAGCTCATATGTTGAGCACATGAGATCTGAGATGGAGATTGTTGATGAGGAGCAGTTTGGAAGTCCGCCACAGCGCGGCAAGGCACGCCGCAGCGCCTGGGCGCCCAAGACACGGGCGCTATAGAGAGCCACAGCGAGCCGCAGAGCCTGGTCGCCCGAGACGCGAATGCTATAGCGAGCCACAACGCGTCGTAGCGCGCCGCAGCGCCCAGTTTCTCGAAACGCGAGCGCTATAGCGCGCCTCAATGCTTGGGCGCCTGAGATGCGGGCGCTATAGTAAATCACAGCGTGCCGCAGTGCCCAGTTGCCCGAGACACAAACGCAATAACGAACCACAACGCGCCATAGCGCCCCACAGCTCCCAGTTGCCCGAGAATCAGACGCAATAGCTAATCACAACGCGCCATAGCACCCCACAGCACCAGTTACCCGAGAGGTAGGCGATATAGCGCGCTGCTGCGCCTGGGCGCCCGAGACACAAGCGCTATCACGCGCCCAGTTTCCCGAGAGGCGGGCGCTATAGCGCGCCACAGCGCCTGAGCGCCCAAGACGCGAGCGCTATAGCGCGTCGTGGCACTCGCGGCTTAGAAAGCACAAATCTGAGCTGCATATAAATATTCTTAAGCCCCTTTTAGGGTTTAGAGGCAAAAATATCCGAAAATATCAGCCTCCATTTTGGTTTTGAAGGTATGCAGCTGCTCCATTGAAGAAAGAAGAAGGCTCCTAGGGTTGTGTAAGGATTTGTTAACCATATCTTTGTAATCTCATTTCTACATAGTGAAAAGTTTTTTCTTCTCCTCCCTATGGACGTAAGTGTTAGCACCGAACCACGTAAATCTCTTTGTTTGTGTTATGATTGCTTGCATGTGTTTTCTTTGCTTTATTTTGATTTGCTCAACTTTTACAAACCGTAATTCCGCATTGTTCGAATCTCTACCACCCGGTTTCGATCCCAACATGGGAAACTAAAGTAAATATGATATTTGTATTTCTTAGTTATATTTTTTAGTTTGTTGTTATACGATTTAGTTGTAATCTCTTAAAATTCAGAAAAAAAAAAAAGTATAATCTGGTAATATTTGCAACTGAATTCATTTATTATAGTTGACTACAAAACACTTTATGTGATGACACATTACAAAAATTTGTTGCAATAACACAAATACCGACTAAAGAGAACTTGGAAAATCTGAAAATTTGAGATTAAAAAGCCATACAAAAAGAAATTCACCAGATTTGATGCTTAGAGTTATGTGAAAGATTGTGTGAGGTTTACTATCATAAAAATAGAAAACGCACACATTATTACACTAAATGCCTATTGTGTTTAAAATATTGACAGTTCTGTTTCCATTTCTGGGAGCTTTCCTTCCATATTGCACAAAAATATTTAAGTTTCCAATCGTGACACCAAACAAATATGTTCCACCAAAGGATAACCCTGGGTTTGTTGTCCAGAACTTTCCATTTTATTTCTATTTTATATCTTTAATTTAGGTCCGTTTTGTGTCCTTTAATTAAGTTTGTGTACTTGTAATTGCAGCCGATCCACGACTCGCGATAGTTCTTGATCCTCTATATATGTTTCGGGTTTTTGATCCCGCGAAATTAAGAAATGAAGATTTTCTTCTTCCGTGTCTTTTCTCCTCTTTCGGTCACTTGCCAGACTGCAATTCCGCTCATGGTTTCACTTGCCAAACTGTAATTCCTCTCATGGTTTCAGAGCACGAATGGGATCACTCGTCTCCCAGAACGCCCAAGGCTTCACCGTCGGAATCGCCTCCAACCCCATATCTGAAAATATCGTTGCAACTGTTGATTATCTTCTCCCATCAAGCTCGACAAAGGCAATTACCATTTGTGGCGGTTCAATTTATGTCAATCATTCGTGCACATGACTTAACAAGGTATGCTGATGGCAGCACCCAACCCCCACCTCCCGTCCTCCCTACCAGTGAATCAAACCCTAACTATATGGTTTGGTTCAAACAAGAGTAACACATCCTGAGCTGGATTATCTCTACGACTCTGCATCAGCTATCTACAGAAATGTACTCAGACAATGCAAATGTTTATTCAAAATGCTAGATCCATCGCACTCCAACTTTCTATCGCCAGATCACCGATCTCCAATTAACAATTTATGCTTAGCATCCTCACCGGTTTAGGTTCCGACTACTCCTCTCTTACTGCTTCCATCACTTCACGCCTATAACTATCTATATTGACGATCTAATCGGAATGATGCTCAAACATGAGCATAACTTAGCCCAAACAACACTAAATCAAATTCGCATATGGCAAATTCATCTGAGACATCTATATACAACACCAACAACAATTCTGAAGCACATTTCAAGGAAGCCTGCGAGGCCTGAAAGTGAAGAAGTCGAAGCTTGTGAGGATTTAAAGTCAAGAAATTGAAGCTTGAGAAGCTCAGCAACGACGAAGTAGAAGTTTCGAGATTGTGAATTTTTTAACGCCCGAATCGGAGACGAAGGAGTCGAAGCACGCGTCGAGGATGACGAAGTTGAAGCACATGCAGCTAGTAAGCTTCGTGTGGCGTAAACATTCTATGCCAAAAAGTAAAGGCATCAATGATGTTGGAACCACAATGATGTAAGAAGCTTAGAGGTTGGAACCACAACTTTCTGTCTCAAGGCGGCCGCTTAACTCTAATCAAATATGTCCTCAATATCATTCTCATTTATTGGCTTGAAACCATTTCTCCCACCAAAGATATTTTCAAGAAGATCAACACTTTATACAACAAATTTCTTTGGGTTCTCAATAATAGCTCTAAGCTCTATTGGACCTCTTGGGAAAATATCTCTTATCCCCATAATGAAGATGGGCTTGGCATTAAAAACCTTTCTGACATTCATAAAACTTATCTCTCAAATTATGGTGGAATTTCAGAACCTCCAATTCCCTTTGGATCTCACAATCCTTTTAGCTAAATATTATGCCACCAATCATCCCTCAAACATCAAACCTAGAATCACCAACTCTCTTACTTAGAAAAGGTTACTGGGTACCAAAGTTGTTATTGATAATACCATTAATTGGCCCAAAATTAACTCTAAAAATTTCTTATGGTTTGATAAGTGGAGCGAGCTTGGCATCCTTGCTGAAAATTGCAATGCAACTTTACCTAAGCTTATGCTTGGTGAGGTGTTTAATGCTGAGAATGGCTGAAATCTTCCTCTCCTAGGACACTTGACCCCGGATGATATTTTTCATAAAATTATCCTTCTCTCTTATTATGGATCATAGAAATTTGGCCTCGTCCATTTTGGTGTTCAATGGTAAATTTCATTAGGACTTTTAAACTTCCTACTTGTCATACTTGGTTCTGGCATAATACTATTCCTAGTTTCATTAGTATTTTTATTTGGAGAATATACAATAATTTCATTAGTGTTGATGCAGAGCTTATTAAAAGAGGTTCATTCATCACTTCCAAATGTTATTGCTGCAATGATTATGAAACTTTGAACCATCTTTTCATTAATAACTCCAACAGTTATAAAGTTTGGCACTATTTAAACTTGTCCATGAATGACAATAATTTGGTTTTTAGTATTGATGCCATTCTTGGTTGTTGGGGTAAGCTCAAAAAGAAAAAAATGCACATTGGTAACATCATTGATGCCTTTAATTTATGGAGTATTTGAAATGCTCATAACAAAAAAATATATAATAATTTGCCCTTAACTTGAATAGCATTATTGAGAAAGCTATTTTTAGGTGGGGGCTATTCTTAATGCGTATCCTTGTAAGCATTTCAGTTGATAGAATATCAATATGCCCAAGCTTTATCGATTTTTGCAAATACTGGTATCAATATTAATGTGTTTATCTGATTGGTTTTGCTGTTTGGCCTGTGCTTTGTTGGCCAGTAGCTCTGGTTCTAGCTTCTCTTTCTTTGTCGATTGTACTGTTCTCGACAGTTGGTCATCGATGCTTATCTGATTGGTATTTTTTTTTTGGCCTGTGCTCTATCAGCCTCTCTGGATCTGGTTTTGACTTCTCCTTCTTTGTCGGTTGTGCTGTTGCTGGCAGTTGGTAGTCAGTGTTTCTCTTTAATGTTATTTATCGTCGGCAGTCTGTCGTCAGTGGTTATGCTGGCAGTGAATGGTTCTCTGCATTCTTATCTCTCGGCCTCTGGTTCTCTTCATTCTTTTGGGTCCTGTCAGTTTCGGCGATTTGGTCGTCTGTTTCATTCCATGTACTTCTTTTGGAGGATTATATATTTGATCTGCTACAGGTGGCTTGCTTTTGGTGGGCGGCGACCTCGATCAGTTGCAGGTATGGACTCTTGGTTGCTTTGTTCGAACACTGTATATGCTTCTTAGTGCTAGTGTGTTTGGCCTGTGTTGTTTGTTGTTGTGCTAGTATGTTTGGCCTGTGTTATTTGTTGTTGTGCTAGTGGGTTCTTTTGCAAGTTCTCTTCTTTGTTATTTGCTTTCTTTTTCGTTTGTTTGTTTTTCATTCTACTGGACCCTTTTAGGTTATACCTACCTAATTTTTTATGGTTGACTTTAGGTTTTTAGTATTAGGTCTTTTGTACCCTCCCAGCCACTTTTGTATCTTTCTTTTGCTTTTAATAAAATATCGCCAAGACAATTTTTCTTAATATATATATATATAAAGCCTTCAATATTAAGAACTGTTTATATATATATAATTATGATCCATATGAAACTATTTGTGCTCATCGAAATGTTAAATTCACAACTCAGTAGTATGGCATAAGAAACATATAAAACGTATCCATTTGGAACCAATACTAATGAATTTCCAAACAATGCCAAATTTTCAGATTTATGAATAGGGCCACTTTTGCTAGTCACTTTATTTGCTGAATTCAGGAATGCGGATAACATAATTTTATCAAATATCATTGTTTGCAAACCACCCATTGTCATGAGAACACATGCTTCCAAGTATTTTAGCCTTGCTTTTATTAGCACATTTCTTTTCCATGTATGTTTATGTTATATAAGCGATGTTATTTTTAATTTTGTTGCACATTATTTTTTATTACAAATCTGTACATATATATAAGAGTCGGTACATTGACAAACTACGGAGTACCAAAGAGACATATTCTGCTACCTTGAGGAGGTCAGTTCATATGATTATTTTCTATATTTTCAGAAGCCGCATATACAAGCGAACATGTTTGTATATCCTCAATACTTTTATGCCTGATAACTAAAATCCAGTGAAAATAAGGCAAAATTTGACTATATAATTTTTGCTTTATAAATCATTGGGGCTAAAATTATTGTTACATATATTTTTAATGCAAAAGTTGTTGATACATATATTGCCACCCTTTGACATGAGCTTGAACATAAACACTTAGGATCGGGGTAATTTAACGTCTCCAACTCGCACATGAGATATTGCCTTCACTTGTTTCAATCATTTCTATGCAAGTCCTCTTTTAATTTTTTCCACAAATTATGCTTTCCTTTTATGTTTTTACTTTTGCCAATCACTCATAAATTTTTAGTATGCTTAATGATATAATTTATAATATCTCACGTGCTTAGTTCACAACTAAATGGATTCAATTCAACCGAGAGATCTTCTACTGCGAAGAAATACTTAGGATCGGGTTTGACTAATGAGAATCATCGAAGCAAACACGAAAAATATATCAACACAATATTGAAAAATCAAAGCATAAACATTCCAAACGCACAAACATATGAACACAAATATTTATGTGAAAAACTTAAAAATGGGAAAAACCATAAAACCACATAACCATAAGAAAATCCACTATAGTAAAAAAATTACAGAGTTACAAATAACTTATCAATCCCCTTGAGGAAGAATAAATTCACCACCCCAAGCTTTATCACCTTCTCTCCCAAATTTCTCCTAGTTCTCACTCTAAGATTTCAAACCTCCAAACCTCTCAAAAGCTCTCATAGAGGAACAGAACACTATAAACCCTAAGCCAACTTGTTACAATTTATATGGGATCCCAAAGCAACCCTCAAAGGTTATATGGAACTTTTAGTTATTAATCAGTCCAAAACTGATTATGGCATATGTAGGGTGAAGAAAGTTCTAAAATTACCACCCCATAAAATAATAAACGAATGCAGATTTTAAAGATACTCAATTAAATGTCAAAACAATCACTTGCTTCAATGTGCGCTCAAGCAAGAGGATTATGTGAGAGTTTTGTTATACATTGTTGCTAAAGAAAATCGTGATACTTTAGTTACTACTTCTGAAGGAAATAATGATATTAAGTAAACTATTTCAATACTCTAACAACTAGAATGAAATTTGAAGAGGGCATATCAAATTAGTATTGTGAATGGTATTGTGGCTCAGTGGATGAGGTCCTTGGGTTTAAACTCTTGATAAGTCAATCATTCACTAGCCACATAATTATCTCATTGAAATTAAACTTCCAAAAAAATTAGTATAAAATTGACTAAGCTCTACTCTTCATTTTCTAAGAAGAGTCAACCACCTAGCTAGACCCCCAAAATTCAAGCTATAGTAAAACCCAAAGGTCATATGACTGATTTTTAGACTTTTACGAGTAGATTACTAAAAATGGTGATCCCTCAAAAAGTGAACGTATGATCTTAGATTTATTGAAATTATTATAAATCTGTGAGCACATTTGTTTAGATTTTAGTGTTTAGTTTATTTGTCGCTTATATTAGAGGATCTCCATAGATTTAACTAAAATATCTCAAGCTTGCTTAAAAATAATAATGTTTTCTAACATTCAATTTCATTAAGCAAAAATATAATTCACCCCCTTTTGAGTAGTTTCATTTTCCATCTTAACAAGTATCAATATATGTAGGGAAAAAATTTAAATAGGCCTAACACAAAAAGGCCACAAACTAATCCCTGAATTACACATGACTTTGTTGCATCATCTAGACCATATCTTTGTAAAATTCCAGAGTAGCAAAAGAGCATTATCTAAAAGTGAATACATGCTTATACATGAACAAGACAATAAATTTATAATAAAATTGAGCTAATATCATCAGTAATAGAGAACATAATACAATATAGATTCTACTAAAATATCAAAGTGATAACGAAAAAATAAATAACTACGACAAGAACTATGTTTTGATGCCAAGTTCAAAAGTAAGAAATAAGTGCAAATGCAGCATCATAACTACATTTTTCTCCTGAAGCAAGCAAAATATGTAGGAAAAAATCCTCATTAAAGAGAAAACATGACAATACAATAATCAATACCAGAAATTCCTACAATAAATATGAGATAAATAATATAAGATACCATGAAATTTCATCTCTCTTGCAGGAGGCGAATGTCTACATGAAACATTAGATGAAAGACAAAATCAGGAAGAAGGCGGAAAGCCAGACCTTTTATCAATAGGAAAGCGCACATGCATTATTTGTAGTATCATCCAAAAGCACACCATCTTCAGCTTCCAAATTGCGGTTATAGCAATTTCCATTATCTCTATACTGGTAAATCTGCTTTGTGGCAGCTGAACCTGATAGAACTGAACGATTTTGAGCACGCATCCAACCAGAAGCATCCTGCTTATCAGTCAAAATCTTCAAACTTATCAACTTATCCAACATAAACACAGATGCTTCCTCATACAGAGTATGGGAAATGTTGGTTATCGATGTAAAAGTGTTGTTGATCCCAGGCAAAGTTTCAGACAAAATTAAGAGAGGGTACTTGAATTTGTGAGAAGCTCTTGACAAAATGACCTCCCGGCTCTTCTTGATCTTCACCTCTGTTTTCGCCTTTGTCTTTAAATGGACCGCCTTGAAGTTCCCATCGTTCTGATACTCCACCGAGCTCTTGAACTTGAGCTTCTGATTCACATCGGTTGTCAGATTTCCCATTGATGAACTCACCCAGCCAGAGAAGGCCACCTTCCTCTCAGCATCGATCTTGAAAGTTCCGTTCAAATGGAGAAATTTGTTGGTTCGGGAGATCGAAAGAGGAGGCGCCTCGCGGTGGACGAGCTTTGCAGTCACGGCTTCGGAGCCTAAGTCCAGCCATAGATGCAGATTAGCATCAATGAGCCAGAAGGAGATTCCGTCAGTAACCCCAAAGCCAAAGGAATGTTGCTCCCCGTCTAAGAGCAGCTCAAGAAATGGCGTCAGGTCGAGATCATAAGAAGGGAGATCAAAGACCCCAATGGAAACAACAGGGGCCCAGAACAAGGGATTGATCCCTCCGGCGAAGATAACAGGGAAAGGAAGAACGGTTCCGGCAAATAGCCCGTCCACAGTAGCATACACTTCCCGAAAAGCGCCGCCCCCTCCCTGAATCCTCAAGTTGTTCTTCTCGATGTACTCATCGGGAGGATTCCAGTACCAAAACTCGTCGTCAGAATGAAAGGAAGCATAAATTTCAAGAACTGCGCGAAAGGTGTTTGGAGGAATCGCAACCCGTCCAAAATGCGCATCCGAATGATTCTGGAACTTGAACCAGAAGCCGCTGCTGAAGTTCTTACTAGAAACAGGAATCACAACATCCGCGGGATCATCTAACAGAGGCACCATGCTCACCTTTTCGTCTTCGCCACAAAGGCGGGTTGAATCAGTGTCATCGGAATCGGGATAGAACTCCATGGAAAGGGAAACATTGTAGATCCCGGTGTGAGCATCGCCGATGAAGCTGTCCAGCAGGGCCATGGAAACGTTGACGAAGCCAGAAGGGCGGCGCAGGAGGGAGGCATAGCGCGTGACGTCCTTGCTAACGTGCCAGAAGGCGCCTGATTCCGTGGGCTGGGCGGTGCTGGTGCGGAGTATCTCGACGCCTTCGATCCAGACGGAGGCAATGCGTCCATACTGGCTGCCCGCGCAGGAAGCGGAGAGGTGGAGAAGTACGAGGGACCATGGAGGAGGGCATGTGACATAAGGGGAGATTGCAGCGGAGGCGGGCGGGAGGCCGCGGGTGCCGGCAAAATCGTGCTGGAGAACGGCGATGGAGCAGGAGGAGAGATCTGAGGAAGGAAGAAATGGCGGCAGGGAAGGGTAAAGGTATTCGGGGGGATCGAGGGAGGAGATCGAAGCAAAGAGGGAGAGAAAGAGGAGAGAGAAGGGGATGGAAGAGGGCATCGCATCAAAAGGGATTTTTTCCCGGGAGTGAAGGTAAGATCCTGCGCTGATAAGGGAATGAGGAGGGAGCGGAGGAGCGGAAGCTTCGCTGGTGGGATGATGATTAGGGTTTGCTTCTCATGTGGAAAACGATTGGAGGAAGAAGACGAAAAGGGGTTACGTTTTGCAATTTCTAGCACTGTTAGAGAGAGGAAGTGAGTCGGGTTTTGAGGACGGAGGAGTAGCCGTGCTGCCATGGGAGCGTGCTCGAGGAGGAAGATTCGTCGGTGTTGAAGCTGCTGCTGACTGCTGCTCCTGCTCCTGCTCCTGCTCTTGCCTTGCCAGCTGCTCCTGCTTTAAGTTATATATATGGAGAAAGAATTTTGAGATTATTAGTTTTATATGAGATAAAAAGAGAAATTAAAATGTAATACGAGTGAAAATTTATTTTTTTTTTGTTTAAATTGATAAGAACTTTCTTTCAAAATAAAAATTATATAAAAATTTTGAATAAGAGTTACAATAATACAATATAAGAAAAAAAAATGAAAATAGAAAATTAAATAGCAAAAAATGAAAAATCTAAAATGCTCAAATTAAGTAAAATCAAGCAGCTCAAAATCCAAGCATTGGCATTAGACACTCGTTAACCTCAAATTTCGGATCTGATAAGTGTAGGATCTGAAAGCTAAGAATCAAGAGCGGCTTAGTTGTCATGCCAAGTGGTGGGCGTTGTTTCCATCATTATTAAACCTTCATTATAAGTAGCCATGATTTTTTTTAAATAGACATTATGCATAATTGATGAGATTTGAAGGTTTTTGCATTTCGTTCTTGCAATATGTGAGAAACAATAATTGAAATAAGGGTGAGATGCAATCTCTTATTTCTCAAATTCCCGATTTCTAGTTGGAGAAGAGTTGGCAAGAAGAAGAACCATGAAGCAATCCCTATCAATTTCAGCAGGTCAAAAGAGTAATTGCAACCAAAATATAAATATTCTACATATTATTGGGCTTCATGACAAAGCAAACAAATTGTGTCACAAATAAGACTAGAGCGAATTCAACTCCAAAAAAAGATAATATACTTCAATTTGTACTTTTTTGTGTCGAACTAATTTATACTAACTAATAATATTAGAATTCATTAAAATTATCTGCTTTGCCTAAGTTAATAAGCAGGGAGTCGAAAGGTTAATACTAAAAGTTTGAGCCCATATAAAGTTTATTCAGTAAGTAGTTTTTGCACCTCCTGAATCCCAATGAGTATTTATATTTTGCCATCAAAGATTCAAACGAAAGTGAGAGCACAAATTAAGAAAATTAGAGAGTTTGTAAGCTTTTCGAAGTAAAGAAAATGCAATATTTCTAAACCTCTATATTGTTTCAAAGTGATAGTTTTTTTCTAACTGATGAGGTGAACTTTCCTTTTATTCTCTCTAGCATCATAAAAAAAATAGCTAGCCATAGAGTTAACTTTATTAATAAAAGTAATCGGAATGTAAGTACATTTGAGCAAATATGCGAGTAAATTTCAAACAAATAATTTAAGTAGTTGAAAGCAGTCAGCAATATAAAGGAATTTCTTACTCTAACCTGAAAGCCAACACTTAATTTTCCCTAAAATGGGAGTGAAATCAGCCATTTTGAGAATATTTATAGAAATCGATAGGCTTAGATTATAAGAACACAGGTTGCTACCTCAGTCAATTAAGACTAAACCAAACTTTAACCTTGTTTCCAATGCACTTAATTATTCATTAGGACATCACCCTGAAGTTTAAGTTCAAATCAGGAGTCAAATGAATCAAACTCTGATTCTCAAAATTTCAGGAACCCTAGAAATTAACATAATTATTTTGACCTCAAATCAAAAATCAAACTTCGTCATTGCACTCATTTCCCCCAAATTAGCTTGAGGTGATATTTTGGAGGCAATCGGAATTTAGTCGAATATTTTATTGTATTTTAAATACCCCAAAATAGAAAATAATAAATGCTAGTCAAAATTAAAATTCGACTTCGCCGTTACGTTCCCCGCCCCTCAATTAACTAGGGGTGAATATTTGAAAATTTTTGGAAGCCATTTCAATAGTCAAAATTTATTAATAAAATTAGAATTTAAATTATTAAATTATTAAATTAAATAATTAATTAACCAGCGGGTGGGACCCATCTTAAACCGCTTATCGAGTCAGATTCACCTCCTTAGTGGGTCGGATCAGAGATCGGATCGGCTCTATCTGAGCCGTCCGATCAGACGATTCGCATGCCCTCGTCTTCCTCTTGGGCGTCACCCGCAACATGCGGTAGACCATCGCTTGCACCGTCCAATCCCCGTGCCCCCGACCTCTCCATCTCCGTCTATATGCCATTAAGGCCTCATCCGTGCGTAAGGCTCCTTATTTACGCAAATTGGATCCCTCTGGAGCTGCCATCGAACCACAATCGGAACCGTTCATCCTGGTACCCCTCTATTCTCCTTCTCTAATCAAGCAATCATTTATTTCTCATTTTCATTCCCTATTGCATGCATCTGATTATCGAGTTATTGAGTTCGTTCGGGTTAAGGCGAACCCGATCGACCTAATCCGAGTGTGAGGGCTACAGTACAAACCTTTATTTCCCCTGTCTCGGCAAACCCTAGTCGCTAGGGCTAGCATTTCCTCGTGGCTCCGAACTCTGCAAGTGTCGGTTCAGCCAAAGGTATGTAGTCCACGTCAAGGCTTACCATCGGTCGTGCGGGCTGAGCCCCATCACCGCCGAGAAGGTCGGCTAAGGCCGTGCCCTATCTCTACGGGTATGGGCGGTACAGACTGGCACTCTGGGTTGGGCCGGGTCGACCCAAGCCCGATCCATTTCTCACGGGTGCGACACATGCCTTAATTGACAGCAGGCCCCACATTCCGCAGTCTAAGAGACCCGTGGGGCACACTGTTTTGCCGCACTTATCTGCTGCTGCCATGAGTCCGCATGGGACCCATCGTGGTTCCTTTGGTAGTGACAGATGGGACTTGCCTTGCCCAGATATCAAGCTCTTGTTGGTTACCTCCTTTCGGTGGGACCCGCTGTAGTATAATAGATTTATTTAATTGAATATGTTAAATTAATTTAAACAGTAAAGTTTAATTAATTTAGTTTGCATAAATTGAATTAATTAAAATGTAGAAACTTTAAACTCTTATATCTTTTAATATAATAATCCAAATATATTAAATATATATCTTATTTTGCCCAAAAAAATGAGAGGAATATCATAGTGGTGTTAATTTTTTTGTAGGATGCCTATTTAATATAATGATATTTTAGGACCTCTCATTTAACCCTTAAATTTCCCTAAACTCTAATTAGTCATAACTTTGCACACAGTAATCCAAACCTAGCTAATATAAGTCTTATTTTAATCAGGAGATCCTTATGAGTGCTTTAATAGTATTAGTTTCTATGTTAGAAGTATATTTTGGCTAATCACTTTTATGATCTTTCCTTAATTACCCTAATTAACATAGAAATTGATTTGACCGTAATTTAATCAATTGAACTCCAAATTAAGTCATCCAATATACCATTTGGATCAGAAAAACATAATTAATAGTAAATTAAAATAAAATTTAGGTTTTGATGACTAGAAACCTTAACTTGCCCTAATCATCCTTAACTCTAATTAGGTCATAATTTAACCAAATATAGTCTAAATTGGGTCTACTCTCAGTTAAAGTACTCACTGTATTATATGAAAGTTATAGCCACTGATTTGCTGAATTTAGACATCAAATGAATAAGTTAGATTTTTGACCCATTCTTAAACCTTAAAATTACACTTTTAAACTCTAGAACAGTGTTGGCTATAACTTAACTAATTGATATTCTTTGACTTTATGGAACCCTTAGTTATCAAACAATAATAAATTAATTGAATATTTAGACTTCATTAACTAAATTAACCAAATTGCTCTCATAGGTTAAAATCTTTAAATTGAACCCATAAGACTAATACTTGTCCAAATTTGATGTACCTACTGTCTATCTTCATATTAGATAGTTTGAAGCCATTAATCAAAAAGTAGCATTTTGGACTCTTAAGTAGGAGCAAAATGGTCATTTTGCCAAAAAATTTGGTTACGTGCCATTAACTTCTAAAATATGAATTAAATTATTAAAATCAGTAAAATGAATGATTTGGAATCAATTTAGAACTCCTAAACTCATTAATTGAATAATTTGAGAAAAGCCTCATCTTTGGCTTAAAAATCCATAAGTGAAATAATACGCTTTTAACTTAGTTTTATTTTCACATCCTATCTTTCTTAAGTTAATTAGGCCAACAAATAAAGATAGATTATGCTAATTATCATCAATCCTTAAATTTCCTAAGTTATATTAGATTTCATCCATTGAGTAAATGGATTATTTAATGAATGAAACCTTAGTTTTATTAGTTTCTGGATTTTGTATTTTAAAAATAATTATTTTATCTTTTAACCTTAGATCAAGATTAGAAGATCCATCCTATTAAGCCTTGATTTTGTTTAATATGATTTGCCTTAATAATTAGTTCACAAATTAGACCTTGTGGCGCCCCGCTCCCTAAGTCCGCAATCATTAGGCTAAGGAGTGGAGTGTCACTTTGGAAAATCTCTCACTTATCATTGCATTAGGTAAAGTCCACAATCTAATAATAAGGGAAGAATGTGCACATAATATTTATAAAAATCAGTCACCAAGCTGCTGCACCTCACTAGAGGTCTTCTACACCAAGCTGCTGCACCTCCTCTAAATAAGGCTCCTCCTCAGGTACCTCCTCAAACTGAACAAAATCTATTATTGTCGGTTTCACAATGCCAGGGCCCCAGCCAATAAAAGAAAAGTCTTATTAGACAAATTGTCTAAGTACATTTTAGGTAAATAATTTATTAAGCATTCGTTAATATCACTATTTTATTCTAAACTAAATGAAACATCTATCTAGCATGAGAGCAAGTAAACATATAATGGGATGATGATAAATTATAAATATAATATTTATAACTAAGCAAGAATTGAGGCAAAAGCACACATCAAGTAAACTAAATAAGGTAGGGCATACATATTGATGATTATAGACATATGCTTAAAATATAAATCTGAAAATGATACATATAATAAGTAGTAAAGTATAACATTCTGTATATATGCATCTACTTAAGTAAGCAGGTAATATAAGAAGAATATTGCTAACTGAAATAAAATGCATCAATAACATAATAAACAGTAAGCTGAAAAAAAATGTAAGAATGTACAAACTGTCATATTAGAAAGACTTGGTCAATCCGGCCCAATATGTTCTCGTAGCCTTTATTGGCTAGGTTGAACATAATATAATAATATAATAAAAATATGACTAAAGAGGTAGATAATACTATGCAAATATTTTTTAGTTATTTTACTTTTATTTTTGTGAATAATTTTAGAAATAACTAAGGAGTCAAGCACGTCTACAAGACTAAATGGGTCCCAAGCTTAACACACTCTCCTCAATGAGTGATGTTAAGCATCCTGATCTCTCCTTACCCCTGTCCATTGGAGTAATGTGCACCATAATCCACCATATACTGAACTCAAATGTAAATATTTTCCTAATATTCTTAGTTTTTATTTTTCATGCAACAATATTTTTCTTATATGACATGTTCAAAAAAAAATATGCACAAAATTCAAGGAATGCGTAGCACAAAATCAAGTAGTAAGCAAATGACTCTACTAAATATGGTGATATCATTTATTATCTAGTTTAAACATTCTAACTATTTCAAGTTACACAAGTTCAGGATCTCAAATTCTTACTATCGAGTGTAATTTAGAAGTACGTCCTTCTAGGTTACAAAATATTAGGACTAACTAGGTCCTAATATGATTAAATCAATGTCGACTATAAGAAATCATCACGACCTAATTTATGAGTTTAGACATTATAAACTAAAAGCTTGTCCAAAATCTACCAAGCTAGAGATTTTAGATTAAATACCATGAGATTGGGCTTAATCACATAATCCCAAGGGTAAGACTTAAGATCTAAGTTAAATCTAAATGTGAACTAATGATTGAGATAAATTCTATTAAACAAATCAGATTTAATAGGATGAATCTCCTATTCTAAATCTAATGTTGAAAGATAAATAATCCAAATAAGTTGTAAAATCTAAAAACTAATAAAACCAATGATTCATTCATTGAATAACCCCGTTATTTAATGAATAAAATATAACATAATATTTAATCCTATTCTTAAGGAACGGATCCTAAGGTGAAGTGAGAATTCCTAATGATAAGACTTGGAAAATTTCTAAGAATTGATTGAATTCTTTCACACTTGTTGATTTTATTTAATTGGAGAGGTTAGAGATGGATTTTAGCTAAGTAAGACATATTAACCTTAGGGATTTTCAAACCAAAAATTGAGATATTTTACAAATTATCCCAATTGAGGGATTTATGACTTAAATTGATCATAAATTAGTTCTATTACTGCTTTTAATGATTTTTCAAAGGCTATTTTAAGGGTTAAGGATATTTAACCTAAAATTTGGGCAAAATGACCATTTTGCGATCATTTTGCCCCTACTTAAGGGTCCAAAAAACTACTTTTTGATTAAGGGATCTAAATTAAGAAGTTTTATATATATCATCGTTAATTTTTAAGAAGTTTTATATGGGTAAAGGGTTGCATTTTATGAATCATCACGTCTCAAATGAGGATGCTTGAGTATTATTTTAAGAAGAAGATTGAGATTTAAGGTTAAATATATTCTTTTTACATTCGTGACTGCAAAAGATTTTGAGACAAATCAGAATTAAAAGAATTCATAGGATTTCTTATTGTTATCTAGTAGATGTATCATTTGGTAGCTATGTAATGTTTAGTTGCCAGAATTTACTATTGCAGCACGTACTTCATATTATTATTAATGTATGAGCTTCTTGATATATATGTACATCAAGGGCTGAGACACAATACAACTGCAAGTAAATTATCTTTTTATCATTTCATTTAATTCTTTCAAATAAAGTAATAATCATACTATTATTATGCTTAAAAATGATTGAACATGGCGTTGAGTTGATAAGAAATGATATTCGAATAAGTGTTTAAGATCAGCTTTTTATCTTATTATTTGAGCCAAACTCAATCTTCAATAATTTTGTAAGACCATGCTCAACTTTTAAGAATGCATATATATATATATATGCATATATTTAGAAGTAATACATGAAATGCTACTTAATTTATTATTATGTTGACAGTGCTGGAACTATTTGAATTAAATAACTATTAGTGTATTATGTGTAAGTGTTATTATTGATTGCATCATCGGATTGAATCAGCATCGCTAAACTGCGAAATCAATAGTAAACTATGAAATGAATAGTAACCAGAATTGCGATGTAAATAGTAACATAATTGCGGTTGAATAGTATCTTTTCTTTTTATGCAAAATAAATAAGTATTAAGCTTCATTATGTGAGTATTATCTCACATAATGCCTTCCTTAAACCTTCTAATATTTCATTTAAACTTTCAATCAAGATTAATTAAGGTTAGTGCTTGAGTGTTCATCTTAGTTTCTTTAGAAAGCCTTCCTAAAGGATAAGGATTAAACATTAGGTAAATAGGTTATCCAATGAGTGAAACTTTGATTTTTATTAGTTTATATATTTTACCTTTTAGAGAGGTTAGTTTGCATTTAAATTCTAGTTTAAACCTTTTAAATTCATTAATTAGGTCGATTGATTATCTGTTTAACCTTAGTAGGCGTCACTGATTTAATTTACTTTTACCTTATAGGATCGTAGTGCTGAGGTTATACTACATAGTAGGATGTTCGAGATCCTAAGCTGGTATAACTATAGACAATTATAATAGATTAAATTAGGAAACAAATTATATCACAGAGTCTGTATAGTGTCATTTATACCATGTTTTGCATACTTTACTTTTCTAAATGTTGAATTTTACTTACTAAGCCATTATATGATAAATGCTAAACTTTACTTACTTTGTCATATTAGATGATTCAGAATAACATTACTTACTTTGTCACATTAGATGATTTAGAATAACATTACTTACTTTATCACATTAGATGATTTAGAATAATATTGCTTACTTTGTCACATCAGATGATTTAGAATAACATTACTTACTTTGCCACATTAGATGATTTAGGATAGATAACATTACTTATTTTGCCACATTAGATGATCTAGGATAAACTTAATTACTTTGTCACACTTAATAATGTTGAATAACTTTATTTACTTTGTCTCATTATATGATGTGTCTTACTTAATCTATCATCACTATGATATGGCTATATTGTGCATTTCTAATAATATAGGGAATGTCTCTTAGATGACTTATATTATGTATTACTGATAACTTGTAGAATATCCCCCAAATGATTATATCCTGTATATCTACGGAATGTCCCTTAGGTAATTTTTATTCGATATTTTTATTAATCTAGGAAATGTCTCATAGATGCAGGAAGTCTGTATTTATTATACTATGGGAAATGCCTCCTAGTAATATCCTTCCTGTATCCTTGTAGCTCTGGTAAATGTCTCATAGATACTTCTGTACTTGATTTTGGACTATACTTTCAGTATTTCTTTAGTATTTTACATAGCATTTTCTTTGAAATTGTATTTTTTCAACCTTTACTTTACATATTTCAGCAGTACTCTTATACTTATAATTTTTATTTATGTAGCATTTATTTACTTTTCATGCTTCTGTAGATCTTGATTTTTCATATGTATATGAGCATGTTATGATGCTAGACTTACTTCAGTTCTGTTTTTTCACATTTTATTTCATAAAACTTGTAAGATTAAACTTGATTATATTTGCTTAAAGTATCGTGATATCATTAAATATATGAACTTAATCAAACTAAAATATACTTAGACAAATGTCCAACTAAATTTTTTTTCTTTTTCGCTGGGGCCCTGGCATTGTGAAATCGACAATGTCAATTCCTGAGCAATTTAAGGATCCAGTACCTATAGTAGAGCCACTTCAGGAGGAGCATTAGTCTAGAGTTGAAGAGCTTTAGTTCGTCTTTTTTTTTAATAAGGATGAGCTAGATTTTCTTTCATTTAAGTTTATTTAAAATTGATGTAATTATTCAGATATTTTATGCATTTTCTTTTACTGCACTATTTTATTATGAGCGGTAAGTCATATCTATGTTGTGGTGGAGCTGGATGTAATATTTATTTTTCTTGCTTCTACACTCTGAAATATTATTTACTTAATAATTGATCTTCTTGCTTATGTTCTGAGCACACCCTTCCCTTATTAGTGGATTGAG
Organism: Gastrodia elata; assembly: GCA_016760335.1. NCBI lineage: Eukaryota > Viridiplantae > Streptophyta > Magnoliopsida > Asparagales > Orchidaceae > Gastrodia > Gastrodia elata. The sequence goes on along the minus strand of CM028669.1, from coordinate 77,500,150 downwards.
AATTTTACTTAATCCAATGATAAGTGAGGGATACGTTAGAATGATCTAATCTTATGGATTAGGGGGCCGAGCTCTACAATAGCGTTATTGTTTGTTGTAGCGGGTACAAACCTGAGAGCTCGGTGCTATCGTGCACTACAACAAAACTCACCAAACCCAGACTCAGCAAACATTTAAGGAAGACCACTATCAGGTGCCACAGTAGGTCCATACCCGAGAGCTCGGTGCTCTTGCGCGTTGCAGCGGGTCCATGCCCTAGAGCTCAGCGCTACTGCATGCCTCAACGGGTCCAAACCCGAGAGCATGGCGCTACTACGCACCACAGCAGAATTCACCAGACTCAGACTCATCAAACATTTAAGGAAGACCACTACCGCGTGCCATAACGGGTCCAAACCCGAGAGCTCGGTGCTACCGTGCGCCACTGCTGCCCAAACCTGAGAGCTCGGCGCTACCACGCGCCACAGCGGGCCCAAACCGGAGAGCTCGGTGCTACCGCGCACTACAATGGGCCCAAACCAATGGCGCCCGCTTCCTAAGCCCTCAATGATTAGGCTAAGGAGCAGAGAGTCACTCGTGCAGATCCCTCACTCAACATTGGATTAGGTGAGATCCATAATCCACTGCTGAGGTAAGGATGTGCATAGAATAATAAATAATAGGATCAGTCATTATATCTATATATACAGAGTGCGAAAGCATATGATAAGTAGAGGCTACATCCATTGACCATAGATCATACATGAAGTAAAATAAGATAGCTCAAAAAATAATAAAGTGCAAAAAGTAAACATAGTCACAGAATCTGTATTATTACATCATTAAAGTCAATAAAATATTAGAAATATAAATAATACTCATCCTCACAGTAAAGGAAAATAGCTATATATCATCTAGTCTAAGCTGCTGCACCTCCTCTATGTAAGTCTCCTCCTCGGGTACAGGATCCTCAAACTGCTCAAGTTCTTACATTTTTGGTTTCACATAGCCAGGGCCCCAGCCAATAAAGAAAAAACTTATTAGACAAAATGTCTAAGTACATTTTAGGCAAGTAAGTTATTAAACATTTGTTAATATCACAATTTATAATCTATACCAAGTGAAATGTTTATTTAGCATGAGAGCAAGTAAGCATATAAGGGAAACATGATAAGTTATAAACATAGTATTTATAACTAAGCAACAAGTGAGGCAAAAGCACATATCTAGTAAATTGAATAAGGTAGGGCATACATATATAATACAGTAAGTAAATGTACTAAAAGAAAAGTATAAACCTAAATATGCTGATGATCATATGACATATGCTAATTTAAAATATAAATCTAAAAATAGTACATACAATATAAGTAGTAAAGTATAGCATCCTATACATATATCTATACAAGTGAGTAGGTAAAATATGAAACACAGCTGACTGAAATAATATGCATTAGCATCATAATATACAGTAAGCTAAAAAATTAAAAAAGAATGTATAACTGTCATATCAGAAAGAATTGGCTAATCTGGCCCAGTATATTCCTATAGCCTTTCTAAGCTAAGGCAGATAAAAATTCCCATAGCTTTTCTGGGCTAGGGCATAGAGAACAGAATAGAAGTAAAGCAAAGCTAAAGAGGTAGATAATACTATGCAGAATATTTTAGTTATTTTACCTTTGTTTTCGTGGACACATTCAGAAACAGCTGAGAAGTCAAGCACGTCTGCAAGACTAGGTGGGTTCACAGTTTAACACACACTACTCAATGAGTAATGTTAAGCATCCTTATTTCTCCTTACCCCTGTCCATTAGGGTAATGTGCACCATAATCAACCAAAGACTAAACCCAAATGTAAATATTTTCCTAATATTCTAAGTTTTCATTTTTATGCAACAACATTTTTCTTATATAGCATGTCCAAGGAAAATAAGTACAAAACTCAAGGAATGCATAGCACAAAGTAAGCAAGGGACTCTACTAAGCATGATGATATCATTTGTTTTCTAATTTAACCATTCTAACTATTCCAAGTTACACAAGTTCAGGATCTCTAATTCCTACTATCGAGTGTAACTTAGAAGCTTAGTCTTATAAGTTAAAAAAAATTATAACTGATTAAGTTCTAATCTAATTTAATGAAATATGACTACAAGTTCAATCAATAAATCATATGTCATAGTTTGATGAATTTAGACATTCTACTTAAGATCTGATCAATATCTACTAAACTACAGATTGTGAATTAAATACTTGAGATTGGGCTTAATCACATAATCCAAAAGGATAATACAACAGAACTAGGTTTTATTCTAAAAGTGATCTATTGATTATGGCAAATCCTATTAAGCAAATCAAACTTAATAGGATGAATCTCCTATCTTGAATCTAAGGTTAAAAGACAAAATAATTAAAATAAGTTGTAATAAATCTAAGAACTAATAAAAACTAAGGATTCATTCATTGAAAAACCTTATTTTTCAATAAATGAAATCTAACCTATGATCTAATCCAAGTCTTAAGAATAGCCTAATGTGAGGTGAAAGATCCTAAGGAAAAGACTTATAAAAGATTAAGGAATTTTACTGATTTTGATTGGAAAGCTTATTTTATTCACTCAAGAGATTCTAATATACTTATAATACTAATTTTAGTGATTTACTAAAGAAATCAGGAGTTGAGAACGCTTAACCTAAATTTTGGGCAAAATAACTATTTTGCCCCTACTTAAGGGTTCAAAAAAATTACTTTTTGATTTAAGGTTCCAAATTGGACTTTCTTATTGCCAAGTGATTCCTTACTATCTAACATGAAGATAGTCAGTAAGTACGTTCAATTTGGACAAGAAACGGATCCTATAGGTCCAAACTAAGGTTTTTGACCTAAGGGCAATCTTGTAAATTTATACATAATGGAATCTAAATTCTTATATAGTTTACTATTGGTTACTATTCAAGGATTCCATAGAGTTCAAAAACACTGCATTCTGAGGTCAAATGACTAAGTTATAGCTAATTTCCAATTCTAAGGGCAATTAGGTAATTTTATCGGTCAACGGGTGACAAAAACCGAACTTTTCTATTTGAAGTCTAATTTTAGCAAACTCAGTTTTTATAGCTTCCCTATAATATACTGAGTGTGTTGACATGGAGTAAACCCAATTTGGACTTCAAATGGTCAAGTTATGGCCTAACTAAGGTTGAGAGTATTTTAATCATTTTTTAATTTTCTAAGGTTCAGATTTTAAATATTATTTTAGTTTATTTATGACATTGAAATTCTAAGCTAGTTAGCACTGTGAATTTCTGAATTTGGAGTTGAATTGACCAAGTTATGGTCAATTGAAGTCTAGGGGCATTTTGGTCATTTTTAGGGTAAGGTCCTAAATGTTACTTTTCAAACTAAATTCCAAATGGGAAAATTAATACTTCTATAGTGTTGGGACTGTTCTCCTGAGTATTTTAAGACCCATATTGCATATGTTTGGACAACTAAGTTGAAAGTTGTGAGGGTTTAATTAGGTCATAAAATGTCACTACGTTATACCTAATTCTAAATTAATTTTTGCATTACGCCATTTGATTCCTTTTATTTTTCTAAGTAAAATGAGACCTATACTGATTATGTTTGGATCATCATACAAAAAGTTATTTGTGATGACCCACTTAAGTAGTAATAAGTTAAACTCTTAAACATCGAGGCGCCTTTTCAGATAACGGTGGAGTTCCTGATAAGAACTCCAAAGTTAAGCGTGCTCAGGTGGGAGCACTCCTAGGATGGGTGACCTACTGGGAAGTTATCTTCTGAGGGCAAAATCGTGAGGCTTTTCTGGCCAAAGCGGACAATACCTTGGTGCTTAAGAGTTTGGGCTATTACAAATAGTATCAGAGCAAACCATAAGGTGTCGGATAGGAGCTAAGTGCCATACAGGACAAAGTATCACTTTATGTGAGCAGCCTCTTGAACCCATGATGGTTAAGGTGCTACATGGTTGTGGGTACCTCTTGCGCCTGTAGGGGTAACCTCTAGTCCTATCTACCCAATGGATGGTTCTTGGATCTGTGTGTGGATACTGATGAGGACGTCAGTTACTTAAGTTGGGGAGATTGTGATGACCCACTTAAGTAGTAATAAGTGAAACTCTTAAACATCGAGGCACCTTTTTAGACCTACTGGGAAGTTATCTTCTGAGGGCAAAACCGTGAGGCCTTTCTGGCCAAAGCGGACAATACCTTGGTGCTTAAGAGTTTGGGCTGTTACAAATAGTATCAGAGCAAACCATAAGGTGTCAGATAGGAGCTAAGTGCCATACAGGGCAAAGTACCACTTCATGTGAGCAGCCTCTTGAACCCATGATGGTTAAGGTGCTACATGGTTGTGGGTACCTCGTGCGCCTGTAGGGGTCACCTCTAGTCCTATCTACCCAATGGATGGTTATTGGATCTGTGTGTGGATACTGATGAGGATGTCAGTTACTTAAGTTGGGGAGATTGTGATGACCCACTTAAGTAGTAATAAGTGAAACTCTTAAACATCGAGGCGCTTTTTTAGATAACGGTGGAGTTCCTGATAAAACTCCAAAATTAAGCGTGCTCAGGTGGGAGCACTCCCAGGATGGGTGACCTACTGGGAAGTTATCTTCTGAGGGCAAAACTGTGAGGTATTTCTGGCCAAAGCGGACAATATCTTGGTGCTTAAGAGTTTGGGCTATTACATTATTAAACTTTTAAGAATTTTAAATTAAATAATTAAAATAAATAAGGTTACTATTCATTTATTCAAATTGTATTAATTTATTGTTCATTCCTAAAGTTAAAATGAAATTTCTATATTATTAATTAATTAATTATCAAGATCTCTATTTAATTATTAATAATTAATTATTAATTAATTATATGTTTAATTAATTAATTAATCAAATAAATTTTAGTTTATATATTTTAATATTACTTTATTGTTTAATTAAGATTAGTATTAATTAAATTAATTAATCTACTATTTATGCTTAATTAATGGTTTAATTAATCCATTAGTTATCCATTAATTAATCTAGTAGACCTGGCCCAACCTTGAGACCCGAGTCGGATCGTCTTCCAGGGTTCGGCGGAAACTGAACCCTCCGAGGAAGAAGCGATCGATCCGTCCGATCGGGCAGGAACTAGTCCGATCGGACCGTTGGATTGATGGAGCAGGGTGTGCTCTATGCATGAATACTTAGATCATAACAATCAACAGAGGATCGGGGGAGGTCGGGGTACCTGAAGTTGCCAATCGAGGGTTCGGACGGTTGGGTTCTAGAGGCTCCTGAGCAAAATCTCAGCAAACGGAGGGCTCAGGACGACGGGGAGGATCCTTATGGACCCTTAGGCAGACCGGGCGAGGCGTGTCGAGCCCCAGACTGGCCAGATCCACGGCGGAACGCCGCGTGGCAGCAGCGGAGGTCATGATGAAGGAGATGAAGTCCTGACCGTCGGATTGGATTCTATCCGACAGTCGGATGAAGACCCCATCTAATCAGACGGCGCCGCTAAGAATCCTAACGGTAACGCTATTTGGACTGACGGCACCGTTAAGTATTTAAATAATATTTTTTTCTTAAGAAAATCCAAAATTTTTAAAAGTCCATTCCTAGCTATTTGAGGGGAGAGAAACGCAATGACGAGGTGGATTTTTGATCTGACGAGTATTTTAATTTCCCAATTTTCGGGTATTTAAATATTATTAAAATATTTGTCAAATTTTGACAACTTCCGATTTCCACGAAAATATCACCCTTAGCTAATTTGGGGGCAATGAGCCCAATGGCGAAATCCATTTTTCGATTGGAGGTCAATTTAAATAGGCCAGATTCTAGAGTTTCTGAACTTTCTAGAAATTAAGATTCGATCCATTTGACTCATGATTTAGACTGAGTCTTAGAGGTTGGCTCCTAGTGACTTAACTAGCACTTAGGATCAAGATTAAGACTGAAACTAGTCCTAATTGACTAAGGTAACAACTTGGGTTGTTACAAAACCTGAGATCTCGGCACTACCACGGGCCATAGCGGGGACAAAACTGAGAGCTTGGTACTACCGTGCACTGCAGCAGGCAATCACTTAACATCCATTTTGAAGCAAAACCGCCGCGGCATGCCCAAGTGCGTTGCCGGGCAATGCAGCGACCGCTAGAATTCTAGCCAGGAATAAGCAATTAATTCAGCATAGGGAAGGCCCCAAATTCAATTATATTGCCTTCCCATGGCTATGTTAACTCCAAATACAATTAATATTTTCATTCTCAAGAGGAATGACAGAATAATCAAGAACAAGCCATTAAAAAAAGGGAGTTAGAGGATTGGACAGAATTAATTCCAAAGGGGTTGAAGGCTGCACTATAAAAGAAAGAGAGAAAGGCTTAGAAAGGGTTCCTCACTTTGATATTCCAAGACCTAAAATGTGAGCCTGCTGTGAGAAAGAAAAGGAGACCTTTACCAAGGAAAGAAAAGAGTACCATTCAAGGAGAGAAAGGAGGAACATTTCAAGGAGGTGGAAAGGACAAAGTTGGAGAGCAAGGAAATATCCAGAGAATACCAACAAGGGGTTGTTCTTAGTATTCTTCTCAAAACTCTTTCTTCATTTTCTTTTAGTAAAACGATGCAAAGGTTCATGTTATTGTATTTCCTTTGTAATGGAAGGCTAAACCCTCCTTGGGGAGGGTTGGGCCGATATCATGTAATGAGTAAAAGGGACTTATAGTGTTTGTATGAATCTTCTTCAATGAATAAAAAACTGTATCATTTTTTATTTAGATATGTTACTTGTGTTTGCATGCCTGTGGAATAAATGCTTATCTATTTTCTTAATGGCTTATCATGAAAATAATATCTAACCAACTCTACATTTCAATCTAAAGGAATACACATAAAGGCCCTTGCCGTGAACACATGTTCGTTGTGTAAGGATTCTCGGTGTAAACACCTTGAGATTGAAATTAAAAATTGGTTCAATAACATTAATCTCTTTGAGCTCCATAGCTCACCAATTGGCATAAAGCTAGAAATATATATGCGTTAGTGCTTAGAGCCCAGTGACAAGTTCTTGAGCTTAATGGCATTATTCTTTGAGCTCAATCGAGAGGTCGATGCCTGTGAGCCAAGAGCCACCAATCAAGCTCCATGGCTCTGTAGATGTTAAAAGAGAAAGAAGAATTATTGAGTGCTTATGGATGATCGTGACATAGTCCATGTAGCCCAATAATTAACTTCCTTTTCTAAACTGCACATGTAGTATGTGGCGCTAATTGTGTGAAAATCAAGGTTTTGTGATTGCTGAATTTAATTATTATTTTGAGAATCTAGACGTAGGAAATCTTAATTAACTCAATTCGATCACATGAGAGTTTATGTGCTAAGATCAAACCCTTGTGTGTTCATCTTGTGCACTAGACATGAAATATTTGGAATTAGAGGACCAGTCTAAGGAATAGTATCTTCACTTGATTAAATTAGCATGAAAATAAGTTCCATTAAAAGTTGAATGAATATGAATACCGACGCTAGTCCCACAATAATTTGTATGATGAAAACCCAACTCTCCCTTTTTGTCAAATAGTATCTTAAAATTAAGATATTTGAATTGTTAATTAGGAGTCACAAAGCCAAAAATATCTTAATCTAAACATTATTAAAAGTAGATAAACATTCGTAACAAAACACACCATTCCCTGAGATTGATAAATCTCAGAACTTATCTTCCAATTATTACTTCAGGCCACGTACACTTACGTGCGAGCGTAGACGTGTATTTACAGTCTGCCAAGTTCTTGGCACCGTTGCCGGGAAATGGTTCTTGTTTTGTATTAAGGATAATTTTTAAGTAAATAGTGATTTAGAATTATCTTAATTTTTGCATATAATTTTTTATCTTTTTGTAATTATATTGGTTGTTAATTGTTAGTTAAGATTATTAATTTAGTTGCTTTAATTTTAATTGCTGAACTACTGAACTGCATTGCTATACTTATTTTATCTAGCTGAATTTTTGAATTGCATGAATAGGAGAGAAAACATAGACATTATTTTTGGTCCTGAAATTGAACAAATGTATTTAAGATCTAGAAGAGAAAAAAACCTGTTAAATAGAAATCAACCTGCCATGGATAACTTAGAAGCAAACCCAGTAGGAGAACAAAGGGGTATTGCCTTAAGAGACTATGCACTGCCCACAGTGAGAGGTATACCCCATGCTATTGGTAGACTAAACATAGAGAAAAATAATTTTAAGATAAAGCCCTCTACATTGAGTATGGTACAAAATAACTATATTAAGAGATTAGCTATAGAAGATCCAAATTCACATATTTCCAATTTTTTGAAACTATGTGATACTTTTTGATATAATGGTGTCACTAAAGACGCCATTAAACTTTGGATATTCCCATTTTCTTTAAGAGATAGAGCCAAAAGTTGGCTCAGTTCATTACTGGGCAATTCAATTCATACATGGGATGACTTGGCTAGGAAATTCCTAGCCAAATACTTCCCACCCGCTAAAACAGCACGGTTGCAAATTGAGATAACAAATTTTAACCAATTCGAAGGGGAGACATTATATGATAGTTGGGAAAGGTTTAAGGAGTGCTTAAGGTGCTGCCCACATTAAGGGTTTCCTCAATGGATGCAAGTTCAAACTTCTTACAACAGTTTGAATGTACAAACGAGGACACTCATTGATGCAGCTGCTGGAGGGTCACTTAGTAGTAAGACCCAGGAAAAGGCTTATGAACTTTTAGAAGAGATGGCTAACAATGCATACCAATGGCCTAATGAGAGGCTTATTCCAAGTAAGAGGGAAGTAAATCAAATTAGGGAAACCAATCAAATCTTAGCACTACAAAATGAAATTAATGCCCTGAATAATAAGATATAAAACATGAATATTAATAGTATTTAAGAAATTTACTGTGAATTATATGGGGGAAACACTCAAGTAAAAACTATAACCTAAACAATCCCTTTGTACCGTCCAACACTGAACAAGTAAATTTCTTAAGGAATAATAATTCAAGCCAAACCAATATGACGAACAATTTCTACTCCAACACATATAATCATGGATGTAGAAATCATCTGAATTTTTCATGGAGTAATAATAATAATAACAAAAATTTTAATAGGGGGAATTCATCTAATAAATAATGGTACAATAATGGAAATAAACCTCAAACTCAACAATCAAACCTTGAATGGGCCTTTAATGCCTTTAAGGTAGAAACGATTCAATTCATACGGAGGAATGAATTGACAATCATCCGACATGATGCTTTCATCCAAGGGATAGAGGCATCCCTTAGAAACATTGAAGTTAAACTAGGACAAATCTCCCAACAGCCGTCCACTCGGTAACAGGGAGCCTTGCCTAATTCTGTTGATGTGAATCCTAGGGAAACGGTGAGCGTCATTCATTTCGAAGGGATTGAGAGTGACTAACTTAATAACAAGATTGATATAAATGAAGCTGAATTGAGGGTCAAGAGAGAGACTAAATGTAGTGCCCCGCCCCGTCGCTGCATGCAAAAGAGAGGAGAATTATAATTTCAGGGGCGGAGCGGTTGCGCTACTTAAAAAGAAGGGCACACTCCATCTTCCCGAATAATAGGCACAAACTGAGCCACACTGAAGGGCTACTGACTCAATCCTAATAGTAGGATCGAGAGTTAATACTTAGGATAAGAGGAGAGTACTTATCTTAAGTATTAGACTAACACTCACATTGGATTATCATAATAAATAAGGAATCTAATGTATGTTATAAATATCAGCATTTCCAGTATGCTGATCACATCACAATACTAAGTATAGTAGTAGTATAACAAAGTGCAAATGCTAAAGCAAAATATCAAGAATTCATTCATCACAGAGTATAAGTAAGCACTCATCTTAGAAAAGAAAAGAAAAATACATTCAATATTATTACAAACTAATTTAAATGAATGCAAAAGTAAGGTGCATCTAAAGTACTGAAAGAAAAAACAGTAAAGAAAAAGTTAGAAAATGGTTCTGCTAAGGCTCCACGTACTCCTCCGGGATCTCCTGCAAGTCCTCCTGCCCTAGCTCAACAAGCTGCTCGGGATCTTGCAAATTGCTGAATCCCAAAAGTACCTCGTGTTAGAAAAGAAGTCTAACACATCACAACTTGGCTAAGCAGTACTAAAGTAAATACAAGTAGGCAGTAAAGTAAACAAGACTGTGGAAAAGTAGTAAAGTCATTGAATCATTTAAAAATGTAAGGACTAATCAAGGTGCAAATGAACTAAAAGTTGAATGCTGAAAGTATGTGAAAACATAAAATACCCAAAAACTAATGTAAAAATGTCCAATGCTATACTATATATCACTGGGATAATTCATCTAAATATGCCACAACACGGTATGCCACAGATATGTAACAAAACTATCACTGAAAGACTATGAGTCGTACGGTCGAATATATACATACACCCAGTTGGGAAGATAGTACGGTGATGCCTATACATCCTAAAATTATCCAGTCAATGTATGCAACATTCAGTAACCCATAATTCGTCGTCGATACCCATCATCACCACTAAAATGTATACATTATGCTCATGCTCATGCTCATACTTCTATACTGCATGAGTTAAATCCTATAAATCCTTAAATACGTTAAAATCTGATAGTGAATCCAAAGTCTCCATTGTGTAGAATCCTGCTAAAAAGATTCTGACCCCTATATTCTAGTTTCAATAATTGGTTTAAGTTGCACTTTTTATTTAAGGACCATTAGATGGAACGATTGTATACACATGTTTAGCACAGTTGCACAAAAGGTGGTTCTTAACACTCAGCTTGATTAAGCCACCCTAACAAAGTGATCTTTGATAGGAGGCATCACCCGATAGCGATTTGTATCTCAAGCTAAGTTAGTAAGATGCCCAACTCACAATCACACTTAGCGTCTTAAAGAGGGTGACTCATATTACTTAGTTTGTTCAAACCATACCTATTGAAGCGATCTTCGCTAGGAGGCATCACCCGTTGGCGATTTGTATTTTAGTCAAACTAAGGAATGAGTCCCTATTTGCAATGCTGTTAGGATGACTGATTTACTCTAAGCGAGGTTGGATCCGCCTAAGCCCACAGGATAACACAAAGATAAATCTCACTTAGAGTGACTCAATCATTCCTGAATATTACTGAAATAATCCAGTACTATGGGTATACTCTACTATACCCAACTAATGATCTAGGCTTAGCAATTCTATTGAAAACCCCAAGGATTTATCAAGACTATTAATCCTTACTTTAAGAGGTGAGTCCTACACAAGGCTCCAAGGACGTGATCAAACGACCACTTAATATAGATTCTACCACAAAGAAAAGGCTTTATTCTAAGTAACTTAGGTGATTCCTACCATGAGGGTTAAGATCAACTTCAAAGGTTGATGGGATCATCTAGGTTTCTACCTCAATGAATTACACAAATTTCTCCTACCTCAAGGCATTATTAATTTAGGTTCTTTAAATATTTCAAGGACGATATCTAAAGCAAGATCCCTAGGATCTCACACTTATTTCACTTAAGCCAACATTTAAGGGTTACTTATTAACTTATATTTAAGTGATCAGATCATAAGCCTAAATCATCTAATCATATTCTACTCTACAATCATGAGAATAAATCAAGAATATTATTAGAGTTAGATCAGTTATTAAATCAATATCATTCTTATCAATCATCTTATGCTAGTAGTTATATATAGGAGAAAATCAAGGATCCAAAGCTTAGATTCAGATTATTCAATCATATGGCTTGATTATTATCCTTATCATTTCTAGTTCAATGCTTTAAGATTAATACCATATCAGATGCATTATTGGAATAATGTCAATTGCATTATCTTATAATCAAGTCAACTTAATTAAGTGTAAGAATTGGGATCTTAATTAAATAGATTAGGGTTTAACCCCTACTCATATCTAATTAAGGTTAAATGTTTATTTATGGATCAAATGTCAAATCAGTGGATTAGAGATGTATTATTGGTGGCAATCTCAGACCTAGATCAAGTCTTAATAGCTTGATCAAAGTCTTAAGATTTTTTAAGATTAGTTAAGGTAATTAAGTGCTCAATATAAGTTTATTGAATTTATATATCATAAATTGACATATATGGTTTAGATACATCTACCTTACTGTTATGAAACATAATAACAGAAAAATTCAGGAAAACAAAAAGTAATTAGTACTAATCAAACCCTAAACTAATTTCAACGATTAACACCTAATTATAAATCTAACCATCAGAGTCTCATACAACTTGGCACATAAGTTTGATTTAATCATACAATTAATCAGAAACTTAGTTTGATAAGATCTAATAATTATAAGCCCTAATTTTCACTAATCATGATTTAATAAGATTAGGGCATAAGTTGAAATACAAAAATCAAAAATTTAAACTACTTAGCACATTTATTTTACTAATTATAAGGAAATTAATGGCACCCTAAACATACAATTTGGATAAATATTTATGCTAATCAACCCTAATTAGGATCTATAATAATTAGGCAAAAATAGGAAATCTAACCCTTAAAAGTTAAATATTATCTTATATTCAGATCCCTGATGATTTTCTGATTAATTTGATATATAATATAATAGGGTTTAGATTAGTGGATTGAAAGTTATCACATTAATTTATTATGTATTTTTCCAATTAAATTTTCTTATGATTGGATTATTTTCCTTAAGGAAAATAAATCCAATTAATCAGATTTAATTAAAACGGGCTCGGCCCATTAGCTAAATCGCACGGGTCGACTGGGGCCTGAGGAACCCGGCACTATCGTGCAGCGCGGGTCACGTGCTGACCCGACCAGCACAGTGCCATTGTCCCCGCCTCGACTCCTCTTGGCAGAGGTCGATCCGGGAAACCCTGGACGGCGAAATTCTCTGTCTTGGCCTTGGGTCAATCGAGAATCAATCCACTAGCCAAGACACACCGATTGACACTCGAAGCCCTCTATGAGGTGGTCCGGATCGACCGGACCTTACTCACCCGAGAACTCCCTTAGTGGAGCTACTGTGGGTTCACAATTCTCCCCACAGAGGCCACACCAGACCCAGGGCATGATCCCTATACCATCAAGGAGGTGAGACGGATCGAAGCCCCCTGGTCTAAGGGCCTGAGGTGGGCTGGAATACCGAGGCCTTACTCGACCTGAGAGGTTCCTTAAAAACTTAGCCCAATCGATCAATTAGGACTAGCTCATCGCCTAATTATGATAGCAATGAGTTCGAAATGATAATAAGCATCAAGACGAATCAAATAGAAAGGAGCCCGAGCCTCATTGACTTAAGGCTTGCAAACGGGGGTACCTGGTTTGTCGGGATGGCTCGAGATAGCTGACAGAGGATATGGCTAGCCTTAGCTGAGCTTCCAAATGCTGCAAAGGATCCTGAATACCCAGAGAGCCTACTATCAGTGGTTTGAGAGCTCCTGGAAGCACCTACACATGCTCCAAACTGACGGTAATGGCAGAAGAGGGATCGAGCTCAATTAATCAGCAAGGATCAAATGGAGCTATGCTAAGGCTATTTATAGCCTTAGCAGGGAATGGGGAAGGTTCCAGAGGCTTAATCTCAGGCCAAGGAGACCTGAGGGATCGGGCCATGGCCGAGCTCTCGAATTTCTTATTCAAGCTGGGTCGGGTCATGGGGACCAATTGGGGCTCCTTGCCAAGACGGGGGAGGTCGTACGACCTGCTGAGGTGGATGCGGGAGTGGGGGACAGGCTCAATAGCTAGCAGTACAGGGAGATCTTCCCTGTCGGGCGCGGGCGAAAGGAAGATGAAGGTCCACTGTAGCAGGACCTTTGGATGCCGTCTGATCTATCAATCAGATGGCGCTATGGCTGGGATCGCTCGGATCCTAACGGTCGATCACGGAAGTGATCATGGCCGTAGGATCCACGGATTCATCTAACAGTGGATCCGCTATCCAGTGGAATTCAATCCGAGCCGTGGGATCTAAAGGGCTCAACGGTGAGATCAGTGGGACTCCGCTGTCGTGTGACACGGGCTCCACAGCGGATTGCCCGCGGTCCGCACAGCGAATCCCAATCGTTTAATCGGGTATGGGTATATTTGCAAATTTAATTTGTTGGAAGCCCTAAAATGCAATTAACCCATTTTAATTAAATGTGAATTATGGCCTAAATGATCTCCAAATTGCACCAGATTTTCACCCCTAGCTAATTTGGGGGTGAGAAATTCAAAAATGCAATCATATTTTAATTTTGAGATCAAAAAATTTTAGTTCTAATCTAGGGCATTTAGACTGATCAAAATATCATCTCTGACTTAAAGAAGTCTAATGGACTTCAAATTTTTTGGGTAGGCTCAACTTGATGTTTTAAAAGCAATAGTATTAAAATTAAGGATTAATTAGGCTATAGATTAGCAGGGTAACATCATAGGGTTATTACACTAAAAAATTTGAAAATGGCAGGTTAGTCGCAATAAAATGTGAGGACTTGGGTAGACTCAACATCATGTGTGTGATAAAGAGCGAAGTTTTTCTAGATCCCTTGTGTGATCTTGGAGCTTCGATTAATGTCCTCCCCTACCATATTTATGAACATCTTAAATTAGGAGGGATGGAAACCACTTCAATGATTCTTGAGTTTGCCAATTTAGATTCATTGACCCTGTTAGGTATAGTGAAAAATGTGCCAGTGGGGTTAGGAACTTTGTTGTCCCAACTGACTTTATAATTTGTGAATAGGATAGATGGAATGAAAATTCCACTATCATCTTTGGATGATCCTTCTTAGCCAGCACTAAGGATATAATTGATATGGTTAGTTGTGTGATGAGCATTAAGGTCTATGGAAGAGCTGAATTGATTGATCTTAAACTCACTCTATTTAAGTAGAAAGATATGGAGTTAGAGTGGAGAAGGAGGACTAGAAAAGAGGATGTGTGTGATGTAGTTGATCTAGAAAATCTAGTCTTGAGTGATAAGAAGTCTGATGGTAACCTTATCACCTCATCTGGAGGGGAGGCTAAGGAGAAGATCAGTAAAAAGAAAAACATGAGAAGGGGCAAGAGGAAAAGAAGGGAGCCTCTTTGCCAAATTTTGAAGTGGGGTTGGAGAGTAAATAAACTAAGGAAGTTACGAGTTTGAGCACAAATTGTATTAGTGCTCACTCATGCCTCTTTGCCAAATTCTGAAGTGGGGTTGGAGAGTAAATTAACTAAAGAAGTTATGAGTTTGAGCACAAATCTTGTTAGTGCTCACTCATGTAATTCAAAAATCTAGAAAATAAAACCGCTACTTAATTTAATCCCTTAAAGATTTTAGCTTGTTGGGCTGACGACACTAAACCAAGCGCTCTTTGGGAGGCAACCCAATAATTTTTGCTTACTTGAATTTAGGAGTAGTTAGTTTAGAATCAAAAATAGAAATAAAATACACAACCTGATCACAAACAAACAATTATAAAAGAATATTTAAATTCAGTTGGAAAAATTTCTTTGAAATGCGCTATAGCGCGATGCAGCAAATTTAGTCGCCAAGGCGTGCTGCAGCGGATTTCGTTGCTACAGCGTGCTGTAGCGGACTTAAGCACAAGCAAAATTTTACAAGTCATGTGATGCTGTAGCGCGCCACGGCATGCCATAGCATGCCACAACGCATGGGGCACCGCTGGAGCAACTATTAACTGCTTGTGATTCCCCAAGCTGTCAAAGTCGCTACAGCGTGCCTAGGGACTCAAAAACTGAAATAAAGTGCTGAAAAGCTATTTTTCCCACCTTATAAAATGCTGAATTCAATTTACATTAAATGCATGATATTAAAACAAACTTTGACTGTTCTTTAATCATGCTTTGAATATTCTTAAGAGCAAAAATATTTCCAGAATTTATTCTATAAAAAGCTAGAGTATTGAAGGAAAACTTTTCACTGCTTATTCTTGACTTAATTCTGCCACATCACTCTCAAGACTCTTCACTACTGTCGCCCTCTCCAATGGCTTCCCAAAATAAGAGTGTCACAAGCAAAGAAGAGCCGCCTCAACATCTGAAGGTGCTTTCAACAAGAAACACTCTACTTTGGTGGAAGCCGTATAATGATTTTGTCAAATAACGTCACGTCGCAAGCTCATCTCGAAAAGGGGATTCAAACTCCCCTATCCAGTTTTCTACCAAAATGTCTAGAACTGGGGGTGGCACAAGCTAGTTTTCTTACAGACCAACTCATTCCCATCCATAGTACTAGAAATTTATGACAATGCAACCAACGTGAATAGGCGCAAAATTTTTGTCTGAGGGAAGGCAGTGACGTTTGGGCTCGAGGAGATCAAGCAATTCTATGAGCTTAGGGTAGTAGAGGAATGTTCTTACTAGGCCCTACTAAATTTTGAAATTAATTATGTAGACATTGTGAGTGCCCTCACTCATGATGACACATGATGGAGAGGGAATTTAGCCAACATTCCACGGGCCCTTTTTAGAGATACGTGTAATGTATGGCATATTCTTATCTCTAGCGTCATAATGCCCTCTGGGTATTTGAGTAAGGTTACAAGGTCATGGGCGCTGCTTATATGCGCTACTGAATGACCTGGAGACATCCATATCTCTAGGATAATACTTGAGAAGCTTTGGAGTGCCCTGACCGGGTCATGCGCCGCACTTGCCTTTGAACCCCATCTATTTGGTGGTCTCGATGAGGGACTGGTGTAGGGATCAAACCCCGTCTGTTTGGTGGTCTCTGTGATGAGAATTGAACCCTCACAGTAAGCCATAAATGTTTCTTCTTAGGCCATTTTGGTGGAGTAGTTATCTGGCATTCTACTCCATCTCAACTAGAGCCTCTAGGTTCAATCGAAGCACCTTGATTTCTTGAAGGTGTGGCGATTGAATGCTGGCCATGGCATGGTGTATCAGCGGTGAATTGGAGGTTCAAGGTACCCTCTCGTGACTGTCTACGAAGGGGGTATCAGGGACAATGATACTGGTGCATCGGGCCGGTCCAGCCAGGCCCGCGCAGCGCGACAGTGCCGACCCAGTCATGCCCCGATCCGACCCGCACAGTTTGGTATTTGGGCCAGGCTATTTAATTTATTTAGGAATTATTTTTCCTTATGTTAATTAATGGATAAATGGAAATTATTAATTATCCTATAGTTTGATTAATTGAGAACATTCAAACTAAATTAGTTGAATAACTTAATCAATTCTTATCCAAATGGTTTGATCCAATATACCATTTTAATTAGAAAATCATAAGGAACAATAAAATTCTAGATGTAATGGTTAGATTTTTTGATTTAGTCTAATCTCTCTCTAATAATAATTAGTGATTAATTAATGCTTTTAATGTCCAAATCTCTTAATTAGTGTCTCTAATTATTCATAAGATAGAGAAAACCTATGTATGCCTTTTAAAATAATTTAAGAGTATTAAATTTATTAATCACCTCTTAATCACTCTAAATCTTAATTAGTGATTAATGTCTTAATTAACTCTCTCATTTTGGTAAACCAAGTCCCTATTATCTCCTTAAGTGTATTAGAACTGGCTTATGTGTTTAGATTTCCATTCATAGCCCTAAATTCCTGAATTACTTTTCTTGGCCTTAAAAAGATAATTAGTGCAAATTAATCTTATCTTAAGTCCAAACTTGAAGTTTAGTGCCTCATTTCTCTTATTAGTCAATTCTAAGGCTATTATAACTAATGAGAATCAGTTTGGATGCTTAAATCCTAAAATCTCAATTTTAGCCTTGAGAGAGGTATTTTGGTCATTTTACCAAAATATGGTTTAAGAGCCCTTAAAACCTAAAAATGTTGTTAAATACTTCTAATTAATATTGTAAAACATTAGGATTATTCATTAAGCTTTTAGACCTAGTTAATCAATTTAAAATTGCTTAAGCTTAATTTCTTCTTAAAAATTTCCTTAAGTAATTAAGATCTTATATGTGATCTTAGATCCTCCTTTAATCTTGATTGATGAACTTGAATCTTATGAAACTAGTCTTAAAGTGATTTATCAGTAACTGATCATAATAATATTATTCTTAAGAAATGTCTTAATGAAATCCCTAGTTAAATTCAGTTGAAGTCTTAAATAATTAAACATAAGACTTAGATCTTAGACCCTAAATCATCATTTTTTAATTGCATTATTTTATCCTTAGAAAGTTTAATTAATTAATCATTTGACCCTAATTGAATCTTCCTTATGGGTTTAGGTTGGTTCAACTTATAGAATAATATGATTATTTTATAGATTGAACTTAGACGTTAGATTTGTATGTTCTTATTTGATTATTTTGTCTTATAATCATAGACTTAAACTTTCTTAAGATCATAATTTTCTTAATCCTTCAGCTCTAAGACTCTCTATCTTTAAAATAAGAGGGGGAGTGAACTTTTAGATCCATAGAAGTTTAGTACCTTGGATTCAGGATTGAACCCCAAATTGGAGTTAAGCCCATAATCCTTAATCTTGATTTGGCATAATTGATTTGGGTTTGAGTTATTAAAATACATTAATTAACTCGCTAATTTAATTACTTAACTGTTATAGTCGTCACTTCTTATTATGAATCAGAACTATTAAGTTTTAATGTTAACTATAAGATCATAAATTTGAGTTGTACTGGATAGTTGGATATTAGAGATCCTAAGCTTGTACTAGCTCAAAATCGATAGAATGTATTAAATTAGATAACAATAAATATCACATATATCTAGCTGAGTCTCTTGCTTACTTTAACTATTATTGCTTTGCACACCTTGTGTTTGAGCCTTTTCCCTTAATATATTAGTTAAATATAGGATATTTGATGGGTTTTCTATGTTAGATTTAAAAACTTGCATAAGCAAGAGTTCTGTTCATTCAGTATATTCAGTACAGTAGTGTATCTTCTAATTTAGTCAGTCTCTTCACTTTAGTTCTTTATTCATAGATTAGACTCAATCCTAGCTCTGTGCTTGGCTATGGGGATACATGTCTAAGTCTATAAGTTTGACTCGGACCTAGCTCTGCTGATGCCTAAGGGGTTGCATGTTGAACTTTCTGTACAGTGGCTATGTTGGCCCTTTTCTATCATGGCAGTACTACTTTAGGGAAACTTCTATCTTCAATTTAGTTCCAATTCAGTAGCCTATTTAACTATATATTTTACGTGCATTTTTACTATCTTCTGCATGCTTTGCAGTTCATTCTAGTTTAGTACTTTCAATTCACATTTTATTTAGTGCTTTTATACTTAGGATGCTAGTTTTATTCAGTTACATCAGTGCATATTTATTTATGTAAATCAATATGTATTCTTATTATCATGAGCATGTTAGGATGAGTTTACTTTCAGTACTTTCAGTTATTTCATATTTTCTGCTTAAACCTCTTCGCAGCTTTTGGTTGAGGTATGTTACTCTACATACATTGTTTTGAGTAGTTATAAGTGATAATTTTTAGCTATCCTATTGTTGTAGCTTGTTGCACCTTACTTAATTATATATTTAGTGTAAGATGTGATATCTTAAAATATTCAGTTCATTTAATTTAGCCTAAAATATGCTTAGACAATTTGTCTAACATTAAGTTTTTCTTTTCTTGGCTGGGGCCCGATATTATGATACAGGGATTCAGAGCTTTCATTGAGATTCCTGCTAGAGAGGAGCTTGGCCAGAAGAAGGAGCTTCCTGTGGTTTAGCTAGCTATTTTACCTTCAGCTATCAGATCGAGTGTTCTTCTTATATAAATTTAAGTCCATAATAACTTCTTGTTTTCTGGATGTATTTACTTTTCTGCACTTATATATATTCAGCCGAGTTACTATCTTACTTTCTTTACTATGCTGTGATGTGGATATTATGTTACTTTACTTTCTGCTTTCGCTACTTTGATGTTTTGATGATTTCAGTCTCAGGTGACAAGTCTCATAATTTAGGCGGGTTGGGTTTATACCTGACTCAATTATGGTTAGGAGGTTTGCCATAGTTGGAGAGCGTATTCATCGTACTTATGTTAATCTCTGTATTAACATGGCCATGGAGGGTACAGGGTCCCACAGTTGGTATCAGAGAATACCATAAAGTATCAGATTGGGATTTATATTCTTTTCTACCTAATGGATTGTTCTTCTCAAAATTGCATTCATTAAAATATAATTAGCATCCATAGCACAATACTCTCAGCAACTTTATGAACATGTATATTTGAAGATATCCATTTAAGATAATTAAGTAATTCTCTAAATAACTAAGTAAACTTTTAAACTCTTCTGATAAAACAAAATACAGTGTGAAAGAATGGTATTGGACTACTACATCGTCATCTTCGACATTATCTAAGAACTCATCCATAAATGGAGAAAAGGTACTGAGAGATCCATTGCAAGAGTATCATCACAAGAAATTCTAGTCTTAGACAACCTTCTTCAAGAACTTGTATTTAGAGGTCTTGACTTCCTAATCTTAGCAAAAGAATAGTTGAACCATGTGGAATCTATTCTGAATCATATCAAATGTTCTGAGTTCATCCGCGTCGATCTTACAACCTATCTCTTTCAAGATTATGCGGGAGATTGGTGGGACATTGCTAGTAAGAAGCTTGAGAGAAAGTGCAGGAGGAAACGTCGAGTTGTGGCATTCAAGGACATCTATCACACATTTAGTGACGAGTTTATTAAAGAATATTAGTGCTAGTTTAGTTAGTGTGGTTGTAATCCCTTATTATCTTATGAATTTAGAAATCAAATGAATTTCTCTATTTCTTTTCAACATATGTAAACCTTCTTTCTTGAAAATAATGAAATTTTATTGTTTTCAAATGAATATTGTATTTAATTTTTGCTTTTGCTTTTTCTTAATTTAGTTCTAGAATCAATGTTTGTCCTATTAACTTAGGATGAATACAGGTCATCCCCAACTACTACACTTATTAAGTTTGCTATACCTTTAAGTAGTTCAACTGATAAAATAACCCATCTTTGGGGAATGGTAGCTGCAATGTTGGAGAACCAAGCTCAACAAGCTTTGGTTATCCAAAAGCTAAGTGCCATCCACCCCTCACCTTCAACAGCTAACCGTGTACTAGCCATTCCTATCCATCCTTTACCTCATTCATTCCATCATTCTACTGATAGTCTTCTTCACAGCTTTCTTAGGCTAGGACCTCCTACCTTTATTGGGAATCTGTCTCTGATGGACACAACTAATTGGATGGAAATAGTTGAAAAGGATCTGATCAGTCTGAAGTGTTCGAATTTGGAGGCCATTCGTCTCACTACGCACTTATTCCACGAAGAAGTAGAATAGTAGGATAACATTAGAGACACTCATTTTGCTGACTACAAAATCGAAGATATTCCGTGGGATGAATTTATTGAAGCATTTAGAGCTAAATTCATTCCGCCGTCTACACAGAACATCATCGAGGATACCATTCTCAGATTGAAGCAAGAAAGTCGATCCGTCTTAGACTACGAGATGGAATTTTGAAGATTAACCCGCTTTGCCCTGGAGTTTGTACGAATGGAATCTGCAAGGTGTCATAGTTTCCTAAATGGATTACGTGATTCACTAAAGGATCATGCGGTCCCGCTTCACCTTACCGATTTTGCTGAACTCGTCAAAACAACAAAAGTGGTGGAACACCACCAATTTGAATGATATCTTAAACGCAAGATCCAAGTAGCTCCTAATCATCATGAAGTTTTCAAGAGGCACAAGTCTCAATCCGCCAAGGTGTATCAGCTAGAAGCTGCACCTCCAGTTGAACCAATTCAAGGCTGTGATCAACCTCATCCGTATGTCAAGTGTTATCACTTCAGCCACAAGTGCTACACTGCGGTTGTCCTGGCCATCTATTCTACCATTGCACACATACTAAAATAGTGGATGGTGTTCAAAAAAATTGTTCTAAAAAAAACTAAGTGTTCAGGGCAACACCTTTGAGCAAAAGAAACCCAGGCTTGGCCATAATTCCAGCCCCTTCTTTTGAACCATCTCGGGAGCAACCTGCCGCTCCAAATTTTCAAAATCAATTCAAGAAGTAGGCAAATAGCCCTCCTGCCGGTCCTGCACAAGTTAATTCTCTAACGCTTCTTAAAGCCGCGGAGGATAACAATATGGTTTCAGGTACACATTTTTGTACCTCTTCATTAAACTGCATTTTTGCACCTTAATTATTGCAATTAGTTATTGCAATTTTTATGAATAACTTTAGGCACACTTTATTTTGATGACCAACCCTGTGATGTGTTATTTGACACTGGGACTAGTCATTCATTCATTTCTGAGTGCTTTATCAAAGCTAGCTAAGTCGTTAAAGGTTGGACTTTTGTCTAGAGCCCAACTTAGTGTGCATAAATTCTACGATGTCAAATTTCCAGTGGATAATCAAATGTTTGATGCCAAGTTGATTGTACTACCAATAGCCAATTTTGATATCATTCTTGGAATGAATTGGCTCGGTAGTCATAGCGCCGTAATAAATTGCCTTAAGAAGAAGATCACTCTTCATTCTCAGGGCAAGCCTGCAATTTTTGTAGGAAAGATTAGTACCCAATTATCATTAATAAAGGCCATCAAGGCTGTAAAGTTAATCAGTAAAGGATGTGATGCTTTTCTTGTCACTATGATTGGTGAACCAAAAGAAAGCATAGCTCTTTCCGATTGTAAGGTGGTGAAGGATTTTGCCAATATTTTCCTGAAGATCTGCTAGGAGTACCTCCACCTAGAGAAGTAGAGTTTTTTATTGAGTTAATTCTAGGTACTCATCCCATATCCAAAGTTCCTTATAGAATGGAACTTAAGGAACTACAAAAGCTTAACGAACAGTTGCAAGAGTTCTTGAGCAAAGGCTTCATTAGACATAGCATGTCTCCTTGGAGAGCGCTAGTTCTATTCGTTAAGAAGAAAGATAGATTTATGTGAATGTGCATAGATTATTGTGAATTAAATAAAGTCACCATCAAGATCAAGTATCCCTTGCCTAGAATCGATGATTCGTTTGATCCGCTATCTGGAGCTGTCATATTTTCAAAGGTTAATTTAAGATCTGGATACCATTAGTTACGAGTAAGGGAAGCCAATGTTGAGAAAATAGCTTTCCGTACACGTTATGTTCATTTTGAATTTCTTGTGATGTCATTTGGACTCACAAATGAGCCATCGATATTCATGGACTTGATGCAACGAGTCCTTAAGCCGTATCTAGATAAATTTGGCATTATCTTCATTGATAGCATTCTCATTTATTCTCGAACTCTATAAGATTATGAGAATCATTTGAGGATAGTATTAGAATCCTTACGTGATCATATGTCATATGCCAAGTTTTCCAAATGTGAGTTTTGGCGAAATTCTGTTGCCTTCTTAGGTCATATAGTTCACACCCAAAATATCCGAGTAGATCAAAAGATGGTAAGCACAATTCAATATTGGGTACAACCCAAGTTAGTTATAGATATCAGAAGCTTTTTGGGATTGGTTGGATACTAATGAAAATATGTCAAAGGATTCTCTTAGATTGCTTCATCTTTAACTACATTGACTCAGAAAGTTGTACCTTTCATTTGGAGTCCTAAATGCGCAGAAGCATTCCAAACCCTTAAAGATGCACTCTCTACCGCTCCAATGCTTGTTCTGCCTAAGGAATATTTGAACTATTAGATGTACACTGATGCATTTGGGATTGGCTTAGGTTATGTGCTAATGCAGGAGGGTAAGGTAATTACTTATACCTCTCGTCAATTGAAACCCCACGAGTAGAATTATCCAGTCTATGACCTTGAGCTTACTGCTGTAATTTCACCTTAAAAATCTGCCGTCATTACCTATATGGACTTAAGTGCTCTATTATAACTGATCATCAGAGCTTAAATAATATATATTTACTCAGAGGGAACTGAACTGCCATCAGAGAAGATGGTTAGAGCCTATCAGCGATTATGACCTGAGTATTTAGTATCACCCAGGTAAAGCAAACATGGTGGCCGATGACTTTAGTCATCATGCTACTCTATCTGCCATAATTGGTTTAAGTTCCATAGAGCAAGAGTTTCGTAAACTTGAAATTTCTTCAGAAAGAGGTGATATGCTGAGTTTGCTTCTGGTAAATATCAATATGGAACCCACGTTCCATATAGATGTCTCCATCTTGTAGACCAAAGATAAAGACTATCTGAAATTTAATGTCGACATCGAAGGAGGTCGTAGTCAAGAATTGCAAATGCGTAATGAAACATTTTATCAAGGGAATTATTTTTGGATTCCTAAATCCATGCATCGTGAAGTTCTGGTAGAAGGCCATAATTTTGGATATCACATTCATCCAAGCAGTACTAAAATGTACCAGGATTTAAGGCAATCTTTTTGGTGGCCTGGTATAAAGAAAAGCATTGCCAATTTCATGGATAAATGTCATGATTGTAGTCTAGTGAAGGCTAAGCACCAAAGGCTTGGTGGTCTTCTGCATACTTTAGAAATCTTTGAATGGAAATGGTTCAATATCTCAATAAATTTCATTATAGGATTGTCTCGTGCAAAATCTAGTGCTGATACAATTTGGGTTTTCATTGATCGATTAACTAAATCAGCGCATTTCATTCCTATTCATCAGACTGACTCTATCGAGAAGCTCGCAAAGCTTTATATCAAGGAGATTATTAGGCTACACAGTATCCTTAAGTCAGTAGTATCTAACAGAGATAGCATGTTACTTCTAAGTTCTGGCAAGTAGTGCACCAAGATCTGGGAACTATCCTAGCTATGAGTATAGCTTTTGATCTTCAAACGGATGGTCAAACTAAAAGAGTAAATCAAGTTCTTGAAGATTTTCTTAGCCTCTGTGTTCTTGTTTTTATTAGTTCATAGGAAGATCAAATCCTGTTAGTGGAGTATGCCTATAACAATAATTTCCAAGCCAGCATTAAAATGGCTCCCTATGAGGCCTTATATGGCAAAAAGTGCAGTATTCTACTAGCATGGTAAGAAATAGGAAGCGTTCAACTTTATGGATTTAGGTTGGTTGAAGAAACTTATATGAAGATTTATCTAATTCAGCACAGAATCTATTCTTCTCAGGATCATCAAAGCAAGTATAATGATGCTCGTCACCATTTGTTAGAATTTTGAAGATTCTGCTTACCTGAAAGTGAGTCTGATGAAGGGTGTCTACAGATTTGGTGTAGTACGGAAACTTAGTCCCCACTATGTTGAACCTCTTGAGATACTGGCTAAACTAGGATTATCAGCCTATAGGTTGAATGTTCCTGATGACTTTGCAGTGATCACAATGTGTTTTATGTGTCATCATTAGGAATATGTCTCAAAGAATCTTCTCATCTCGTTCAGCTTCCATTATTGGAAATTTAGCCCAATCTTTCTTATGATGAAGAACCAGTTAAAATCTTAGCTCGTGATCAGAAGCAGTTAAGGAATCGTTCAATTCCAATGGTTAAGATTCAGTGGAGGAATTGATCATTAGAAGAATCTACTTGGGAGAAAAAGGTGGATATGCACCATAAATATTTGCAACTCTTTGCAAATATCTCTTTCTTTTCAGTTGTTATTTAATACCTCATTTTTGTAATACTTTATTCGCTTGAGTGATGTCGGGGAAGACATCATTCCTAAGTGAGAGAGTTTGTAAAAATCTTAGTTATTACCATAGCTAATCAAAGTTAAAATTAACCTTAAACAATATTTGATTTTAATTCCATTAGATTCATTAGGTTATTTAAACCTAATTCTAGAAGTTTGAAATGCTAAATTAATTTAATCTCCAAATTAAAATTTGATTTCATTTTTGAGTTACTCATGCCCTAATTAGCAAGGGGAAAATCTTTGAAAAATTTTGGAGCTCATTTAGTCCTAAATTGGATTTAAAATTCATTAGAAATTATTAAGTATTTAATTAAATGATTTTTTTATTTTATTTAAATTATATATATATGTATATATATATATATATATTTATTAATTTAATGTTATAAGATTTGATTTCTGGACTACGGCAATCTGCTGCAGGGTCCCGATACTGATGCATCAACCACTACCATTAGATGCTTTAGCATGCATCTTAGCATGCTAGATCCAACGACGTGCGCTACCCCGCGCCTTGATCTGATCCTAGCTGATTGATTGAGCCCTCGTATCGAACGCGATCAATGGCTCTACAATTAGACAGCTTGGAGCACTCTATGCACTGTGGATCATCATCTCTAACTCGCCTAGTCCCCCACCAGACAGCTCGACCTTCCACAGAGCTAGTGGCAGTACGGTGACACCCTAATCTTTAATTCCTGCCCTCGAGTTCAATGGATTGCTGGCTGTAGTCTTCTTGAATTTCCCTCAGGCATTGCAACCATGCCTCTCCCTCAACCCGAGCTTGAACCATGGCTCCCAGCCATGGTATCCATCCCTAGACCTCCCCCTTGCCTATAAATACCCCTGGGACATCACAGTGAGTCCCTTTGCTCACTGTGATCCCCCAATTTTCCTAGCTGAAATTCTGGAGCTCCCATCATTCTTGGAGATCCTTACAGCTGTGACCTGCTGATAGAGGGTGAGGTCTGGTATTCTAACCCACTGTTGTGCTTTTGCGATTGTCAAGAAGCTTCTGAGGTCTTCAATTCACCTCTGTCAGCAGCATCACCAGGTACTAGTCTAATCCTATCGAGTTGTGTGAACTCGATGCTTAAATTAAGCAATGTAGAATTGCCTCTGGATGTCGTCTAGCTATCCCTAGCACCTTAGGTTAACTGGGCACAAGTTATGGATCATTTGAGCTTTGTCCAGACAACAATATCTCATTGTCTAGAAAGCATTAGTATTTAGTGAGGTCGAGACTACCCCACTAAAGATTGTCCCTAAATTTGGCTCAAGCCCAATGCAATCCTTCTTCACTTTGCCATTCGAATCCATTGCGATTGCTGTTAGGGTCTGACCTACCTCTAATCGATCGTCTCGATCGATCAAGCTAGCGACTAAACTAAAGGCTGAGCTCGAGTAAGGACCCAGCCATCGGCTACACCCTAGGTCATGTAACCATGGGGGTTCGACTCGCCTTACTTCACTGATGGTGTATAGATTGAACCTCGTCAATTTGGTGGACTCTATGAGAAGAATTGACCCCTTACAGTAAACCCTAAACGTTCATTCTTAGGCTGTTTTGGTGGAGTAGTCATTTAGCATTCTACTCTATCTCAGTTAGGGCTTCTAGGTTCAATTGATGTGCCTTGACTTCCTAAAGGTGTGGCGATTGAATGCTAGCCATGGCGTGGAGTATCGGTGACAAATTTGGCAATCCAAGATACCCTCCCGCGACTGTCTATGAAGGGGGTGCTGGGGACGATGATATTGGCACATCGGGCCGGCCAACCCAAGCCTGCGCGACGCAACAGTACCGACCCAGTCGGGCCCCGATCCAACCCGTGCGGTTTGGTAATTGGGCTGGGCTATTTAATTTATTTAGCAATTACTTTTCCTTCTGTTAATTAATGGATAAATGGAAATTATTAATTACCTTACTGTTTGATTAATTAAAAACATTCAAACTAAATTAATTGAATAACATAATCAATTCTTCTCTAAATGGTATGATCCATTATATCATTTTAATTAGAAAATCATAAGGAATAATAATATGCAATAAAATGTAGATCCAATGGTTATATTTTTTGATTTAATCTAATCTATCTCTAATTATAGTTAGTGATTAATTAATGCATTTAATGTCCAAATATCATGATTAGGGTCTCCGATTGTTTATAAGACAGAGGAGAACTTATATATGTCTTTTAAAATAATTTAAGAGTATTAAATTTGTTAATCACCTCTTAATCACCCTAAATCTTAATTAGTAATTAATGGCCTAATTAATCTTCTAATTTTGGTAAACAAAGTCCCTATTATCTCCTTAAGTATATTAGATATGCTTATATGTTTAGATTTCCATTACTGACTCTAAATCCTTTAATCACTTTCTTAGCCTAAAATGGTGATTAGTGCAAATTAATCTTATCTTAAGTCCCAACTTGAAGTTTAGTGCCTCATTTCTCTTATTAATTAATTCTAAGCCTATTAGAACTAATTAGAATCAATTTAGATGCTTAAATCCTAAAATTTCAATTTTATCCTTGAGAAGGGTATTTTGGTCATTTTAACCAAAATATGGTTCAAGAGCCCCGTAAACCCTAAAAATGTTGTTAAATAATACTTCTAATCAGTATTGTAAAGCATTAGGATCATTTGTTATGCTTTTAGACCTTGTTAATTAATCTAAAGTTACTTAAGCTCTTCTTAAAAAATTCCTTAAGTAATTAAGATCTTAGAAGTGAGCTTAGATCCTCCTTTAATCTTGATTGGTGAACTTGAATCTTATGAAACCAGTCTTAAAGTGCCATATCTGTAATTGATCATAATAAGATTATTCTTGAAAAATGTCTTAATGAAATCCCTAAGTTAAATCTAGTTGAAGTCTTAAGTGATTAAACCTAAGGCTTAGATCTTAGATCCTAAATCATCCTTTTTTAATTGTATTATTTTATCCTTGGAAATTCTAATTAATTTAATATTTTGACCCTTCTTGAATCTTCCTTGTGGGTTTAAGTTTGTTCAACTTATAGAATAATGTGATTATTCTATAGATTGAACTTAGATCTTAGATTCATATGTTCTTATTTGATTATTTAGTCTTATAATCATAAACTTAACCTTTCTTAAGATTATAGTTTTCTTAATCCTTCAACTCTAAGACTCTCTATCTTTAAAATAAGAGGGGGAGTGAACTTTTAGATCCATAGAAGTTTAGTACCTAGGATTCAGGATTGAACACCAAATTGGCATTAAGCCCAGGATCCTTAATCTTGATTTGGGTTTGAGTTATTAAAATACATTAATTAAGTCATCGATTTAATTACTTAACTATTATAGTCATCACTTTTGATTATGAATTAGAACTATTAAGTTCTAATGTTAACTATAAGGTCATAAATCTGAGTTGTACTAGATAGTTGGATATTGGATATCCTAAGCCTGTACTAGCTCAGAATAGATAGAATATTTTAAATTAGATTATAATAGATATCACATATGTCTAGTTGAGTATTTTTCTTAATTTGACTATTGTTGCTTCGCACACCTTGTGTTTGGGCTTTTTTCCCTAGACATATTAGTTGAACATAAGATATTTGATGTGTATTCTATGTTAGATTTGGAAACTTGCAGAAACATGAGTTCAGTTCATTCAATATAGTAGAGTATGTTCTAATTTACTCTACCTCTTCAGCTCAGTTCTTTAATTATTGTTTAAGCTCAGACCTAGCTCTGTGCTTAGCTAGGGGGAGCATGTCTAAGTCTATAAGTTCAACTCAAACCTAACTCTGTGAATGCCTAGGGGAATACATGTTGAACTTTCTATATAATGGCTCTGTTATCCCTTTTCTGTCATGGCAGTACTACTTTATGCATACTTCTATTTTCAGTTCAATTCCTATTTAGTGGCTTGTCTAGCCATATGTTTTACTTGCATTTTTAACGCTTTTTGCACACTTTACAATTCATTATAGTTCAATACTTTCAATTCACATTTTATTCAGTGCTTTTATACTATGTACGACAGTTAGATTTATTTCTTCTAAATTTGCATATTTAGGATGTAATTTTTCTTTCAGTATTTTTATTTATCTATCCATGTATACCTAGTCTTGTTTTTAGCATACTTTTGAGGTGTGTCTTTTGCCTCATCTTTGTTTAGTTATAAATGCTTAATTTATAACTTAACATCTTTCCATCTGATGCTTGTTGCACCCATTTTATTTTCTACTGCTTTGAGTTTTAGGAAAATGGTGATATTAATAAATATATAACAAAATTTCATCTTAAAATGTACTTATACAATTTGTTTAATAAGATTTTTCTTTTATTGGATGGGGCCCTGGCATTGTCAAACCGACAATGTCAGAATTTGAGCAGTTTGAAGATCCAGTCCATGTGGAGGAACCATTTCTAGAGGAGGCACATCAGATTGGAGCTGAAGACCTTTAGTTCTTTTTATTTCCTTTGTGAGGATGAGAGTTGCTTTTATTTCATTTTTAAACTTTAAGTAAATTTTGTAATAATACATGTACTCTTGTGACTGTGTTTACTTTTCTGTACTATTTTTTCTGAGCTACGTTTCATTATTGCTTCTTATATATTGTATGGTGAAATAGATGTATTATTTTACTTTTATGCTTCTGCGCTCTGTACTTGTATTGATGTAGTGACTAATAGTATGTTTTCATTTTGTGCACATCCTTTCCTTATTAATGAATTGTAGATCTTACCTAATCCGATGATAAGTGAGAGATTTGCCAGAGTGGCACACCACCCCTTAAGTCAAATCGTGCGGTCAGGGGGTGGGGCGCCACAACAATAGGGGAAGATCACTTAAAGATTATGCTCTACCAATTATAGGTGGAGTCCCCAATGTAATTATTAGACTGGCCATTCAAGCTAATAACTTTGAAATAAAACCTTCAACATTGAATATGGTCCAAAATAATCAGTTTAGTGGTTTAGTTATAGATGATCCTAACTTACATATTTCCAAAAAAATTAGAAATATGTGACACTTTCAGATTTAACAGTGTGTCTGATGATGCTATTAGGGTGAGACTTTTTCCCTTTTCGCTAAGAGACAGAGCAAAAATCTGGCTCAGTTCTCTACATGGCGAGTCAATTAGAACTTGGGATGACTTAGCTGAGAAATTCTTAGCTAAGTACTTTTCACCTGCTAAGTCCGCGAGGTTGAGAAATGAGATCTCCAATTTCTCTCAAAAAAATGGAGAGAATCTGTATGACAGATGGGAGCGCTTTAAGGACTGCTTAAGGCATTGCCTCCATCATAGATTTCCCTTGTGGATACAAGTGCAAATATTCTACAATGGATTGAATGCACCCACAAGGACACTCATAGATGCAGCTATAGGTGGATCTTTGAGTAGTAAAACCCTAGAGGAAGCCTTCAACTTCCTTGAGGAAATGGCAACAAATGCATATCAGCGGCCGACTGAGCGGCTAAACTCACATAGGAAGGAGGTAAATAACTTGAATGATTCAAATTTGTTAGCTTCCCTGCAGAGGGAAATTGAGCTGCTAAACCTTAAAATTGAAAATATGAATGTGAATGCAATTCAAGAGGTCAACTATGAGTTATGCGAAGGGAACCACAGTAGCGATTGTTGTAATGTATACAACCCATTTGCATCCTCCCAAACCAAACAAGTGCACTTCTTAAGAAATAACAATAACCCACAAAACAGCCCTTACTCTAATACATGAAATCTAGGGTGGAGGAACCACCCAAAATTTTCGTGAAGTAAGAGGAATTCTCAGAGAAATTACAACACCCAACCACAAAATAGGCAAATTCAAAATTTCAATAGCACTTATAAGCCTGATCAACATAAAAATTCGGAACTGGGATTAGAAGAATCTTTTTTGGCTTTTAAAACTAAAATGGTCCAATTTATGAAAATAATTGAGTTGACCTTGAATCAGCACAAAACCTCAATCCAAGAAATTGAGGTATCTCTTAGAAATATTGAAGTTCAACTTAGGCAAATTTCCCAACAGCTGTCCACTCGATAGCAGGAAACTTTGCCTAGTTCTACAGAGGTAAATCCTAGAGAGAGAGTGAGCGTTATTCACTCTAATGGAACTGAAGGGGACCATTTTAATGATAAAATTGAGTTAAACAAAGTTGAATTGGGGGTAGAAGGAGAGATGGGGAAGACTGAAAATGGAATATTAGTAGCTAAAAAATGTAAGGATCTGGGAAGGCAAAACATCCCTTGTGTGATAGGGAGTGACATTCTTATAAATACCTTGTGTGATATTGGAACCTCAGTCAACATCATGCATTGTCATGCTTATGAGCATCTTAAGTTAGGAGGGATGGAGACCACCTCTATGATTCTAGAATTTGCAAATCTTGATTCAAGAACCCTTATAGGAATAGTTAAAAATGTATCTATTGGTTTAGGAGGTTTTGTCATCCCCACTAACTACATCATCTGTGAATGGGATACGTGGAATGAAAATTCCACTATCATTTTTGGATGACCATTCCTAGCCAGTACAAACACCATTATTAATGTAGTTAAGGGAATGATGAGCATTAAAGTTCAGGGTAAAATTGCTCATATTGACCTAAAACCCACCTTGTTCAAGCAAAAAGTAATAGAATACGAGTGGAGAAGGAAAACAAGGGATGAAGTAGTGTGCAAAGTTTGAATCTTAAAAAACTTGTTTTGAGTGGGAAGGAATCTGAGGGTAGCATTAGCTCCTCATTTGGAGGCAAGGCTAAGGAGAAAGTGATGAGAAAAAGGAAAACTAGGAGAGGCAAGAGGAAGAAGAAGGGAACCTCTTTGCCAACTATTGAAATGGGGTTGGAAGACAAAACCATTAAAGAGATCATGAGTTTGAGCACAACTTTGGTCAATGCCCACTCAAATAAATAAAAAATCTGGAAAGCAAAACCACCCCTAAATTCTGACCCTTATTAATCTTAACTTATTGGGCTGACAACATTAAACCAAGCGTTTCTTGGGAGGCAACCCAATTTTTTGTTGTGCTTACTTTTGAACTTAGGAGCAGTTAGTTAGGATAGAAAAACAAAAAAATAAAATAAAATAACCTGGCACAATTGAACAAAAAAATATAGAAGCTCATTTATTGCCATGGAAAAAGTGCTTAGAAAGCATTGTAGTGCGCTGTCACGGATTTATCCGCCACAGCGTGCTGCAACGGTGTCAGCTGCTATAGAGCGCCCCAGCAGATTTTTTGCTACAATGCACTGGAGCGGACATGTGCACATGCAATAAATTTGTAGGTCCTAAGGCGCTACAGCACGCTGCGCGCGACGTACAGTTAGAGCAGATATTGACTGCCTTTAATGTGATATCAATTCAGCTTTAATCTGAGTGGAAAAACAACTTTTTAGCACTATTTTCTAGATTTTTAAGTCCCTAGGCGCATTGGGGAAGTCCTTGGTGACTGACATGCAATTATGCAAGTCTGAGATCACCTGACAACAACAATTTCAAACGAAGTTCCATGCAGCTCTTGGAACCATGTTCCATAATTGGGGCTTGCAAGGAGGACTGGGCGAGACTGTGTTGCTGCAACCCCCAGTTAGCGATCCCATTCAAGACACTCGTTGGCCAGAGGATGTTGAATTTGATGATAGCGATGATGAATAAGAGCACGAAGAGGATAATGAATGATGAGGTTGTATTTTTTTTTCTTTTATTTTTTTGTCTTTGTTGTTTCTTTAATTTAGTTTGTACTGTGTTGTGTTATCTTTCTTTTGAATAAATTAATCTTGGGCTTACTTGATTCCCTATTTGCTGCTATAACAAACTAGATTATAAAGATAAGATAAAAAAATTTCTAAAAATTTTAATTGTATGGATTCAATAAAGAGGTTAAGGGTGAAGAATGTTGTCATACAAATTGATAAAACAAAGTGTGATTGAACTTAATTGACAGCTTTAACTTTATCCAAACAAAGTGATATTCTTGAGTTGCATCAAGTCTCCAATGATTTAAAATGAATGATGCTAAGAGTCTAAGCATGGGGGTGAGGAAATATAAGGAATTCAATAAAAAGTGAAGGGCAAGAATTGGGTGAACCTAGGAGTATGCTAGGCTCTTGTGAGATTTCATGATCACAATGAATTAAGATAGGAATGAATAAAAATGTCTCTCTCTTGAGCTGAAAAAGAAATAAAAATAAAAGTCAGGGATGAAAAAAAATATCTCTCCCAAAGTTTAAAATCTAAGAGAAACAGGATGATGAAAAGTATCTCTCCTGAATTTGGAATAGTTCATTATGATTTATAAGAAGGAGTGCACATGTGGCACAGAAACTTTAAGTCATTCATTCATTCAAGCCCAAACTATTTAAGAATTCCTAGAGACCCCCCCCCCCCCCATATTTGTGAAATAGCATCACAAACTTGAGATTGGAGACTCGAAAGGCAATGAAGGAGTTGAACTTGAGTTTGAACTGTATTAGAAGTTGAATTATTAAAAATCACACTAATCAAGCAAACAATTAATTGAAAACACACTTCACATTGTAATCATAATTGAATCACATAATTCAAATTTAGAAAGATAAATTTTGAGCTTACTCGAGGACGAGCAAGAACTTAAGTGTGGGGGTGTGATAAGTCCAAGATTTAAGAGAAAATAACGAATACCTACAAACAATTTCATGAATGGAATGATCTACTTTGATTAGTTTTTCTGCATTTTCAAATAAAAGATCAAGCAGAGAAAATTCTGGAAGAAACTGTTGTAGTGCGCCCTAGCACGCTACAACGCGCCATAGTGGATCCTATACGAAAGATTAACTTCTACGATGCGCTATAGCGGCACTCATTAAACTGGACTTAGCGCATGAGGACTTAACAAAAGCACTACAATGCGCTATAGTGGATACATACAAAGAATCAACTACTACCGCATGCTACAGCTTCACTCATTATATCAAGCTTAGCAGAAGAAAACTTAATAGAACCTCCACAACGCGCAGCAGCGGATTAGATACGAAGGCTCAATCGCTACCGTGCACTGTAGCTAAATAAAAAGTAAATCAAATATTTATTAATCCACCATAGCGTGCCTCAGATCAGTCGCTACTGCGCGCTATAGCAGTATTGCACTTAGTAAACATTTTGTAATTATCTCCATTACCGCGTGTTGCAGCGGGACTGATACACAAATTAAGTTGCTACCACGCGCTGCAGTGGTACAAGAAAATTAACAAAAAATCAAGGGAGATTAAATGCATCTGCCACAGCACGCCCAAGCGGAATTCATACTAAGGTCTAGGCACTATAGAGTGCTCAGGCGCGTTGCAGTGCACGCCTTAATTTCTGGCATAAATAAGCATTAATGACTGCATAGGGAAGGCCATAAATTCAAACATTTTGCCTTCCCCAGCTGTTGGAAACTCCCAATCAATTAACTCCTTGCATTTTCTCAAGGAAATCTATGCATATTTATCATTGTAAGAAATTAAAACTTGGGAGTTGAAGGAATGGCAGAATTCATTGCAAATGGGCTGAAGGCTTGTCTATTTAAACAACCATTCATGATTAAGATGGGGTTCCCACTTTTGACATTCATTGATCATAAACAAAAATCTTGTTGTAAGAGAGAAAAAGGAAACCTCTCCAAGGAATGAAGAAGAGTACCATTGCTGGAGAAAGAAAGGAGTACATTGCCAAGGAGCTAAAAGAGACGAAGAAAGAAGATAAAGGAAGATCCAGAGAACTCCAACAAGGGATATTCCTTGTATTCTCCTTAACCTTTTATTAAATTTATTTTTAGTAGAACCATTAATAGGTTCTTGTCCTTATATATTTCTCTTTATATTTCTGCTGTAATGGAGGGCTAAGTACTCCTTGGGGAGGGTTGGGCCATAATCATATAAAATGTATGGGACCATGGTGTTGTATGTATTTTCTTTGCAATGAAATAAAATCTTCTCTAAATTTGAATCTAGATTTGTCTTGTTCTCTGAATATTGTGGAATGATTGAATATCTTGGGTGTAATGAAATGGTTGTAATGAAAATAATGCTAAGTCAACTAAACACTTCAAGCCTAGAAGGAATGCACGTAAAGGTCCTCACCGTAAACAAATGTTTGTTGTGTGAGGGTTCTCAGTGTAAAACACCACAGGATTGGGAATGGAAAGTTGATTAAGTAACATTAATTATATTGTGTTCCATAGCTCACCAATTAGCGTAAAGCTAGGTATGTGTGCGTTAGCGCTCAGAGCTATGTGACAAGCTCTTGAGCCTAACTACCCCATATCTTGAGCTCAGTCAAGAGGTTGACGTATGTGAGCCAAGAGCCACCAATCAAGCTCCGTGACTCAGTAGATGTTAAAGGAGGAAGAGGGCTCATCGAGCGCTCATGGATGTTATGACATAATCCATGCGGCATAGTGAATCCACTTTCTTAGCTAAATCACGTATATAGCGCATGATGCTAGTTGGTGTAATCAAGCTTGTACGATTGCCAAATTAAAAGACTATTTTGATAACCTAGACATAGGAAACTTAATAAATTAAATGCGATCACATGAGAGTCTATGTGCTGAGATTGAACTCTAGTGTGTTCATCTCGTGCGCTAGACTTGAACTAGTCGGAATTAGAGGACCAATCTAAGGAACTCTAGATTAACTTGATTATCTAGCATGAAAACAAGTACATTATAAGTTGCATGAATTAAATACAACACCAGTCCCTAACAATTTGCATGATGAAAACCTAAATCTCCCTTTTTAATCAAATAGTATCTTAATTTAAGAACCGTGCTTTGTTAATTTGGAGCCACTTAAAAACCCAAAATATCTTAGTTTAAACATTATTAAAAGTAGATATACCTTAGTATCAGAACGATTCATTCCCTAAAGTTAATAAAATCTCAAAACTTACCTTCCATTATTACTTCAGATCATGTACACTTGCGTACAAACACAGATGTGTATTTATCATCTGTCAGTAATTGTTATCATCATAAAGATCAATATCATAAATGTGGTAGAATGGGCCACCACTCTCAATTTTGTAGAGCCAATTGTACTATAGATGGGCAGCCTATCAAAAGGGTGGAATCAACTTTCAACTAAGAGCCACTGGTAAAATCAAGGCAAGCACCTGCTCCTAATTTCCAGCAGACAACTACCAACGTTCCTCGACAAAATCAAGTTCCTTCTCAAACACAAAGGAATCCTGCTCCTTCAAGAATGTATACACTTACTCCTATCATGGAACCAGAAAACTCTGAAGTGATGTCCATATTCAATTTTATTTGATACTAGAGCCAACCAATCATTTATATCAGAAGTATTTGCCAAATGAATACAACTGCTATGTTTAAATTTAGAAGAATCAATAAAGATATGACTACCATTAGGAGCCTACATAATAGCCAATGAACATTGCATCTGCAATATATTAATAGATGGAAAATTCTTATTTAGCACACTTATACTACTTCTTATTTCTAATTTTGATATCATTTTAGAAATGGATTGTATAAATCTACATAAAGTTATTATAGATTGTCAGGAGAGAAAAATAAAATTTAATAGGAATAATAAGTCATATACTATCAAAGAAAAATTGAACGCCCTGACACACTTTATTGATAATATGAAAATAAGATGGATGATTAGAAAAGGATGTGAATGTTATCTACTAACAATAATAGATATGGAAAAAGACAAAGTCACTTTAGAAGACATGAGAATAGCAAAAGATTTTGCAGATATATTCTCAGATGATCTTCCAGGATTACCACCTATTTGTGAAATAGATTTTCCCATTAAACTTGTTCCTAACATAAAACCACAATCCAAAGCTCCATATAGAATGGCACCACCAGAGCTACAAGAACTCAAAATGCAGATTCAAAAATTAATGGATAAAGGATTTATTCGCCTTAGCGTATTCCCATGGGGTGCACCAATATTATTTGTCAAGAAGAAAGATGGCACCTTAAGGATGTGCATAGATTACAGAGAATTAAATAGAGTAACAGTAAAGAATAAATATCCACTACCATGCATAGATAATTTATTTGATCAATTATTAGGATCTACAGTATTTTTATAAATAGATCTTCGATTAGGATATCATCAGTTAAGGATAGATGAGGAAGACGTACCAAAGATCGCCTTCAAAACAAGGAACGAACATTTTGAATTTTTGGTTTATGTCATTTGGCCTTACAAATGCCCTGTCGGTATTTATGGACTTAATGCAAAGAATTTTAATAGCATTAATTGATGATATACTAATTTATTCCAAAAATGAGAAGGATCATGAGCAACACTTACAAACAATATTAACAACACTAAGACAACACCAGCTATATGCCAAATTCTCAAAATGTGAGTTTTGGTTGTACTAGATAACTTTTTAGGCCATATTATTAGTAGCAATAGCGTTCAAGTAGACCCATTAAAGATAAGTGCAATTCAAGAATGGCCTCAACCAATAATGATAACAAAAATAAGAAGCTTTCTTGGACTCGCTGGATATTACAGGAGGTTTGTTATAGGATTTTCAAAGATAGCAGTTTCGCTTACAAGACTTACACAAAAAGCAATACCTTTTATTTGGAGCTTAGAATGT
Organism: Gastrodia elata; assembly: GCA_016760335.1. Lineage (NCBI taxonomy): Eukaryota > Viridiplantae > Streptophyta > Magnoliopsida > Asparagales > Orchidaceae > Gastrodia > Gastrodia elata. The sequence continues at coordinate 77,461,930 of CM028669.1, read as the reverse complement.
GAAGAAGCCTTCCAAAGATTAAAAGATGTGTTAACAATAGCACCAATCTTAACATTGCCACATGAAGGAGTTGATTATCAAATTCTTACAGATGCATCTTGAAATGGATTAGGAGTTATATTAATGCAAAATAATAAGGTTATTGCTTATGCATCTCAATAATTGAAAATTCATGAGAAATATTATCCAATCTATGATCTAGAATTAGCAGCAGTAGTGTTTGCTTTAAAGATATGGAGACACTATATTTATGGAGTTAAATGTGAAATCTATAATGATTATAAAAGTCTTAAGTATATCTTCACTCAAAAAGAACTTAGCTTTAGACAGAGATGATGATTGGAATTAATCACATATTATGATCTTACTATTCAGTATCATCCTAGAAAAGTGAACATAGCTGTAGATGCACAAGCAAAAAATCTGCAGCAATTTTTCAGATGATAGAACTTAATAAAATGAATATAGTTGTGATCTTTTATTCACAAATAAATAACATGCGCAGTATTGAGCCAATCAAACATATTTTGGAAGAACATATAAAGAATGCTCAACTCAAAGATGAAGGTTATTTTAGATTAAAATAATATATAGAAAGTGGGCTCAAAAAGAATTTACATTTGAAAAGACATTTATATTTATCATGAGATAAGAATATGAATTCTTAATAATTCTTAACTACGTAATCAAATACTAATTGAGGCTCATCATTCAGGATACACAATACATCTAGGAAGTACAAAAATGTATGGAGATTTAAAGAAAGTATTATAGTGGCCTGGATTAAAGAAAGACAATGGACAATTTGTAACTCGTTGTCATGCTTGTAACCTCGTAAAAGTAGAACATCAGAAACCAAGAGCCGATACTATTTGGGTAATAATAGACAGGCTTACAAAATCAGCACATTTAATTCCAATCAAGAAAATAGATAACATAGAGAAATTGACAAAAAATATATATAAAAGAAATTGTCATGCTACATGGAATCCCTTCAATAATAGTATCTGATCGAGACAGTCTATTTATATCACATTTTTGGAAATCTGTACATCAAGACCTAGGAACTAATCTAGCTATGAGTACAACATTTCATCTTCAAACTAACGGTTAGACAGAACGGGTAAATTAAGTATTAGAAGATCTTTTGAGACCATGCATACTAGACTTTAGTGGCAACTGGGAAGAACATATTCCATTAATGGAATTTGCATATAATAACAACCTTCAAGAAAGTATAGGAATGGCTCCATATGAAGCGCTATATGGAAGGAAGCGCAATACACCATTATTTTGGTTCAAAGTAGGCGACACTCAAATCTATGGATCATAACTCATAGAAGCTACAAAATAAAAAGTTGAACTAATACAAAGAAGAATTCAAACATCACAAGATCGACAAAAGTTTATGATCTTAAACATAGGCCAATCAAATTCTAAGTAGGAGATTTTGCCTATATAAAGGTAAGTTCGATAAAAGGGATACATAATTTTGGAGTAATAGGAAAAGTAAACCAAAGATACATCGAACCATTTGAAGTATTTAGCTCAAGTAGGAAGCTCTTCTTACCAATTAAGGTTACCCGAGGCTTTTTCTGTAGTACATAATGTATTTTATGTATCATCTCTCTGTAAATGCTTAACCAACCCAGAACAAAAAACTTATGTTCTTAGAGAATGCATTAGATAGACTTAACATATATCGAAGTACTAATCAAGATTCTGGCAAGAGATATTTGTCAACTACATAGCAAATCGATTCCTATGGTAAAGGTTCAATGGAGCAACCAAACTTCAAAAAAAATTACTTGGGTGAAAGAAGACGACATGCGCATAAAATATCCGAATCTCTTCAGAATAACCAGGTAACCGTCAAAACCAAAACTGCCTATGATGTTGAGGACGATATTTATTTTAAGTAAGAGAGTTTGTAACAACCTAAATTTTAGAAATCCAAAATGTCGACCAACTCATAACCAAATAAGGTCCCCGAGCAAGTTCAAAATTAGATCAAACAAAATATATCTTTAAGAAGAGTATATTTTTGTGATCATAATGCCCAAGTTTGGAAGCGATCCGACAGACGGATATTTTTCTATATTAATTATTGAATTTCTTAAATTAGGAAAACTAGAAAAATTAAATATAATTCAAAATTCAATAATTTTCGTGCTGTTGGATTTGCAATAATAAAATAAAGCTACACAAAATTTTTCGTCGAATTTTGAGAGCCGGATATCCGTAATTAATTTTCGAAGTTTTTACCTTCAAAAATTAATTAAAAATAAAATATATCTCGGAATCAAAAAATTTTGGTTTGAGGACACTTGTCTCGTCAAGATGGACCTCCGGGTCAAGTTTCGTCGAATTTGGAATTCAAACGACCAAACAATATGATTAATTTAAATCACATTTTTATTTATTTATTTATTTTAAATTTTCTTTTTCCTATTTCTCCTACTTATGTTGTCATTTTCCTAGCCTACTAACCCTAGCAGTTGCGTGCTTTGCACGCAGTTATGAACGACCGCCCCATTCCCCTTGGGGGCGGCCACGCTGCCCTCTGCCCAGGTTTACCGGAGGCCAGGCGGGCAGCCCCTCCTCTCCTCTTCCCTCAACTTTCTCCTCCTCCTCTACCTCCGGCTGGCCGTTGACCTCACTTCTCCACCTCACAACCTTGCTGTTAACCTCCAACTATCCTCTCCCTCCCCCCCGGCAACCCCAAATTCTCCCCCCACCTCTCTTCTTCCTTTTCCCCGGCCAACGGCCTCCCCTTGCCCCGCCACCTCACCGTGCCGAAATTCCCATGAGTCATCTACTACCTCCTCGGTAAATCTTCGCCGCCCTCGACAAGCCCCATTTGAACGGGGAGAAGACACACAAAAACTCAAAAAAAAAAAAAGTGAGTTAGAAAAATTAAATAGGCCAATTGAAATATAAAATTTTTTAATGAGAGATTCTAAATTAATAAAAATTTAATTTGACTCATAACTAAGCTAATTAATTAACTATTAATTTTTACACTTATTTTTTTATGCTCTTAATCACTAACTTTCTTTTTTTTGCAATTTAATTCATGCATTTATCTTTATGCAATTTTAATTATTATTCTTTTATATTTTTTTTATATGTATATATATATATACATATATATTAACATAATATATATATATATATATATACACATATGTGTGTATGTTAGAATATGATAATATATCATATTATAATATATAATATATGTCATAATAATAATAATAGCTAATGATGTTATTACTATCATCGTAATCATAATAATTATCACTTAAATAATAGTATCTCTTAATAATATCATAATATTTTCACTCTAACATTATTATCTAAATAATAATAATAATAATAATTATAGTATATTATTATTATTATCATAAATGCAAAAATATTATTATTATAATATTATCTCTCTTCTTAAAATAATATGATAATAAGTGTATACTTATTATTATCTTCATATAACAATAATAATAATAATAATCATATGATTATTATTATCATATTAATATTATCATAATATTCTCTCTCTAAAATAAACTCCTTTGCATAAAATTATAATCCGAAATAATAATTTTATTTTCTATTTATTATATTCTCTCATATAGAACAATAAAAATAATACTTTTTACGTATAATTTTTCTATACATGATGATGATAATAATAATAATAATAAAATATTATTATTATTATTATTCGTTCTTTTGCTCTTCCATAAAAACTTTTATTTCTTTACTTATAAATATAAATAATAGTAATAATAATAACATGAGTTATTATTATTCTTATTATTATTATTATTATTATTATTGTTGTTGTTATCATTATCACTTTTCTCACAACTATGATCATCACTATTATCATTATAATTACTATTTCCATCACCATCATTATCATCATCTTATTTACACTAGCATTGAAATAATGAGAGAAAGAACCAAAGAGAGAGAGAGAATTAGAAATAGGATAATACAAATGTCTTTGTCTTCTTTTTGCTTAGACAAGTTTTCTAATAAATAAATTTTGTATAAATTCAAAAGAAGTCAACCTAGCTAAAGAAAATAGATACCCAGGATAGCATGAACTACATTTATATAAGTTGATTTGATCATACGCTTTTGCTCCGCAAACTTTACCAAACTAGTTTCTTACTCGGATATAATTAAAGTTTACTGACACTATATGAGATACTTTTAAAGATAGATAATGAATCTTAATTGATTGAACCAGATGAGGTTCCATGAGAAGTATTTATAATCTGTACAGAATGTAATAAGAATATGACTAGTTCGTTATCATACTATTCCATAAAGATATAAGGAGACTATGACCATGCCTACGAGAGGACTAGCATAGGTGGAATAATGCATGAATGACAATATTTGAACCAAAATTGTGATAATCATAATAGACGTGCTTGATTTACTCAAGATTTGAGAAACTGCTCAATCGAATGAAAATATTATATATATATATATATATATATATTATTCACTTTCGAGATAGAGATATCAATTTTTTATAAGTATGACTTACTGGTGGCAGGTTACTTTTATTGATATTTCAAAAATATGGCTAAAATTCTGATTTGCAGGAAAAGTCATGATAATCCTCAAAGGAGGAAATTCTGCCTTTCAAATTTTTATTATTATGCTTCCTTGCATTTTTTCTTGCACTTAAATTTCATGCTTTTGATCATATATATACAATGTAATTAATGATATCCAAAGTACTAGAGTTTATCTCATACAGGTATTCTACCAGGAAATTTTTGTTGTAAATGCCAGGTCATGTCACTGCTAAGGATATGGAGATAGTCTGATCAATCTATCGCTGCACTTTTTATTCTCTTATTGTATTTATAAATGAAAGATAAAACCGCGCTTGTAATAGTACTCTTTTTAGAATAAAAATTTCTACTTTCATGCTCTCTAATTATTTGAAAAAATATTTGTGATCTTTATATTATTATTCTAAACTCTCGATTACAATCCTCAACATAAAATGGTGATGCCACCCTAATCCCCACACCTTAACCAGGATTTATCGAAGGTCTACGGTCAAGATTGGGTATGAAACAAAGGTGGGGGTCATCACAGTGAATCAGCCATTAAGGGAGTACCAATTTTATAAGCCAAACAAAAAAGGTTAGCATCCGACCATAACCTGAAGGGGAGATTTGAAAATGTCACCAAGATTGGAAGGGATTCTGTGGAGTTTTTTCCAGGAACAAAGGAAGCATCCCATGCCTAAAGGAGAAATAGGCAATTGAAAAAACTGTATGTCCCTCCCTCTAATACCAAATCAAGATCCTCAGAGCAAGAGAAACACAGTAAATACTAGCTTCCATTCATAGTGAGAATATCGAGAGTACCTTTCATGTTTTTAGCATGATAGGTGAGAGGGCAGGGTAGGAATGCTTCTTACGCATTGCATACCCGATGAGACAAGAACTCCAGAGTTTGGCCCCATCATTGAGCTCTTCTTTGGCAAAAACTAGTAATTCTTCTTCTGATGGTTGGAAAGTCAGTATGAAGCCTTCATTTGTCGGAGTAAAGGAAGAGAACAACGATTTCCATGAGAGAAGTCTTGGAATGGTGGGGAAGAAAGAAGGAAGGGGTGGCGACGAGTTAGGGTTTGTTAACCCAAACATCTCCGTTCGGGGCAACCGCTCGAGAGACGGAGCGGCTAGAGTCGACTTGTGGTGCCCCACCCTCTAACCCGCAGGATCAAGCCTAAGGGGTGGTGTGCCACTCTGACAAATCCCTCACTTATCATTGGATTAGGTAAGATCCACAATCTATAAATAAGGGAAGGATGTGGACATAATGAATGCAAAGAATCAGTCATTAAGTCAATACAAGTATAGAGTGCGGAGGCATAAAAAGTAAACATCACATCCATTTCACCGTACATCAAATGAGATGCAAAAAGTAAAGTAGCTCAGAAAATAATAGTACAGGAAAGTAAACACAGTCACAAGTGTACCGGTATTATTATAATATTTAATTAAAGTTTGAAATAAAATAAAGCCTATCACTCATCTATACAAGTAATATAAATCAACTAAGGATCTTCAGCTCCAATCTACTGCGCCTCTTCTAAATATGGCTCCTCCTCAGGCTCTAGATCTTCAAGCTGCTCAAGATCTGATATTGTTAGTTTCACAACGCCAGGGCCCCAGCCAATAAAAGAAAAATCTTATTAGATAATTATCTAAGTACATTTTAGGTTAAAAATTTGTTATATATTTATTAATATCACAATTTACACTTGAACTCAACAAAAGTGAACTATCTAGCATATCAGTAGTAAGCATACAAGGAATAGGATAAGCTATAAATACAATATTTATAGCTAAGCAGGGATTGAGGCAAAAGCACACCTCAATCAAAGTAAATAAGGAATAGATATACATATATAATACAATAAGTAAAATTACTAAAAGTAAAATCTAATCCTAAATATATTGTTGATCACATAACATATGCTGATTTAAAATAGTAAGCTGAAAGTGATACATATAGTAAGCAGTAAAATCTAGTATCCTATAAATATAAATACAAGTGAGCAGGTAAGAAAAGTACTACAGCTGGCTAAAATAACATGCATTAATAATGTAGTAAACATTAAATTGAAACTAAAATAAGTACATATAAATGCTATATCAGAAAGAATTGGCCAATCCGGCCTAGTATAATTCCCAAAACTTTTCCTGGCTAGGGCAGACAAAAATTCCCATAGCCTTTCTGGGCTAGGGCAGGCAAAATAGAATAGTATAATTGAAGAGACAGTAATTACAAATACAGAATCTTATAGTTATTTTACTTTTGTATTTGTGGATATATTCAAAAATAGCTGAGGAGTCAAGCACGTTTGCAAGACTAAATAGGTTTCAAACTTAACACACATTCCTCAATGAGAAATGTTAACCATCCTTATTACTCGTTACCCCTATCCATTAGGGTATAATACGCCATATTAACTAATAACTGAACCCAATGCAAATGTCATCCTAATATTCTATATTTTCATTTTCATGCAATAATATTTTCTTCTATGACATGTCCAACGAAAATAAGCATAAGGTTTAAGGAATGCGTAGCACAAAATCAAGTAGTAAGCAAGAGACTCTACTAAAACATAGTTATATCATTTGTCATCTAATTAAACCATTCTAACTAGTCTGAGTTATACAAGTTCAAGATCTTTAATTTATACTATCAAGTGTAACTTAGAAATACGGCCTTATAAGTTAAAAATATTAGAATTGATCAGGTTTTAATCTAATTCAATCAAGTATGATTATGAGAAAGTAATAAATCACAACATCCTAGTTTGATGAATATAATCATTCTAACTAAGATATGATCAAGATCTACTAAGTTATAGATCATGGATTAAATACCATTAGCTCAGACTTAATCATATAATCCAAAGGTACAGTCTAAGGAATCTAGGTTTTAATCTAAATGTGATCTATTGATTGAGGCAAATCCTATTAGCAAAGTCAAACTTAATAGGATGACTCTCCTATCCTGAATTTAAGGTTAAGAGACAAAATAATCACAATTAAGTTGTAAAATCTAGAAACTAATAAAGTAAAGGATTCATTCATTAAATAACCTCATTATTCAATGAATAAAATCTAACGTATGATCTAGTCCTAGTCCTATGAATAGTCCTAATGTGAAGTGTAAAATCATAAGGAAAGACTTCAAGAAATTTTAGAGAATTTAACTAACTTGATTTAATAACTAACTTTATTCACTTAAATGATTTTAATACAGTTCTAATATTAATTTTTGTAATTTAGAAGGTAAATTAGGGCTTAATAGTGCTTAGCCTAATTTTTGAGAAAAATGACCATTTTGCCCCTACTTAAGGGTCCAAAAAGTTACTTTTTGATTTAGGGCTCTAAAATGAATTTTCTTAATACCAAATGATTTCTTACTGTCTAACATGAAGATGGATAGTAAGTACACTCAATTTGGGTAAGAAACAGGTCATATAGGTCCAAACAAAGTATTTTGACCTAAGGGGCAATTTAGTAATTTACCCTTAATAGAATCTAAATTTTTATGTAGTTTATTGTTAGCTACTGTTCAAGGATTCTAAAAAGTCTAAGAACATTAATTTTTGAAGTCTATTAGATTAGTTATGAATAATTTTATTCTAAGGGCAATTATGAAATTTTTCTAAGGCAAATATGGTTCTAATATTAATTTTTCTAAGGCAAATATGGTTCAAAACCTAACTTTTCCAAATTCAGTAAACTTAGTAGCTATAGATTTCCTATATCATACTAAATATTTTAACAGGGAGTAGACCTAAATTGGACCTCATTTGGCCCAAGTTCTAACCGAATTAGGGTTAGGGGTATTTTGGTTAACTTAGAATTTTTAATATTCAAAACTAAAATTTTATTATAGATTACTATTGGTACTAAAATTCTAAGCTATCTAAAACTTTGAATTTTCTGATTTGGAGTCAAAATGACTAAGTTATGGTCATTTCAACGCTTGGGTCTATTTTCTTGAAGGGGGGCCAAAACTCAATCTTGTCCATATTTAAAACTCACATACAATTTTATACAGTGCTCAATTTCATTAGGGCCCTAGGGTCCTTAAAACTCAATACCTATGAAGTTTTGACCATTTCAGCCGGTTCTGGGCCAATTCGGACAGTTCCAGGCGCTACGGCGCACCGTAGCGCCTTCTGGCCGAAAGGCTGGCTCCACGGCGCGCTGTTAGGCGTTATTCCGTGCTGCGCGGATTGCAGCGCTATGACGCGCTGCAACACTTATTGACACTACAACTTGACCACATCGAAAGCTGGGTGCTACGGTGCGCTGCAGTGGTTTCAGGTGCTACGATATGCTGTAGCGGTTTAATTTTCGAAAGTCACTGTTCAATTAATTTATCTCCTAATTTCATATGGTTTTCCTAAAATAATGCAACAGCTCGCTGTGGCGCACTGCAGTGGATTTCATTTAATTTCATCAAAAATATTTTTATGCTTTATTAAACTATTATGGACCCGAATTTGAAACTTCGAGCACTGCGGCGCCCGACGGTGATTTTGTCTGTGCAAAAATCATAACGGGTCAACATTCGGGCTTAATTACTCTCAACTTAGAACACTTCATGTGCGGTGCCATATCCCAAATTTCACACTTAGCTAATTCAAAGTGAGGATCGCAATGGCAAAGTTAGATTTTGATTCCGACAAGTATTTAACTTCTCTATTTTTCAGGTATTTAAATACATTAAAATATTTGATAAAATCCGATGACTTCCAAACACGTCCAAAACATCACCCCTAGCTAATTTGGGGGGACGAGCGCAATGGCAAAGTCAGATTTTGATTTCGAGGTCAAACTAAAATATCTCAATTTTCTAATTAATTAAATATTCCAAATATTAAATTCAGCTTTGAAATGCTCTAAATTTTTGAGGATTGGTTCTAATGATTAGATGAACTCAATGAAATAATGATTAGGATGTGATTAAGTTATAATTAAGCTAAGTATCAACCTCGAGTTGTTATAGACTCCACCACTTAAAAACGATGTCGTCCTCGATATCACTCAAGTAAAAAGAATAATGCAAATTTTAAGGAAGTGAATTGAAATGATAAGAGGCTAAGAAAGTACCCAAATTTTTAAATAACTTTGGATACTTGAACCACATATCAGATTCCTTCTTCCAAGTGGCTTCAACGAACATGTGGTTCTTCCACTGAACTTTAACCATTGGGATGGAGTGGTCTCTTAGTTGTTTCTGATAATGGGTTAAGATTTAGATTGGCTCTTCAGCATAGGACAAGTCGGGCTGGATTTTAATTTCTGTAAATTGAATCAGATGAGAGGGATCACTGAGGCATCTTCTCAATGATGATACGTGAAACACATTGTGCACGGCTACAAAGTCATCGGTAAAATTTAGTCTGTAGCAAAAGAACCTACTTTGGCTGCTACCTCAAACGGACCAACATAACGGGGGCTAAGCTTCCCAGCTATGTCGAATATGAAGACTCCTTTCATAGGACTGACCTTCAAGTAAACAAAATCTCCAACTTTAAATTCTAGAGAATGGTGATGAGTGTCGTGGTATTTACTCTGGCGATCTTGGGCTGTACGAATCCACTGTTGAATCAACTAAACATTCTTGTTAGTTTCTTCTACTAATTCAGATCCATACAACTGAACACTGCCTGTTTCTGACCAGGCTAATGGAGTGCTGCATTTTTTGCCATACAGAGCTTTATATGGAGCCATTTTATGATGGCTTGAAAACTACTGTTATATGCAAACTCTACCAGCGGGAGGTGATCTTCTCAAGATCTAACAAAATCAAGGATACATAGTCTAAGCAAATCTTTAAGAACCTGATTCACTCGCTCTATCTGACCATCCGTTTGCGAATGAAAAGCCGTACTCATTGCTAGGTTGTGCCTAAATCTTGATGCACAACTTGTCAAAACTTAAAGGTAAATTGACTGTCTCTATCGGATACAATTGATTTGGGGATCCCATGCAACCTGATAATCTCTTTGATATAAGGCTTGACAAGCTTCCCGACTGAGTCTATTTGCTGGATAGGGATGAAATGAGTGAACTTGGTTAATCGGTCAACTATGACTCAAATAGCATCGGCCCCAGATCTTGCATAGAGCAAACCCATAAATCTAGCCATTTCCATTTGGGAATCTCAAGCGGATAAAGCAGACTTAGGAATCCATAGACGATCCCCTTGATAAATAGCACCCCTATAGAAATAAAGGTCAGTGTGACGGCCACTCTCGATGGCTTGTTTTAAACTCAGATACTCATCATCCTTAGTCTGGGTAATAAACACATCCCTGTGGAATGTGGGGTCCACATTAATCATTGAGATCACTGTACTCAGTTAGTCACTACGCACTGATTTGATATCCATTTTACGAAATTCTTCCAATAATGGACTTTCAGAAATAAGGGCATTAAGAGTAGCATGACAACTAAGCACATCAGCTACAACATTCGCCATTCCTGGATGGTAATGAATTTCAAGGTCATAGCACTGATCAACTCCAACCATCTCCTCTGTCTGCAATTCAATTCTCTCTAGGTGAATATGTACTTGAGACTTTGGTGATCCATAAATATCAAGAACATAATTCTATATAAATATTACGCCAAATCCTTAAAGCGAACACTACAGCGGCGGCTAGCTCGAGATCATGAACTGCATAATTCCTCTCATGAGTCTTTAGTTCTTTGGAAACATAGGCTATGACCTTACCTTCCTGCATTAACACAGCTCCCAAACCTATGCCTGAGGCATCAGTATAGACTTGATAATTCACACCCTCTTTATGAAGAACTAGAACAGGAGCAGTGGATAGTGCATTTTTCAATGCTTGGAATGCCTCTTCACATGCTGGGGACCATTCGAATGGCATTGCTTTCTGTATTAGCTTAGTTAGTGGAGAAGTTATCTGGGAGAATCCCTTCATAAACTTCCTGTAGTAATTGGCTAAGCCCAAGAAGCTTCTGATGTCGGTTACTGACTTGGGCTAAACCCATTCATGGATAGTGCTGACCTTATTTTGTCAACTCTAATACCCTGGGCATCTACAACATGCCCCAGAAAAGTTACTGAATTGAACCATAATTCACATTTGGAATACTTAGCATAAAGTTCATGGTCACTCAGTTCTTCTAGAACTCTTCTTAAGTGCTCTTCGTGCTCCTTTTTATTCTTGGAATATATTAGAATGCCGTTGATGAAGACGACAATGAATTTATCAAGGTAGGGTTTGAGGATGCGCTGCATTAGATCCATGAATATTAAAGGTGCATTTGTCAACCCAAATGACATTACTAAGAACTTGTAGTGTTCATATCGAGTTCTAAATGTTATCTTCTCGATATCTAAGTCCTTGACTTGTAATTGATGATAGCTAGATCACAGATCAATCTTTGAGAATACCTTGGCTCCTGACAGCTGATTGAATAAGTCATCTATGTGAGGTAATGGATAATGTTCTTGATTGTGACTTTATTCAGCTTACTGTAGTCAATACACATAAGCATCGAACTGTCTTTCTTCTTCATGAATAGTACTGGTGCTCCCTAAAGAGATGAGCTTGGTCTAATGAGACCCTTCTCTAGCAGTTCCAGCAACTATTTATTCAGCTCCTGTAATTTCTTGGGCGCCATATGATAAGGGGCTTTAGATATGGGTTGGGTTCCAAGAATTGTGTCTCTTGTGAACTCTACTTCCCAAGTGGGTGGAAGATGGGTAGGTCTTCAGGGAAGACATCAGGAAATTTACAAACGATATGATTTTTGGTTATGGGAATGCTATCCTTCTTTTCACCTAGTATTGTCACTTGGAAGGCGTCGCAACCCTTCTTGATTAGCTTTTTTTGCTTTTATAGCATTAATTAATGAAGCTCGGGTACTAAGATTACCGACAAAGGATTTGGCCTTGCTACCACTACCTAAGCTGATCTTCTTTTTCATGTAGTTGATTATGGTGTTATGTTGGCTCAACCAGCTCATACCCAGTATCACATCGAAGTTAGCTATAGGGAGGACTACTAGCTTGGCTTCAAATTCTTTACTCTCAATGGAAATTGGTACTTTACAGAAGTGACGAGCTGGCATTTGAGCTCCAGATGGTAACCCAACACTTAAAGGATTGTCTAGGTGATATAGAGGTAGGCTGAGTGATTTTGCCCAATTTTCAGACATAAAGGAATGACTAGCTCCCGTGTCGAATAGTATGTTGCAAGGTTTGTTGTTTATGCAAATTGAACCTATTTATAGATGCAATAATTGCTAATTACACTAAGCAAGTAGTAACTATAAAAATAGAGGGGTTCAAAAGCATGTACCTGACACCACGTGATTATCCTTAGCAGCCTCAATTAGTGTGAGGGTGTAAACACGAGCAGGGCCGGTAGGCCCGTTATTATAAGTCTGCCATGAAGGTGGCCTTGGAGCATTTGGGCGAGGGACAATGGTTGTCTCACGCCTTGGAGTTGTAGAAGGAGGTAGTGCTGAATTGGCTGTTGCTGGTTTTTGGAGTAGGTCAAAGATTCATCGGTGCTTGGAGCGATCAATCTAATCTTCGTCGATAATTTCTTTGGCCGCACATCCAAAATAACTGAGGCCTGGCCTTCCACAGGTGAAGCAGGCGTGAGTCCTATGGTAGCATTGACCATACGAATGAGGCTTCATTCAGCCATCCAAGAGGTTGTCAGAGAGGGCCTCAGCTTCGAGCTGATACACCTTAGCCCGCTTGGGATGATCATGTTGGAAGGAAGTTGACCCAAGGCTCCTTTTAGTTCCCTCCCTTGCTTGGTCCTGCTCCACCACCTTGGCAGATTCCAGAAGATCGGTGAAGTCTGATAAACGAAGCGAAACAATTTGGCTCCTGATAGAAGGCCATATACCACATTGGAATTGGTGACAGCGATCCGATTTGGTGGGAACTAAATTGGCAGAGAACCTCGCAAGGCGTCGGAACTTAGCTTTGAATGCAGACACAGAACGGTCACCTTGCTGCATCATTAGGAACATGTCCCCCAAGTTATGTTTGGTGGACATGGGAATGTATTGGGCTTGGAATGCTTCGATGAACTCGTCCCATATGATATCTTCGAGTTCTATATCGACGAATATAGTGTTGCGGGTGGTATCCCACCAATAGTCCACTTTGTCCTGAAGGAGCTGGGTGGTAAGGCGAATCATCTCGAGACAAGACACTTAATACTGGTGAGATTTTTCTCCACCATCTTGATCCAGCTGGTGGTGTCTATTGCAGAGAGGCTCCCATTGAAGGTAGGGGGCCTTAGGAGAAGGAAACTATGCAACAGTTCATTTGCGGGCTGCACATGGTGCTGGTAGGAGTTGTATAGTGCAGGGGCTACTTCAGATGTAGTGCAATTTTAGTTTATCTGAGCTATTATTAGTCGTTCCATCTTCTCAGCCCGTTTGTCCTGAGAGTCTGCGACTTGCTCGGCTTGCTTCTAGTGGGATTTCACTTGCTTTTAGTGGAACTCTAACATCAATTTGACTGCTTCCAATAGTGCATTAACTTTATAGGAGGAACCACCAGATGCAGCTGGGGAAGGGCTTTGTCCATGATTCATTATTTCTTGCAAGAGTCTGAATTTAAAGACTAAACATTCTCAGAAAACTAGAAAGTAGGAGATTTGCAACATTTTATTTCTTTTATTAATTAGAATAAAAATAAGAGTACATCATAAATAAGATAAGGAGAAACAGTGAACAAAAATATAGGGCCTATCCTATATATTTCTCGGTGATGGCCTGGTTGAAGTCAGCATAAGTAATCTCCCGGCGTAGGTGAGCAGATCCATGCTCGAACACCCATACCTTGTGTGCCCACCACTCCTCGGCGTAGTCCTGGAGTAATATGTCAATAAGGTTGAATCGGATATGATCTGAGTATCCTAGATCATTGAACATCTTGGTTACTCGGCGTAACCATTACCTAGCTAAGATGTGGAAATCTAATCCTCGATAGATAGCGTGATCCAGCATCATCTCTAACACTCTAGCTCCCACTGGGGATATGCCCTGAACTTCTCTCCCATATCACTTTGATAGGTATACGCCAAACTCCCATCTTTCGTCAAAGTGGTTGAGGCAGTCGAACAATGATATGGTTGAGTAATGATATTCCTAAATGTCCAAATCAAGTGATTGTTTTGTTAGGTTGAGTATTTTATCTTACTTATAGATGCATTTTCATTTCTATACTCTTATAATTTTGAGCTCATGATTATAGTGCTTTGGATGTAACTCTAATATCCAATTAGTGACTGATTGGCAGACGAACAATCTATTAGGTAGAGTGGAATGCAAATTTCAATCTGACACCGTATGGAATTCTCTAATACCAATTGTGGCGCCCCACCCCTAACCGGCAAGATCAGACCTAAGGGGTGGTGTGCCACTTTGACAAATCCTTCACTTATCATTGGATTAGGTAAGATTCATAATTGACCAATAAGGGAAGGATGTGCACATAATAAATACAAAGAATCAGTCACTAAATCAATACAAGTACAGAGTGCGGAAGCATAAAAAGTAAACATCACATCCATTTTACCATCATCAAATGAGAGGCAAAAAGTAAAGTAGCTCAGAAAATAATAGTGCAGAAAAGTAAACATAGTCACCAGTGTACCTGTATTATTATAACATTTAATTAAAGTTTGAAATAAAATAAAGCATATCACTCATCCTTTCAAGTAATATAAATAAACTAAGGATCTTCAGCTCCAATCTGCTGCGCCTTCTCTAAATAAGGCTCCTCATAAGGCACTGGATCTTCAGCTGCTCAAGATCTGATATTGTTGGTTTCACAATGCCAGGGCCCCAACCAATAAAAGAAAAATCTTATTAGACAATTATTTAAGAACATTTTAGGTTGAAAAGTTGTTATGCATTCATTAATATCACTATTTACACTTAAACTCAATAGAAATGAACTATCTAGCATAGAAAAAGTAAGCATATAATAAATAGGATAAGCTATATATACAATATTTATAGCTAAGCAGGGATTAAGGCAAAAGCACATCTCAATCAAACTAAATAAGGAATAGATATACATATATAATACAATAAGTAAAATTATTGAAAGTAAAATATAATCCTAAATATATTATTGATCACATAACATATGTTGATTTAAAACAATAAGCTAAAAGTGTTACATATAGTAAGCAGTAAAATCTAGCATCCTATAAATATATATACAAGTGAGCAAGTAAGAAAAGTACTACAGCTGGCTAAAATAACGTGCATCAATAATGTAGTAAACAGTAAACTGAAACTAAAACAAGTACGTATAATTGCTATATCAAAAAGAATTGGCCAATCTGGCCCAGTATAATTCTCAAAGCTTTTCTTGACTAGGGCAGACAGAAATTCCCATAGCCTTTCTGAGCTAGGGCAGGCAAAACAGAGCAGTATAATTGAAGAGACAATAAATACAAATGCAGAATCTTTTAGTTATTTTACTTTTGTATCTGTGGACACATCCAAAAATAGCTGAGGAGTCAAGCACGTTTGTAAGACTAAATGGGCTCCAAACTTAACACACATTCCTCAATGTGAAATGTTAAGCATCCTTATTACTCCTTACCTCTATCCATTAGTGAAAAATGCACCATATCAACCCGTAGCTAAACCTAATGCAAATGTTATCCTAATATTCTATATTTTCATTTTCATGCAATAATATTTTCTTCTATGATATGTCCAAGGAAAATAAGCACAAGGTTCAAGGAATGTGTAACACAAAATCAAGTAGTAAGCAAGTGACTCTACTAAAATATAGTGATATCATTGTTGTCTAATCAAACCATTCTAACTATTCTAAGTTACACAAGTTCAGGATCTCTAATTCCTGTTATCGAGTGTAACTTAGAAATACGACCTTATAAGCTAAAAAGAATTAGAACTGATCAGGTTCTAATCTGATTCAATCAAGTATGATTATGAGTTAAGTAATAAATCATAACATCCTAGTTTGATGAATTTAACTGTTCTAACTAAGATCTGATCAAGATCTACTAAGTTATAGATTATGGATTAAACACCACGAGCTTAGACTTTAATAATATAATCCAAAGGTACTGTCTAAGGAATCTATGTTTCAATCTAAATGTGATCTATTGATTAAGGCAAATTCTATTAAGCAAAGTCAAACTTAATAGGATAATTCTCCTATCTAATCTATGGTTAAGAGACAAAATAATCATAATTAAATTGTAAAATCTAGAAATTAATAAAACCAAGGATTCAATTATTGAATAGCCCCATTATTCAATGAATAAAATCTAACCTAAGACCTAGTCCTAGTTTTATGAATAGTCTTAATGTGAAGTGTAAAATCTTAAGGAAACACTTAGAGAAATTTTAGGGAATTTAACAAACTTGATTTAATAACTAATTTTATTCACTTAAGTGATTATAATACAGTTCTAATATTGATTTTAGTGATTTATAAGGTAAATTAGGGCTTAAGAGCGATTAACCTAAATTTTTGGCAAAATGACTATTTTGCTCCTACTTAAGGGTTTGAAAAGTTACTTCTTGATTTAAGGCTCCAAAATGGATTTTCTTATTACCAAATAATTTATTAATGTCTAAATGAAGATAGACAATAAGTACACTCAATTTGGGTAAGAAACGATCATATATGTCCAAACAAAGGATTTTGACCTAAGGGGAAATTTAGTAATTTATACTTAATAGAATCTAAATTTTTAAGCAATTTATTGCTGGTTACTGTTCAAAGATTTCAAAGAGTCTAAGAACACTAATTTCTAAAGTTTATTGGATTAGTTATGGACAATTCAATTCTAAGGGCAATTATAGAATTTTTCAAAGGCAAATAGAGGTCAAAATATAACTTTTCTATTTTATATCCAAATTCAATAAACTCGGTGACTATAGCTTTCCTATATCACACAGAGTATTTTAACATGGAGTAGACCCAAATTGGACCTCATTTGGCTAAAGTATGGCCAAATTAAGGTTATGGGTATTTTGGTTAACCTAGAGTTTCTAGTATTCAGAACAGAAATCTTATTATATATTATTGTTGGTACTAAAATTCTAAGCTAACTAGCACTTTGAATTTTTTGATTTGGAGTCCAAATAACCAAGTTATGATCATTTCAATGCTAGGGTCTATTTTATTGAAGGAGGGCCAAAACTCAATTTTTTCCATATTTAAAACTCACATACAATTTTATACAGTGCTCAATTTTACTAGGGTCCTAAGGTCCTTAAAATTTGAAAACTGTGAAGTTTTAACCATTTCAACCAGTCTGCTGTAGCGCCTTCTGGCCGAAAGCCAGGCGCTATGGCGTGCTACGGCGGATTGCAGCGCTATGGCGCGCTGCGATGCTTTTTGGTGCTATGGCTTGACCACCCCGAGAGCTGGGTGCTACGGTGCGCTGCAGCGGTTTCAGGCGTTGCGACACGCTGTAGCGGTTTAACTTTCGAAAGTCACTGTTCAATTAATTTATTTCTTGATTTAATAGGATTTTCCTGAAATGATGCTACAGCCCACTGTGGCGTGCTGCAGCGGATTTCATTTAATTTCATCAAAAATATTTTTATGCTTCGTTAAACTATTATGGACCCGACGGTGATTTCACCTGTGTGAAAACCGTAATGGGTTAACTTTTGGGCTCAATTACTCTCAATTTAGAGCACTTCATGTGCGGTGCCATATACCATTGGAAAGGTCTTTCCGAGACCTTTTCATTGATACCCAAATAAGTACTAAATGATTATGTTATCAAGGCAAATTATGTAGTTAAAGAACTGGGTATGCAAAAAAAATAAAAAACAGAGCTGCTTCATCTTCCTAAAATCACAGACCTAATGAGCTCTAATGAACTCCATACCCTAAATACATATTCTTAAGATTACAAACTAAGCATAAGAGTGAAATAAAGTAACCATTGAATCCATTCAATGGAGGAAAGGAGGTACCTTGGCTTTAACAATGGCAGATTTTCTAAGGGATGCTTGAGAGCTTGAGAGATTCCTTCCTTCAACAAGCACATCAATCGGATTTAGTTGGGCAAAGAAGATAGAGGAAATAGAGAGCTGAGCACCAAAGGCTCTTTTAATGGAGGGCTGTCTGTCATGGGATGATATGGGCCTGAACTGTCCCTTCCAACTTTGTGAGATAGGAGGGAGGGGGCTGGCAAGAGATAGGGGGCAGGTTAGGCTGAGCACAGCAGGGGGGTTGAAGGGAAAGGAACTCAGAATTGGATTGGATGGCTGTGGGTCCTAGCCAGCCAAAGAAGAAGGAGGGAAAAATTCTAATTTTTTTTAATTATTTTATTTAATTAAATTAATCCTAAAGAAAAATCAAATTTTGTAAATGTGCTCCGAAATATCTAAAAATTTTACCCTTAGCTAATTTGAGGGTGAGGATCGCAACGGTGAAGTTGGATTTCGATTCCGATGAGTACTTAATTTTTCTTTTTTTGGTATTTAATTATATTAAAATATTCGATAAAATCCGACGACTTCCAAACGCGTCCAAAACATTACCCTTAGCTAATTTGGGGTGACGAGTGCAATGGCGAAGTCAAATTTTAATTTCAAGGTCAAACTAAATATCTTAATTTTCTAATTAATTAAATATTATTAAATATTCCAAATATTAAATTCGGCTCCAAAACGCTCCAAATTTTTGGGGATTGGTTCTAATTACTATATGAACTCAATGAAATAGTGATTATGATGTGATTAAGCTAAAATTAAGCTAGGTAACAACCTCTGGTTGTTACACGACTACTCATGCTTTTAATCATACTTGGAGCGGCTATGGATAGAGCATGCATTTGAGACGGCTGAAGTCGAGGGGTTGAGGTTGAAGGCGAGCGGCTGAGGAAGGCAAGCGGTGTAGAGGGATGAGGCGAGCAGCTAGGTCTTGCGAGCGGCTTGAGTAGTTAGGGCTTACGAGCGGTGTAGGCAGTTGAGGCGAGCGGCTATATGTAAACACTTTTATTTGATATTTTGTGGCTTGAGTTCAAAATTTTGAGGATTATGTAATTACTTTTTATTTAAAATTTATTTTTTTTCAACAAATATGTGAATTTGAGAAAAGCTTAAGCTATAAAATAAAAAAAGTTTATTTTTTCAAATTTAGATGTTGTGAATAGTATCCTAGCCAAATAATTGAGATTCAGTATTTGTTATTCCAAATTTTAGGTTCAAATTTCTTTGGCCATATATTTGCAACTCATCAAATTTCAAAAAAAATTAGATGTTGACTTATTCTCTGTGTCAAGAGGCAAGGGTCCTCGCTTCTTGGCTACTTCATGATCGCTTCTTCCCTGCCAAGCACCTCCTCTTCTTTTGGTTCACATAAATTTTCCTTCCTCGAAGGTTGTTTGTATTTTTATTTGATGAACTAAGCCTTTTCTCTTGCTTGCTAGCCCTATACTCTTGGGTTATTTCATTTAGCATGTTTGAGATAGAGGTACGGGCGAAATTCTCAAATTTTTGCTTTTTTGGATCTAGATTCAGTAAGTAATACTCCTATTCAAAACTACTAGTTATTGTGAACAATGCATTCAATGAGGATAGCTCTAGGTTTATCATTCTTGATTGGGTTCTATTTTGTGTTTCTCCAACAAAGATAACTTTTAATGCTTTAAGAAGGAGGTCATTTGACCTTTTGGGATACGCCTCCTTATTAAGTAGTGGGATCCCTTCTTCGTGCATGTAAAATAATCATTAATTTTTTTACTATTTGGGGTAGGTTGTTAAATTTACTTATGGTACTTTGGAAAAAGTTATTTATCTCAAAAATAACCAACAAAGTTGGAGTTCCTCTCAAATTTATTCACACACTACCATCAAATTCACTTTTTCTTGCCTAAGTGTGCATTGAAATATATCCATCCAATGATTTTCTTAATGTTATAAACCCTAATTTTAATGTTAAGATTTTTACATAAGAACTTAGTGTGAATGGAATGTGCTAAAGATATTTCAAAATTTTTATTCATAGTGCACTTGTACTTATAATTGCAATAAATCTCAAGAAATATGCTAAAATTCATGTAGATCAATTTAGCAAACGAACCTTTATAAATATAATATTATTTAAGAGAAATGATGTAGCACATCCTAAAAATATTATCAAAGGCCCAATAATAAGAGCCATGGCTAAGGTTTAAGAGAAGAACTTGAAGGTGGGCCCAATTACAAGAGCGCAATTAAAAGCCCAATAATGAGCTCAAATATTGGGCTTATCATTTGTATTTTGTTTTTATTAATATTGTACTTTTTTTATTTATTAAGATACATGTTTGGCTAGCCTTGTTATGAGAAAAATATTTAATGTAAGTAGTTGGAGTTACTTTTTCACTAATATCCAACTACCCATCTTTCCCTCTAAAAGCTCCCTCCATATTTTCCCTCAAAAACTCATAGAGCAAGAGACTTGAAGTGCCTATAAATATGAGCTAAAATATAATGTAATGAAATAACTTAAATGAAAGAATTTTGTGGTGAATAGCTCTCATATTACTTGGTGCTTGGTAGTGTCAAGTTTATTGCCTATCTTTTGTGAGTTAGATTGTTATCTAATTTATATTTTATTTTCTAACTATACACTTATTCTCATAACCTCAAATCATCCATACATCTTCTCCAGCATCTTAAGTATCATTTAAAATTATTAAATCATTATCTAATCTCTCAAACACTCTCCAAACTCCACCACAATCTCCACAGCCAAATTTAAAAATAGATAAACCTAGCATTCTTCCCTACCCCTCGACACCCATCTAAACACCATCAAACATAGTCATCTACTCTAGATCTAAACTACACATCTTAAGCTACCTTTATTAATTTATTTCTAGCCCTTTAACCCATTAAAACTCCACCTACATAAGGGATATTTTGAATAGGCCTAAATTAGGCTCAATCTGGACTAGTCTTGGCTTTCCTTGAAATAGTCCACTATAAGCCCATAACCAACCCACCATAAACTCCAGAAATAATCCTTAGATATTATCCTACCAATCCATTCAATATTTAAATATCTAATTTACCAAAAAATGCAACTCATTAGCATCAAGACATTTGCCTCATTACTGTTAATCTGCTTGTAATAATTCAAGATTATAATCCTGATCAATTAGGACTAAACTAAGTCCTAATCTTTGTTCCAATAATCTTAATAAGTAATTAGGAGTAAACTATGAAGTTTTGGTCCAAATTAGGAGTTAATCGAACCAAACTATAATTCTGGAAAATTCAAATAATTTGGAAAATGAGATAATTAAATTGGCCTCATATCAAAAATTCATGTTCGCCATTACGCTCATCACCCCCAAATTAGCTAGTAGTAATATTTTTGAAGTGTTTAGAAGTCGTTGGATTTCCCTGAATATTTTAATATATTTAAAATACTATGAAAAAATAGAATAATTAAATTTATCTCATAACTAATATATCCTCATCTCTGAAACCCTAAATCCTTTAGTTCAGAAACCCCCATCTGTGTCGGGACGTAGATGGAGAACAACACGGTTCGGTCCAACCTGTGGACCATGTTGTTCGACGATGCGTGCCCGTTAGGTCCGAGTCAACCCGCGTAGTTTCGTATTGGGCCAATCCATAGGGTCCCGGTCAATCCGATGGAACCTAAGGACTGATATGCATATAATGCAATTTTATTTCTTAAAACCTAAAGTACAAAATTAGGGAAAAATCAATGAAACTAGGGTTTGCAATATTTCATTCATATGGTATCTAAATTTAGTGAACTTATATATTAAATTGATCAAGAAAATATGTAGAATCTAAAAATGCAATGATATTTAGGTTTTTTCCAGTAAATTTATTAATTAGTTGTTAATTTACTTATAAATGGATTAGTGCATAACTTTCTTATTTCTTATATAATTTCATTGATTTCAATCTTGTTATGTTCATTAATCAGTGCAGAACCATAATCTGATGTTAAATGTAATTTTTTGTAATCATTATTGCTAATTATGCCTTAATAATAATATAAATTATTTAGTTTAAATTAAGGGCAAGAGAACTCCACATTCACTACTCTATCTATCAAACTCTTTATTATAATGTGTAGATTAATAATCTATATTCATATTTTTGAATATAGTCCATGTTAATCAAAATTAGATTCCATGCCAAATTAATGACCATTTATCCCCAATGAATAGGTTAAGTTTTCCTTAGTGGTTTAGACCACTAATCTTGTTGCCTAATCTGTTCTTAAGCATATGTTATAGGTTAAGCTAACCTAGAACCAATTAAATTGATTTTAATATAATCCAACCATAGTTTGAAGGTTTACGTCCAAATTAAGGTTAGAACTTAATTAGTGATTATTAACACTTTTAGTAACCCAAATTGACTATTCAAGATGTCCTTATTCTCCTTGGACAACAACCTACATATTAGAGTAGTTGATTATAGCCATAGAATCATAAATTGTTATGTAATATTTTGTGACTTAAGGTGTTAGCATTTTTAATCATTTAATCATAAGATTCCAAACCAATTGGATAGTTCTCTCATTTTCTTTGCATGACCCTAGTAAGTGATGGATATCATTTATGTTATAAGGCATCCTAAGAAGGGTTATCACCCTAACCTTTGCAAGCTAGTTTGTGTGTGAAGGTTTAGTTATAAAACCTTAAGCTTGATATTAGGTTTAGCCTAATGAAGATGTCAAGCCTAGATTTTAGATCGAGAATCCTTATTGAATAAGTAACCTTATGAAACTTATCTTTGTAGATGAATCCTAGTATTAATCTTTTAGAATGGCTAAAAATCTCAAACTTGTGGATTAGATCATAAATTTTGAATAATTAAAATATTCTTAGAACCTTAATAAGATAATCCTTAAGGTTCTAAGTTAGATTTATTAAGATTTAGAGTAAGTTGATTTCTCTATAAATTTGATCTGATACAAGCTTAAGATGTTAAGCTTGTATAAGTGAATGAATTGATAAAATGGATTGTTAAGCCAGGTCAGATTTGATAATAATTGAATTGTAATTGGTTAATGAATTAATCAGAGTACTGACTAAAGATATTAATAATATAATATGCTTAGTTAGCCTTATTATTAGACTAATTATGTCTTAGAACATATTTAGGCAGATAATCTCAGTTAAATAGATAACAAAGGGGATATCTATTTTATGCTTTTGATGCTTTTTCTATTTTAATGTGTGTTGCATGATTATCATATAATTTTAAAGTTATGAATATATTTGCATACAATATTTCAATGCTTAAAGAATTAATTACATTTCTGGCATATAGTTTATACATGTTATAGAATGGTAATAATGCATAGCCTATTGTTGCTTATCGGTGCATTGGGCACAACCTTTTATTATATTTAGTGTGTTGGGCACATTCCATTATTAGTGGTGCATTGGGCACAACTTAAGGATATATTAGCGGTGTGTTGGGCACAACTTAAGGACTCATTAGTGGTGTGTTGGGCACAATTTAAGGATGTATTATTGGTACATTTGGCACATATTATGTATTGGTGCATTGGGCACATATCTTTGTATTGATGCGTTGGGCACATATCTTTTGTTTCGGTGCATTGGGCACATCTCTTGTTGCATATGCATTTTATATTAGCATATGTATCGAAGTTCCATATTGCATATTACGACATTCTATTCATTTCATCACATGGTATATATTTTAGTACTGTTATGCAGTTCATTTTACTTATTTTTTAGTAGTTTCAGTTTTACATTTAATTTTTGTCAATTTTTGTCTTACTTACAATTTTTTGTTAAATATCCCTATAATGTAATTAATACATTTTTGTGAGCCAAAAATAGACTTAGACTCATTGTCTACGTACAATTTTCTCTTTTTTTGTTGAAGCCTTGACATTGTAAAACCGATAATGTCAAATTCAGCTTGTTTGAGGAGCCCATGCTGGTGGACCTGCAAGAGACTCAGGAGGAAGAGGAGCGTAGTATTGCTGAGTAGTTGTGGCTATCTTCTCCCTTAGTTAGATTTCCTATTTTAGTGAGATGATAGTTTATTTTGGCATTTATGTTTGTATTAATTAATCCTATCTAAATGTATTTTCTACTTTCCTTTCATAGATGTATATTTTACTTATTGTTTTTGGGTGAATGAATGCATGGATGATTTACTTTTTAGCTTCTGCACAATATATAATACATATATTGTGTTGTGATCATCAGATGTGTAGAATCACATCATTCATTAAGTTAAGAATACATTTCACTTGGCTAATGGTGGGGCATTACATGTGGTATCAAAGATATTAAATCGTTGGATACT
The DNA here is from genome assembly GCA_016760335.1 of Gastrodia elata. Lineage (NCBI taxonomy): Eukaryota > Viridiplantae > Streptophyta > Magnoliopsida > Asparagales > Orchidaceae > Gastrodia > Gastrodia elata. Next base: position 77,437,007 of record CM028669.1, on the reverse strand, counting down.
TGATAACTCATGATACACGCATGTGATTATTATTGTAGTAATGACACATCTCATAGCTAATATTATTCTTCTTGCGCATAGAGATGAGGAGGGGCATTACATTTGGTATCAAAGATGTCTTAAATGGTATCTAGGGTACCAACATCTTATTATATATTAACAAGTGGGCTGTAATTCTTGAGTAATGACTTATTCCATCGCTAATATTATTCTTCTTGCGCATAGTGATAGGGTGGGGCATTACACATTATGATACCATGATTACTCTCACATATATGATATAAAATGAAACTGATTACATTGGATAATGAAAAATTACATAACCAAATTTCTTAGCGTAACCCTCCCCAATAAGTGGGTTAGGCTGCCATTACAGTGAATAAGCACAAAAAAACATTCAACCCAGAATTACACTACACTTATACACTTGATTCTAAAGCAAGATAGAAAAAAAAGTTACAATACATCGAGAATAGTAGAATGCATTCTTCACGTAGATCTAATCTTCTTCTCTTGCTCTAAACCCCTTATCATAATGTCTTGAACTATTCTGCTTACATGCATTCTTCACATAGATCTAATCTTCTTCTCTTGCACTAAACTTCCGTCCTTATGTCTTGAACTATTCTGCTTACCGTTGGCAGCTTTCTTTCTTTAGAAACTCCAAAAGTATTTTCCAATTTTCAGCAAGGATTTCTCCTATTACGAATCCTCTAAAAAAATTCTAACTACTGGTATCTTTTTTCCTTAAATACCTCCTCTTCCTCTTCTGCCTTGGAGTTATTTCACCCTAGTTCTTATTTAATTCTCTCCTTTAATTTGCCTTGGGAGCAAAGGCTTTTAATTGATTAATTCCTTGAATATTCCTCTTTTAACTATTTTTGGGAGTTGAAGGGGTGGAATACTTAATTCCTTAATTTTTTCCTCTCTTAAATTGGCCTTGGGAGCTGAAAGGATTAATAAATTAATTCCCTTGAATTCCCTGCTATTCAGCCTTACAAGGATTTCTCGGCAGTGGACGTCAGGGCTCACCGAAGTGCTTATGGCTCGGTTTGCATTCAATGCTCTAGGTGTCATTTTGCTTTAAAGGCATGTTGTGGTGCGCCATGGTGTAAGACTCTCTAAGGTTAGCGCCACGGCACGCCATAGCGCCAAAGCTTCAGGCTGGGGCACAAAGACGTGTAATTGTAATGGTCTTCAGTACGCCTAGGCATGCCATAGTATATGGCGCTTTGGATTGAGCACCATGGTGCACCATTCCTCAGTGACTCGAGAGATTTATCTTGTGCGCTTTTTTACTTGTGGGCGCCACGATGTGCCGTGTCACCTGACTTTCTGGATTGTGTGCAAAGGCTCATCATACCGTCTGGCTTTCTGCTCATTTGAATTGTAATATCGTTTGTTTTTTCCGATCCTCTCATTGTGGTACAAAAACATAAAATTGTGCAAATAATGCTTGAAAAATATACAAATCACATCAAAACACAACTAAATTAGCATATAATATTACTATAAACACTGAATTCATCATGTGGCACAGTTGAAATTGTGATGCATGTGCATGAATAATATTTCACTAAAACTGTAGTATTGTAAATCAGACAAAAGATTACCTATAAATAGAACAACTGCTATTTCATAATATTATAATTGGTACAAGTATATTAAATTTTGTTCATAATTAACATGTTCTGAGATATAGTGATGCAATCAATCAAATCTAAAATCTATTGTGTTGCCAAGAATGTGTTACACAGTTAAGCTGCAAAGTTAAAGGTTGAGTAATATCTTTAAAAGTGAAATATTATAAATACGTCTTTAGTCTTTTCTCTCTCCTTTCAAATTGTGCAGTTCAAGCCCATTTTGGTCGTTCCACGGTTCGATCTCCCGAATCAGACAACCCGCACTGCTTCAATTGCCTGATCTAGATCCAACCATTGGATCCGAGACCAGATCCAATGGACATAATCTATTTCATCTTAAACAATTCTTGAGGATCTGATTTGGGCCTCCATATCTGATCTAGTAGCCTAGATCGACAGAGCATTGTGCTCCCTGTCATCCCCGAGCCGTGTGGCAGTCCCCAGATCAACAAATTGACAGAGCATTTGATGGGCCATATATATATAGTCATTTTTGTGTTGAAAATGCATGATTTTTCTGAAACTAGTTATTATTCTAGTGTGTTTTATTGTCATTGCAGTATGTAAGTGGTCAGATTACAAAAAAAATAGAAATTGATGAAAATGGAGAATTCTACATGCCACAACGCATCGTGGCACATTCTGGCGCTCTAGTGCGCCGCAGCGCCCTCCTTTCCGAAAGCACCGCACTATCGCATGCCGTAGCAAACCATAACCAAATGGTTTGCACTACTGCATTGCAGAGCGACTCAAACCCAACAACCTGGCGCTACCGCGAGCTGTAATGGACCAAACCCAAAAGTTCTGCGCTACAGCGTGCCGTAGTGCTTCTCAACTTAAAAGCAAGGCACTACCGCGTGCCATAGCAAATAAAACCTGAAAGATCCATGCTACTGTGTGCCGTAGCGCCTGCCGTAAAATTGCTCTGGAATAGACATCCAAATCAACATTGGAAAGAAGAATATACTTAACTTTTTTCCTTTCCCACAGTAGGAATTAATGGAAAATCAACTAAACCTCCTCATTTTCAATGGAATAAATGAATAAGTCTTAATTGAAATTCAGTCCTCAAGAAGAGGGAAAAGTTGGCTGCATAAATACTAAGAAGGTTTTCAAAGATTATAAAAGCTAAGGAAAAAGGCTAAGAAAGGGTTCCCAATTTTGGAGTTCAAAGTTCCTTATGTCTACGACTGCTGAGGAATAGGGAGGAAAGTTTCCCCTACCCAAGGAAGGAAAAAGTCTGCACCAAAAGGAAAAGGATCAAGCACAAGAAACTGAAGGGAGAAAGAGCTCTAAGAAGGAGAGAAATCCCAGCGAATGCGACAACAGTTCCCAGTGAACACGACAACAGTTCCCAGTGAACGCGACAGCAGTTCTCAGTATTGTATCACCCTCTCACTCATTTTCTTTTCTGTAAGAGACATGCAAGGGCTCCCAATTCTTAGTGCCTATTCTTGCATTTATTTTTAAAGGAACCTTAAACCCTTATTGGGGAGGGTTGGATGTATGCATGTAATGAATTAGAAATGCAGTGTTTGTACTCTTCAAATATTAATGAATATATTTTTAATCATTTTATTTGATTAATTGATGTGGAGAATGTATTGGATGAATTATTTTGTCATGAAAATATTTTAAAGCAAATGAATGTTTCAAAACTAGGAAAACCATTGAGCTCATTGATCTCTTAGAACTAAGGCTATGCATGTTGAGCATTCTCAACGTGAATGTCTGTGACAACATTCATTGTGTGAAGATGACCAATGCAAATCCTTAGATTTAAGATGATGAATCGAGCCATCGAATATTCAGTAATCTTTGAGCTCCATTGCTCACCATTAGCTTATGCGAGGAATTGATGCGCGATAGCCTAGAGCCTTGTGACAAGCTCTTTGAGCATCGTAGCATAATTCATTTTCTAAGCTGAAAAGTTGATGCATGTGAGCCGAGAGGCACCGATTGGGCTCCATAACTCATCCTAAGTTTATGCGAGGATTTAGCACATTGTGTGCTATGAGTGATGTGATATAACCCACTTAGCTCAACTGCACTTTTCCTTAGCTAAACTTAGAACTGATGCATGTGAGCCATTAGTTGAATCAAGCTCATGCGATATATAACTTAAACTAAAGATTTCATGACTTAGACATAATAATTGACTTCTATTATGATCGCATGATAGTGCCAAGGTTGAACCTTAATGAGTTCATGTCTGTACACTAGGCAAGACTTAGCTCATATGGGGGAACACTCCCAAAGAAAGTTACATCTCCTGATTAATAATTAAATATATAATTTATTGGACACTAAGTAAATAAAGAAGAGTACTCACATGAAAACTCAAGAAATTGCATTACTAAGTTCAACTCTCCCTACTTTTTCTAAATGTAGTTTCAAACCTAAGAAACTCTGATTGCCTGACTAGAACCAAAAACAACAACTTATTGAACACTTAAACATTAGCTAAATCAAACATGTTCTAGTAACAGAAGAAAATTATTCCTAGAGGATGATAAATCTTAGAACTTCACCATTTCTTATTACTTCAGACCATGTGCACTTGTAATTGAATAACATTTCCTTCCTCAGCAAGCTCTCTAACAAATCCTCCTATGTTGGCAGAAGCTACAGAAACTGGTGGAGAGCTACCAGTAGTGAATAATGGGACTTAAAATTGTCAGAGTCTCCGTCTGGAGCTTTCCATGAATTGACATAATCAGGCAAACATAAGTACTCCCTTTCCCATTACCAGATCTCTTTCTCTTGCAATTGAATGCTCTGATTGCAATTTTGGGATAGAACCTATCAATAGTTGGTGTTAATCAAGTTTGATCGAACCTAATCGAGCAATTGCTTACTCGGGACTGTACAGTGGGATATAGTGCACGAACCCCCACTAGAAAATCGGTGAACTCGGCTACCTCTCATCGTGCCAAGACATTCCTTAGGTCGGCCTTGCCCTAAAGAGCATGATGGGAGTTGAATCAAGTCATAGGGTTGACTGTGGAGGGTGAATTCCCCCTCCATTATAAGCCTTAAGTCTTGGAAAATCAAATTAGGGTTTGGACGTTAAAGCACCCCTATTGGGGATTCTTGTGCCATCGTGTAGGGTTCAATGGTAGTTTCATTTTAAGCTATTAAATGCTTATTGCCATGCATTGTAAACTAGAAATTTAGGGTTTCTTCGAAACCCTAAATCCTCTAGTTCAGAAAACCCCATTTACATCGGGACAAAGATGGAGAACAGCGCGGTTCAGGCCGACCCGTGGCCCATGTTGTTCGTCAGTGCAGACCTGTTAGGCCATTGGGTCCCGGTCGACCTGACCTAACCTAAAGATTGATATGCGTATAATGCAATTTTATTTCTTAAAACCTAAAGTGCAAACTTAGGGAAAAATCAATGAAACTAGGGCTTGCAAAATTTCATTCATATGGTATCCAAATTTAATGAACTTATATATTAAATTGATCAGGAAAATATGTAGGATCTGAAAATACAATAATATTTAGGTTTCTACCAGTAAATTTCTTAATTAGTTGCTAATTTACTTAGACATGGATTGGTGCATAACTCGCTTGTTTCTTGTCTAACTTTGTTGATTTCAGTCTTGTTATCTTCATTAATCGTGGTAGAACCATATTATGATGTTAAATGTAATTTTCTATAATTATTATTGCTAATTATGCCTTAATAATAATTTAAAGTGAATAGTCTATATTAAGAGCTAAAGAACTCCACATTCACTGTTCTTGCTATCAAACTCATCATTATAATTTGTAGCTCATTAATCTATATTCGTATTTTTGAATTGAGTTCATGTTGATCAAAATTAGCTTCCATGCCTAATTAATGACCATTTTTCCTCTATGACTAGGTTAAGTTTTCCTTAGTAGTTTAGACCACTAATCTTGTTGCCTAATCTGTTCTTAAGCATATGTGACAGGTTAAGTTAACCTAGAACCATTTAAATTGATTTTAAGATAATCCAACCATAGTTGGAAGGTTTATGTTCTAACTAAGGTTAGACCTTAATTAGTGATTTTTAGCACTTCTAGTAACCCAAATTGACTGTTCAAGGTGTCCTTATTCTCCTTGGATAGCAACCTACCTATAGAGTAGCTGATCATAGCCATAGAATCATAAATTATTAAGTCACATTTTGTGACTTAAGGTGTTAATAATTATAATCATTTAATTGTAAGTATCCAAACCAATTGGATAGTTCTCTCATTTCCTTAGCATGAGCCCTAGCAAGCGATGAATATCATTTATATTATAAGGCATCTTAAGAAGGATTATCATCCTAACCTTTGCATGCAAGTTTGTATGTGAAGGTTTAGTTATAAAACCTTAAGCTTGATATTAGGTTTAGCCTAATGAAGATGTTAAGCTAGATTTTAGATCTAAAATCCTTATTAAATAAGTAAGCTTATGAACCTTATCTTTGTAGATGGATCTTAGAATTAATCTTTTAGATTGGTTTAGAATTCATAAGTTTTGAATAATTAAAATATCCTTAAAACCTTAATAAGATAATCCTTAATGTCCTAAGTTTGATTTATTAAGGATTTTGAATAGGTTGATTTCTCTATAAAATCTGATCTAATACAAGCTTAAGATGTTAAGCTTGTATAAGTGAATGAATTGATAAGATATATTGTTGAGCTAGTTTAAATTTGCTAATAATTGAATTGTAATCGGTTAATGAATTAATCAGGGTATTGATTAAAGATATTAATAGTATAATCTACTTGGTTAGCCTTATTATTAGGCTAAGACTTGATTATATATTAGAACCTATTTAGGCAAATAATCTCAAGTAAATAGATAACAAAGGGGATATATATTTTATGTTTTTGATGCCTTTTCTATTTTAATGTGCATTGCATGACTATCAAATAATTTTGTAGTTATGAATGTATTTACATATAATATTTTAATGCTTAGAGAATTAATTACATTTCTAGCATATAGTTTATACATGTTATAGAATGATAATCATGCATAGCCTATTATTGCTTATCAGTGCATTGGGAACAACCTCTTATGGTTTTCAGTGTGCTGTGCACATTCCCTTATTAGCGATGCATTTGGCACAACTTAAGGATATATTAGCAGTGTGTTGGGCACAACTTAAGCACTCATTTGTGGTTCATTAGGCACAATTTAAGGATGTATTATCCATACATTGGGCACATATTATGTATCAGTGCATTGGGCACATATCTTTGTATCGATGCGTTGGGCACATATCTTTTGTTTCGTTGCATTGGGCACATTTCTTGTGGCATATATATTTTATGTTAGCATATGCATTGGAGTTCCATATTACATATCATGGCATTCTATTCATTTCAGTACATGGTATATTTTTTAGTACTTTTATGCAATTCAGTTTACTTGTTTTTTAGTAGTTTCAATTTTACTTTCAGTTGCTTACTTTTAGTTTTTGTCAATTTTTGTTTTACTTATTGTTTTTTGTTAAATATTCTTGTGATATAATTAATGCATTCTAGTGAGTCTAAAATATACTTAGACTCATTGTCTAAGTAGGATTTTCTCTTTTTTGGCTGGAACTTTAACATTGTGAAACCTATAATGTCATATTCAACTTGCTTTGAGGAGCTCATGCAGATAGAGCTGTAGGAGAATCAGGTGGAAGAGAAGTGTGGTACTGCTGAGTAGTTGTGGCTATCTTCATCTTTAGTTAGATTTCCTATTTTTGTGAGATGAGAGTTTATTTTGGCATATTATTAACTTTGTATTAATTAATCCTGTCTAGATGTATTTTCTGCTTTCCTTTCTGAGATGTATATTTTACTTATTATTTTTGGATGAATGAATGCATGGATGATTTACCTTTTAGCTTCTGCACTTTGTATTCAATGTTATAATATACATATATTATGTTGTGATCATCAAATGTGTAGACTCTCATCATTCGTTAAGTTATGAATACACTTAACTTGGTGAATGGTGGGGCATTACAGGTGGTATCAAAGATATTAAGCACTTGGATGCTTGATAACCCATGGTACATGCATTTGGCTATTATTATGAGTAATGACCCATCTCATCGCTAATATTATTCTTCTTGCGCATAGAGATGAGGAGGGGCATTACAGTTGGTATCAAAGATGTCTTAAAGGGAATCTAGGGTACCAACATCTCGTTATATATTAACTGGAAGGTTATAATTCTTGAGTAATGACTTATTCTATTGCTAATTTTATTCTTTTTGCGCATAGTGATGGGGTGGGGCATTACACATTATGATGCCATGATTACTCTCACATATATAGTATAAAATGAAATTGATTGCATTGGATAATGAAAAATTACATAACCATAGTTCTTAGCATAACCCTCCCCAATATGGGGGGTTATGCTGCAATTATAGTGAATAAGCACAAAGATACATACAACAACAGTAATACAATACATCTTATACACTTGATTCTAAATCAAGGTAGAAAAAAAAGATACAATACTTAGAGAATAACAGAATGCATTCTTCACATAGATCTAATCTTCTTCTCTTGCTCTAAGCCTCTGTCCTTATGTCTTGAACTATTCTGCTTACATGCATTCTTCACGTAGATCTAATCTTCTTCTCTTGCTCTAAATTTCTGTCCTTATGTCTTGAACAATTCTGCTTACCTTTGGCAGCTTTTTTTCTTTAGAAACTCCTATTTTCTTATTTTTGTCAAGGATTTCTTCTATTATGAATCCTCTAAAAAGATCCTAACTGCTGGTATCTTTTTCCCTTAAATACCTCCTCTTCCTCTTCACCCTTGGAGTTAATTCCCCCTATTTCTTAATTAGTTATTTCTCTTAATTAGCCTTGGGAGCTAAGGTTTTTAATTGCTTAATTCCTTGAATATTCCTCTTTTAACCAGTCTTGGGAGTTGAAAGGGTTGAATACTTATTTCCTTGATTTTTCCTCTCAATCAGCCTTGGAAGATGAAATGATTAATAAATTAATTCCCTTGAACTCTCAACCGTTCAGCTTTACTGGGATTTCTCGACAGCGAATGCCAGTGGGCATCTAAGCGCTCGTGGCTTGGTTTGCATTCAATGCTCTAGGTGTCGTTTACCTTTAAAGGCATGTTGTGGTGCGCCATGGAGCAGGACTCTCTGGGGTGAGCGCCATGGCGCACTAGAACGCTATGGCGCACTAGAGCGCTAAGGCCTCAGGCTGGGGCACAAAGACGTGTAATTGTAATGGTCTTCAGGACGCCTAAGCGTGCTATAGCGTCTGATGCTTTGGATTGGGCGCCATGGCTCATTGTATCTTCCGCAATTTGGGAGATTTATCTTGGGCACCTTCTTACTTGATTATACCCTGGGTTAATCGTTGTTAGAGTGCTTGTTAGGTTTTAAAAAATGCATATAATAGTTTTAAGAAATTGTATTTAATTTTTGATTTATTAATGAAACTTCTTATCTTTATTTCATTTAAGGAGCTCTTTGACATGCTAAAAAATGGATGTAAGATAAAATGGGTGTAAAGTAATACACATGTGTAAGACCTCACACTGGTATAAATAGAGGGTGTGTAATTGTATTTCGACCAAATTGACTGAAATACAATTACGTGAAGCAGTGTAAGCAGCGAAGGCGGAGGAAGGCGATGCCATTTCGTTCAACATTTGTGTGTATCAACATTCGACGTTCAAATGAAGGAAACGATCAAAGCAAGCTTCGACATTCGATTGTCAATTTGTTCGATGTTTGTGGGATTTCATTTGATGTCTGATTCCTTGCACGTACAACCCTAATTTTGTTCAATTTGAAACATCATCAAACGAACCTAAATTTGTTCGTTTAATTCATATCCTAATTAAACGAAAATGAACCATAGTCTAAGGATCCTTAAACGAAAACGAACAAACCCTAATTGAATGAGCCATAATCGAACGAAAATGAACAAACACTATTTTTGTTCTTTCAAAACAGCACCAAATGAAAATAAGTTTTTTTGGGTAATCGTTTATCTTTATTATTCAAAATATCACTCTCAGATTAATTCATTCCAAACAAAAAATTATCAAATAATAATAATAATTTAAATACAATATAACCAAACAATATCTAAATAATGTTGTCATTTTTTTTTTGCATCATCGCTAGAAATGCATATATTAGTAAGTATATATCAAATTAAAAAATATTTATAAATTTAAGTATTAGTCACATAAAGAAATTGTTTTTCTTGATTAAATATCTTTTCTTAATCTCAAATACACGAAAAAATATATTGCCCAAATTATAATAATTTTTTATCAATATTTTTAATAAAATATAAGAAAAGAATTAAACCTTCTCCTCGCTCAGCCGCTCGCGAGGCACCTGACGCCTTGCTCAGCCGTTCGCCTTGCTCGCTCCTAGGGCTCCATTCGGTCGTTCCCCTTGCTCAAATCGACGCCTTCTTCTCGCGCGAACGCCTTCACCTCGCTCAGCCGCTTGCAAGACGCCCGACGCCTCGCTCAGCCGTTCGCCTTGCTCGCTCCTAGGGCTCAAATCGACGCCTTCTGCGGCTTTAACCGGGAGGTCCTACTTCTACTGTTTCTCAGTATTTTGATTCTTGAATAATATCGGCCCTTCGCATTCTTCCTTCATTATTCACCTCTCCTTATCTTCTCGTTCCTCCTTGTTGGGTTCGGATTGGCAAAAGAGAGAACTTGCTTCCATTGAGGTATGACAAAGTGATAAAGTTTTGCCTTTTTTTTTTTTGCTGAAATATCCTGCAAATCATTCCATGGCTTGATTAGGACGAACGATAGAAGATTTTACTGTGTTGCAGTCTTCTTCTTTTTTTCTGGGAGGATGTTCTTTGGATTGATGTGACTCTGCACTTGGGTTTGTTTGGTTTGAGCACTTTCTGAAACTTGCTTTCTCTGATAGCAACATAGTGCAAATTTTATTATAATGAACCATTTTACAAGTTTAGAATTATAAAGAAGTTTGAGTGTTTGATAAACTGCATTATTTGTTTTCTATGGTACTTTAGTTTGTCGAGACAATTTTTATCTCTAGCATTGTTTTTTGTACTCCCAATGGGATTCTGATTCATCCTTCTGGAGTTGAGAGACCACTTCATGACTGCATAGATGCCTTTGCTGCCAGTTATGGTGATAGAAAGGGCAAACATTTTAGAGTCTGGCTAGATAGAATTTCTTGAACGCAAATTAATCCAGATGCTTGGCTTGTGAAATTTGACAAGTGGGAAGTATCAGGTTTGTTTCCCTTTGTAATAAGATCCATCTTTTGTTTAATATTCCATTAATTGAAAGTATACTTTCAGCCAATCTTGTACATAATTAGGATCACAACATTTAAGAAGAAGCTTTATAAATTCAGTCTTTTTGTTACTCTTTTCTATTAATTGAAATTTCTATAATTTTTCCCATACTGGAGCTAAGTGGATGAAGGAGAATAGCCTAAGCTAAAATCTTATGGAGGCGCTAAACTGTGTCTGTGAAGCTTTAATTAAAAAATCTAAAGGAGAATTTCTTACAAGATGCAAGAGGTTTTTTGGATTATCATACTAACAGTCAAAAACTAGCGTTGCAAATAGATTTTTTGTTTCTGTTCTTGTCTCCATCTTCCTTCTTTGTTCTTCTCTTATCTTGAATTTTTTCTTGTTACTTAGCATTAAAGAGACTCACTCATGCATTGGGATGTAGCTCAATTGGTAGAGCGTTTGAATTATATGCAAGAGGTCAGGGTTCGATCCCCTACATCACCAAGTAATGAATGCATATAATATTTGTTTTTAGTTGATTCGACTCAAGAGTCCAATTATCTATAATGCTTTTGCCCACTCAGGAAAGCTACCAATTGGTAGCTTTCTAACAAGTTCCAAAGCTTGTGCCCACTCAGGAAGGCTGCCAGTAGAATTAATGGTTGGTTCACAACATCCAATTTTAGAATCCTTGAAATCAACTTGCAAAATCTCACCCTCATATGTTTTAAAATACTTGTAAAATTAGTAACTAAGTCATTTGTCAATCATCTCAGGATTCATATGTTTTAAAATACTTGTAACAAAATCAAAACCAAAGAAAAATTGTTATTGAAGATCAAAACAAAAATGTTAATATAAATTTGGCAATTCATTAAGAAATGATAATAAAGTACTAAACAATAAATAGCTCAGCTAAAAAAATGATAGAAACCTGCCCCATGAATATATTAAGTACATTCAAGTAATACTTCCCATTAAAGCTAATAATGTTAACAAACATTCAAATAAAATATCTCATTTCTTAATCTGGGGGCAATGGCTCGGCGCGGCAAAAAAGGCACTCTTATTCGTCTCATTAGTTCTTGCGGTTGCGGGGATTGATGGCATTCAAGCATGGTTTTCCGCATTATTGTCAACCTAAAATAGAAGGAAAAAAAAGATGGATGAAATTCAAGCATGGTTTTCCGCATTCTTATCAACCAAAAATAAAAGGGAAAAAAAGATGGATGAAATTCCATTAAAATAATGTAGAGTTAAGCATAAGGAATATGATATGTACCTTTGGATCAACTCTGTAAGCTGTGATTGCAGTTCTTCATCTCTCAGCTTCTCAATTTTTTTGGAAATTAAATCAACTGCCTGAATTGCTATTCCAACATTTTCTTTTGTTTCAAATACATACTTAGACAGTTAATACATATATTTACACAAACAGCACGTAGCACTAAATCCAACAGTTCTTGTAAGAAAATGCAATATTATAAGAACAACTTCACAATTAATATAAGGATAGGCATTCATTTAAATCTTTAAAATTATTAAAGGATAGTCTAAAATCAAAGTTTGGAAGCATGCCATACATTGATTAAACATTGATTAAACATTCAAGAACTAAATATAAAACTCTAATCCAACACTTTTTTCCCCTTCCTAGTAGTATGTGTTCTGCTATTGTCAAAGCATTTGCCTTCTGATGTGTTGTGTAAGATCATTTGCACCATCTGGGTGTAACTAGGAGAAGCAAACGATGTGTTATTCATGTACTGGAATGGTGGTCCATGCTGATGCCATACACTCAATCCCGTATGCAAGAATGGATAGTTGGTCTGTATTTAACATAATATACAAATTAAAGCTAAAAAAAATAAAAAAGTGCAACTATAAAATAGCCATACAATAGAGGTTGATGATTGGTTGTAGACCTGATGAATGTTAATTTATTCAACAATCGTACATGTTCTACTTGGTTGTGATTTGTTTGCACCTTCAGAAACCTGCAACTATAAAAATTAAAGTTAGGAGTACTATATGTTAGATTATTAATAAAAATATATAATAAACATATGTACCTTTTTTATTTATTTATATTTTTTCACTATGAGATTGTTTTCGCTTTCAGGGGGTCTGCCTTTTCGTTTCGATATACAAGAATTTTGCAGTTTTTCTTGCACCACATCAGCCACAATGTTCGGCAATAAATTATCCTATAATCTCTGTAGCTCAATCATTGCATACACATAGTTCTCTTTTGAACCAACAACAACTTCAGCAACTTCATGTGCTAGGTGTTAAACGCATCAAATCTATCCATCTCGATTATGCCTATAGAAGAGTCATGGTGATTATGACTACTATAAAGCCGTTTGAAGTCCTTTCGCCATCGATCCAATAAATATTTTGGAGGAATATCATATACTGGATTCAATTTTAAAACTGCTAAAGCATGCCGACATAATATACCCTTAATACTGAAGTTATTCCAAACACATTGTACTTCATTTGTGAACCTCTGAAAACTAACATGATATTTTCTCACCTTTTATGTGTGCGCATGCTTGCCCTAGTTGTAATAATTGCATTCAGAAACCTCAAATGTTTCCATTGCCCCATCATCATTGATTGAAACAACATTACAATATAATGTTCCTTTCATTTCTTCTTGAAATTTTTTAAGGATATTTAAAGTGTATACATTTGATGCTGTCACTTCCATAGGTAAAGTTGTCACTAGTATTCTATTCTTGTGGAATGATTCAAAATCAGTATTCTCCTCCTTCTCAATTTTATCCTTTAGTGCTAGTTTGTACTTACTAACAAATTGGTGTAATAATGTCTTGGAATTGATATAATTATCAAAAAAAGAGTTCATACTCTCACTTCATTGTGTTGTAGACATGCCAGCTCAAAATATATCTTTAAGACATACCAGTACCCATAAATGATAAAATTCAAATAAGGAGTTCAACCATTTATGATCTTTAAGATTATAAGTGATAAGTATGTCACTTCATGATTGCTCAAAATAATCAATGGTTAAATATTCAGAAATTACAATTTTGATATCATTATTAATATATTTATAGCTCTATAGACTACCTAATTTTTCTGAAAGTTTTCTCATGATATACCATAAATATAGTTTGCGCCTACTATTTGGAAAAATAATTGAAATTGCACTTCTAATGGCAGCACATTCGTCAGTAATAATTGCCTCATGTACTTTTCCTTTCATGCAAGCAAGCCAAGTTTCAAATAGCTACAAATAATTATCACTCGTCTCATTATTAAGCAAACCACAACCAAATAAGATTGATTGCCCATGATGGTTCACACCTACAAATGGTGCAAATGACATATCTCATTTATTTGTCAAATAAGTAGTATCAAATGTAACGACATCACTAAAGAACTTGTATGCAGATCTGCATCGTGAATCTGTCAAAAAAATATACCTGACCTTTTTCTCTAACATCTATCCAATAAAAAAAATTTGGATATTTTCTCTGCATAGGTATAAAGTACTGTGAAAGCGCACAACATCACCATCATTTACAATAATTCTCCTTTGCTTTTCAACACAATTGTAACAATCCTTCTGTCCAAATGTAATATTGTCGTGCCCTCCTCATTCAATAACAAAAGATCTGTATGAGTGGTGCAAGCGAATTCCTGCTTCATCATTCAATTTTAATCGACGTTATATGTGCAATGGTAACCTTCTAATTGCATTTGAAATATCTAGCGTTCGATGGACTGAGCGGGTGATTGTGTCCAATAACTACATCTGATAGTGTCAAATGTTTTCTTTGCCACTACTTAGCTATAACTTTACATGGACAATCAGTTTTAACAGTTAGTTTAGTAAGACTCGTTTGCCATGATGTTGAACCAATACCACTTTTGCAGCATCCATGGTCGACTCGCCTACAAATTCCATTAATAAACTAAAATTTAATCACCATTATTTCAAAGCCCTGCCTGTTAACATATTTCTTGTAAAATCGGAATAATTTTTTATATGACTCAAATATTATTCCGACGGTCGGCTCATCTTCCTCGTTTTCAGAACAATAAAATTTCTCAGGATCAATGTTGCTCTCTGCATCTATAACATTTTATTCGCTTTCCATATAAACTAATTTTGACATTATAAAATATTTAATCACCATTAGGGGCATATTTTATTTGAGAGGAAGAATTCTCATATTCTTTGTTGATAACTCTCAATGCTCAGTATATATATACGAGTATTCTAAAATCTTTCATTTCGAGTCATTGACAGAAATATAGTTGAAGCTTTAAGATCCTTATTGTGTCATTATTTGTGATAATCATATCATCAATATATAATAATATAAGAACAAGGAACACCATGCTAGATAATATAACATGAATTGTATTACAAAGAACAACATCAATCCAGAATAAACTCACTGAAAAAATCATGCCAAATATCAACAAGGAACATCATGTCAAATGTTAGACTTGATTTTTATCAAATCTATTTTGAGTTTAGGTTAATTCACTTGAGTTATAATTCATATTGACTCAAACAAATAACATATAAATATTTTGCAGTATAACTTTAAAAGCAGTGTGTTGCTATTGATCAAGTACAGTTGAAAGGTGTTGGACAAGTCTCAAGTTTGAATCCTTAGTCTTTCTCATTAATAGAAATTATAAAATTATTTTTATGCATTGTGTTAAATAAAAATGACACGGTTTACTCAAATTTATCGAGTTCAAATCTAGTCAAATTCACTCAAACTCGATGTGAAGCTAGCTCTAGATATAATAGAAACCACATAGCATCGTCAATAAGCCAAAAGGACACAAGGAAGTATTATAAATAAGGTTTTATTTCAGAATTCATTTTTAAAACTAAAATTTGATAACTGGGCATATAAATACTCAAATTTTGAGCACACTTATCAATGTTTATATTGCAAGAATGAATAATAATAAAGTTTGCACTATGTTGCTATCAGAGAAAGCAAGTTTCAGCAAGCGCTCAAACCAAACAAACTCAGTGCAGAGTCACATCAATCCAAAGAACATCCTCCCAGAAAAAAAGAAAAGACTGCAACACAGTAAAATATTCTATCGTTCGTCCGAATCAGGCCATGGAATGATTTGCAGGATATTTCAGCAAATAAAAAAAAGCAAAACTTTATCACTTTATCATACCTCAATGGAAGCAAGCTCTTGCTTTTGCCAATCCGAACCCAGTAAGGAGGAACGAGAAGACAAGGAGAGGTGAATAATGAAGGAAGAATGCAAAGTGCGGATATTATTTAAGAATAAAAATACTGAGAAACAGTAGAAGTAGGGACCTCCCGGTCAAAGCCGCAGAAGGCGTCGATTTGAGCCCTAGGAGCGATCAAGGCGAACGGCTGAGCGAGGTGTCGAGCATCTTGCGAGCGGCTGAGCGAGGGGAAGGTGTTCGCGTGAGAAGAAGGCGTCGATTTGAGCAAGGGGAACGGCCGAATGGAGCCCTAGGAGCGAGCAAGGCGAACGGCTGAGTGAGGCGTCAGGTGTCTCGTGAGCGGCTGAGCGAGGAGAAGGCGTTCGTGCGAGAAGAAGGCGGCCGAATGGAGCCCTAGGAGCGAGCAAGGCGAACGGCTAAGCGAGGCGTCGGGCGTCTCGCGAGCAGAGCGCGAGAAGAAGGCGTCAATTTGAGATCTAGGAGCGAGCAAGGCGAGAAGAATGGCCGTATGTATACGCCACATATGCATACCACGTCGACGCCACCTGTAAGCCATGTAGGCGGGTTAATCTTATCACATAAATATATAAATTATTTGAAGCACGATATTTAATTTATTTGCATCTAAACAATAATATAATAATTAAATTATAGTATTCATAATCTTAGTTTTTGCTAAATTAAATATTTTAATAATATTGAGACATAAATGAAAACATAAATAACAGTAATGTTCTTTAAAACGTGTTTTTATTTACTTACCCATTAATTTTTTTTTTAATTTATATATATATATATAGAATCTATAAAAAATATATTTAATTAATTATCTAACATATATAGTGTGTAAGTGTAGGCTTTCAAATTATTTACACTAGTCTCGTGCAAAACAACCGTAACGAGTTTACCTTTAATTTCGTGCATTTCAAACGCAGTATTTAATTTGATGCTATTTACGAGACATCGGGTTATTTCCGCGCCACAGCGACTCCGTTTTCCGGGAGCGACGGCCATGGAGAAAGCAAAGAAGCGGCAGCTGCCTGTGCTCCGTCACCTGATCCCGCCATCACCGTCCACGTTAAGTTCGGTGGTCGGACGATCTCAGTTTCTCTTTCACCTGAGTCCACTGGCAAGGATCTCAAGTTCCTCCTCCAGCCTCTCACTAACGTCCTCCCTCGCGGCCAGAAGCTCATCTTTAAAGGTATACGGTCTTATCTATTCACCTCCTATATTATTTTTCGTGCAACCTTTATAATTCTGGGAACTTCTTTTCTTGTGGAGATGGGGGCTCTGCAGGCATTTTTTTGGCTTCTCCAATTTCGACAATTTTAATGAAATGAGCTATTGGACAACGGCCTGTTCTTAATGTTCAAACTTCTTAATGTTAAACTAAGATTTCTTTCTTTTAAGAGGCTGTTTGGTTGCTTGTTTTTTAATATGCTGTTAACTTCTATTTACTTAGAGAGAACATAGAACCAAGTGCTATCTTAACTTCACATTTATTATAAATTGTGTTGTGTTGCGGAGATCATTTAGTTCATCTGAAGATGCTAATGGTGCTTCGGTGAGCTTCCGAGAGGTTCCGAGGCGATTCAGAACAAAGTGCGAAGTCTAGCAACATTGCAGCGCGCCATGGCGCCCCCACACCCGAGAAGGAGGCGTTATCGCGCGCCTCAGCGCCAGTAGATCGAGAAGCGGGCGCTACCACGTTCAGCAACGGAATTGAGCGCTGCAGCGGGCAAGGTTATGTGCCCTACTATAAATGTTTCAGTTGAGGAGGATCAGGTTGCATTGATCCTCTCACTTGTCAACACGGAGTCCTGGGTGATGAACTCGGGCGCATCTTTTCATGCGACTCCATCGAGGAGTGCCTTCAAGAACTACACTAAGGGTGACTTGGGAAAAGTATATCTTGGAGATGACAAGGCATGCGATGTCATTGGCAGAAGTGATGTGGATGTTCAGCTACCAAGCGGTGTAGTTTGGAAGCTTAAAGACATTAGGCAAGTGCCATGTCTAAAGAGAAATATAATTTCTGTGAGCCAGTTAGCCAGAGAAGGTTATATCACTTGTTTCACTGGAGACTCGTGGAAGGTCACTAAGGATGCACTCATTGTTGCATGGGGCAATATGCAGGTCTATGGCACCGGAGGTTTGGCCATATGAGAGAGAGGGGGTTGAAATCCCTACAGTTAAAGGGGAAGCTCTAAGGACTGAAGTCAATAGATTTGAGTTTCTGTGAAGACAGTGTGCTGGGCAAACACAAAAAAGTTTCGTTCTCCAAAGTTGGAAGAAAGCCGAAAAGCAAAAAATTTGAGTTGGTGTATACAAATGTATGGAGGCCAACTCCTACTTTTTTCGTAGGTGGAGCCACATATTTGTCACATTCATTGATGATCATACAAGGATGGTATGGATTTATTTTCTAAAATATAAATCTGATGTGTTTGATGTATTTGGAAAGTTGTTAGCTTTGGTGGAGAATAAGACATAATTGAAGCTTAAGTGCTTGAGATCCGATAATGATGGCGAATACTGTTATAGGGAATTCAAGGAGTTCTGTGCCTTGAGAGGCATCAAGAGAAAATTTACAGTTCCAAGAACACCACAACAAAATGGTATTGTAGAATGGATAAACAGAATAATCATAGAAAGAGCCAGGAGCATGAGATTGCATGCAGGTCTCCCAAAACAGTTCTAGGCTGAAGTTATTAACACAACTGTTATTTGATAAATTAGGGACCTTCCGTACCCTTAAATAAAGGGATTCCCGAGGAGGCTTGAAGCAGAAAGGAGGAGACATTCAACTACCTCAAGGTATTTGGCTGCTCATCATATGTGCACATTGATGCAGGATCCAGGAGCAATCTTGACGCTAAGGAGATCAAGTGCACGTTCATTAGATATGGAGCAGGCGAGTTCGGTTGCAGATTCTGGGAAAATCAGAACTAGAAGTTTATCAGAAGTAGGGATGTCACTTTTAATAAAAGTGAAATATACAATGATTATATTGGAGTCAAGATTAATTTCAAGGATATGCTTCAGATGGTGAGTCCCGACATATAGAAATTGATGACAGTGTTGAGCCAGATGTAAGTGTACATGAAGATGCTCAGGAGAGTGTCAATGTTGAACCACAAACGTCCATGTTGAGAAGATCCACAAGAGTGACAAGATTGCTACAGAGGTTCTCTCATTCCTTATTTTATTTGTTACTAACGGATGGTGGTGATCCAAAAAGCTTGGAAGAGGCACTTCAGGCTGAAGATTCAATCAAGTGGGAGACTGCCATGAATGATGAAATGGCATCACTGGCGTCAATGTTGAACCACAAACACCCATATTGAGAAGATCCACAAGAGTGACAAGATCGCTATAGAGGTTCTCTCATTCTTTATTTTATCTGTTACTAATGGATGGTGGTGAACCAAAAAATTTGGAAGAGGCACTTTAGGCTTAAGATTCAATCAAGTGGGAGATTGCCATGAATGATGAAATGACATCACTCATATCAAATGGGACATAGGAGTTGGCACCACTACCAATTAGGAAGAAGGCCCTTCATAACAAGTGGGTTTACAGGGTGAAGGAAGAACCGGATGGGAGTAAATGCTATAAGGTGAGGCTTGTAGTAAAGGGCTTTCAGCAGCGGCATGAGGTTGACTACAGTGAGATCATCGCCCCAATTGTGAGGATGACAACTAACAGGGTTGTACTGAACATTGTTGCAGTTAAAAATTTGCATTTGGAGCAAATTGATGTCAAAACTGCATTCCTTCATGGAGAGCTGGAGGAGTTGTATATGTAACAACTTGAAGGGTACTAGGCTCAAGAGAAGGGAAAATTTGAGCTAGTTTACAAGCTCAAGAGGAGCCTCTATGGCTTGAAGCAAGTGCCAAGGCAGTTGTACAAGAGATTTGACTGGCTCATTCAGAATCAGGGTACAAAAGATGTCAGACGGATCACTGTTGTTACATAAAACAGTGTAAGTCCTCCTATATCATTCTATTGCTGTATGTGGATGATATGTTGATCGCATGATCGGACATGGAGGAGATAAAGATGCTGAAAGAGCTGATGTCAAAGGAGTTTGACATGAAGGATTTGGGGCCGACCAAGCAGATTCTTGGAATAAGAATCAATAGGGAAAGAACTACAGGAATTTTGAAACTGTCGTAGAAAGACTGTTGAAAAGGTGCTAAAAGATTCAACATGAGTGAGGCAAAGCTAGTGAGCACTCCCCTAGCAAGTCACTTCAGCTTATCGAAGAATAAATTTCGATGTTTGAAGAGGAGAAGGAACACATGCTGAAAGTTTTTTATGCTTTAGCAGTTGGAAGCTTGATGTATGCGATGATCCACACAAGACCAAATATTTCCCGTGCAGTGGGAGTGGTTAACAGATTCATGAGAAACCCAAGAAAGCACAATTGGGTCGCGTTCAAGTGGATTTTAAGGTATCTGAAAGGTGCAGCAGGCAAAATTCTATATTTTGGAAGATTTGACATTATTTTACAGGGCTATGTAAACTCAAATATTGCAGGAGATGTTGATAGCCGAAGAAGCATAACTGGATATGTGTATATATTGGGAAGTGCAGCGGTGAGCTGGATCTCCAGGCTACAAAACATTGTGGCATTATCTACCACGGAGGTGGAGTACATTGCCATTACTGAGGAAAGTAAAGAGATGATTTGTTGAAGAGTTTTATGACAGAATTGGATAAGGAGTAGGAGGATGTGAAGCTCTACAGCGATAGTATGAGCACTTTTCACCTAGCAATGAATGCATCATTCTATGACAGGACAAAACATATACAACTTCAGTACCATTTCATCCGGACATTGTTAGAAAAAGGGCAGCTCAGATTGGAAAAGATTCACACTTCTAAGAATCCAACTGATATGCTTACAAAAGTTATAACAGTATAGAAAATAAAGTTATATGCAACTTCAGTTGGCCTTGGCTCGTGACTAGAGAGCTGGGGTGAGCCACGCCACGTCCCTGACAAAGATTGAAGAAGACAATGAAGAATCAAGTATTTAAGAGGGATGATTCCAAAAGGTTTCCAAGTGGGAGATTGTGGAGATCATTTAGTTCATCATGGAGATGCTAATCGTGCTTCGGTGAGCTTCCGGGAGGTTCCGAGGCGATTCAGAGCAAAGTGTGAAGTCCAGCAACAGCACAGACACTGCAACGCGGCATGGCGCGTCGCAGCGCGCCTTGGATCCCCACACCCGAAAAGGATGCGCTATCGCGCGCCTCAGCTTTAGTAGACTAAGAAGCGGGCTCTACCGCACGCAGCAGCGGAATCGGGTGCTACAACGCGCCGCAGCAAAAGAAGGTGCTACAGCGCGCTGCAGCGGCAGACACCCGAGAGGCGGGCGCTATAGCGCGCTGCAGCGACAGGCAAACCGAGACCAGGGCGTTACAGTGCGCTCTGGCGCCTGACTACCTGAAGTTGTAGCGCCTGACGGAATTCTGCTCCGGTTTAGGTTTCTCCCTAAGTAACTTTGGGGGCATTTTAGATCATTTGTGGTTCAAAATTGAGTTGGATACTTAAGGGAACATGTGAAGAAGTTTCTATGTGTGTTGGCATTTCAGTTGGAGGCTTTGGCTGATGTGAGGAGATCCTAAGGTGAAATCCTAAGGAAGCTGCAGTGTAAGGGAGCTCTTGCATGTTGGAGAAGATACTCCAGGTGGTAGCCGCTTCTTCTCCTCTACTTCTTAGAGTAAGAGCTTGTGTTTCCTGTCAAAGATGAAGCTCTTTATAACTCTGCAAATTCCAAGATTCATAGTAAAACTCTATGTGGTTTTCTTCTTCTTGGGTTTTTCACATAATTTTTTGTGTTTGGATGTTTGTATGCTTGTGATTGTCTTGTATGCATGTGTTGTGATCTTTTGCTTGTGAATTTGTGATTTCGTATTTGCTTGGTAACCGTCAACGCAACCTCGGTCCTCGATCGAGTGCTAGACCAAACCGATTCCGCTGCGGTGTGTGCTCGGCGAAAGTTATTCTTATTTCTAACAAATTGTTACCTAATAATGCTATAGATTTTGGTAACCATTCAGTGCTGTTGACCTCCCCACCCATGTCCACCTTTGAGAGTTTCTGTCTAACTCGAACAAGACTACCAATTTTAATAAAATTAAAGAAAAGAAATAGGTATTATAATGGGGGTAATATTCCTAATAAAAAAAAGAATGTACATATGACATTGAACCAAACACTCATTGTAATATCAATATTAATGTTATCTTAACAACATATTATTTTAATAGCCTTATATTTTAATAACTTTTCACAAAACATTTGACCAAAACAACCCCTAACTCAAAACTTTAAATAATATTCACAAATATCAATATGCTAAAAATATAAAAACTTGTTAAGAAATGGTATTATGGGGGCATCGCCCCAAATGAATCTATAAGAAATAAACTAGATATTGATTATCTAAGAATGCGAAATCATCCTAGATGATTTTTATAAAATCTTAACCGTAAAAAATCTTGTGATAGTTGTCGTCAGTTTATTTTCCCACTGCTCAAGGCCAAACAACTGTCTATCTTAAAGTATTTTGAGGGTTGAATTAACCCATCATGCTCTGCTATTAAGCCAATAGGATGGCTAGGGTTAGAGTGTTCATTCCAAATCTCTAAGCTGACCCTGACCCTAATCTAATGGAAGAAAAGAAAACTACCTAAGATGCATTCACTACATTCTTAAAAAAATTAAGATATGAATTACTCTTATAGATTTCTATTTTCATTTCAAAATTAACACCTTAATCTCTCATAAAAATATAAAATGGTAGAATCTATTTTTGCATGTTTGATATTGTTGATGGCTTGAACTTACATGGGTGATATTATGAGTTTGCACATTAGAACCAAGTAATATAAAAAGAAAGCCTTAAAGGATGATCTGCATAATGTTGTAGTTTTGTTAATCCTTTAGGGCTTTCTTTTTACCGGTAGAAGATGACAACAGTTTGGTAAAACCGGTATACCGCTTAAGATGATTACTTAAGATCATCTCAAAGTTGTAATTATTCATATAGTTTATGATGTCTTTGCTTGGCTAACTTTGAACAACGAGCGACGTTGTCTTTAAGAGTACAATTGACTTTGTTGAAATCAAAGCATTTAGTTTGGGGCTGTTGATATGATTAGGTATGCCATTTTATGAATTTTGCTGATATATACATAAATCTTTCCAAAACAACATTTTTACCCTTTTTTTCATTTATGACTTGCCTTTTTAATAAAAAAGACAAACTGATTGTTAGTTGCAACAAATGCCTTTGCCTGTGATTTCACATTTTTTAAAAAGTTTGTGTTTTTAGTACGAGCATGCCTTTTTGATTTTTAGGTACAGTTAAACCAATTTTATGTTGGCACAGAATTTTTGCCTAACAACGAGTGTCTGAATTGTGAATTTCAATGTAAAATAAATCATCAACACCAATCAAATATTCAAGGTTGCTCTATGATTGTCATCAATATCTTGATGAAACAACAAAAAGTTATGCTATTCAGGTTTTTCTAGCTTCGGCCAGGCTTATTTATGGAGAGAAGTCTAATATTTGCAACAATACAAAACATTCCGCCCTTCTTTTTAATCCAGGAAAGGCTGGCCATACATGAAAGAATTGAGAAGATTTGGTGCATTTTTTAGAGCATTGACACTTCAAGTTCGCATGAGCGTTCATTATTTGAAACAATTAAAGATTTAGCATTCATGAATGCCATTGTACCTTTTACAGTTATTGTTGAAATTTTATGTTTTCTGTAATGTATTTTCTATATACAAAAGCATGGTTCTTTCTTATTTAGGCTATGACTGAATTTTGCTACTAGTATTTGGGCTTAAATTTACTTCATGTAGCTTGTGTAATGTTTTTTATCTAACCGTGAATATAAACTATGAACAATATGAATTTTATTACTTACCATGCTTAGTGAAAGGCTTTGTAGCTAAAGTCTCAAATGGGGCTTTTTGGTTAGTGCTCCTCACTTCTACTCATGTGCATTCTGTTTACAGTTTTTTCTGCTCACCTCTATCTCAAACGATCTCTTGCTATTCCTTCATAACCTTTCATTATCCCCTCAAGCACAATGCATCCTGCAATACTTGCAAACATTTTATTGCTTATTTATATTTTAGTTCAATGCATGAATTCAGGTTCAAATATGAGGAGCGTCACTCTTGTTCTAATTTATTATATTTTTTAAAGGTTTGTATACTCAGCAGATATACGAAACTTTCTATATATTGTTGTTAATTTGTTGCATATCACAAATTGAATTCTTATGAATATGTTGCACGCACAAATTGGAATTAACGGTTCCGTATGATTTGATATTTGAAAAATTAGAACGATGCATCTTAATATAAAATAGTAAAACTCTGCTAGATTTGTTGATACTCTTAAGTGCTACTATTTGGATACTACTTGCTACAGTTAATATCAATGCTCATTAAGCTAATTCTAAATTTGATAAAGAATGTCAAACACTGTCAGTCTTTGTTGCAGGCAAAGTTATTGCAGATTCACTGAATTTGAAGCTACTGCAGATAAGTGACGGCTCCAAAATTATGCTGATAGCTTCTCAGGGTCTACACCAAGGCGTAATTTAAACTTTCTATTTTGTTTTATGCACTGATTTATATGATTATAAATTACTAGAAGTTGCATTTACAGATGACATTGATCACTCATGAAACACATATATTGCCATAGGATATAGATAAGACAAGATATGAACACACCAAGTTGCAAAAAAGGACATGCCACATTGAGGACATGCCTATTTTTATTTTTCTTGATAAAGTGATGTGCAAATCTCATAAACATAGAACTTTTGAAGCATAATACAACTTTAATTTGAATGCATAATCAATCTTCGTGTCTTTGATCCTTTATGGAATATTCAATAATCATTATGGCAACACACATTTACTCTAAAAATAATATAGCAACAACATCAAGCCTTAATCCTACTAAATGGGGTCGACTACATTAATTTTTTGTTTCTTTTGTGCACGATTAAATAGAAGTCCCAGCCTATATTCTAAATAGAGAAGATCATTCCTATAATTTCTTCCCATGTTATTTTTGACCTCTCTTTCTCTATTAATATGGCAGAATTCATAAATTCAAATTTTCTAATAGGGGCATTGCACGGTCTACGCTTAATATACCTAAACTATCCAAGACGATATTTTCTAATATTATTCATTATCGAAGTCACTCAATCTTGCAACAAATAAACTCATTTCTCATTCTATTCTAAGAGTATACCCCTCATTCACCTAAGCATCCCCATCTCCGTAACATTGATTTTATCGACGAGTTTCTTCTTTGTTGGCCTATATTCAGCCTCATGTAACATAGCTGGTCATACAACTGCTCAATAACTTTAATTTTAAGTGAGGTTTTTGGATCGCACAACACTCCAGAAGCATTCCTCCATTTCATCCAACCAACATGGATCATATTAATCTTATCACTCTCTATTTTTTATTATTTTGAAGAATTGAATCTAGGTACTTAAACTTTTTTCTTCTTGATCACATGGTCCTCAATAGTTATGTTCTCAAAATTGGTGCTTCTAATACAGTTGAACTTATACTTTTTATATTATGTTTTATATCTACTAAGATAAACATCCTTAGATTCTATAGTAGTCCTCGACAACTCAATTTTTGCTTAACTCCATCATTAGTCTTATCAATTAAAAGAATTGCATAGAAAATAACATGCACCAAGGAATCTTATCTTGAATGTGCTTAATAAAAACATCCATAATTAATACAAAAAGATATGGACTGAGAGTTGAGCCTTGATGTAATCCAATATTAATAAAAAAATTATTAGATAAGCCACTTTGCCATCGAACACATGTCATAACCACATTATACATATCTATAATAATATCAATATAAGCAACACAAATTACTTTTCTATTCAAAGCTCTCCAAAGAACTTCTCTTGGTACTCTATCATAAGTTTTTTCAAGATTAATAAAAATTATATGAAGATCTTTTTTTCTTTTGTTAAATTTCCTCATCAAAGCTCTTAAAATATGTATGACTTCCATGGTAGATCTACCTAGCATAGAACCAAAATGATTACGAGGAATACAAGTTTCCCTTCAAAATTTTTATTCAATTATTCTTTCCAAAGATTAAATATATAACACATTAACTTGATTCTTTTATAATTAGCAAAATCTTGAGTATTCATTAACTCAACATTGGTTTTATTTTTGAGACTTTCGTATTTATGTATGTACAACATTCATAATTTCTAAGTGCTATAATGTAACTCATAAAGCAGCGTTAATGGCTTGTATACAAAAGTCTGATTGTTTCAGTTTGTCTATGATATTAACTTTTACGAATGCTTTTCAGGCACTGTAACTATTCTTTAATATTTCATAGTGCTTTATTTGAAAATGTTTAAATCCTAATTCATAGATTATGATTCGTATAAAGTTGTTAATATTATATCTTCACATGTATGAATTTGTTAAGTACGAAGTATAATGATTTTCATAAAATTATTTAACTTAAAATTCTCACTTTACTTAATTCTAGATGCCTAAATATACTAATTTGAGTTTATGCTCATTACACTGCATTAATCAAAATTTTCTAACATTCATGAAGCTTTTAACTTTATCATCAATCGTTGAGCATCTCAATCTTGTTGATTAGTCAAGACCGACCTTCAATAGCTAAGATAATTGGCTATCCTTGAAGTTGAATTTGCTGTAAAGTTGAAATCAAATCTCACATAAATTGTTTGCAGCATATGCAAAAATAATAGTATAAATTAATCATCAAAACTAATAAGTTTTTTAGATGTTAATTACATCCTTAATTAAGGATTCATTAGGCCATCAATTATAAATAAATTTAATTATAATAATTAATTATATATAAACCAATATTTATATTTAACATAATTTACAAATTTATATTTTCTTAGTACTTAATCATAGTTTCTTACAATTAAAAGTAACATAACTAACTATAGTTAATTTAATTTCTTTATGGGATAATAAAATGCCATCTTTAAATTATTTTAATAACTATTATTACTGATTATTTTAATTAGTTACACAATGCAATTGACATAATTATTTAGTTAATTTTTATTCCAATAAATAATATAATTAATAAATAATGTAAACTTATTAATTTATAAAATTGGCGATAACAACAAATTATTAAATTATTTTAATCTAAGATAACTTAAGTTTGATTGATTTGCTTTATGTCTAATTCAATGTGAGTTGAACAAAGCTATGCTACAATAAAAATATTTTTTGAACTTAATCTAAGCTAATGGGAACCAAATAAGTTTTATCAGCTTAGCTACTAGGCTTAAGCCCAATTAATCCTAAACTAAGTTGGCCCCATGTGTGGTTGCTGTGTTGAAAATCTCTAGTTTTGATTTAATCATTATAGGAGGTTACCACTTAATGGAAGAAAAAATTTACAAAAATAGCTTTAGTAAGACTAATTGAAGTCTTGGAGTATGTTTCAAGTGTTGTCAGCTGATCAATTGCGTGAGATTTTCTTACGTACTCTTTAAGAGTGCCTAATGTCTTTACACAACGCTTTGTCTTTTTGAATTTTGGTTGTAGCATTTTTGATGTTTTGCTTTGTTTTCGATTTTTTTTCTTATGTTTTAATAATTAAATTTTAACTATGCGATACTTATTATGTTTCGGCAAAAAACCTTGAATAGGAAGGACCAGCTACTAAACATGCCGCATCTGCTGTTTTTAATCTAAAAAAGGATTATCGGTCTCATCAAAATCAAATACACAACTCTATTGAAAGAATTCAATCTGAACGGTGGAAGCTAACTGGTGTTGCAGCTTTGTCAGATCTCCTCTTGAAGGTATAAAATAGAGCACTTTTATTATCAATTTCTTTGTGAGAGTTGTTATAAATATCTCTAATATTTACATTTTTTTCTAGTGTTTAATTTTGATTTAGATATATATCAGCTGCATTTAATTCATACTCAGTCAGGTTACAAATGTATCTTACCTGATAACATGGCGCTAATTAGAAAGTTTATTTGATAATTTTTCAATTAGGGGAAGGGTTTTCAAAGGACAGAATTATAATTGCTTGGATTTGTTTTTGAGTGTTGTATAAGAAGACCCAAAGTCACTCATTTTAATATCAATGAATTGAACCTTTTTTAGCTAAAACATTTATTCTATCTATATATTATTTTAACGAAAGAATTAAAATTATTGCTTGAACAACATACCATTGAAAGAAACAAATGCTCTTTATTTGAGGAAAAAATGTCCCCTACTCTCTCATATCTATACTTATAGTAATTTTATAAGACAGTGTACTCTCAAAAAAAAAATTGCACTCTTTTTGTAACGAGGCTCTCTTCTAATTTTGTTCATTTTTTCTTTTTCAAGCATTATATAAAGGGAGACCAAAATTTAACTAAAACATCTTTGGCATTTTTTATTTTTTAGAAAGGGATAATTAAATTGATAGGATTTTGTTACCTTTTGTTAAAAAATATACATTCTATAAAATGTCCATTTTAACAATCCATGATGCATTTGATTAAACCTCATATAGAAGTGAAGTGCTTGCATTCAATATTTTATTGGTAGACTTATAAAATTAGGAACTACTTGTACTTATGATAAAGTTGTGACAGTGTAATATTGTTGTATATTTGTTTGGGGAGCGTATATGTGTGAATATATATATATATATATATATATAAATAATAATATATGATACATACATTACATATTTTAACTTCTTAGAAAGGATGACATGTATAATAATAACAATAGTAATAGTAATAATAATAGTAATAATATTAATAATAATGGTAATAACAATAGTGATAGTGATAGTGATAGTGATAGTGATAGTGATAGTGATAGTGATAGTGATAGTGATATCGATATCGATAGCGATAGCTATAGTGATAGTGATAGTGATAGTGATAGTGATAAGGATAAGGACAATGATAATGATAATGATAATGATAATAGTAATTGAAATTATTTTGAAGGTGGATTACTTTTTTTTAATGGAGAAAGTAGTTCTTATGCATTTCTTATATTCTTTCAAATAAATCAATGATTGAAAGGTGGGTATTATCTTACTATCTTGTTGCAGGAAAAATAGTTTGAGGTTCATTTGGGGGAGTAGCTTTTCCATAATTTTTTGAAATCATAAGAAATAGTGAGACACCCTTATTTATGGCTGCAATCACATAAGGGTGTTCACTTTTGTCCACAGCCATACTAATGAATTGACAGATTTACTCTTATTATAATTTGGTGTTTATTGTTATAGTGTGGTGATCAATTGGATCACCAAAGGAGCTAACAACAGGTCGGGCACTTTGGCGCGCTCAAGCGCCCAACAGACAGGAGGTTTGGCGGTTAGGTGCACTCAAGCTCCCAGTAGACAGGAGGTATGGCGCTCAGACGATCTTAAGCGTCGAACAAATAGGATGTCTGTCGCTTAGGTGCGCTCAAGTGCCCAACAGGCAGAAATTCTGGCGCTCAAGCACCCCCTGAAGTAGAAATAGGGGTGCTCAGGCATCCTTGGAAATGTTTACCCAGGCGTGATCTATAAAGGCTGTTTAGGGCACTTTAAGGTCTTGATTTTGGGGTCTCCTATATATTCTAACATAATGGCTAGGGTTGAATGTGTGCCAAAGCTCCTGTGAGAGCTTTGGAGGCTTTAGAAACTAAAACCTTAGAGTGAGAACAAGGAGACATTTGGGAGGGAAGAAGAAGAAAAGCTTAGGGAGGTGAATCTCTTTATCCTCAAGGAGTTTGATAAGTTCTCCGTAACTCTGTATTCTTTCTTTACATAGTAAATTTTTTATGTGGTGATGTGGCTCATATCTATACTTGTAGTAATTTTATAAGCTATGTACTAAAAAAAATTGCACTCTTTTTGAAATGAGGCTCTCTTCTAATTTTATTAATTTTTTCTTTTTCAAGCAGTATATAAAGGGAGACCAAAATTTCACTAAAACATATTTGGCATTTTTTATTTTTTGGAGAGGGATAGTTAAATTGATAGGATTTTGTTACATTTTGTTAAAAATATACATCCTATAAAATGTCCATCATTTTAACAATCCATGATGCATTTGATTAAACCTCTCATGGAATCGGAGTGCTTGCATTCCATATTTTATTGGTAGACTTGTAAAATTAGGAACTATTTATACTTACGATGAAGTTGTGATTGTGTAACATTTTTTTTATATTTGTTTGGGGAGCGTATTTGTGTGTGTATATATATATATATAATAAATAATAATAATATATACAAAATGCATACATTATATATATTATCTTCTTAGGAAGGATGACATGTATAATAATAACAATAGTAATAATAATAATAATAATAATAATAAGAATAATTTTAATAATAATAGTAGTAATAATTAGAGTGATAGTGATAGTGATACTAACCATAATAATGATAATGATATTAGCAATAATAATAATTTTGAAGGTGGACTACTATTTTTTAAATGGAGACAGTAATTCTTATGCATTTCTTATATTCTCTCAAATAAATCAATGATTGAAATGGGGGTATTATCTTACCGTCTTATTGCAGGAAAAATAGTTTGAAGTTCATTTGGGGGAGTAACTTTTCCATAATTTCTTGAAGTCATAAGAAATAGTGAGACCCCTTATTTATGGTCGCAATCACATAAGGGTGTTCTCACTTCTATCCTTAGCCATACTAATGAATTGTCAAATTAACTCTTATTTTAGTTTGGTATTTATTGTTATAGTGTGGAGACAAATTGGATCATCAAAGGAGCCAATTGCAGGTCGGGCGCTCAGGCACGCTTAAGCGCGCAACAGACAGGAGGTTTGGCGCTCAGGCACGCTTAAGTGCCTAGCAGACAGGAGGTCTGACGCTCAGGTGCGTTCAAGCGCCCAACAGACAAAATGCCTGGCGCTCAGGCGCGCTCACGCTCCCAGTAGGTAGAAAGCGCTCAAGTGCCCCTGAAGCAGAAATGGGGGCGCTTAGGCGCCTGCTGAAATGTTTGTCCAGGAGTGATGTGTCAAGGCTGTTTAGGGAACTTTTAGGGCTTGGTTTAGGGTCTCCTTTATATTCTAACATGATGGTTAGGGTTTAATGTGTGCCAAAAATCTTGTGAGAACTTTGGAGGCTAGTACCCTAGAATGAGAACAAGGAGAAATTTGGGATAGAAGAAGAAGAAGAAAAGATTAGGGCGGTGAATCTCTTCTTCCTCAAGGAGTTTGATAAGTTCTCTGTAACTATGTAATTTTTTTTTTCTAGTTGATTTTTCATATGGTGGTGTGGCTCCGTGATTTTTCCCATTATTGGAATTTTCACATATATTCTTGTGTTCATATGCTTGCCAGTTTGTATTTGCTTGTGCTGTGATTGTTCTATAGTTTTGTGTTGGTATATTTTTGTATTTGCTTTGGTGAGTTTCAGCGGTCAAACTCCGATCCTAGGGTTTTCTTTGATGTAGAAGATTTCCCAGTGTTAGGCTGCACTCCCGACAAGTGGTATCAGAACATTGTTCTTTCAGAGCTTGGGTTTGTTAGCTTGAGTGGGAGTAATAGCCGACGAAACGAGACACAAGATTGAAAACTTCAGTTGAACAAACTTCGCCGTTTGGAAAATGCAAATGGAGGATTTGCTTTGTCAAAAGAAGTTATACTTACCATTGGAAGGAGTTACCAAGAAGCTGGACACTATGTTAGATGAAGATTGGAAGGTTCTTGATAGAATGACACTAGGCTTGATTCGCCTCTCTTTATCCTCATCCGTGGCATTCAATATTGTGAATGAGACAATTACTGTGGATCTCATGGAAGCCCTAACGAGAATGTATGAGAAACCCTCGACTTCCAATAAGGTATTCCAGATGAAGAAGCTACTTAACATGAAGATGACAGATGACGGCTTAGTGACAGAACACCTGAACGAGTTCAACACTATAACAAGCCAATTGAGCTCGATGGAAATCAACTTTGATGACGAAGTTAGAGCTTTGTTGATTTTATCTTCTTTGCCAGATACTTGGGATGCAATGGTGTCTGCATTCAGTAATTCTTATACAAATGCCAAGTTAATATTCGATGATATTGTTGGGTTGTTGTTGAATGAAAAAATAAGGATACACTCTAATGGTGAAAGCATTAACTTCAACATTAAATGTTGAGATCAGAGGAAGGAGTGCAGACCGAAAATTAAATAGAAACTAATCAAAGTCGAGACGGGGAATATCAAAGTCGACAAAGGGAAAGGCAGAGTGTTGTAACTACGGGAAATCAGGACACATTGACTACTAATCCAATGTGTCATGCTCGCACAAAGCACAAAAATGTGCAACACCATTTTGTTTGGGATATTGTTGAAAGTGGTGAAATCTTACTGAAGGTGATTGACACCAAAGATAACCCAACAAACATGCTTACCAAAGTTTTCACAGTTCAGAAGTTTGCCAATTGCAAGTGCATAGTAAACACATAGAAGCTTTGATTAAAGATTATGGTTTGGATGAACTATGCGCGGCTTGATTCCTTTGGTAGGAGAATACGTAAGCAATCATTGTGGGTGCAGCCATTACGCTTGAGAGCGTGTTGAGGTCAGCTTTCATATGACGCATATGAGAGCTGAGGTGGAGAATTGTTGAATTGGAAAAAGCGGTGTTTCTATGATGAATTCGATCAACCAAGGTAGTGCCGACGTGTTCCGGAGCGTTTCGACACAAGACGATACTGAGCTGGGCAAAGCCAGATGCCCAGGTGCGCCAAGCACAGACACAGGCCGAGGCCTGAGCGCCCTTGCACCCCCCAACCCGAGGTGTGGATGCCAGGCCCATTAAAGGAGTTTGAGCTTGAAGGCTAGGAACCCATGCGCTCCCAGGCGCCTGCGGTAGTTAGCCTCGAAAAGACGTAACCCTAAGGAAGTTTTGGGAAGTTATAGAGGTGTTATATGCGTTTTAAAGCCATTTTTGATTGTATCTCGTGTGTGAGGGCTTCATGACTGTAAGAAACACCATTTTAGTTTAGGGTGAATGGTTTGTGAAATCCTAATCATTATATATTCTCCGTATAATGAAATTTTTCTTTATCTCTCCCTGTGGACGTAGATGCTTACATCGAACCATGTAAATCTATTTTCTTATGATTGTGATGCGACTTCTTTGTTCTCTTTTGTTCTTGTGATTGGTTTTGATTCTCAACAAGAGTAAGATTGATGCGACTTTTTTGGTTTTCTTTTGTTCTTGTGATTGGTTTTGATTCTCAACAAGAGTAAGATTGATCCTAACAAATGCTTCTTCTGACAACATGGGGGCACCACTTGCCACCATATGATTGCTCTAGAACCTGTTATTTGCTTTGGAATGTGAAGACCATTTGTTAGAATGTCTGTGAACATGGTAGGTTGATTAGAGGCAATATTATTCATTTCATTGGACTTGTTTTTATTGTTTTTTTGTAGTACAATTAGTTATGTTGATGTAATAATAGTCATTCTTGGTTCTTTTGAAATTTGATTGTATTTTATTTGAGAGGCCAATAATTCACTTGCTAAGCTTGAGATTAATAATCATTCTTTATTACTCTAGTGAAAATCATTTAACATTATTTCACTCCATTTGTGAGTTGTTTCTCCAATAACATCTATAAATGCAACACAAGACCCTTTCTCTCCAACACTCTCCAAAGAACTTCTCTTAGTGCTCTATCATAAGTCATTTCAAGATCAATAAAAATTAAATGAAGATCTTTTCTTTCTCTAAATTTCTCCATCAAACCTCGTAATATATGTATGGTTTCTTTAATAGATCTACCTGGCATAAAACCATATTGATTTTGAGAAATACATGCTTCCCTTCATAATATGTATTCAATTACTCTATCCCAAAATTTTAACGTAAGACACAATAACTTAATTCCTCTATAATTTGTGCAATCTTGAGTATCGTCATAATTTTTATAAGTAGGTATAATACTACTCTCAACTTATCTGACATCTTTTTTAGTCATTAAAGTAATATTAAATAACTTAGTAACCCAAAAAATTCCTTCCTCACCCATATATTTCCATACATCGATAGGGATGTCATTTGATCTTATTGTTTTTAGCTCTTCATCCTCTTTAAAGCATTAAGAATCAAACTTTACCAACATATCGAATGAAAGTGTAAATGATGTGATTTTATTACAAGTAACTCACTTCATTAAAAAAATTAGTAAAAGAATTTATCCATCTATTTTAAGTATAAAAAATATTATCATCTTTGATATATTTTACATAGTCAAATATTTAGTTATTTTATCTCATAATTTGGATAGCTTAAAAATATGTTCATCAATTAATCACAAAACAAAATATAAAGGGTTGCTGGTTTTGGGATTAAGGCTTGCCTTAGTTTAGCATAGTTACTCATGGACAACAGCTTAATTTATCTTAGTAAGATTAAACTCAAAATAATAGCTAAAATCACCATACAAACTAAATATCTAAATAACTTAGATTAAGTCACCATTTAATCCTTCAAGTTAATCCTAAAATGAACAATATATGTAAACTTCAATATATTCTAAATTATTGTTCATGAAATTGATTGCTTGATATGGAACCATTGTCATGTTTCTTTCATGGACATGATAATTGTTTATTTGTACTGGATCATCATACTCATAGTTGCCAACAGAGAATTAACACACACCAAATTTCCTTCAACATAACAAATAGCACCAGAGCAAGCAAACCTTCCTGGAAGTTATAAACTCAACATTGGGGCTCGAAAATCTAGGAACATCGCAAAACTGCTCCCTTAATGGATGGCTAGCTTAATTCTATAATCTAGTTCAATTGTAACACTTAAACATGGTGCTCACCTAGCACATATCAGACCAAGTTTAGAAAGCTTTTGATAAGCCCAAAGGTGAGAACAAGTTGAATGGCAAAAAAATAAACCATCTAATTCTATGAAGTTCTTACACTTATCAGTTTAATATATAACAATCTGACATCCAAAATTAATCAATTGGATAATAAAAGACTTTAAGCCCTACTTTGGTTGTAGCTTATCTTAGTTTAAATCAAAATTAAACCCCAAACAATTCATATTTTCAAGCTTAGCATAGTTTAAGTCTGATTCAAATTTAGCCAAATAGTTTTGACTAGAGTTTCACATCTAATCATTATTAATTATAATTAATTGTAAATACTAGTTAAATATTAATTAAGAATTTATTAATGATTAATGTTAAATTTGTGTCAATCTTCAATAACTTATTAAGGACCACAAATATAATAATTATAATATATTTTAATTTGTAAAAGTTGCTCATAATTAATTATTAATTGTAACTTTTAATTTTATTTGATTCTTAATTATGAACTATTAATTCTTAATTATTAGGCATAAGAATCTACAAATATTAACTATTCATTAATTAATTATCAATTCTTAGCTATAACTACTAATTACTTATTCTTAATTATAAAAATAATAATTAATTAATATTGTTAATAAATTTCAAATTAAATATAGTTATTAGTTATATAAGAATATAAAAATAATTTATTAATTAAAAATCACATTTTATTTAATCATCCATAATTTGTCAAACTTTAAAATTATTACTTAAAATTGACTATAACTAATTTTTTTTAGTAAGAAATATTTATTAGATAAAACAAGTTTGTTAATTAATAATATTTGTATGTAATTTTTTATTATTAATTGCAATTAATTGTAGTTTTTATTAACTATTAATTATACATTGTTAATTAATTATTACTCAAAAATAAATGATTATTACTAATTATTATTTAATAATTATTAATATTTTTTAATTAATAATAACTAATAGTAATTATAATGTCATTAATTATACCCAATTAATTATTTATTTATATCAATAACAATTATTTACATACTTAAACAGTCAATTTAATCCTGAACTAAACAATTTTTACTATAATAAATTTAAATCAATTTAAGGCAGCTTAACAACAAAACTATTTTAGTTTTAGCAGCTTAATAAAGTTTAAAATTATTAAAAATCTTAAGTTTGAAACAAGCAATCACTAATATTGTTACAATTTTTACTGAGAAATACTTTTTGTTTGAAAGAAGGTAAGCTTCATTAAAAGGCAATAATAAATTTTAAGAGATTTGAACTCTAAATTTATAACACAAGTACAAGAACTTTAACCACATTGTTACAATTCACACTAAGTACCATTGTAGATTGGTGTTATGAATTCCAAGAACAATAGAAGAAGATTCAAGAGAATACAAAGCTAAGTTGAGTTATAGTGGGGCTGGAACATATGTTGATTGAAAGGTGACTTGTCTAAAGATTTTCCTATTACTATAGGATTACACCAAGGCTTAACTCTCTACCCATATCTTAATAGTTTGATTATAGATGTTCTTACCGAGCACATTCATAAAGAGGATCCTTGGTACATATTATTTGCAGATGATATTCTATTAATTGATACGGCTATGAATGAAGTTAAAGCAAAACTTTTGTGGATGAATACTTTAGAATCTAAAGATTTTCATATTATTAGATTTAAAACAAAATATATGGATTGTAAGTTCAATTGTACTTGAAGCCCTACTCTCGAGAACATAACTATTGAAGACATGTGATCAAGAGAGTGAGAGATTCAAATACCTTGAAGTATGATGAAATATAGAGCGATGTGGATAATAGGATCCAACCTGATTGAATGAAATGGATGAGGGATTTTGGAGTGCTATGCAATCTGAAATGCCACTCAAAAATTAAAGGAAAATTTTATTTAACAACTATATGACCATCTATGTTATATTGGGCTGAATATTGGCCTTCAATATAGAAACTTATGTGTTATCCTCATTAGGTGGATGAGTGGGTATCCTCATTAGGATACAATGTGAAATGAGGCTATCTATGTGAATGTTGGAGTGGCTCCAATGGTCGATAAGATTAGAAATACCGCTCTAGATGGTTCGTGCATATTATGCGTAGGATGTTCAATGCCCTTGTTAAAAAATTAAGTTTTTAAATTTTGTTCATATTAAAAGAGGAAGAGGAAGACCAAAAAAGGCATGGAAAGAAACCATTAGAAAGGATCTCTTCCATTTGGAACTTAGGGAGGGGCTTTTATTTGATCATGCACAATGGTAACAAAGGCTTCATGTAGCATACCTTACCTAGTGGGATTAAGGATTGGTGTTGTTTTTGTTGATTATTTGATTGCCACTATTTGAAATATTATTAATTAAAGGGATATCATCTAAAAATTCCAATTAGGGTTGCCAATGATTATTTCTCATTCTAGTACAAAGTTAAGTAGGTATATTTAGCTCTTGTCTGGTTTAAGATATAACTAGATTTAATCTTGATTCAAGCCATGTATGAATTGTTAACTTGTATTTGATAGATCCAAAATTGAGCTATTTTTATCTCCATAGATGAATTCTTAGTCCAAATTTTATGAGCTCACACACATTAATTCTTACATATAAATGTGTAGATTAATATATGTATAATTTTACGTACAAATAGGAGAAAACATATATTCATATATACATTATTAGATGTATAACTATGCATTTCAATCTGATAATCAACTAGCTTTTTCTCATTCAAGCTCATTTCTATTGTAATTTGATTCAAGTTGGACACAGATCATGTAACAATTATGAGCCACAAGTCAATCCAAATTTCAAACAATTCTTTATTTTGAGCTGTGACATACATTGCTTTTGTAGCATTTTGCTAATTTATTGTCATCTGTTCATCAAGTGCGTCATGATAATAATTGATGTTTTTATGCTTTTTCTTACTTTTTTTGCCATTTCAGATAAATTGGTTGTCATTATATGGCAATTGTCTCAATTATATTGATATTTGAATTTTGTGCTTCGTTTGAATTTAAGGATTGTATATGGCAATTGTCTCAATTATATTCAAGATTACGTCTTCTATTGCGATAAATCATTCTTCATTTATTCGTTTAGATTTTACTAAAAAAAACCTTTAGATTCCAAAATTGCTGCCTCTACAACTTGAGTTTTGCATTAAACATTTATTTTTATCAATTAAAAGAATGCCACATGCAAATAACATGCACCAATGAATCTTCTATTGAGTGTGTTCAATAAGAACATCCATAAAAACCAAAGAGAAAGAGATGGATTGAGAGCGGGATTTTGATAAAATCCCGTGGTAACAAAAAAGTTATATGTAAAAGCAACATTGTGATGAAACACATTTTATAACCACATTATACATATCGTTAATAGTGTCAATACAAGCCACAAATTCTTTTGCTTTTCAAAATTCTTCATAAAACCTTTTATTAAATCATTGGTCTCAATGGTTGATCTACCTAGAGTAAAATTAATTAATTTTGTGAAATTCAGGTATCCCATCATTATTTGTGTTCAACCACTCTGTCCCAAAGTTTCAACATATGGCTCTTTAAATTAATTTTCTTATAATATATAAATCTTGAGCATCACATTTATTCCCTTAAATAAGTACAACAATACTTCTCCAATCATCTAACATCACATTAGTCTTCAAAATTATATTAAATAATGTGGTTAGCCAAGAATTTCCTTCTCCACCCAAAAATTTCTATATATCCATAAGCATGGCTTTCGATCTGACAACTTCTTAGCATCTTTTTAAAGCATTCCAAACCTCGGTTTGTTAATCGGTTGAATGAAAATACAATTTAGATTTCTTGTAAAATTTAAACTCATATTATTTATTTTGGTACAATTTTAATTAAAAAGCTTCATAAAATAATTTATCTATTTATTGAATATCTTTAAATTTTTTTTTTTAATTTCCAGTTTTGATATTTTTTACTTGAGATAAATTCTTAATTTTCTCATCTCTTAATTTGAATAACTTATATATGTATGTCTGTCTCAATAGTTTTTAATCTTTCATATAAATTATCAAATCCTCTAATTTTAACATCACAGTATGTTATTTTGAATTATTGTTATGCTAGTTTATGTTTTTCTAATTCTCATCATTTATTATTTAAATCCTTCTTTGTAATTTTATTTTTATTTTTATTTGAATATCTTATTTTCACTGCCAAACATCTTTAGTATTAAGTGTTCTCTTCTTTGACCATTTATTCACCAAGTATACTCTTATATATCTTATGATTTTAACTAGTAGTTGAATTTCATGTCAACTTGATTTCATCCTTTAAATCTCATTATCGAAATTTTAAAACGGTATTCATAAAAATATCTATATTGCCTACAATTCTTAAGATTTCGCCATCTAGGGATCTAAAAATAATAATTGATATTGATTTTTTAAGAAAAAATGGCCTGAAATAATCTTAACTTGCCACTATATGATTATCTACACTTAAACCAATAAATGCAGTACCATTTATACTAATCACTTATGAATACTTATTTTCATTTTCTGATTTTTTTGTGATCTAGATGAATTAACTGATATTTTATAGTCTCCATTTTGGCTAAGCTGACAAATCAAATGTTGAAATATGAAGATACAGGCAAAGTGGTAATGTTTATTATGAACTTAACATCCAAGATAGCAGTGAGTTAAACATCTAGAGTTATACTTACCTACTCTTCTCTATCTCACTAAAAACAGACATCTGTATAGAGCATTGTCCACTTCGTATCCTATAAAAGCTTACTGCAACATTGAATGCACGAAACTTAATTTTTTTTCTTCTTAACTAGAGAAGCATCATCACTATAGGAATTCCATGGAATAACTTATTTATCTGCTTTAACTTTTATTTCATCTGTGTTTCTGTTTTGGCTTAGCAAATTGTATAACATGTTAAAATTGCAGGTTGTTCCTGATGAAGTGTGGGAATGTGGACCCTCTATAAGAGTATTGGATATCAGCAACAATTCGATACAAGATTTGCCTGCTAATATTGTTTTTTTGACGTCCTTGACTGTAAGCTTTTCAATTTTAAGTATGTTCTAAGACGGCTTAAATTTCTTTAGTCTTCTTGAACTGCCACTTTGAAATGCGATTGTCTTTGATGCATTGGCCCACTGAATATTAAATATGGAGCATTTCACTTTGTGTAGAAACTGTACCTGAATGAAAATGATTTATCAGACGAGAAGATTAACTGGGAGGGCCTTGCACAACTGAAGTCCTTAAGAATATTATCTATTAACCAAAATAAGTAAGTGTTTTTTGTGTATTTTAATGTTCTTCAAGGCTTCAAAAAAGTAGCTAAGTTGACTTTACGTTGACTTCATCCCTAGAATTCAGGTTGAAAGATTAAAGTTTATTTACCATGAAGCATTCAAGTACTTGATTTTAAAAATTTTTAAATTACAACTAAGTTTGAAACTCTCTGATTGTTAAGTTTTCAGGAGGAGGTTCTGAGAATTGTACTTTTTTTAAAAAGTCTTTAGTTACATGTGCATTGTTGTTCACAATTATAAGATCAGTTATTTTAAAAACAATTAAGACTTTCAATTTGATTAAATTTCTGATGTTATGCTTTTCTTCTGACTCACTGCTTATTAACCATTGTTTCTGTAAATAATATTGGATAGGTTTGCTCAGTTTGTTAAATCATGCTGTCATTTGTACCATAGAGGCGTGAAGATTAGCTAATCATTTAAGCATAAATACTGGGTTGATATTAACTCTTTAATATGTTCAGGCGGTCAAGGCCATACAAACCATTAGCAGTAGTGATGACACACGCCGAGTTGGGGAATATGAAAAATGTTTTCTAGGGAGGGGACTACACAAATCTCTTAAATTGATATTGAGGAGCTCTTTCAATCTTTTATTAAACAGTAACCAATTCAACTAAATAGAAGCCTTTACAGATATACACATATATGTCCGTGTGCACATATGCTTGCAGCAAAAACGTGTTGCTTAAAATAACACTTCTTGAGCTCCTAGATCACTGCCACTGCACGCATTCTCATCAACCTTCCCCGTTCTAACTCCTTGGTTGACAAAAATTCTCCTTGGCTGACAAAAACTCTCCACCGTGTGATCTCCTTTGCAATCCAACATTTTTGACGCTGTCTTATCCTCCCTAAGATCACAGTATCTAATTCATTGATGCTGGTAGGTTGCTTGACACTACTCCTGTTGCACAATCCACTGCTTAAGTTTTTTTTTATTGGATGCCTCTTGTGCTGCTATGCTTTCTCCATGATGGATTGATCCCTCAAGTCTTCGATTTGATACCTTAAACCGTTACTTCTTCAATCCACGTCCAAGGAAACTTCTCCCTAATGGTAGCTTGAACCTTTAATTTTCATCTTGCTCAATCATCATTCAAATACCTCTTATTCGATTCTTCATGTGGAGGCCCTTTATTCCAATGGATTGCAACTTTTGATCTTCCCTTCACACCAACACTCGATTATCTATATCTTCATTTGAAGCATTCTAATCAATGTTTTAGGGTACACTATTCTCTCCAACGGATTGAGCCCTTAACATTGTGTTTCTATGCCTCCTTTGTCATTGGTACCCTCTTCATTTATGATCCAAGCTTTCTTGTTTGATCCCATGGATTAATCGGCTTGATGCCTCGTACCAAACTGAGCTGGCTTCTCCCCTTTCTTTTCTATAACCAGTATGGAACCCTTTCACTGTAACTACACAAAATTTCAAGTCAAAGTTTTGTAAAAATAATTATAGTTTCTTTCCCATTGACCTTAGGTCGGCCTTTGATCCGGAAAAGGCTTCCCCTCCATTTATTGATCTTAGATTTATATTCAAGGATTTGAACTCAGTTTTTTATTTATTATGTTGAAATATATAGAGTAATCAAACAATTTGAATGTTGTTACATATCACCTACTTGTTATTCTGGTTAAATAATGTTGCCAACAATTATGAAGTTAAGCCATGTTTTTTT
This sequence comes from Gastrodia elata, assembly GCA_016760335.1. NCBI lineage: Eukaryota > Viridiplantae > Streptophyta > Magnoliopsida > Asparagales > Orchidaceae > Gastrodia > Gastrodia elata. The sequence goes on along the minus strand of CM028669.1, from coordinate 77,394,930 downwards.
GTTTCAGAAATTTAGATTTATTTCATAAATTAAAAACTGTCATTTTAATTTAAATCATAATTTTTATGATAATTATACAATGATGATTCTAATAAAAATATTAACTTTTATTTAAAATAATTAATATTTTTAATTAAAGTAATTATTTGTAATTTAAACAATAAAATAATTATTAAGACAATGAACATAAGACAAAACACAAGTAGAAGGCAAGAACTTGTCTTAGAAATAAAAGCAAATGTATACAATAACATTAGAAGCGTGTCCTGCATGAGGGAACATAATGAGGATTGTTGGTTCTAGTTAGTTTTTTTTCTTCATTTAAGAAATCTCTTTGTTACAAGAATTCTTTGATACAATAGAGTTGTAGTAGACTATAAATATATAATGTATTGGGTATAAAACCAAGTTTTCAGATTTGTAGCAAAAGAGAAAAAAACTCATCTGTTAATTTAAGTTGTATGAGATAAAGAAAATTTTCCATCTTTTTTTTTTCAAATTCTTACATGGTATTAGAGCTACAAAGAAATAAAGAGTCAAGAATGTCAAGCTGTGGATCTATCAGATAGTCTCAACCTTTTTTCTTACTCATTGGACCCATTTACCATACCTGGGCTCGAACATTAAATATGGCTTTGCTTTCAAAAAACATATTACAATTTGTTAACGGTCTGTTTGCATTCTAGTCAGAGAAAATTCATTATTGTTGACTTGTGAGAGGTGCAACACTGTGGTATTGTCCTGGCTCTATCAAGCTGTTTCTCCATCTATTCATAAAATAACAGTTTGCCTAGATAATACTCAGGATATATAGAAGGATTTTAAGATTAGATTATCCTAAAGAGATGTTCACAGATTATTTAATTTGCAACCAGCACTTTACTCCATCAATTAGGAAAACGTGAATGTTAATGGCTATTATTGTCAAAGGAAATTTATATGGGATGAGTTGATGAATCTTAAGCTTATGGCAGTTTGCTCGTGTAATCCACAGTTTTTGTGGAGCTTTGAAAGCCCTGAGAAAATATCAAGAAAATAACTATGTCATCAAATTTATAGGTCTTATCAAAAAATTTTCAAGCTTAAACTCCCAAATTAAAGTGATGGAGCATCATCCTGATATAACAAAGCCTTTAATATGGCACTGCAATATGAAAGGGACTTTTATTTGGATACACACAATAATAGAACCAAACATCTTTTATTCCAAGAAAAACTTTTTAAACAATAGCACTTATCAGGATTCAAGATTTGGAAATGGATACTTGATAAGAAAGGAAGTAATAATATGAGCTACATAACAACGGGCAATAACATATAAAAAACATCACAAAGCACCGACAAACTTTTATCACTTTTTGTGGATACCCGGGTCACACTGTTGAAGTGTGCTGCATGAAGTACGGTACCCACCTGGAGTAAACAGGCTGCTCAAATGATAAATAAACAATATGCAAAACTCATTCAATTGTTGAAGCCTGCTTAAAATATGTAAAGGAATCCATAGGTCAATACCATTATTACAAATCTTGGCTTAGATTACAACAATAATTCCTTAGATATGCATTTTTTCTTGACATCAATTTCTAGAAAGGCAAATAAAAACACCCGAATATTAGATTCAGATGTCATGGATCTTTGATCAAACGTTTTAAAAACTATAAAAGCTAGTACAGAATATGCATGCGATATTACCACACAAACAGAGAATTATACTAACTCACATTGGAATGGTACAGATGTCAACAAGTCTGAAATTATAGGATGTTTTATATGTCATGACGTTTACTTTAGTTTAATTTCAACTTGCACGCTCACCAAATCAAAGAACTTTGCATCTTATCATATGCTGACAAATGCGTTATTCAGGATACGTAAGAGAATGAAAGAAACAATATTTTTCTTTAAGCAATATATTGCTATCAAATCTTTTGATTTAATTCATACGGACGCATGGGACCTTTTAAAAGTAGAACTGTTCATGGATATAAATATTTTGTATCGAAAGTGGGTGATAAATCCAGACTGGTATGGGTTATCTTGTTGAAAATCAAACCAGAAGTAAAATTGCAGATTCAGAACTTCATTAGTTATGTTGAAATGCATTTTGATATAAAAGTAAAGGGCACTAGAAGTGATAATGGGCCAGAATTTTGCATGGCCACTTTTTTTTTAAATAAAGGGATTTAACACCAAACCACCCGTGTCTATACCTCCTCAAAATGGAATCGAGGAAAAAAAACATATAATCATTGTTGCAAGGGCATTAAGATTTCAGCCTAACTTGCCACTGTGTTTTTTTGGGCACTTTGTGTTTCACATGCAGTCTATTTAACAAGCAGAACACGATTATCTACTCAAGGATAAGGTACCATATGAGATGTTTCTTCAACAAAGTACCAGCTTTTGAAAGCTTAGAAGTCTTTGGCTGTTTAGAATTAGCCTGCAGCATACTCAACAACTATCAAAGTTTGATTTGAAAGTCGTCGCTTCACTTTTTCTTGGATATTCAATTAACACAATGAGTACAAATTATACAATATACAAACCAAGCAGTCTTTTATTTCATGGGATGCAATTTTTTATGAAAATATCTTTCCATATGCTAAGGAACATGATAGTTCCCATATCAGTTGAAACTTATAGAATCTGAGTGATAAAATGTTAAGTACAAATTTTGATAAAAGTAATGATCCTTTGTCTCCATCTACAAATCCTATCCTTAGATACTGATTCTTTGTATCCATGTAATGAATCATTGGCCCCATAATCCTCTAAAATCAACTTGTCATCCACACACTAACAAGAAAGTATACCATTACGGATTCAACATAATATACAAGAAAAACTACTATTAGAAAATGAGATTGGAATTTGACCGCTGAGGGTCACCGAAATAATAAACAAAAAATTCTACCAACATAAGCAAAATATAAATCACAACACAACAATCTAGCACAAGCCACAAGCATATGAATACAAAAGATTTTAAGTGAAAAAGTCAAGAATGGGAAAAATCATAGAACCATACTACTACAAGTAAATTCATTATCAAAGAGATGAATACAAAGTTACAGAGAACTTATCAGCCACTTAGAGAAAGGAAGGACTTGTCGCCTTTGAGTTTTTTCTTCTTCTCCTCAGATTTCTCCACCGTTCTCACCCTAGGGTTTCAAACTCCTTAGCCACCACAAAGCTCTCTCATAGAAATTAGCACACACGTAACTTTAGCCTATAATGTAGGCTTTTATATGAGTCTTAAAACAAGCCCAAAAGTGCCCTAAACAGCCCATAAAAGTCCAAGAGAAACATCCCATTTGGGTCAAACCCGCCTGGGCGCCCAAGCCTCGGGCTTGGACCTGCTTCACAGGCGCCTAGGTGTCCGTAGCTCGGTGCCAGACAGTGGCACTGACGCTTGGGTGCGCCTGGGTGCACCTTTCTTGGCTTGCAAGTGTTGTTGGGCATTCGGGGCGCACCTGGGGCGCTCTTAGGCTCCCCCTTCTCGGGAACAGACCCTAGTGGGCGTCCGATTTGCTACAAAGCAGTGATGCCTTGCCCCGGAACCCATCGGAACTCCGTCGGCACCTCCTTCGGTGATCCAATTGGTCTCCACATCATAACAATCTTCCACTTGGAGACTAATTGAGATCTATCCGTCTTCAACCCTAGATTTTCTTCATCTTGATTTCCATCCTTGTAAAAGACGTGGTGTGGCTCACCCCGCCCTCTCATTACGTTTAGAGGCCAACTGAAGTTGCACACAGCTTCAGTTTCTTCGCTGTCACCTTCTTCGTTAGCATGTCGGTTGGATTCTTTAACGTATGAATCTTTTCCAATGCCGACTGACCATCTTCCAATGCCAATTGACCATTTTCCAAGAATGATATAATGAAATGGTACTGCAATTGAATAGCACTCTTGCTGTCACTATAGTCTTCCATCCTATGACTTCTTGCCCAACTTAGCCATAAAACCTTTTAACCAAATCATCTCCTTGCTCGCCTCAGTTATGATGACATACTCTACCTCCGTGGTAGATAGGGTAACTATCTTCTGAAGCTAGATATCTAGCTCACCGTAACACTACTCAATGTAAACACGTAACCGGTTGTGCTTCTCCTTCTATCAATGTCTCCGACTAAATTTGACTATACATATCCTTGTAGCTTTATCTTGGACTTCCTAAAGCATAGGACTTTGTCCATAGTGCCTCTCTGATATCTGAGTATCCAATTATTTGCCTCCCAATGGGGCTTCTCGGGTTTGCTTATGAACCTGCTGACCACTCATATTGAATGGGCTATGTCCGGTCTCATGCATATCATGACATATATCAAAATCCCAACTACTGAAGCATTAGGAACTTTCTCCATATGTTCTCGTTCCGCTTTAGTCTTAGGCATATACTCTTTTGACAAATTGAAGTGACTTGCTAAGGGAGAAAACTAGCTTTGTTTCATTCATATTGAACCTTTTGAGAACTTTTTCAATATACTCAGCCTGAGATAACTTCAGTGTTCCTGCACACCTGTTCCTGCTGATCCTTTGCTTGGCCCAAGTCTCTTATGTCAAATTCTTTTGATAGCTATTTCTTCATTCTTTTGATCTCCTCAATATCATATGCATGCAAAAGTAGAATGATATTGGAGTTTCTCAAATTGCTTTATATAAAAATGATCGTCTAGCATCTCTTGTACCCTATGTCTAACATAAACCTGCCAAATTTTATGTACCACTGTCTTGGCACTTGTTTCAAGCCGTAATAACTTTTCTTGAGCTTACAGACTAGCTCTTCATTTCCTTGAGTTTCATAACCTTGTGCTATATCATGTATAATTCCTCCTCTAGATCACCGTGTAGAATGTAGTCTCACATCCATTTGTTTCGGATGTAGATTTTCCCCTGCTACAATATTCAACACTACTCTGATAGTAATCATTTTCATTACTTGAGAAAAAATCTCATTGTAGTTCACTCCACTTTTCTGCTAAAAGCCTTGTACCACAAGGCTTGCTATGTTGCGTTTGCTTCCATCCGATTCCTCATTTAGCCTGTAAACCCATTTGTATGAAAAAATTTCTTCCCATTTGGTAGTCTAGCCAACTCTTATGTCTCATTTGAAATGAGTGATTTCATCTCATCATCCATGGCTGACTCCCACTTGCTTGAGTCATCAACTTAAAGAGCCTCTTCATAATATTTTGGTTCACCGCTCTCTGTTAGTAACAAATAATATAATGAAGGAGAATACCTCTTTGTAGGTGTGATATTATGATGGATCTTCTCAACCCAGTAGCAGGTGTTTGAGGAACTATCTACTCTCCACCATCATGAGCACCTTGCTATACCTGCTCATTCTACTCATTATTGTTGTTTATCTCAATATAATTTGGTGCATCATCTGAAGCTCCTTCTGAATTACTTTGGACTTCATTCCTGTCCTTGTAGATCTCATTCTCATTGAATATGATGTCCTTGCTTATGATAATTTTTTTATTCTGATAATCTCAGAATCTGTAGTCAAACTCTCATGTTCCATATCCTATAAAGGTGCACTTGATTGCCTTTGAATCAAGTTTACTCTTGGAACATGCATATACGTTTACTTTTGAGTTAGTTTTCTTGTTGTTTGCTAAAATTGTCCCTTAACTTCTTACTATTGTCCAAAATAGTCATTTGAATCCTGTAAATCTCAATTTGCTCCTTCAATTTTTAAAAATGTTGCAAATTAATTCTAATTGTTAAATTTCAGTAAAATCACCTTATTTAACACTATAAATATGAGATATTATGAGAAATAAATGTTATTGAAGTCAGTAAATTATATATTTTGTTCATTTTAAAAGTAAATTCTACATTTTGTGATTTCAACAACTATGTTTAAACAAGGTTTATGATTAAAAAATGAATAAGTGTAACAATTATTGGCTTCTATCACATTTTTACTTCCTAAATACCATTTATTTGTAGCGTGGGTTAACATGATGTATTAAAAATATATAATAGGGCTAATTTTATATTTTTCTTTAGAATTGAGGGACCAATTTAGAATTTATAGAAGTCTAGGACTATTTTGAATAATTTTCAAGAGATAGGGGAACTTTTTTATTAATAATTCATTTTTTTTCTATTATGAAATTATTTTGTTTTAATAGAGATGTAGTAAACTATAAATAGATAATGTAATGGTTATAAAAATAAGGTCTCATAATTGTTAGTAGACAAAAACTCATCTGCTGGTTTAATTTGCTTGAAATAAAGAAAAATTTTCAGCTTTTATTTCAAATTCTTATAGTTCTAGTATTAAAGATTCCTGTTTTCTAAAATAATGTTGTTAGATTTGCTATAACTCTTATAATATGCTTTTAGTTCATAGCCATATTTTTTTGAAACAAATTATGAATATTATTATAAAAGGGGAAATTGGTGGAAAGGAAATTAATATTTGCTGAGTTATTTATTAAAATGATTTGTTGACTTTTGCAAATATTCAAAATAGTTCTTAACTTGAAAATGTTATTTTTGGTAATTCAACTGCCATTTTTTGAAGAATCAAAAACCTTTTTGAACATTTTGCAAAAGTCAAGGGATTATTTTGATAAATAACTCAACATTTGCACTATTTGATAGAGTTTCATTTTCAAATTTGCATTTTTGAAATGCACAAACAAGTTACATTCAAATTATGACTAAATTTTTCAAAATTTTGCAGATATGAAGTAGCATGATCACTTTTTTAACCCTCATGCATGAACGCAAGCGTTCTTCCAAAAATTTTCATTAGACAATACAACTTGCATATGAAGAGTAAATTTTAGTCAGTACAATGAAAATAACATATACACAAAATTAAATGCAAAAAAGTAAAATGTGCATAAAAGAAAGTGTTAAAATAAAGAAAGTTATTTGAAAGAAAGCAAATAAGCCAAGAATTTGGATCGGCTTGTAAGTCTTAGTTAATATAAATATTCTTGTGAGTTGTGTTTAATTTCTTGTTAGATCAATTTTTTGTTGATTAAAAAAATATTTCAGTGAATTATTTCAATTTACATGAAGCTACATGTAAGCCTTATGCCGTATTGTCTAAGAGGCAAAGTAAAAGAACCTTTTACTCGGAATATCTAAAGGTTGTAGGTCTTATGCAAGCTCATCAGCTCAAGCCCAAAACCCGTTTATCTTACTACACAGAGTAACCTTTTGTGTTTTAGACAGACTTCAATAAGTTTAGAGACAAAACTCTAGCTGGCTACATAGTTGTTCCATGGCTGTGAATCCTCACTTGTCATGTCTAACATTTTTGAACTTTAAACAATCATGCTTCATTACTTGTGTTATTTTATTATATGGCATGACTAGTTCCTCGCCATTCAACGAGTTAAATTAAGTAATATGTTGACACATATCACTCTATCTACTTGTGATATTTGAAATGATATAATTATAGACGCTAATCTCATTCTTTGAATCCCAATATTGTAGAATAACAAAACCATAGGTTAATAGGGTTTACTTTCATCCACCCAACAATACCATATTGTATTCATGCATAATGTTGAAATATTTAAATGTAGTGTATATTATATTTAGACTATCCCTTGAGCAGGAGCGATTTACTATGGGGTTTTATGCTCATAGTAAGTTTTAGGTTTTTTAACTCAATGAACTTTTCACACATTGCTAAAATATTTTAATAAACATCGAGAAAGGATTACTTTTGAATCTTTCATAGGGTTGAGGGCAATTTTTGCACATTTTGAGTGATTAATATAGGAGTTCACAATAGTTGACATAAAAATATAGTAAAAATACAAAAACAATAATGACATTCATAACAAAAATATTATAATTACATTAAATCCAAGTAATCTGAGTAAAGGGTGGATGCCCTAGTCATGATTTTACACATGTTGTTCTTCTATGGTCTGCAATATGGTGATTGAACAGTGATGTATTGCATCCACTCTTTTGAAGTATAAGGAATTCTAATAAACAAAGTTGATTTTTATGTAATTTGTCACTAGATTTGTTAGGGAATTTTAAAAAGTTAACACGCGCTTTGATACCAAAGTTCTGTTGAGGTTACTCACTAGTGTTGCGAAAGAGGATGTCTTTTTAGTAAGAGAACTACACAACCTAAATAGAAAAGGAGGACCTCTTTCATACTTAATTCTTGTGATAATCAAATTCAACAAAATGCAGTTGTCATTTAAATTTCAATAATTTATGTGATTCAAAAAAAATTAATTGCTCTTTATCTTAAATATATATTATAATTAATAAATCAAAGCTATATTTTTAATTATAATTAAAGCAATAATATAAAAATTTCTTGTTTTTAAAAAGTTTACTTATAGATTTTGCTATGGCTTCAATAATATGCCTTAAGTTGATAGTCATGTTTATTTGAAAAAAAATGTGAGTATTACTATCAAAGGATACTGTGAGAGAAAAGAAATTAATTTTTAAACTATTTAGTAGAATTATTGTTTTAAATTTCCACATTTTAACAAATGTACAAACAAGCTTCATTCAAAAAAGGAGAATTTCTGCAGATTCTTTCAAATATCAAGTTGCACAATGATTTTCTTAACCATCATGCATTCAATCAAGAGCTACCACAAAAGCTTTCAATAGATACTATAACTGGCAATCAAAGAGAAAGTTGCACTTAGCACAATAGTTATTGAAAATAACATAACACAAAATACAAGGCAGAATATTAAAATGTTCATAAAAGAAAATACACATTAAAAATAGGTGAGAAAGAAAGAAAGTTGTTTGAAAGAAAGAAAATGAGCCGAGAACATGGGTTGGCTTGTAAGTCTCAATTAATTTAGACATTCGTTAGTTATGCTTAATTACATGTTTGTTCAATGGAGATAAATCAAGCTATATGATGCTATTTTAGGGCAGTCGTGAAACAACTTATTCCATGTGAGGGAGCAAGTAATATTAATGTTCATTAGCCAAGTGTCTTATAGTACAAGATTTGGCATGCAAAAACTATGATCAAATTAAGTCATTTGTTATGAACTTCCAACAACGCTTAAAGAGGCAAGGAACAAAAATCTAGAAAGCAAAATGCAATACCAATTTCTCTAACATTACAGGGAAAACAAATGTATAACTTATTGATACAAAGTATCTTAGAATTTGTCTCTATTCCATGAAATCTATAAAAGCCTTGTGATAAAATACTAAGAGAACTTTTTTGGAGAGTATTACAAATAAAAATTTTGTGTGGCTTATATTGATGCTGATAAAGATATGTATAAATGGGGTTGTTGCATGTGTTTGAACACAAGGTGGCTTGTTTAATGATTTTCTAGTTTTCTGCTCTAAGGCCATATCTCTTTGCATTGTTATGGATGTTTTTATTGACAGATTCTTGAGAAAATTCCTTGGTGTATGTTTTTGCAGATAACATTCTATTAATTGATAAGCATATGAATGGGGCTAAAGAAAATTTTGAGTTGAGAACTAATTTTGGTCTTAAGAATATTATTTTTGTAGATTGAAAGAAAAATATGAAGTGTAAATTTAAAATCATAATAGAAGCCACAATATCAATGACAAATATTCAGAATCATTAATCAAGAATAGTAAAAGGTCAAATGTCTTGGTATAATTATATAAAATAATGGAACAAAAACGAATGGTTTGTTTAATCTTATCCAAACTAGTTGGATGAAAAGGAGGAGAGCTTTTGGAGTTTGTAATTAAAAAATAACACTCAAAATTAATGGAATTGTCTATAGAGTGCTATCAGGCTAGCAATATTATATGGGGTAGAATGTTGGCCTAACAAGAAGGAAATTATTGATAAAATGAATGTCACAGAGATGAGAATGCCAAGGCGGATAAGCGGATATAGTTGAAAGGATAGGATGAGAAATGTTCTCATTTGTAGCAAGGTTGGAGAGGCTCCAATGGAGGATGAGATTAAAGAATACTATCTTAAGAACATTTGGGCATAGTAAGTATAGATCATCCAATGCCTATGCTAGAAAACTTGAGTTTACTGATTTTTCTCATGTTAAAAGAGTAAGAATTGGAATTCTAATAAAGACATGGGAAAAAAACTACTAGAAAAGATCTTTGTTTGGAACTAGGGGACGTTCTTCTATTTGATCTTGCACAATGAAAATAAAGGATTCATAATGATGACCAGTGGGACAAAGGCATAGTGTTATCACCTCTAATCCATAAGAATTTATTAAGGACCACATGAATGTTGGTTAAGGCTTTTTTAAAAATTGACATGACATTAAAAAATAGAAGGGAATAATTTGGTAATAATAAGTCCACTTCCTAGAAAGACACAGTTGTGTTGCCAACTCAAAAATTTGATGAAAATCAGGTCATAAAAGAAACTATCTTTATTTTCTTTGAAAGGGAAATACCAAGATAGATAAAAGGGAAAATTTGACTCGTAACCAAAGATAGTGTAATGACCCTAGGTCATTATAAGGTAAACATTGAATGCCCGATTCGTTAAATCTCCCGCAAATTTCAGTTACCGTTAAAATCTCCTGCTAAAATAACATTTCAGGAAGTTTTTCAAACTCGGTTAATGCTGAAATAGAAATTAAGACTATCATTAACCCATACTCAATTTAGTTAAGCATAACTTACCTCATTAAGCCCGTAATCAATTGAAACAGACGAATCCTTTAAGAAATCGTTGGTAGTAATGACCGACCGAAGGTTTCAAATAGAGGGTTACCTCCCTGCCTGCGAGTAACGTATAAAAGGAACCGACAGTTTAAGAAGGTTGCGCGAGCCAATCCGTAACTCACGCCGCAAGGAGCGGATGTGCGTTACGTACGCACGCCTTATAAAAGCGCCAGAAGACTCTCGACTCCTCACAACCTCCTCTCGCCTCTCCCTCTCTTTCGTAAGAAGCATACCTGAGCCGCGTCCAGCAGTCAGAACCGCTCGACCCTCCTTCCGATCGTGCGTCAAGAGATGACGTCAGGAACTCGCAGCGCAGACCTCCGCCTTTGCACCGACTCCTCCTTTGCGCTCGACCGATCCTTCCGCTCGGCTGTCCTTCCGTGCGGCGACTCCCTTGCGTTCGACTCTGCACCAACCCCCTCCGCACAATCCTGCGTCGACCCCTTCGGCTCGATTCATCGCTCGGTTAAGGTAAGAGCTCTGTCGAGTCTCTTAGGAAAAGGAAACGCATACGTGTTTATATATATATATATATAAATGTATATATATATATATATAAATGTATATATATAACACTATATATATATACATATATGTATATATATTTATATATATATATATATGTATATATATAATAACAATAACAATAAAGACTATTTAGGAATTTAAAATTCGATATAATGAAATTGAGCATTTCTTTTTAATTAGGATTAATTCTGAATTTTTTTTAGAATTCACTAGGTTTGTAGTAAAATAAATTATATTCCGATTAATTGGAATATTATCTTAGGGTTTTAAGCCTGACTTTAATGTAACTCATTACTTATAATACTCTATGTTTGAAAAATATTCATTGCTACTATCTTAAGAGTATCATAAATGAATTTGGATGAGTTAAGTATGATTGGTATTGCTAGAAATAAAGAATATTTAAGGATAATTGAAATACTACGACATAATATTAGTAATGTTTAAACTCTCTAAGTCACAACTTTAGAACTCTTAAGTGAAATTATGATAACATACCTTCTAAATTATGAGATTTAAGTCAAGGTTTGGGAAGGATATGAAAATGAAAAGATAGGTAGTGTATCAAGCAAATAGGATTCGTTGAGAACATCACTTTCAAAGTATAATAGAGTTCCAAATTTATAACTTTGCAGATACATCAAGGTTGTGAGTGAATCATCTTATTAATCAAAACACAAAAGGTACACTGGATATTATTTTATATGCTTTTACTTTCATTTGCTGCTTATGCATCGTTTTGAGCCTATTGCTACTTAATATGTTATTTTTACTACTAATGATGTAAGAGAAATTGAATGATGTTTATGTATCTTGTGAATGTTGCAAGAAGGGTTCCGAAACGGAGCATGAATAGGTTAAGGACGGGGCTAGTCCTGGGGAGCTATAAGGGTGCCATCTGGAGCCTTTGAGGGAGGCATATGTGAAGGTTGCTTAAATGCACGTTGCCATCTGAGACCATTAAGGGTGAAGGTTTATGCTTAAATGTATATGAACCCAGCCTCATGGTTCTGGCTTTGCCCAACAGAACTGTTATTATTGCTTCAAATATCAAGTCATAAACATAAACATGAATTTTTACGCTATTATTGCTTATCCTTTTGAAATTTGGCATGTGAAAATAACATTTATTATGCAGGAGATATGATCATCTTTTATTTGAAACACATTGTATTTTTCTGCAACCGTTATCATTTTTACCTTCCGCTTTTGCTTAAAGTATATTTTTAATATTCATTGTATTTAGAATGTGCACTAAGGCATTATCTTTATAATGCCAGATCAGTTATAGTCTAAGGAAGCTGATGTAGTTTAAAGACATGGCACGGCACATTAACGGATGCTAACTGCCCCTTCAAGGGATATTTATTTTAAATTGAATGAATGCTATTTCCTATATTTGAATGGCTTGAATGTTTGTTTAACTGCTATTTTACCTAACTGTCAATATGATCCTGCGGAAAGATGCATCCGATGTTAGTTTGGTTCTTACCAACTTAATATGGGTCATCACAAATAGCCTTAACCTCCCTCAGTTTACTAGATAGAATAGATTTAGAGCAAATGAAATTCAATATTTTAGCATTAATGTTGAGGTCGGATGAGCTTTCAAAAGAGTTAAGAATATGCTTAATAATCTTAATACAACATTTAGATTAGAGAAAACATGAAATTATTTGCATAAGCTAGATGAAAAAATAAAGTAACGACAAGATATGGCTTTTGTGGAAGAATTTAATACTTTGATCAGTTATAACCAAACAATTGTCTTTTGTAGAGTATTTAGCACCTATGATAAGCATAATTGGGAAAGAGTATCACTTTGTTGAGTACTTTTTGTAACAAAAAAAATCACAGGAAAACCATTAATGATGACTAAATCCAAACATTTTCATTAACTTTTAAACATGTTTAGGCTGAAATTGGAGCAACCTAACTTGCTAAGGATCACATAAAGAAAAGATCAAGTTAGTTTATTGTAAGCTCTTTTCAAGGTCTAATGTAGGGGGTGTTTGTTTGCAAGTTAGGAGCAATGTTATTGCAATAACATGATTTTTCAATAACAATGTTGTTTAGATAGTAGTGTGTTCAGTTTAACGTTATCTAATTTAGATATATGTGATGTGATGTTTCTTAGTAATAATTCCACAAAGATGCAAAATTTTATTAAAATTTTCTTATTAGCAATTTTACTGTGCAAAAAAAGAAAATAAAAAAAACGGAAAAGAAAGAAGAATGGAAGGAGGTGAAATTGCTTGCAAGGTTGGGGGACGAAAGTACCTTTATGCACAAAGTGGAAGAAGTGCAGAGCATTTTTCAACACCGAGCTCACAAAAATCGCCTCTACAACTAGAAAATGGCAATAAAGGTGGTGCAGTACTTTTGAAATATTGGCCAAATTTGCTTGCAATCTCAATCACATTATACGATGGCAATATAGTTTACGTTTTGACAATTAAACAACATAACAACCAATTATGTTATCTCTTTATTATTTGGAGATTATAAAGCATAACATCTAGATGTCTATGAACCTAATAGACCCTTAGTGATTTAAAATCCCCTACTTTGTTTAAAATTAATTGCTTGCATCATCTCCAAGGTAGCACTGATGCGCTATCTTTAATTTTCTTGCTTTGAGTGAAAGTACTTTGTTTGGGAGCAATAATATTAGAAAGGAGAACTTTGAGTCGACTTATGAAAATTTTAGAAATACCCATAGAAAATAATAGGTTTAAAGTTAGACCTTTATAAAGCGTTATGAGCTTTAAGAATAAAAAGATGATCTTGTGGCTTAAAAAATTAAAAAACTAGGCATCACTGAAAAATTCCTTAATGCTGTTGCAAGTATCAACTTTTATTTTATCCAACACATAATATAGAATTTAGAGGAGAAACAAATAGGTTCCACAACCATACGATGCTTTTGTTAGTTAATATCATTATGCATCTCCTCATTAAAAGGTAAGGAAGAATGTATTTCATATATAGTGTCACCCAATAGATATAAAGCATTCCAAGTTCACAACCCCTAAGTTTGGAGCATTTTCTTGAAATATATTCTTTTAGTTATCAATACCATTCTAAATAATAAAATTTTTATCCATAAGGAACACACTAGATAGGGTAACAATTCACCTAGTTTTATTTGCATTCTTAGACATGTTAGAGCTTAAACATTGTCTCGCCTCTAATTAATACTACATTTTTATTTTGAGTTGTTTTTAGAAATTATAACTGACTATTGAAAAATTTCTAATTTAGTCCATCGACTATTAAAATGTCAAAAATAGTCATTCAACTCCTTTGGATAAAATCCCAGAGAAATTTGTGATTCTCCTGAATAGGCCCGCAATGCACAAAAGTGCTTAGAAAGAACAAAGATTTTGTAAAAAGAGTGTCATAAATAGCTTGTCCACGATTTGCATTACAAATTAGCAATCTATTGATAAAATAATTTCTTACATAAATCATTAATATTGGATTACTTATGTGTTTCGGCTCAATAATATCAAGCAAACCATTATCATGCAAAAACATAATGCTTCAACTTGGTAGCATAAGGGGTGTTGTTAACAGACTGTATTCTAAATAAGGCTATTAAACATGGTCTTGATTAAATTTGAAATTCAACTATATTTAACATTTAAAATTTGAGCAAATAACAACCACAATACCATTCCTCTCTGTGTATTCATTCTTATAACAAGAATGCTGATGTTTCAAAACAAAGCTCTCAAATCCCATTTATTCCTCATTAACATGATCATCCTTAGTTACTAATACATGGGAACACATCTACAAAGCCTTTACCATAAAATCATTATAATAGCTCTACGTCAACCTCTTTGTAAGAAAGAATTTCATCTTCTTCCAAAGCATAAATAATACCAAATTTATTAGAAGTTGGTAAATTTGTCCTTCAAGATTGGAGAAGGAAATAACGCTTGAGAATTTAACCTTAATAAAGGGGGCAACATTGGCCGAGACAGCTCCCACTTTAGATGAGTTGCTCAATTTTTCTGATGGAATAAATATTGAAACCATAAAAGTAAAAGAAGTAACATTATTAGAAATAAAAGTATTTAATTGTTGAAGTACATCAGTCAACCTTTTTTTGTAATAACTAAAGGTGAGGAGGGATCATGACTCAGTGGAAGATAAGCCACTAAAGGCATGGCTAAAGTAGCTGTCACATTAGGACTCAAAGATTCTTAGGGACCTAGTTAATCTAGGAAGGTCCAATTCTCTTTTTCCTTTGATCCATATTCCTAGTTTTAGGTTTAAGAGGAAAAGTTACTTGAGTAACAATCAAAGGACCTCAAGGAAAACTAGAGGGAAAAACAAACAATCATGACCTCTCAAGTAAAGCGTAAATTTTCATAATGGATCAATTTGAAAGAACCACTATTATTAGAGCCACCCCAATCAATTGAGTATATATTTTTATGAAAATAAACACTTTATTCAATACCTGCATTTAGAAAGGTTATTCATAATAATGGTTTTGTCAAAGATAAAGTGGTTTCCCAATAATTCTGTCAATAGAGCCGATGGATGTCGAGTTAATTAAATTAAGCTGGGAATCAGTAGGGATAGCCAAATCAGAGTAATCATAGAGTCAAAGGTAAAACATCAACGAGAGGGGACTATTTCATGAATCCAAAGGAGTGGCCATTAATATCATAAACGTCCTTACTAAAAATTCGAGTATAATCAAATTTGCATAACCTGTATAAGTTTATGACAGTAAAAATCTTATTGAGCCCTAAATGGGGAGGCTAAACTTCCACCACCAGGGTCATTTTAAGGATTAAATGGACAAAAACAAAATTGCATAGAAAAAGTAAAACCGAAGAAAAAGCTGGCATATGAAACAATCATTAAAATCCTAACAGATCAGAAGTTGCAAACCCAAAAAAAAAATAGAGGAAAAGCCGAATTTCAAAAACTATTGAAAAGGTCGCTACCAAATGAAACTGGACGGGAAACATAGCCTAACAAAAAAAAAAGTAAAGGATAGAAAGCCTAAATCACAAACCAAAATTAAGAGACCAAGCTCAGATATACGTAGAATCATCTACACCAAATGACACGAGCCCCAGAACACAATCACAAAAACCAGGAAAAATATGGGATCAGAAAAAAGAGGAAACAAAATTCAAAATACAAGATTGAAGAACCCACGAGCTACACTAGCTACACCACCATAGAAAGTAACAAAACAACACCACAGATTAGTGCTAATAGATGGAGAGGGAAAACATAAGGCCTGATGCCCTGGAGGTGGCTCCTCTCAGCGGAGCCGGCTGACTAATGAAGAAACCTCAGATTGCTGATACCAGTAGACAGACAGACAGAGAAAGTGCCTTGATAAAAAAAGGAACATAGGATTTTCTACTATGTAGAATCCAGGATAAGTTTATGTATGAAGCATTAGGCCAATGCACAGAGATTGTTTTTATAAATTGAACCTTCAACTTTGTGGAAACAGAAAAATCAATTTAGTCCATGCTTACTTAGATAAGATTATTTAACAAAATACACAAGCCACGTGCCTAAATTAAATTTTGGCTATAAAGACACTAATGGAGTTTCTTGCAGTGAAAATTTTTCTATTCACTAATTTGTACCTTGTATCTGTTTTGCCATTTGTTCATAAACTGTTATATTTGTTTTTAATTGTTCTGAAATTTATTCTGTATAAGCTTGAGATTTTTAAAACAATTTGTTTGTTGAATGATTTCCTTTTCAATTGCTTTCTTTCATTCTGGCCTCTTGGGGCGCCTCATGGATACTAGGATTTGCTTCACACGAATATATGTATATTTCCATAAATATATATATATATATATATATATATATATTTATGTATATTAAATAACATTTGTTAACCCTTATTGATATGAAAAGCATACACCAGATGCGGTTGGTGACAACCTCTGCAAATAAAAATAAAATAAAAAAATAATATAAAGAAAGAAAAAAGTGAAATCTGAGGACTAATATATATATATATATATATATATATATATATATATTTATTTTCTTATATAGCTTGCATGTTATATATATATATATACACACACGGAATCCATATACTGCTTTTTGGTTTTAGTTGTTTTGTTTAGGCAAGTTTTGCTTGATAATTTTTATCTTATGAACATTTTAATATTATTATTATTTTGGCTATTTTGATAGATTAACAACTTTGCTTCCTGCTGTTGGTAACTTGGTCTCTCTGATCCAACTCCATATTTCAAAGAACAAGCTAACGTGCTTACCACATGAACTGGGATTTCTAATTCATCTTCAAATTCTTAAAGCAGACAACAACATGTAATGTTTTATAACCAGCTATAATGATATATGACAACCATGCATTTTTGTTTTGTTCATTCAATTTCGTTCTCTATTTTAGTTAATCTTCTCTCTGGATTATTTATTTTATATCGTTCAACTGAAATGCTAATTCTCTGATCATTTTAAGTGATTTTAATACTACGAATTGGTAATAGAATTACAAATATTATTCAAACAAGGCCAGTACGCTTTCCTTTGTGCTCAAGTTAAAATTTTTTGGTTTGACTTGTTCTTGTGATTGGCAGAATAAGCTCTGTGTCTACAAGCATTGGAAATTGCGTCTCACTTGTTGAGGTACTCAGTTTTGCTTTTTTTTTTCTCTATCGGAATTACAACTAAGACAAACAACTACCCTTACTTTTTCCTCTAATTATGCAGATAGATTTATCATCTAATCTCTTGACGGAGTTACCAGAAACATTTGGAAAGTTGCAGAATCTGAAGGTTTGTTTCTTTACTAGTTGCACCTAGTAAAATATTTGCTAGCAGAATATAAATATGATTTATTCGTAATATTTTTTGTGTTTTAATAACATGAAATGAATACTTTAATATGTTTGTAGTATTTATATTTTTGTTTTATAGTCTCCAGCTAGCCCTCTAGTCATAAAATTCCCTGCTTTTTCATATGGTTGCTTGGATGCACAACTTTGTAATGCTTTAATTTATACATCATGCCTGTGTACTTATTGTGAGAATATATATCAACATTGTTTTTCTTAAGTTCAATTTTTTTGCATTTTTCCTGTATGTGCTGTAGCCATTGCTTATAACCATGAGCCATATTAGAGCCCATATCTTAGTGTTCACCTATATTTGACCCGTGTATAGAGTCCAGATTGTCTTCTTATCTTTTTCTCCAATTTTCCAGTATAGCTTTTGACTTGCTAAAGCTTAGTTCGACCTTTTATCCTCTTCTCCCTTTTTTCCAATCTAACTTTAGGCTTGTTAAAACTGCATTAGTATTTAGTATTTAAGCCTGCAAGAGTTCGTAAGAAAATTTCGAATTTGTAAAGTTTAATGAAAATTTCTTAAAAATTATAGTTTAGTTATGCTAAGTAGATAGAAGAAAAACACAAGCAAGAACATTCCAAAATTTTATTGGTTTGTAAGAAAATTTTATTGACAAAAATGTATGTTTGCATCCATTTTGAGTTCTTTGTAGTTTTATTATGTAAACAAAAATAGCGTATGTTGTGCAATTTAGGGATTTGCTCTACTGCCTTCTGAAAATGTGTAATTTTTATGATGCCTTGTTTAAGGCTTGTAAAAAGAATGATATAGCAAGAAGTTGAAAAGAAGAAACTTTTTTAAGTGAGCTTGAAGATTCAAAGCTTATCCAAAAGTAGTGCTTAAGAAATTTGAAGATAAATTGTAAAAGAAGCTTTAAAAGTAGCATCTCTGCCTGCCTTTAAAGTGTTTACACTATCAGTTGAGGCTGTTGAGGTAATGTGTCTTCCATATAGGACATGACATGTATATTTTGTCAATTGATAATGAAGTACAGCAGTGATTGATAAACTAGTTATTTGTGTCGACTCTTTGAGCTCATGGATATAAATTGTAATAGCTGGTACCATATTGACAGATCCGATATTGATTCTCATAACCAATACCGGACTGACAACTTTGATACCAACTGTTGTAGTTGGTACCAGATCTACTTGTCATAGTATCAAGTAATAATTGTGCTAGATACAATCAATTTAATAACAACCTAGTAACTCAGATACCGAATGTAACAAATGATATGAGGATCTAAATCCCAATACTGATTGTTTGTCTCCGCAAGATTGTATTGAGGAAATAAGTAAATAAAACTTTGAAACAAAAATTCTGTGACTCAACAAACTACCAGGCAATCACCACCAAAGTCAGTGTCATATCACAATATTACAAGGCCAAATAAATTAACATTGTTCTAAAACATTTAAGTAAATATATAGTATTAGTAATCCAATTGAGAACTTAGCATACCGACTTCTTCACCTTAAGGCCTTCCTTCACCCTAACTTTTTCCTTCACCCTTAAGCAGGAGTTTCTGTTATTCGGATTTCTCTCAAATTAAGGTATTTTGATCTAAAAATTATTTCTAACTAATGATATTTTTGGTTTGCCCTGATTTTGAAATCACCCAGGATCCTTATTTGCAAAGTAACGACATTAGGTCGTTACAGGATGGTTCATATTTTACCCACGGTTACCTTTAGGTGGGTACCATCGGAATAGATCCGATGGTCCATATCCATCACACCTTTTTAATAAGAATTTTACGATTTAAATAAATTTTAAATCTTAGAGAAATTTAAATTAATTTAGTGCAGAATGTATTTTATTTATTAAGTAGTCTCGATCCACCATCAATTCTATTTTACGGATCAACGATCACGTTTTATCACGTGTTTATAAATCAGATGAATTTAATCTCCGTCGTTGATATTGATCAGATGGTTTATATTTTGCCCATGATTTTTAAAGGCTCGTATTGTCAGATAAGATCTGATGATTCGACGGTTCAGATCATCCCACCTTTTAATAATGATTTTTTAATTTAAATAAATTTCAAGTTTTAGGGAAAATTAAAGGTATTTAATACAAAATGTATTTTATATATTTTCATTTATTTTAATTCCCAAAATTATGAGAGTAGAGAGTCAGCTTGTGCTGGATAATGTTGAGGACCGGTAGTCTCAAGACTAATACGCACTTAAAACGTAGCAACTTATAGATTGATCTGACCCTTATTAAGCCCACGGAGCGGTAAGGGCGAAGTAGGTGAAAGAGATATTAATCTCGAGCGAAAGAGTTTCTTTAGTGATAGCGCTTTGGTAAAATTATAAGCCAATTTGTCGATGACGTGAATGTGGTGCACGAGGATGTCCTAATTTTGATAGTCTCTAATAAAGTGGCAGTGGACCTCGATGTGTATGATCATGATGTGGAAGACCGGATTGTTAGCAAGTGCGATGGCTAAGATACTATCACAGAGGAGGGTGGTAGGTTCGTGTGTGGGAATGCTGAAGTTTAAAAGGAGACGATAGATCCATATGATGTTTTTTGCGGCGATAGCGAGAGACTGGTATTCTGCTTCTGGACCGGGCAATTGTGGTTTGCTTCTTGAAGTTCCAGAATATTAAGGTAGACCTGAAGAAGGTGCAGTATCCAAAAGTGGATCGATGATCGGTAGTGTCACTGGCCCAATTGGAGATGCAGTAGGAGTAGAGGGTTAGGTCACCAGGCTGTATTGGGATGCAAGTGTCTGTAATCCCCTTAATGTAGCGAAGGATCTGTTTGAGACTACGGAAGTGTTAATTGAGAGGGTGGTGCATGTATTGACATACCCGGTTGACAAAAACATTTAGGTGTAAAGAACCGGCTTGTTGTCTGCAATGTTTGAGATCAACAAAGGGGTTGTTGGCATCGGTAGGAGGGGTTCCTTGGAGTTGGAAGGGCTGGCAACTTAATTGCAATTATGCATTCCTGTAGTATGTAGGATTGAGCTGGTATAGTTGAACTGAGAGTAGAATGTTGTGGTCTTGTCGGGTTATTTAGATCATGAGAAATAGTGAAAGAAATCTCAAATTTTTTATTTGAAATTTTGTGTTGAGTTGTTGAATCAGCCAGTTGATTGTTGTTGGGCAATCATCGGTGAGAAGAATGTCATATACATAGATTACATTGTAGAGACGATGGCTATTGGAGTTGAGAGGAACAAGGACGGATCGACGGAGCTAGTACAGAAGCCGAAATACTGTAATCCGGTGGTGAATGTGGTAAACCCTTGTCGGGAGGTTTGCTTGAGGTTGTATATTGCTTTTTTATGAAGGCAGACATGTTGAGGAAGGTTTGGTATCAAAACCATGCGGTTGATGCATGTAAACTTCTTGGTCTAGGCTTCCATGAAGAAATGCGATAGAAATATCAATGTGGAAAATATGTCAACGAAAGTTACCGTGATAGTGAGGAGAATTTTGATGGATGGTATTTTGGCTACTGGAGTGAACGTGTCTTTGTATTCGATATCTTTTTGTTGTTTGAAGCCTTAGGCACAAGAATGGCCCTGTAGTGTGAGGGACTGCCTTTGGAGTTGAGTTTGATTCTATAAGTTCATTTAATTCCTAGGCTATTTTGAGAAGGAGAGGGGGAGCTAGGACCCATCGCTTGATATTCGTCTGACATGGCATTGCGCCATCTGTGGATTTGATGGCATTATTGCAGCAAGTCGGTGCACTGTGGTTGTGGTGGGATATGATAAGGACTTGGCGGCATTTGAGTGTGTCAAATTTAAATCTTGGGATTATGTGGTGTTGTTTGGGTATGGGTTAGAGTGTGGAAATGAGGATGTATATCGAATGGTGGTAAGGGGTCGACTGGAGTCTGTGGATGTCATTGTTGGGTGAGCAATGGGTAGGTGTCGATCCATTGGTGTGAGGCAGAGGGGAGGTTGGTGGGGAAGTATCTGTGGGGCCCCGATATCGGGTTAGTAGGAATGAATCAAACATCAGGAGTAATCCCCTAGCCGCAGGATCATATTGAGGGATTTAAGAGAAATAATATATAACCATCACAAACAATATTTATATAGCACATAAAAATATATTACAAAGCTATTTAGATCAAAAGATCTAATATATTACAATTTTTTTAATAATAAAGAAAATAAATGCAGCAACTGTAAGTAGCAGCAGTGTCCCTTTTAAGGCATTCTCTCCAGCCTTCCAATGAGCTCCTGATCTGGGCACATTTCAAAAGTACGGGCTTTTGAATATTGGTTAGTTACGATACTAAGAATCAAAGAATATAAAAATATACAACTGTTTAATGAGCAAAAATATATTTTGACAAGAAATAAAGAGTTTTACAATTTATCATTACAAACCTGATTTAGCTGTGAAAAAAGATTTAAGCGTAAAGAATTACTATTACGGAAATAAATATTGAGTTTTGTTGTTTGATATTTAGTGTAAACATATGATTTTGTTGGGCAAGTATAAAATTGAGAAAAATTGGGTTTGTAATCATTTTGCATAATAATCTCATCTTCCCTCTATATCTGTCTTCTTAAAGGTTTATCGGTATTGGCTCCTTATGCCTCCCAATATTAGACAATCAAGGAATATTGTATATAGTTACTAAATAGTTTCTTCTTTAATAAAGCTTGAACGATTGAAAATGTTGATAGATCTAGTGATTAAACTAGAAATCACACTAAGTTGTGTGATCAATTGGAATAAAATTGGGGAGTGTTAAGCTTGAACATATGATTTGCAAAAGTTTTGTGCATGATTTCTTGTGAACTTATTCATCAAGGGGCTGTCATTATGCATTTACTTTAGTCATAATTTTGCCCTACCTAGTGTTATATGGAACTCACTGAGGTTCACATTAACCACAGGTAATTTGTGATCTTATGTTTATCCTTGCGTCTAAAGTGATAAAGCTTACATTATTGTTTCGAGATCACGAAATCCTGATTTGATCTACGGCTACATGCATCAAATTCTTGACATAATTAAGGGGACGAGCTATGAAGGCCAGTGAACTTATGTCACTTCGTTCACGATTAACATGCGTTGAGTTTCTCTGTTAAGTCAAGAATGATCGATGAATCTCAGTAAATCAATTATTCATCGGCTCACATGCATCGAATTTTTAGAAATAAATACAGGAATGAGAAGTGAAGCTCTGTGAACTTATGTCACCTCGTTCACGTCTTAACACATTTCTAATTTCAGTATTTAAGTCCTCAAATGAGCTAGGGAGCTTTGAGAATATCTCAATATATTTTTCACAGCTATAATGCATCCAACTCCTGATCTTAAGTAAATAAACGAGCATGAAGCTCTGCGAATTTGTCACTTCATATGCAGCTAGCATGCTTCTAATTTTCTTGTTCAAGATCAGTAATGAGCATGCAGCTATGTGAAATTTTATCTATTTAAATAGTATTTCAAGATTATTTTCTTTAAAAGTTGTTTCCATCTTTAATTCATAAATAATGCAATTATTTTAGTAGCACATAATTTTAACTACATTTCATTTGTTTGGAAAGATTACATCCATGCACAAAGACATTTTGCATCATATAGTTCTCAGCCTGACACTCCCCAAAGAGGGTGTTTAGTCTGCCATTATTAAATAAGTATAAGAAAAATTACAAATGAAACACAAGGAACGCCCCCATTGAGTTCTTACAAGAGAATGAAACAAACAAGAATCTAGGTTAGAAATATTATACTAAGGAGCAGCTTCCTAATGTTCTCTTGTGCTTTCTTTCCTTCTCGTTCTCTCTACTTCCTCATTGGGGCTGCTTTCTCTTTCTCTTCCTCTTTCTCTGGTGCAGGCCTTATTCATAGAAACTCAAAATATTTCTCTGGATGCTAGGTTTTTGTCCCTCTTGGGGGGTCCAAAAGATCCCTCTTGTATTTCTGATGCTTGCTTAGATACCCCACTCCATTTCAGCCTAGGGCTCTTTGGAAGAATTAATTCTAGCTAATATTAATCTCAGTTTATTGGCCCTCTTAATCTAGGGAGTTAGAGTTATTTAATCCTTGATTTTCTGCATTTGGCTTTAATAAGTTCCATAGGGAGTTTGAGGCCTCTCCAATAACTCCCAACTGCTTTTGGGAGTTGAAAATATTCATTAATCACTCTCACTCATTTATTTTGTCAGTTGGGATCTTCTCTTTTCGAACAACGGGCACTGGGGTGCGCCGTGGCGCTTGGCTTTTGTTGGGCTGGCGCTGTGGGGCTTCACTTGGGCTAATTTGGCTCTGTGGCGCGCTGTAGCGCTTGGTGCTTTAATTGCATAAATGTTCATATATCTCTTCTTTTGTGTAGTTGTCTCTTGTGTTGGAAAAATATAAAAATACACAGATAGTTTAAAGACAATGATTTTATCTAAAAATACAATTTTTTATTAGAAAAATATATATAAATAATGGGTTCATCACAATGAGGCGTCTATGCTTGTGTTCGCCTAGGCCGTTTTGTTCTGAGGTGTAAAAACAAAAATTTTTGGTTGTAGTTAGGGAGGGTAGGCGGTTCATGAGGGGTAGTGAGAAGTGTTTCGGGCTACTAGAATTGGGGGATGTGGGCAGTGTCGAGTAGAATCTAGTTGTTTCACCTTATCCCTATGCATTGTCAGTTTATTTGATTTATAAGGATCACCAATGAATATGAGATAAGATTTATAATAATAAGATCATATCACAATACTAAGTATAAGTTAATGTATAATTAAAGTGTGAAAGCTAAGCATTCATCCATAACATTCATCACAAAAGCTGAAAGAAAATATGTCTCAGAAAAGAAAATAAAAATACATCCAGAATTATTTAATTATTATAAGTCTGGGTTTAAGAAATGCATAATAAAGTAAACACTCATCTCACTAACAAAAAAAGTAAAACTAATGGCTAGATCAGCAATCCTGCAACTGCGGCTCCACCTGTGTCTCCTAGATCTCCTCAAAGACAGGCCCCTCGAACTGCTCCAGACATGACATGTCAATTTCAAATATCACAATATATGAAATTGTTGTTCCCATATATGAAATTTTCCCAATTTGAATTAAATCCAATTTAGGCTTTTATATGGTCTCCAAAAATTCACAAAAATTCACCTTTAGCTAATTTGGGTGTGAGAAATTCAAAAATACAATTAGATTTTGATTTGGAGATTAATTTAATTTAGCTAATTTTCTAGGTCAATAAATTGACTAAATGAACTATTGATCCAAACAGATGATGGATCCCAAATTTTTAGGATTAAGTCTTAATGCCATTTATAACCTACTGGAACAAAAATCATGACTTGATTAAGTTCAGATTAAGCATGGTAATAACCTAGGATTGTTACACATATGGTGTCCAGCCGAGTTCTTATGGCCATTTTGAATGGTCGATAGGAAGAGAATAGTCCATTCAGTGTGTAGAATATGCATCCTCTAAATCGATCTTCACTCCTAATGCTATGATCTGATCTACTTTAGCCTTGATTTTCATCAAGACTTATGTAATAAATTTGTCGTTTATGAAGAGATTGTTGAGCTCATTTTTCAGCTGGATGAGTCGTGAATGATTCATTATTTGTAATTTTTCTAGTGTGAGTTAGATGTTGGAGCAAGTGTCTAGGTTCAACACATAAGGAAGTATTGAGGCGGAAATGGTGGAGAAGAGGAACAGCAAGAAACCATTTGTTGTATTATTTAATCGTACTGTACTGCTTGTGTCGGGGATGGTCTTGTGGGGTGGGGAGATGGTGCCATCAAGATTGCCTTAGATAGCCGTTGGTGTTAAATAGTTTTCGGATATGAGCTTTCCACGGTGGATAGTTCTCAATGGTGAGCTGATTGGTGAGTGTACTCTTGATGTTGGACATTAAAAACTTCATATTAGAGGGTATAATCCGTTCGGGTTCGGTTTCAGCTGGATGTTGTTTGACGATGACGTCGTCAATAGTGGTGATAGAATCAACCCTTCTTGGACGATCAATGAGGATGAGACTGCGAAGCTGCTATCAATCGCTCTGTGATTTTATTTCCTATTTAAATTATTTTGTGCGTTGGGCAGGATTCGCCGCCAAAATAATAAAATGCGTCCAGGCGCAAAGTTTGTGTCTGGGTGCGCAAGCAATGTGTCCGGACGCATTTTAGATATATTTGAAGTATAATTTGGCTATTATCAAGCTTTTTAATTTAATTCTCAATGCTTAGCAGCTTTTTACAAAAATATAAAAACCTAAATTCTATATTTCAAAAATAAATAATAAATGAAAGAATTGTCTTCTAAACAACCGTTGAATTATGGTGGCTTGATTTATGGTGCAATTTAATCTGCAATGCCGATTTCATGGAATGCTAATTATTTCTTAAAAGCACTTAACTAAATTAGAATGATTAGTATAATAAATTATTGTAGAAATAATTTGTTGTCATCAAAAGAAAAAAGATCCACTAAATCGAATGTGTCGTAAAGCCAACATTGTCTTAATAAATCTAAAACAAAATATATGCAGTTTTAGTTTAATCATAATTGCAGTTAGAATATCGAAGATATGATAATTTATTATCATTTTATCAAGAAGAGTTGTATTTTCAAATGTTTATTTTTAGTCGGTACAAAATAATGACAAAATAAAGCTGACGTTATTCATGTTTCAGGTAGGTTGGATAAAACAAGGGTCTTTTAAATTTCAACCAAAGCATAAAGGGAACTTTTGTAAGACATACAGTTGGCCTACAAAGTATAAATATTTTGGTAAAGAAAGTTTTTCCAGATATGATGCAAAGGTGAATAAGAACATTAGGTACGAATATAAGGTTATAATGAAAATGACTACATTTAGAGCAAGTTAAAGTTTGTTAAGGATAAACTTATAGAAAGTTTTCTTAGATGGTTTTGGGTATTTTAAGCGTTGCCATTAGATGCAACTCAGTATAAAATAAAGCTGCTGAATTTTTCCTTTGTTAAAATTGGAAGATAAAAGGAATGATAATAAATATTATGAATAATCTTACATACTTGGAACTTAAAAAGAGGTTTCTAATTGATTGAGCACTTGGAGCTTAGAAAGAGGCTTCTAATTGATTGAGCACGGTAGGACAGTAGACACATATAGCCAATCCACTTTTTTAGTTTGGTTATTATGGGGCTTAGAACCAATTTTATTCTTTCTTCAAAGTCAAGGGACTGTTATTCATCTAACTAATTGCAAATGTTCAAAGGGTATATGCTAATGTTCAAAGACTGTATAAATTTTTTTTTATAGTCAAGGTTGGGTTATTTGGCTGGCACCAAATCACTAAATTTTTCTAACTAATTGCTTCTATTTTTTTTACTGTCAAACATCACTCTATATTTGCCTTAAAATTTTGCATAAAATTTCTTCGCATCATTTTAGGAAGCTTACCTTATTCATGCTTTAGGAATAACATTTCCCCTTCCTTTTCAGGCTTTACATCTCAGCAACAATGGCCTCAAATCACTTCCCTTAACATTATTCAAACAGTGCAAGCATCTGTCCATACTTAATCTTCACTGCACTGAAATCACAAATGATTGCCTTCGGCAGGTACTAAAATTTTCTGCTTATTATTCCCTACCATTATTTTCGTACCCAATGAAATTATATTTAGCAAAAACCCCAACATAAGGTTAAAAACATAATTTTAGGGACAGATGCTTCAAAACAATTGGCTTATTTTTGTTTGTTAAAATGTTATTTGAGTGGCAGATTGAGGGTTGGGAAGATTTTGATAAGCGCCGACGTCTAAAGCATCAGAAGCAACTTGACTTTCATGTCGGATCATCCGGAGCATTTGATGAAGGTGCTGATGATGAGAATAAATAATAAAAACTTATTCTCAAGTTTCTTATTTTTTTTGCTTTGATTTAATGTAGTTTGATTAAAAGCTTACCAGTGTATTTTATTAAGTACTTGAAACCAAATTAACATAAAATAGATATGGGTTTTACCATTCTTAGTCTTCAATGCTGCTACGCCTCATAGATCGGGTGTGGAGCTTGAGATCGACTTAGCTGCGTTATAAATCGGGTGTCAGCTCATATTGGCATGCTTTCAAGAAAAAAGCATTTGTATCAGATGGACTCAGTGATAGTGTCGTAAAATGTTAAGTACATACAAAGCAGAAAATGTAAGGAAAATTTGGGATTTATAGTAGTTCAACCTTCGAACCAGCCTGCTTCCACTTTAGGACAATTCTCCATATGTTTTTTTATGTGTGGTG
The DNA here is from genome assembly GCA_016760335.1 of Gastrodia elata. NCBI lineage: Eukaryota > Viridiplantae > Streptophyta > Magnoliopsida > Asparagales > Orchidaceae > Gastrodia > Gastrodia elata. The sequence goes on along the minus strand of CM028669.1, from coordinate 77,366,612 downwards.
ATTATGATGATTAGATGTGCAAGATGAGGCTAAGAGAAGGGATTGCAGTGGATGCAGATCCATGGAGAATCCCCCAAGGCTTCTAGCTATATATATTATATATATGAAGCTGCCAATTGCTCTTAAGACATCCAAATGATCCCTCTTGGCATGAAGAAGAAAATATTTATATACATTACTGGCCACCTAAAAGAGCTATTGTAGTAGGTGATGTAGTGCTGAGTGATTGGATCGTTGGTTGAGTGTTGTTTGAGTTGCTACTGTAAATGAGCTTTAATGGGAAACGGCACGAGCCTTTACTTGGGATCATGCACATCTCGTGGCACTCATACACATACAGTCTCACACTCTCTAGCTACTTATCTATGTACTTTCTCTTGCAATAATACATGCATTTGTACCTGCAATATCCTACAAATGTGGATGAGCAAAATCTCAGTATATTTTGATCTTCAAATGTTAAATAAATTTTAGAAAATTAATTTTTAATTGAACAAAATTAAATAAAAATCTTCTTAAAAATATAGGGTATTTTTATATATTAAATATGCTAAAACTAAAAATATATTTTATTGGGATTAAATTTTTGAATTTTAATTAAAATATTGAATTTTGGAATTTGAAAAAATTATTTAATGTAAAATATTGATTTGTGTTGTATAATTTTGATTTTATTAGATTTCTCATAATTTTATTAACATTTAATTCAAAATTTATTAAATTTAGAATCAAAATGAGAGAAAATTTAATTAATTTAAATAGAATTTTATTAAATCTATTTAATTTATTTACTTTTATTTATAAAAAAGTACAACATGATTGATCTTGGTCAATCATATCCATTGCATTAGATTGGCACACATCTGGCGACCCCGCAATCATTGCTGCATAGTGAAATTGCATCGAATTGATTTGACCATCAAATTTGACGTGATGCATGTCATGAATCCAACAGCTCGGTGATGATTAATTCATTTATTCACAAACATTCAATTAAAAATAACTAGATGATATTTATTGATATTGATGAGTACAGAGGATTACATTCTTAAATCCTTACATGCATATGCTCAATCCTCTCTAATGAGGATTTAGGCTTCATTAAATCAAAAACACAAAGGAGAAACAAGAGAAAATAAACTTTTGCATGATTTTTACAAGAAATCAACGGACTGAAGAAATAGTACAATTATAAAAACCCACTTAAGTAGTAATAATTAAAACTCTTAAACATCGATGTGCCTTTTTAGATAACAGAGGAGTTCCTGATAAGAACTCCAAAGTTAAGCGTGTTCAGGTGGGAGCACTCCAAGGATGGGTGACCTGCTGCTGGGAATTTATCTTCTGAGGTAAAAACGTGAGGCCTTTCAAGCCAAAGTGGATAATACCTTGGTGCTTAAGAGTTTGAGCTGTTACAAATGGTATCAGAGCAGGCCATAGGGTGTTAGCTAGGAGCTAAGTGTCTTACAGGGCAAAGTACCACTTCATGTGAGCAGCTTCTTGAACCCATGATGATTAATGTGCTACATGGTTGCGAGTACCTCTTGCGCTTGGAGGGGTCGCCTCTAGTCCTATTTACCCAATGGATGGTTCGTGGATCTCTGTGTGGATACTAACGAGGACGTCAGTTACTTAAGTTTGGGAGATTGTAAAGACCCACTTAAGTGTAATAAGTGAAACTCTTTAACATCGAGTCGTCTTTTCAGAAAACGGTGGAGTTCCTGATAAGAATTGCAAAGTTAAGCGTGTTCAGGTGGGAGCACTCCCAGGATGGGTGACCTGCTGAGAAGTTATCTTTTGAGGGCAAAACCGTGAGGCCTTTCAAGCCAAAGCGGACAATACCTTGATGCTTAAGAATTTGGGCAGTTACAACAATACTTATGGAACGGTTGTCGCATTCGCCTGGATCTCTCTTCCTTAGATCTCCTCTTGTTCTTTGCTCACTGTGCTTCTCCTTCTTCCTTGGCTGTAGCTTTCCTCTCCGTTGGGGCAAGGGAGTCACCTCAATTTGTTCTTACAGCAGCTTCTGTGTCCAAGAGCTTATGACTGAATAATCGGAACCCCTCTTCCTATTCAATTCTCTCTTTTATAACCCCTCAAACAGCATCCAAGAATTATTCCGCCATTTAAGTTTCCATTCTTGAGAGTTGAAATGTCATTTACTTATTGTTCCTTTATTCCCTTGGTGACTATTGCTTTTTAATACTAGCACTTGAGTTCTGCAGTGGAACTAAGGAGAAGTAAAGGCAATATGTCTTTTCAAAGCAGTTGGGGAAGAGGTGAAAAATGCAGCATTTTTAGGCGGGCGCTAAGGCGCGCTGTAGTGCCAAGCCCTTTGTCGGTCACGCGTTACGGCGCGCGGTAGCGCCAAGCTTTCTGTTTGATGAGAGCTGCGGCGTGTTACGCTTTCTGTCTGAAGCGCGCTATGACGTGCCGTAACACCTAAGTCTCTGTTTGATGGGTGCAACGACGCATTGTAGCGTTAAGTTCTCAGTCTGATAGGCGTTACAATGCACTGGAGCACTTAGTTCAATGTTTGATGGGCGCTACAGCTAGCGCGCTGTAGCGCCTAACTCTCTCGGGTTGCATCCGTTAGGGCATATTGTAGCACCGAGCTCTCGATATTCCTGATGATTCGCCACGCCCCAGCGCCTCACTCTGAGGAGCAGGGGCGTTGTGGTGCGCCATAGCGTGTTGTTGCGCTCTTTTTTGCACAAATCATTTTTTTTTTATAATTTGTTCACTCCAGAGCTTCAATAACATCAAAACACACTAAAGCAATGATTGATTTCAGGAAAAATATACATTCTAAATAAGAAAATGACTACAAATATGGGGCTCATTAATATTCTCATTAATAAACTATTAGTTTGGTTATTAATATTAATTAAGTGACATCTTATGTAATATCTGCTATAAGATCTATCTTAAATTAGAAACCCTGATTTTGGTCATTTAAGTATGGAATTCCGTTACCTTTTATTTATAGAAGAATTTTTTTTTAACTTTGTTTTGATTTCATCAATTTTAGAAAGCGTAGTTTAAGATTCTCTAATAAAAGATATTTGTTTTAGCTATCCTAGCAAAATTTTTGATTTAATGTCGGGGCAATATCCTTTTCACATTGGGGAGAATGTAAAATACTTAGATTTAAGTAGAACGAAATTTTATTAATCTCCTAATTTTAAATTGAGTGAATTGCTAACTAAATTAGCAAAATATACTAACCCAGCACTATGGGTTATTGTAGTATTTAATACTAAATCAGTAGATGACTAACTCATTATTAGGCGCTACATGGACAACATTCTTTTGAGATAAAGAAAATAAGTAATAAAAATGTAATGAATACAATTATATTTATCATCAAAAGCTTTGAGAGTAAATGAAAAAACATGCATTTATCACAATAGAATTCAGGACTGGTAGAGACTGAGATATGGGGATGGAAGTTGGGCTGCCTTCATGGCCAACAAATACGGGAAGTCGACTCATCTTTCTTTTCGGTCTTGGAAGCAAAATGACTCCATTGGTTGGAAACACCTTTTAAATGTTAAAGCTTTAGCTGAGAGCAAAATCTTTTGGAAGCTGGAAGAGGACTTTATTTCTTTCTGGTTCGACAGGTGGTGTATCGAAGGCCCAATGGCTTCTCTTTTTCCGGTTAGGGGCTCCCCCCTTGATTGTGTGGCGGATTTTTGGGCTGATGGATGTTGGTTGGAGGACAAGTTAAGGAGCGTTGGTATTAGTGAGTCTTGGATTTCCAAACTCAATCCAAGAGGTTGCCATTATTCCTTATACTGATGACTATTTCCAGGTGGTCTTCGACACCAATGTGCAATTAAAAGTTAAATCAGCGCGTAAGCTCCTACTCAATCCGGGCCCTTCTTCTCCCCGATCCTGGTTCAAGCTCCCCACCCTTGCCCTGTCTTTCTTTATTTGGAGACTCTTGAGTAATTTTATCTCGGTGGATGACATTCTGCAAAATAGAGGGGTCTCCTTAGCCTCTAAATGTTCCCATTGTCTGGCCGAGAAATCCGTGTCTCATCGTTTCATGTTTTGCAAGTATGCTATGCTTCTTTGGAAGGGTTTTGCTTCCTTTCTGAAGCTCAACAAGATTTTAACCTTGAGTAGCACTGCTGAGATGATTCTTACTATGAGTACCGTCGACCCCTTCTCTTTTGCTCTGGTCTGTCGGATTCTTTGGCAAATTTGGTTAGTGAGAAACAATTTAAAGTGGAACAACGAACTGACTTCTCTCCCCAAATCCATCTTTTCGATTGGAAAGTATATTCAGATGGCTTGTGCTTCAGGCCTTTTACAGGGAAATGATAATTTCTCCAACTTCTATAACAAAATGGCTACTATTTTCCCCTCTAGGCCAGCGGCTCCCTGAGCATCCCGCGGGATGGTCACTCCTCCCTCTTCATTCACTTCTCTGTGCTGAATCATGGAAGGGCTTGGGGATCTCTTCTGTTGTGTGGGTGGACCATTGGGGCCAGTGGCTTACCTGATCTTCTGGTGCTAGAATTTGGATGATTCCGTCGCTGGTTTGGATCCTTTTATCGTCTTTCTCAGGCAGGCTTAATAATTTAGTGTGGATTTGTAATAATTCTTCCCGTCTCCAGCTCTTGCATTTTTTTAAGGATCACCTTCTGATTTTCTCGGCTATTCCTGGGTGGTGGCACGGTTTTAGGCTCACGCATGTCTGGTATAGCTTCTCCCCGTAGGCTTTTTGGCGTTGTCTCTCTTGGGTCTCCCAGGTTTTCTTTCCTGTCGGGCCTTTTCTAGAGGCTCATTTGCAACCAAAAGGCTTCTTAGGTTTGTTTATTCTGGGGACTTTTTGGGGGCCTCTCGTCGCTATTCTGACGTTACTCCGGATGGTGGGTTTTGCGGCTTGGCTCTTCTTGGTTCCTGTGCTACTATGATTTTCTCGATGCTGCTCTGGATCTGATGTGACTGGGGGGCGTCTAGTCCTGCTCTGTCAACCTGCGCTTTTTGTTGGGATTAAGTCCTGCCGCTTCACCTTCTGACTCCTCTGCTATTTATCTCCCCTGACGGCTCGCCTGTCGGATATCTCGATGGCGAACTGGCTTCGTGTCAAGCTGCGGGTTTCGCTCGTCCTCTCTTCTGAAACTAGTAAGCTGCTTTTTCATCTCTTTTTAAGGAAAATCTTTGGTGGAGTTCTTCTGGTTTGCTTGTGGGGGAAGCTTATGCAGTTCTGTGCTGCCATGGTCGCTGCTCATCTTGATCCTTTGCTTTTCGGTCAGCCATGTTCCTTCTAGCTTAGTTCTATCATGTTGATTCTTCTTCTCCTACTCCTCGAAGCCCTTCCGGATGGATGCCTTCCTGCGATCTCTGTCGCCGGTTCTCTCTGGTTCGTCGCTTGGACTTTGTCGGTGATGGTCTTCTCTAATTTTTGAAGTGCGCTTCGGATACTTTTTGTTTCTTTCCTGTTTTTTTTGGGTGGACGTGTTTTGGCATTTTTGTGTTCTTTTGGGCTGCTTGGTCGCTTCGGGTTGTCCTCTGTCGGTTGGTCGGCTCGCTGCTCCTGCTTTTCTTGGTTTGGTTCCTGCATTTGAATGTAAGCAGGTCTCACCGAATGTTGTATAGTCCATTTTTGATGAAATAAAATCCTAGGCCGAGACGTCAAAAAAAAAAAAAAAAAAAAAAAAAAGAAAAAAAAAGATATATATATATATATATATATATATATATATATATATATATATATATATATATATATATATAATTATTACAAACAATTTTAAATGTTGTAATAACCTCGTCCTCACAAGAATAAAATGTAAAAAAACTCGTGTAGATTTGGATGTGCCTCATGTCCATGCTCATCTCCAAGCTCCTGATTTATGGTATTTAATTTTAAATACTGTAAAACATAGCCAATAAAAAAAATGATTATACTTAAAAAGTCTTAGCACATTTTATGTTTGCTAATTTTATTTATTTTAGTTTAGTGGATATCATGTTTATCCATTTACAATTATATGAAAAGCGGTGCACAAAGCGATGAAAATAAATAGGCACTGAAAACTATAAAATACTAGATAATAAACAAGGGGTTAGATTACTCACCGTGGGCTGCTATAGCCTACATAAACATGTAAGGTAAAAAAGAAACAACTGCAAGTTTCTAAAATACTAGTGTGCAAATGAAAATAAAGGAAACATATATATGTTTAACAGAAATGCATGCTAAGTAACAGTAAAAATAAAAATAGTGTAAGAAAAATATAAGTGAAAGTTAAGTAAACATATACTACAAAGACTTTAAAGTACATTACTAAAGTAAAAAAGAAGTAAAGGTAAATTTCAATCATAAGGACTGAGTAAATAGTAAAGCAAAGTCATAAGACTATGGTAAGTCATTTACAATCAATAAGATTGTGAGAAATATATTTTTTATATTATTTATCTTATTTAAGTATGTTCTAGGAGCACGTTACAGAACAAATGAAGAGTTATGTACGTCTTCTTAACTATAAGTAGCAGGATCTCCCAAAACACATATTCTCTCTCTAGGATATATGCGGTTCCATATCACTCTATAACCTATCCTAGCTCAATAATACTCTACATGAAACTCCTATGTAAAGTATTTTAATATTTTATTTATACACAATGTCTTAATGAATGTTCAAGATTTCAGTCTCAAAATAATGCAGCATTCAAGGATCTTCAATATTAATTATAAATCATGTGATATATGTTGTTGTTTATTTATGTTTTCTACCTTATTCATTAGGGCTAATTAAGCCTCCAATTGACTTAGATATTAATAATATCTAATGGCTACATCTACTCGACTTCCATTCCAAAGCTACTGGATTTAAAATAATACAAGGATTCCTACCCAAAGAGGTTTACTAGAGAATTTAGTCTAATTTACATCAAAAAGGTTTCTATAAGCTGGTCCTAGAGTTCTTCAAGTCAGACTATCAAATTCCCTAGCATATACTAGGATTCTTCTCCAAAATGGGAAGGTTTATTAGATTATGCCACTAATCTCCCTTAAATTTTACATTAAAAGTATAAGCTTATGATTTTAGCTAACTTAACTAAATTTTAAGGTTTTCTATTAAAATCACTATCCCACACCCTATAGTTTACTAAGGCTAAGTTAGACCCTTTTTTAAACTAAGGGAAGAAATTACTACACTTAGTTTGGTTAATTCCATCAATCTTTCCCTATTCAAATGGTTGCCCTAAGATGATTAAATAATTATTCACACAAGATTTAAGGTTCTAAAATTTAACTTATAATGATCTATATCCCCTCTCACTCATATGGCCAAGCCTTCGCTACCATAAGTCTTTATTTATCTTTTCTGCAGTTGCAATAGAATCAGATACTTTATTTGTAATGACCGGCTCTTAACCGCCCAACTATGATTAAGTGATGGTCGTCATCAATACCACAAATAATAAACAAGATATCCATTATATTAATCCTACGGTGAGCAAGATCTTGACAAAAACATAAGTAAAGCAGTGCAGAAGATAAGGAAAAAAGCATCCAGACATTATCCATAATTATCCATTCACATACAATATAGAGAATGCAAAATAATAAGAAAGAAACGTATTTATTACATTTAAGTTAAATACGGGCAAAAAGAAGTTTAAATCTGTAATTTCCCCATTTGCAGGCCACATACTTCACTTGACCATCTATCACAAGCTCACCCTCAAGTGCAGGGGCTGATTTATAACCTGAAGATGCCATATGTATATATGATAGGGCAATCTACAGTGTATTTTAGTTTATATTTCTATTTCTTGCACTACTCTATTTATTTAGAACATAATCTATTGTACATATTTCTCTTCTTGTATTGAAAACACTTGTATGTATATATATACCTGCCCTTTTTATCTATATATTTGATGTAGGTTATGAGTGGCTTTTCCATTTATAGCCTTTATCTTCTTGCTTATTTTATTTCAATCATTTTCATTACTCTCCATTTTTACTGTATTGTGCATTGCTTTTAAATTATAAATGGCTAATGTGATATCCACTAAAATAAAATAACTTAGCTTCCCTAACATGTGCTTAGAATTTATAAGTCTAACAAATTGTTTTCTTTTCTTAGCTATACCTTACCATATTAAGAACTAAATATAGTAGATCAAGAGCTTGGAGCAGAACTTGAACCTAAGGTAGATTATGTCCAGTAGATGTAACTTGAAGGCATTTCCTTTTCTATCATTTTATTTTATATTCCCATGAGGATGAGTATCATTACATCTTAAAATGTTTGTATATGTAATGCCCTGAGCTAATCGTTGACCAATAACTTGGGACATTAACTCAAGATAACCTATCATGACTCGTCATTAACTCATCACTCATGCTGAATTGATTGTGATCAAATGATTTTTCTCTAAATACTCCATCATTTGAGGTTAATCCTTAAGATAAGCATAATCTCCTATGCATTGGTGGTATGATAATTTATAAAGAGACAATGAGTATAAAGTAAGTGCTAGTAGTATAATGACTACATCACAATACTGAGCATAAGATGGTATAAAAAAATCAAAGTACGAAAGCTTAATCATTCAACTATAACATTCATCATAGAAGCTAAGTAAATATATGTCTTAAAAAAGAAAGTGAAAATATATCCATAGTTAATATTCACAAACCATAATTTAAATGTTCAAATAAAATAGTCCTATCATCTCACTAGCATAAATAATAAACTAAGCACAAAAATTAGCACTCCAATGGATGCTAGTCCTATATCTATTCTTAAACTTCCTGAATCTTCTAAAAATAAGGCTCCTCAAACTGCTCCAAGAATAGCATGTCAATTTCACATGCCAGGACTATAATAATTCTAAGTTATTCCTTAGCCTAATCTTAGCTTGATCACATCCTAATTATCATTCTATTAAGTTCATCTACTTATTAGAACCAAATCCTGAAATTTTGGAGCGATTCATAGCTCAATCAAAAATTTGGAATATTTATTAATAAATAAAAAATTGAGATATTTAATATGACCTTGAAATCAAAATCTGACTTTGCCATTGCGCTTGTCACTCCCAAATTAGCTAGGGGTGATATTTTGGTAGTATTTGGAAGTCATCAAATTTTCTCCGAATATTTTAATGTGAACAAAATCCAACTTTAACGTTGAATTCCTCACCCTCGAATTAGCTAGGAGTGAATTTTTAGGATTTTTCGGAGCTCATTTATCAATCTAATTTTAATTAATTAAATGCATTGATTTAATTAAAGTAAATATAGTGATTTAAAGTAAATCCTTTTTTTTTTCTCTTCGTATTTCCCTCTGTGTCTAGGACCCGCTTCCCTTATCTGTTTTGCAAAAGAGTACTCTGGCTTTAGGAATGGAAGAATAAGACTCAGCTGGTTCATTGAGAGCTTGAGGGCTTGAAAAATCCTTCAACAACAGCATAGTAAGAAAATGAAGGGAGCTCATGCCTCTATTTATAGGAGAAGGAGAGCATGACTCTCCTTTGAATTCTCTCATTAATTATGGGAGAGAAGAGGGAAGGTTATGAGTCTTTTTTTCTTTTTTTTTTAATTGTGTGCATTAGAGGAGAGGAAGGGGAACGAATTTTGGCTGAGATGAAATAAATAGTAAGGTTTTGGCAACTTATTAGGTATATAAACTATTTAACAATCTATTTAAAGCCATAACCTAAATCAAGATAACCATTATATTAAAATCGGATGACTGAAATTTCTCGAGCCATGATCTATAGCCCTACAAACTTTAAAAATTACAAATTTAGTATCAAAACGAGCATCTCGATGAGACAAACGCACACATCCAAAACTAATTGAATTTGGATTAGTATTTTATTTTATATTAATTTTTAAGTGAAAATTTTAAAAATTCACTACGATTAATTTGAAGCTCAAAAATTTGCGAAACTTAAAACATAGCATCCTCATATGATGCATAACTTAAATATATAAAAATTTCTAAATTTTGACATATATTTTATCTATTATCATCTTCAGAAGTTTAAACTTCATGAATTTACTTAGGACAATCCAGGATCCCAGTTGCGCTCAAATTTTCGCACGCAAGGGAGAGGATTTGCACCCTCTCCAATAACCCATGCCTGCCATCTCCCCCTCTCTTCCATAAAGTGGAATCTCAGCCTCCTCCCTCTCCATTTGCTTAGTTGAAGCTCTTTCCCCTCTTCCCTTCATTTTCTGTGCTTGCTGCTGAAGGAACCCTCAAGCCCTCAAGCTCCCAAGGAACCAGCAAAAAACTTCTTCCATTTGCAAGCCAAGGTACCTATTGCTATCACCTTCCTTGTGCTCTATTTCTTTTGCAAGCCAGGGTAACTCTTTGGTACCTCCTCTCTTTATCAATTCGATGCTACTCTTACCTTGCATGTCTATTTCATTCTGATAAGAACTAGTGTTTATGATGTGGAGTTCATTAGAGCTCATTAAGATTGCAAATTTTAGGGTAGATGAACAATTTAGATTTTTCATCTTTCTATATACCTGGACCTTTAGCTTCATTATTTGTATTGTTAAAATAAGAATTTTGTGTCGATTTTGGTATCAATAGAAAGGCCTTGGAAAGACCTTTCCATTGGTATATGACACCATAGTTGAGGTACCCTAAATTAAGAGTATTCGGGTGCCAAAGAGGACACGTTCTTGTTTTTCGCACAGGCAAAATCATCATCGAGCGCTACAACACGCCATAGCGCCTGGCTCTCGGCCAGTAGGCGCTACAATGCGCCGCAGCGCCAGTGTCTCAGGTTGACTTCATCGTAGCGCACCGTAGCGCACCGTAGCACCCAGCACTCGAGAAATTTGGCACCGCAGCACTCCCCAGCACCTAGAAGGGCTGCCACGCGCCACTGCGTTGTAATTTGCCACAGCGCGCCGCAGCGCCTGATAGCACTGCCCCGCATCGTAGCACCCGTGCCTCGGGAAAATTGGTGCCATAGCACGCCGTAGCACCTGGCTCTCGGCCAGGGGACGCCATAGTGCGCCGTAGCGCCCAAAATTGTCCAGAATTGCCTAAACTTTCTATTTTTTTGCATTTTAATGACTCTAGAACCATAATGGGGCCCAAATATATCAAGATAAAAACTTAATTTAATAAAATCAAGCATTGTGTAAATATAGTGGTGATTTTTAATATGAAATCTACCTCTTCTCTTAAATTAGATGTTCTAGTTTTCTTAAGATATTTCCTTCAACTTTAGGATCCCATCCTTGATAATTAGGAATAGAAAATTAGGTTAGATTTCATTCGTTGACTAAATGAGTTATTCAATGAATGAAACCTAGGTTTTATTAGTTTTTAGATTTTTATATTTTAATTATGACTATTTTATCTCTTAACTTTAGATTAAGATTAGGAGATCCATCCTATTAAGCCTTGACTTTGCTTAATAGGATTTGCCCTAATCATTAGTTCACAATTTAGACTTAAATCTTGATTCTTAAGTATTATAACAATCATAAGTTGTTACCCTGATTAATTCTCAGCTTGATTAAAATTAGTTTTATGATTATTATATTTTAAATATCAAGTTAAGCAATTCCTAAAAATTTGAAGTCAATTGGACTTCTCTAAGTAAAATTAACATTTTTTATGAGTCTAGATGCCCTAAATTATACCTAAAATATTTTAATCAGAAAATTAAAATCTTAGTTCATTTTTGAATTCCTCACCCCCATTAGCTAGGGGTAATAGTTTGCTAAAATTTGGAGATCAATTATAAATAAATTGGTCTAATTGCATTCCAGAGTTTCCAATAATTTTATTTTGCAAATCGACCCTCAACTAATTTACCCATTGGGATTTGCTGTGCGGACTGCGGGCAATTCTCTGTGGAGCCTGGGTCGCGCGACAGAGGAGTCTCGTTCCATCCCGCCATTCCATCCGTGGATCATACAGCTGGGATCTAAGATTCGTAAAGCTGCGGATCTGCCATTGGATCTGCCCGACCGATCCTATGGCCCGGATTGCTTTCGCGATTGGCCGTTAGGATCCAAGCGATCTGAGTCGTTCCACCATCTGATCGATCGATCATATGGCATCTGAAGGTCCCATTACTGCGGACCTTCATATTCCTCTCACTTGCGCCCGACAGGAGATCTTCCCCATACTGCCAGCTCCCAGTCCTGTCTCCCACTCTCGTGTCCACCTCAGCAGGTTATTAGGAAGCCTCCCATATTAGTTTGGAGACCCAATTGGGCCTCGTGGCCTGGCTGAACTCGAATTGAAAACTTGAGAGCTTAGCCATGGCCCGAACTCTCGGACCTCCCCAACCCGAGTCAACCCTCTGGAAACTTCTCTAACCTCTGCTGAGGCTATAAATAGCCTCAGCATTCCTCCCTCTGCCCATTTTGCTGCTCAATTTGAATCAACTGCATTTCTTTATTGTTTCACCATTATCATCTTCTTGAGCTTCTCCAGGCAGATCTAGAGCTTTGTGAACTGCTGATAGTAGGTTCTCCTAGTGTTCAGGATCCTTCGTGCATTCTAGAAGCTAGCCAGTGCCCTAGTCTCCCTCTGTCAATTAGCCGAGCTCGTCCGTCAATCTAGGTACCCATGTTTGCAAGTCTGGAGCCAATGAGGCTCGAGCTTATCTCCTTTTGATTCATATGATTGCATATTGTCATTCTGAACTCAATGCGATCATGTATGTGCCTTAAGCTAGCTCCGTTCAATTGGTTTCAATTAATCGGGCAAAGTCTGTAAAGCAGTCTGGGTTCGAGTTAGGACCTAGCGATCCAGCCCACCTCAGACCCTCAGGCCAGGGGCTTCGATCTGCCTCACCTCCCTGAAGGTGTAGGGATCAACCCTTGGGCAAATCATGGCCTTTATGGGGAGACTTGCCTCCCCTCGGTAGCTCCATTGAGGGAGTTATCGGGTGAGTAAGGTTTGGGTGATCCAGACCACCTTACAGAGGGCTTCCGGTCCCCATCGATGCGCCTGGCTATGGTGAACGTGTAGTGATCGTTGGTTGGTCGTGTCGTGACCCAGATGTGTGGGAATTGGCTGATTAGGGTTTCTCTAATCAGGTATTTTTTCGGGATGAGGGGACAGGAATGAAGCCACTGTGCGGGTTGGGCCGACCCATGACACGCACGGTGTGACAGTTCTGGGTCTCTCAGGCCCGGGCCAACCTACGCCTTTTGTTAATGGGCCAAGCCCATTTTAATTAAATCCAATTAATTGGATTTATTTTCCTTAAGAAAAATAATCTAATTAATCAAACCATAGGAAAATTTAATTAGAAAAATGCAAATTAAATTAACGTGATAACATTTGATCCACTTGTCCAAACCCTATGATCTTATATACCAAAATGATCAGAACATCATCAGGAATCTGAATATAAAACAATAGTGAACTTTTAATGGTTAGATTTTCTAGATTAGCCTAATTATTATAGAACTTATTTAGGGTTTATTAGCATGTATACTTAGCCAAATTGCATGATTTAGGTGCCATTATGTTCATTATGCCTTATAGATCGCATATGCCAGGTGGTTTAATTTTCTGATTTATGTATTCCTAATTATGCCTAATCTTGTAAGGGCATATTAGTGAAATTTAGGGTTTTTGATTATCCAAATTTAGTAAACTTAGTCTCTGATTGTTCATATGATTATATGGATTATATCTGGAAAGTTGTATAAAATTCCAATGGTTATATTTGTAATTCAGTGCTAATCCTTTTATTTTATATTAAGGTTTAATTAGCACTAATTATCTTTTGTTTCTCTGATTTTTTCTATTAATATGCCTTATAACAGTAATGTGAATAAACTTAACTCATTTATGCTAATAAGAGGATAAGGGCTAAGCTCTTAGTAATCTTAAGATCTTGATCAAGTTATTAATGCTTGATCCCAATCTGATATTGCCACCAATAATGCATATCTATGGATTTGACATTTGTTTATAAATCAACAATTAATCTTAATTGGGTAAGGATAGGGGTTAAATCATAACCTATTTGATTAGGATCTAAATCTTTAATCACTTAATCAAATAACTTTATTGTAAGATAATTCAATTGACATTAATCTAATAATGCATCTGAATTAGTATTGATCTTAAATCATTGAATTGGAAGAGCTAAGGTTATTATTGAATCTGTATAATTGAATTATCTGAATCTAAGCTTTAGATCTTTGATTTTCTCTTATATAAGACTATTAGTATAAGATGGATAATAAAATTATAATGATTTTTGAAATAATAATAATATATTTGATTTCATCCCATGATTGTAGAATAGAATGGGATCAGATAGATTTAATCATCTGATCTGATCACTTTAATCCAAGTTAATAAGTAAACCTTGAATGTTAGTTTGAGTAATAGAAGAGTGAGATCTCAAGGATCTTGCTATAGGATTGTGCCTTAACATGTTTAAAAGACCTTAAATATTGACACATTGAGGTAGGAAGAACTTTATAACTTATTGAGGTAGAATTTTAGATGATCCTTCCTAACCATAGAAGTTGATCTTAAACCTTGTGGTAGAATATACCTAAGAAATTAGATTGAGATTCTTCCATGTGATAGTAACCCATGTTGAGTGATCTCTTGGTCACATCCTTAGAAGCTTGTGTAAGACTCGCCCAATTTGAGTAAGGATTGATAATATTTGATAAATCCTTAGTGATTAAATAGAAATTTGCTGAGCTTGGTTTATTAGTTGATTATAATCATGCATACCCATGGTACTGAATCACTTCAGTAATATTCAAGTTTGGATGAGTCACTCCAATATGAACTTCTGACCAAGTGCTTCCCGTGGGTTAAGCCAAATACAGAACCGATAGAGTAAATTGTCCAAACTTAAGAATGTGAGCTAGAATCTTTGATTTGGTGAATAATAACTGTGAAAGGGTTCTACCTCCTATCTTGTGTGTTCCTTGATAAGTGCAGTTATAAGCAAACTAAGTGCTAAATTCACCTTCTTGAGAACATATAACCATGTATATACACCCATTCCAATTGATGACTCCAAGCAAAACTCCCTAAATAAGAAGAACTAATTAGTGAAAGTAGAATCTATGCGTCAGAATCCTTTTTATAGGATTCTGTACAATAGAGACATTTGAGTCATAATATGATTTCTAGTATTTCTAGATTTCTCTTTTGATTTAACTCATGTAGTATAGAGAGGCATGAGCATGAGCATAAGTGAGATGCATGAGTATCAATGTGATGCATGAATATCAGTGATGATGTATGAGTATTCATGATGAATTATGAGTTACAAAATATTGCATACATCAGTGGGGGAAATTTAGGATGCTGAGATATTGCGGTAAAATTTCCCAATATGATGTATGTAGATATTGGACCGTATGGCTCATAATAGTTCAGTGATAGTTCAGTTGATATCAATGACATACCATGTTGTGGCATATTTGGATACATGATTCTAGTGGCATATAACACAGTTTAGATGTTTTTATATCTGTTTCAGAGCATACGCTATTTTTATTCACTTTTAACTTTCAGTGTACAGGCAGCTTGTGTTATTCAATTTTATGTAGTTTTTGCTATTCAGCTATATTTACAGTTTTTTTCTATAGTTTGTTTACTTTACTATTTCATTGCACCTATTTTATAACTGTTTAGTTTAGTTGGATGTGTTAGCCTTCTTGTCTAAATATGCTTTTATTTCAGGAGATTCAAGAGGAGTTCATGGAGCCTTAGTGGACCTTCCTCCAGCCTTGATATTTCAATATGCTTTTATTTCAGTACATTACTTTAGACTTTATTTCAGTATTATTTTAATAAGCAGTTTGTATAAATTTTGGATGCACTTTTGCTTTTCTTTTCTGAGATGAATGTTTACTACAGTTCTGTAATGAATGTATTATAGATGTTTTGCTTTAGCTTTTGCACTCTATTTTTATACTACCTATACTTTGTATTATGATATGATCAACATACTAGAAATACTGATATTTGAGAACATTTATTAGATTCCTTACTTGCCTTTATAATCCAATGTTTGTATTAGTCTAATACTTAGGATAGGTATCTTACTCTAATCTTAAGTATTGGCTCTCAACCCTTCTCTTGGGTTGAGTCAGTAGCCTTCATTGTGGCTAGTTTCTTTAGCCCACCTATTTGGGGAGATGAGTTATGCCTTCCCGAGTAACGTGCCACTTCGCCGCCAAATTTGGTTTATTTTTGCTCGTGGTGACGAGGTGAGGCAATACAGTTGGTATCAGAGAAGTATCATAAAGTGTTAGATAAGGAACTTATTCCTATCTATTTTATTATCTATCCTCTATATCAGATTAAGATCACAAGTTACTAAGTATAGGAAAAACAACATCCAAAAGTTCATCAAGCTTTCTTAGAAATGAAAACTAGTTATGTCTAGAATGAGGCCATCCTAAGAAATTAAATAAACATAATAAATTGATTAAAATAATGAACTGTTAAATGTAAATTGGACATCTTAGGATTTGAATGAACTTCAAAGATAATGAGAAGATATGAATTAAGTACTTATAAGTTGAGTTACTTTTAGGAATGGAATCCACAGTCAGCGTTCTTATTCTACCTTAGGAGATTTAAAGACTACTGGTTGGAGTATCACCCTGAGGAGTGGAAGTTTTGGAAAAAATCCTTACCCATTCATCCTTTGGAGGTACTGGTCTACCAGCACTTGCTAGAGAGTGGTTTGATCGTGCCACCACTGCCCTTCGAGAGACGGCATGTCCCGATGAGCACCGTCTTCAAATTTTGGAGATCTTACTTAGGGGATCAGCGAGTTGCTGGTGGTTTTGGGTTTATAGGAGGTTAGCTCGGAGGAGTCGTGTAGTCACTTATGATGATTTCTGTGCCATTGTTTGGGTATAATACTGTAACTAAAGGCCCTTTAATCTTTCCTTTCATGAGTGGTTTATGCAATTTGTGGATCTATGTAACTTCTCTTTTAGAAAGTAATGAATTAAACAAAAATGAAATTTTATTATTTGCTGAATTTATATTTGCACTTACAGCCATGAATCAGATCTATTTCTGCTCCCACACCGCATGAATGTGATGCATGAATATCTTCGGGCATACCCGATGAAATGAATCTAATGGCCTTTGAGTAGAATACCTTTTCCATGCATGAGTACCAATGTGATGCATGAATATTAGTGATGATGTATGAGTATCAGTGATAAATTATGAGTTACAGAATGTTGCATACATTAGTGGGGGAAATTCAGGATGTTGAGACATCATGGTAAAATTTCCCAATAGGATGTATGTAAACATTTAACCATACAGTTCATATTAGTTTATTGATAGTTCAGTTGATATTAGTGACATATCGTGTTGTGGCATATTTAGATGCATGATTCCGGTGGCATATAGCATAGTTTAGATATTCTTACATATGTTTCAAAGCTTACGCTATTTTTATTTGTTTTCAGCTTTCAGTGTACAGTCAGCTTGTGTTATTCAGTATTATGTAGTTTTTGTTATTCAGCTATCTTTATAGTTTTTTTCTATAGTTTGTTTACTTTACTATTTCATTGAACCTATTTTAGAACTATTTAGTTTAGTTCAATGTGTTAGACTTCTTGTCTAACACGGGATACTTTTGGGATCCGATAATTTGCTAGATCTTGTGCAGCTTATTGAGCCAGGCTAGGAGGACTCTTAGGAGATTCAGGAGGAATTTGTGGAGCCTTAGCAGACCTTCCTCCAGCCTTACTATTTCCTTATGCATTTATTTCAGTACATTGCTTAGACTTTATTTCAGTATTATTTCAGTAAGTAGTTTGTAATAATTCTGGATGCACTTTGACTTTTCTTTTTTGAGATGAATGTTTACTACACTTCTATGATGAATGTATTCTAGATGTTTTGCTTTAGCTTTCGCACTCTATTTTTAAACTACCTATACTTTGTATTATGATGTGATTAGCATACTAGAAATGCTGATATTTGAGAACTAATATTTGATTCTTTACTTTCCTTTATAATCCAATATATTCATTAGTCTAATACATAGGATAAGTATCTTACTCTTATCTGAAGTATTGGCTTGCAACCCTTCTCCTAGGTTGAGTAACTAGCCTTCAGTGTGGCTAGTTTCTTTAGCCCACCTATTCAGGGAGCTGGGTTATGCCTTCCCGAGTAGAGCACCGCTCCACTGCCGAATTTAGTTTATTTTTGCGCACGGCAACAGGGCAAGGTGCTACAATTGGTATCAAAGAAGTATCATAAAGTGTTTGATAAGGAGCTTGTTCCTGTTGACTTTATGATATGTTCTTTATATCAGATTAAGATCACAAGTTAATAAGTGTAGGAAAAGCAACATCCAAAAGTTCATCAAGCTATCTCAGAAATGAAAACTAGTTATGTCTAAAATGAGGCAATCCTAGGAAATTAAACGAACATAATAAATTGATAAAAATAGTGAACTGTTAAATGTAAACTGGACATCCTAGAATTTGAACGAACTTCAAATATAATAAGAAGATATGAATCAAGTACTTTTAAGTTGAGTTACTTTTAGGAATAGAATATATGCCATCAGCGTTCTGGTTTTTCCTTAGGAGATTTGAAGACTACTGGTTGGATGATCTTCGAGACGGCCATATGTACAATAAAGTCGTCGATAGAGTAGCACCCCGAGGAGTGGAAGTTTTAGAAAAAATCCTTACCCATTCATCCTTTGAGGTACCAGTCTCCCAGCACTTGCGAATGATTGGTTGGATTGTGCCACCACTGCCCTTTGAGAGACGACCTGTCCCGATGAGCACTGTCTTCAAATTGTGGAGATCTTACTTAGCGGATCAACGAGTCATTGGTGGTTCTGGGTTTGTAGGAGGTTAGCTCGGAGGAGTCATGTAGTTAAATATGATGATTTATGTGCTACCTTTTGGGTAAAATACTGTAAATAAAGGCCCTTGAGTCTTTCCTTTCATGGGTGGTTTATGCATTTTGTGGATCTATGTAACTTCTATTTTAAGAAAGTAATGAATTAAATGAAAATGAAATTTTATTATTCACTGAATTTATATTTGCACTTACAACCATGAATCCCGGATCTTTTTCTGCTCCCACACCGATTAAGAACACGGTCTCGTCCTCGGGCGTACCCAATGAAATGAATCCTATGGCAAATCTAATGAAGGCGCTGATCGAGAGTAATGTGCAACAGGCACAAGAGACTCGTGCCCTTATATTAAGCGTTCTCCAGCAATCTCATCCTCAAGTAGGAGCTCCATCTTCCTCTCACTTCTCAGGAGATGGGCTTCTTCATAGTTTGTTGTGATTAAGGACACCTACCTTCAGCGGGGATCTCAACCCCACGAACACTGTTATTTGGTTGAAAATAACTGAGAAGAATTTGGCTAACATAAAATGTCCAAATTTGAAATCTATTCGCTTAGTCACCCACCACCTGATTTAGGAGGAAGCGGAATACTAGGGAGAAAATGAGAAGAACAATAAGTTTGCTGATTATGAGATAGAAGATATCCCATGGGATATGTTCTTAGAAGCATTTCGTGAAGAATTCATCCCTGCATTAGCTCAAACCATTTTAGAGGATGAACTTCTCCACCTTATGCTAAGGGAATTGGTCTGTGTTCGATTACGAACAAGAGTTTTAAAGGCTAGCACATTTTGTTTCGGACTTGGTTAGGACGGAACAACCAGGTGCCATCGCTTCTTGAAAGGTTTGAGGGACTCCATAAAAGCTCATTTGGTGTCCCGTCAAATCAAGAACTTTGTAGAGTTGATCGAGGCAGCTCACCTCCAAGAAGGATTTCAAGAACAAATAGATTGTAAGCGTATGGCTACATTTGTGCAGCCAAGAAGAGAACATTTGGTCATCGCACAGTGGTTAAAGTCTTAAATTTCGAAGCAAAATAGTCCTAGTCTGAAACTCCTGAGTGCAAGCTTGCTCATCCATACGGTAAATGCTATCACTTTGGCAACCTATGTTTCACCTATGGTCGAGGTGGTCTCCGCTACTACTAGTGTGTCTTTAAAATAACCATTGACAAAGTTCTCATCGATCACTCTTGTCGCAATAAAGTGTTCCGTCAGCAGCCATTAAATAGTCAGGCTCCAGCCTTAGCAGTAATGCCAGCTCCAGTACCTACAGCCAATAAGAACACATCTTCTCCTGTGCCGAGGCCGGCCTATAATCATCAAGGCCATCGACCTCAGGGCAAGCAACCATCAGCTCCTACGAGAGTTTATACGCTAACTCCTACTTCACCTCCTGAAAATAATGATGTCGTCTCAGGTGCGCCTTAAATTAATTTTTATTCAGCTATTCCTGTATTCAATTTTTCTCTGCTTTAGAATTTTTAAATAGTAAATCCTTATCAAAACTGTTGTAATCATAGGCACCTTAACGATAAATGATAAATCTTGCAATATTCTTTTCGATATGGGAGCAAGTTATTCCTTTGTATTAGAAAGCTGGGTTAAAACACATAAACTGCCAACCTATCAATTAGTAAATTCTTTGAGCATCAGGTTACCTTCCGGAGCCCTATGCAGTCCCAACAGTTCTGTATCGTCGATATTCTTATTGGAGAACAAAATTATGGGACTAAATTTGTGGGGCCCCCGTACTGACAACAAGGAAGTACGGTGCTCCAACTGTGGCAAATCTCTAACTTAAGTAAAGATAGGTAAACCCAACCTGCCTTAAGCCAAGGACTTGTCACCAAGTGCTATAACATTAATCAATATATATATATATATATCAAAGTGGCAGAAGCAATATGCGAGTAGTAATATCCACAAGCATATATAGTAGAAAGAGGGAAAACAATATAGTAACTCATCGAAATGCAGAAATGAAACACATCCAGAATTAATTATTACAAACTGAATTTTAAAGAAAATAAAAATGTCTCTCAATCTCATTGAAATAAAATGCAATATCTAACTAAACAGCAGCATCACGATCCTCCTCCTGAACCTGCTCCTCTTCTGCGACACTGCCCACAAACACGTCTGAATCTGACATTTGTCGGTATCACAAATGCCAGGGCCGCAGCCAACAAAACAAAAATGTTACAGTTAGACAATTGTCTAAGTATATTTCAGGATATTTTAATGAACTGAATATTTTAAAGATATCACATTTAAATTAGCTAAATAAGCAAGCAGTAATAGGTGCAACATGTTATGGAGAAACAGTAACTATAAACCATCCATTTATAGCCAGCAACTAGTATGAAGAACATACAATGTAAAATAAATAGGGTGAGGCTAAAAGCTAAAAAGAAATAGCAACTACAGTACAATTCTGAACTTAACATGCTTATAATCATATTAACACATGCTGGGTATATAAAAGAAACACAAGTACTGAAAACATGCAATTCTAGCATACTAAACATGCCAATATATATAAGTAAACTATATGAGTATACATACAACATGCTAATTAAGAAAAAGGAAAAGAAAGGCCACTAAGACATGTGGCAAAAGCAAAGCAATCTATGTAAAGTAAAGCAACTGAGATATGTGGCAAAGCGAGCAAGTACTAAAAATAAAGCCACTGAAGCATGTTGCAAAGTAAAACAAAAAATAATACTGAACAATTCAGCTAAAGTAGCAATAAGCCTAAGACATAGTACCGCCATACCAGCCAATAGGCCATATAGGGCCTCCAATATCAATCAATCAATCCCAGTCTAGCCATCCAAATATGCTAGTTCTGAGTCCAGTTTATACAATACTACTACTGAAGAGGTAGACTAAGCTAGGACATATTCTACTAACTGCAAACAAAGCAATACTGAATGATATGCAATTCAAATACTAACTTAGGATGTATCATCTATATTCCAAGGTTTCCTATTGTGCTCAAGGAATAAGGCTCAATAACTAAGGTATGCCAAGCAAATCAAATCAAAATAAGCAAGGGATTCAATCTAAACTCATGTGATATCTGATGTTATCTAATTATCAAATCTAGCTACTCTAAGAAGGTACAAGTTTAGGATCTCCAATATCCAGCTATCGAGTAGAATCTTAGATTTAGGCCCTTAAAGTTAATATTAGAACTTAACAAGTTCTAATCCAAAATCATGTGACGACTATATAGTTTAAGTAAATAAATCAACGACCTAGTTTATTAATATTTTACTCTCTTACCCAAATCTTGATCAAGTAAATCAAGATTTAAGGATTCGGGACTTGAACTCTACTTTGGTGTTCAAAACCTAAATCCAGGGGGATGTCCTAATAAGGATCTAGGGTTCACACTCTATTCCAAAGTTAAGGATAAAGGATCCTATAAGCTGAAAGATCCAAGAACTACGAACTTAGTGAATGGTTATTCTACTGATTATAAGATAAAATAATTAATTAAGAACTTGAGAATCTAAGATCTATATTCAACTTTTAAGATAATCTCATTATCTTTAGAGATGAATCATCCTATACCCACAAGAAAGGTTTCAAAGGGTTAAATAATCAATCATTTGAAGAATTTCAATTGGAGATGGTTTAGTTCAAATTGAAGATCTAAGTCTAAGATTTAAGATCTAAGTATCTGATGTTTGATCACTTTAGACTTTGAACTATATTTTTACTTAGGAGTTTCCATTTGTATTTTTAGAATTTAGGTTTATAATCTAATTAAACTAGGTGACCTCTTTTAGGTTACTAAAGATCTAAGTATCTTAATTAAGGCTAATTAAAGATTTCCTAAATAAACTTCCATATGAACAACATTATCAGTCTAAGAGTTTAGTAGAACATTAGTGATCTAACCAAATGTATTTTACTGAGTTTTCCAAGGTTTAAGGGGCACTTAAGCACATTTTGGTCAAAATGACCAAAATGCCCCTCTTTAGGCTAAAATTGGGATTTTAGGGTTTAGTTATCCAAATTAAATCTAATTTATTTTAATGTGTTTCATATTGCTTATTGAAGTGGAAAACATACTTAATTAAGCTTTCAATAACCTAATTAAGCTTAGTTAGCACTAATTACTTATTTAAGCCCATTAAAGTGATTAGTAAAATTAAGGCATTCTAGGGCAATCCAACCTTACACTTAGGTTCTAATAGACTTAGGATGGCACTAGGAATTAACCTACCCAAAATTAGGGACTAATTTAGGGTTTAATTTACTAATCTTTAATTAAGGTGAATAAGGAGTGATTAAGAGGAATTAATATCCACAATTAGTTTTAAGGGTCTGAATTTATCCTTTAGGGTTTAGGGAGCAATCAGAGCCTTAAATCATTAAATTTGGTTATTTATTTAATTTAATATGATTTAAATAAGGATAGCAAAGAGTTGGATAAATATTTTTAAATCCAACAATTGGATATGTGATTTTATTTTATATTTAGATTCCATATATTTTTCTGATTCAAATTGTATATTGGATCATACCATTTGGATCAGTATAGCCAAAGTTATTAAATTAATTTATTCTGAATGTTTATTTAAATTAAAGCTATATGAATTTAATTTTAATTTAATTTCCTTAAGGATTTTAAATCCAAAATTCCGTTTATTATTCTGTCGGCCCGATTCCAGAACGCGCGGGTCACGGGTCAGCCTGACCCGTGACTTCACCTCCTTCCCTTGGTTGGCACCCGAAGCCCGGTGCCCTAGGGTTAGCTCCCGACGCGCAATTCTCCATGCTCCGGCTACACCACGCCCCAATCTCGATGGCTACTCCATCCTGGACTCCAGACGCGTTGATTAAACTAAGAAGCCCCAACTGGGAGGCGCTGGATCACCGGGGGACTACTCGGTCGAGGCGTCTTTGAAGGCGCACCTGTGAGGAGTGAATTCTCCTTACAGAGGCCACAATTTGGTGCCGTCTCAATCGCTACATGTTCAGGGACCTGAGAGGAAGCGATATGGCGAAACGGGGGGTTCTAGGATGGTCTGGATCAATGGGGTGCTACTCGGGGTATCTTGCCGACGAGAGCTTCGACTGGATCGATCGAGTTTGTTCGAATCGCTCGATCTTGGTTGAACCCAGCCTTCGATATGGTTCGACAATTATGATCGAAGGCTTCTAATGTCTAAAGAGCTACTAGTTGAGCCCACGAGGCGCACAAAGGGCGAACCAAAGACCAACTGGCAGTGCGCACTCAGATGGCAATTTTACCGTCTGGCCCACAGCCATGCCTTGCCAGGAGGTTCAAGTGGTCGCTAGAGAACTAGGGAGGGATCCGAACACATCATCTAAACTTAATTGAGGATGAGATGAGCTGAAACCAGCTCGACTGAAAATGGACAGAGGCAGTACCTGAAGATGGGGGATGGCTGCGACAGAGGCAGTGCAGGAACCTGGGGGTTTGAACGACAAACCACTCCCACTATCAACGGACGACGATCGAATCGAGCTCCACTAGTAGCTAGACGGGTCGCCAAACTAAGGGTCAGAGAGCCTGAACTGGAAAGGCACAGGAAGCTTAAGGAAGATAAAGCCAGAAGAAAACATTGGGCTGCTGATGTTCTAGGGATATTTATAGCTCAAAGGCGAGCTTCCAGAGCCAGGATCGAGCCAGCAGCTTCGGCACATGGCTGCCGATTAGGGGCTACGAACGGAAAGGGGAAAATCTGGGAGAATATCCTGGCTATGGCGATTAGGGTGCGAATGAGATCGCGGGGGACAAGATTCCATCCCCGTACTGCCACGAGGGCAGGACGTTGGAATCCTGTCAAGAGTTTCCAGAGAATTGGTTCCCGGGATGATGATGAATAGCGACAGGTAAGATACAGCCGTTCGATGGGTCTTCAGTTATGACTGGGTGGTCCAGATCCCTTGATTAACAACGATCGATCGGGGACGCGGATCGCCCGTTGGATCAAACTGAAATGATCCAACGCTCAATCTGAGCTACTTAGGGAGGGACGTGGGAGGCCATTGGATTGGGCTATCAATCGAGCAGCTATGATCTGGTCTCGGTACGGGGTGGATCGCGCCTCGAACGAGCCATGCCAAGATGCATGCTGGCCATCCTACTGGCTTATAGCTATGCGCCGCTGTCGGGACCCTGCAGCGGATCTGCCGCGGTCTGGACAGCAAATCCCAGCCCTTAATTTTAATTAAATAATGTAATTTAAAATAAAATTAATTCAATTAATTAATATATAATTAAATCCTAATTATTCTAAATCCAATTTAGGGCTAGATGAGCTCCAAAAATTTCCAAAAATGCACCCTTAACTAATTAGGGTATGAGAAATTCAAAAATAAAATCAGATTTTAATTTGGAGATCAAATTAATTTAGGTAATTTTCAGGGCTTAAAAATAGCCAAAAATACCAAACTCTCCATTTTAGCTCCAATTGATTCCAAACTTCTGGGATTAGTATTAAATGACCCATTGAATCTAATAGAATCAAACTCAAGGCTTGGGTTAGCTTAATTAATTTAAATTTAGCTAAGATAACAATTAGGGTTGTTACAAACTCCCCCACTTAAGAATGATGTCGTCCCCGATGTCACCATAAGTGAAGAAAATTCTAATGGGATTTAACAGATCAAAGAAAATGCAGGAAGTGGAAAAAGGAGAGAAGAACAATACATGGGTTTGCAAAGAGCTGTGGATATTTATTGCGCATATCCGCCTCTTTCTCCCATGTAGATTCCTCCAAGGATCGATTCTTCCACTAAATCTTGACCATAGGAATTGATCGATTTCTTAGCTGCTTCTAATCATGAGCTAATATTCTGATAGGTTCTTCGGCATACGAAAGATCGGGTTGAATCGCTACTGTTGGAAGTTGAATGAGATGAGAAGGGTCTCGAAGACATCTTCTTAATGATGATACATGAAATATGTTGTGAATAGCTGCAAAGCCATCAGGAATGCTTAACCGGTAGGCAAATGATCCTATCCTGGCCAATACTTTGAAAGGCCCAACATAGCGGGGACTGAGTTTTCCAGTTACGCCGAATCTGAAGACACCTTTCATTGGACTGACCATTAGATAAGCAGATTCTCCCACATTTAATTCCAAGAGATGGTGGTGAGAATCATGATACTTGCTCTGACGATCTTGAGCTGAATGAATTCTCTATTGAATTAATTTAATCTTATTACTGGTTTCTTCAACTAATTCTGAACCAAAGAGCTGAACGCTTCCTGTTTCTGACCAAGCTAGTGGAGTACTGCATTTTCTACCACATAGCGCTTCATAAGGGGCCATCTTAATACTGGCTTGAAAACTGTTATTATAGACAAACTCTACTAACGGAATGTGATCTTCCCAGGAACCAGCAAAATCAAGAATACATAGCCTAAGCAAATCTTCCAAAACTTGGTTCACTCTTTCAGTTTGACCATCCGTTTGAGGATGAAAAGCTGTACTCATGGCTAGAGTCGTACCCAGATCTTGATGCACAGCTTGCCAAAACTTGGAAGTAAATCTGCTCTCTATCAGATACAATTGACTTCGGAATCCCATGCAATCTGACAATTTCTTTGATGTAAAGTTTTGCTAACTTCTCTCCAAAATCGGTTTGACGGATGGGAAGAAAATGTGCTGATTTGGTTAAGCGGTCTATTATCACCCAGATCGCATCGGCACCTGATTTTGCACGAGGCAATCCCATGATAAAGTCCATAGATATATTGAACCATTTCCATTCAGGGATATCTAATGGATGCAGAAGACCACCAGGTCTTTAGTGTTCAGCCTTTACTAAATTACAGGCATGACATTTGGCCACAATGTCAGCTATATCTTTCTTCATTCCTGGCCACTAAAATAATTGTTTTAGGTCTTGGTACATCTTAGTACTGCCTGGATGAATATGATATCCAGAATTATGGCCTTCGACTAAAAATTCTTGATGCATGGACTTAGGAATCCACAATCGATTACCTTGATAAATTACACCATTCCGCAACTGCAATTCATGACGAAGACCACCTTCAATATCTGCTTTAAGTTTTAGGTACTCATCAACTTTGGTTTGCGAGATAGAGACATCTCGGTGGAAAGTGGGTTCCACATTAATATTTGCTAATAGCGAACTCAGCATATCGCCACTGACTGGAGAAATCTCGAGCTTATGAAATTCAGGTTCTAAAGAACTGGATGCAATCATAGAGGTTAAAGTAGCACGACGACTAAGAGCATCGGCCATTATATTCACTTTTCCTGGATGATATTGGATATTGAGGTCATAATCGCTGATGAGCTCCAACCATCTTCTCTGGCGACAATTCAACTCTTTCTGGGTGAAGATATACTTCAAATTTTGATGATCAGTAAAAATTGAACATTGCACTCCGTACAGATAGTAACGCCATATTTTCAAGGCAAATATTATGGCTGTAAGTTCAAGATCATGAACTGGATAATTTCGCTCGTGGGGTTTTAACTGATGAGAGGCGTAGGCAATTACCTTACCCTCTTGCATTAAAATACAACCTAGATTGATTCAAGAGGCATTGGTATATACTTGATAGTTCAAACTTTCTTTAGGTAAAATAAGAACTGGAGCAGTAGAAAGTGCATCTTTTAGAGTTTGAAATGCTTCCTCGCATTCAGGACTCCAAATGAACAGAATGGCCTTTTGAGTCATTTTAGTCAACGGTGAAGCAATCTAAGAAAAGCCTTTAACAAACTTTCTGTAGTATCTTGCTAATCCCAGGAAACTTCTAATGTTGGTGACAGACTTAGGTTGAGCCCAGTCCTGAATAGCACGCACTTTACTCTGATCTACTCGAATACCCTGAGCATCGACTACATGCCCCAAGAATGCAATGGAATTGAGCTAGAACTCGCACTTGGAGAACTTAGCATATAGTTGATGCTTACGCAGAGTTTCTAATACTAACCTCAAATGTTCTTCATGATCTCTCAAAGTTTTGAAATAAATGAGGATATTGTCAATGAAGACGATCACAAACTTGTCCAAATATAGTTTTAGCACTCGTTGTATTAAATCCATAAAGATTGATGGCGCATTGGTGAGTTTGAATGACATCACAAAAAACTCAAAGTGGCCATAATGAGTACGAAAAGCAGTCTTCCCTACATCGTATTCTTTTACTCGCAGTTGATGGTATTCGGACCTTAAATCGATCTTGGAAAATATAACGGCTCCGGATAACTGGTCGAACAAGTCATCAATTCTAGGCAGTGGGTATTTGTTCTTTATGGTGACCTTATTCAATTCACGATAATCTATACACATACGCATATATCCATCCTTCTTTTTCACAAATAAACTGGCGCTCCCCAAGGAGACATACTTGGCCTGATGAAGCCTTTAATCAAGAGCTCTTGAAATTGCTCGCTGAGCTCTTGAAGCTCCTTAGGTTTCATTCTATAAGGTGCTTTGGATATCGATTGAGTACTAGGGATTAATTCAATAGAGAATTCTACTTCTCTGAAAGGAGGTACACCAGACAATTCTTCTGGGAACACATCGACGAATTCTCTGACTACCTTACAATCAGAAAGAGAGATACTCTCTTTTGTTTCGCCCATCATAGTAACTAGGTAAGCATTACAACTCTTAACAATCAATTGCTCAGCTTTAATTGCATTTATTAAGGATAACTGCGTGCTGGTTTTTCCTACAAACATTTCAGGCTTGCCCTAAGAATGGAGAGTGACTTTCTTTTTATAACAATTTATCACAGCATTATTATCACTGAGCCAATTCATCCCAAGGATGATATCAAAGTTAGCTATTGGTAGGATGATTTGTTTGGCTTGAAATTCCTGATCATTTATCGGGACTTTAATATTGCAAAATTTATGGGCACTCAGTTGAATTCCAGATGGAAGTTCAACACTCAACTTTTGTGCTAGGTTGCATGCGTGAAGTTTAAGGTTATTGGCAAATCGTTCAGAGATAAATGAGTGACTGGCACCGGTATCGAACAAGACATTACAAGGTTGGTTGTTGAAATAAAGTGTGCCTAAATTTACACAGTTTCGCATTAACAACTTGAAAAGATTTAAAATATAAAAATGCAATTTAGCGGGAGAGAGGTTTAGGAGTGTGTACCTGAAACCACATTGTTATCTTCTGCAGCTTCAATAGGAGTTAAAGCATATACTTGTGCAGGACCAGTAGGACGATTATTAGGCTGCCGTCACGGATAGTTCTGAGAATTGGGAGTTGGTGGCTGTGTGTGAAAAACTTCAGAAGCAGGGGCTGGCATTATAGCCAGATTTGGTTCTCTTAGGTTTAATGGAGTTGCTCGGAACACTTGCTTCTTCTGATAAGGTTTCATTGGAACTCCGTCTACCATTTCTGTGTGGTCGCATTGATAGAATCGGTGGCCTGTACGCCCACAATTGAAACACCTCTGGCCAAAATGGTAACACTTGCCTTACGGATGTGGCTTAGAACAGTTTTGAGTTTGTTCGGCGATAGGTGCAGCTTCTAGCTGATATACTTTTGCAGGGTTAGATCCGTGTCTCTTGAAGTTTCCCGGTGGGCTTAGAGTTGTTTGTGCTTTTCGCTTAAGATCCTCTTCAGATTGGTGATGCTCAATCACTTTAGCCATTTCCACCAGTTTGAAGAAGCTAGCCAGAAAGAGCGGCATGATCTAGTTCTTCAGTGAACCTCAGAGTCCATAAGGAAAGCAGTGGCACTTAACTGACTCTGAATGAGTAACTTCTGGTGTAAAATGAATCAATCTACAAAATTTCCTTTCGTATTCAGCTACTGAATGACTCCCCTGTGTCAACCTCATGATTGTGTCTGCAATAATGTTTTGTGCGGATGGGGGAATGAATTCAGTCTTGAAGGCCTCGATGAACTCATCCCAAGGGATGTCCTCTAACTCATAGTCAGCAAATTTGGTATTTCGGATCTCTTCCCACCAATATTCTGCTTCTGCATGAAACAGACGGGTGGCGAGACGGACAGCTTCCGAGTTTGGGACCTTCAGACTAATGAGATCTTTTTCCACAGCCTTCAGCTAATCGGCTGTTTCCATTGGTGACAGGTTCCCACCAAAGGTTGGAGGTCTTAACCTCAGAAAATTGTGAAGGAGATTATTCGCCAAATGATGTGAAGAAGGAGCAGCTTGTGGAGCATATACTATTAGAGCAGTGACAGTGACTGGAGTTGCATGATCATTTATTATTTTATGCATAACGAGCGCCTGTTGAGCTTAATTTTCCAACAGAGTTGCCACCATGGCTCGCAGATGAGCCACCTCATCATTAAAGCTACTAGAGGCAACAGTGTTCTTGACAGGAATAATAGTAGGCGGTGATCCAGAATCCATTCTAGTTTAAGTTTAAAGAAAAAGACAAACTCAAAATTTACTCTAAGGAAGATAAATCAAAATCTTTCATTAATTATAGAAATAAGGAATTACAATGCCAAAACTGTAAATCTAATAGGGTTGCTTGAGAATGAAATAATATTTATCCTAACTATCACTCAAACATTATCAATATACTTTGCCCTAAAGGCTATACAAAAGTCCTCAAAAGTGACTTCCTGACGCTTCCTGTTACGCTTCTTCTCGAGCCTTGCCATGGTCTCATACCACCAAACTCTGGCAAAATCCACCATCATGTCTGTCATAATATCTACATAAAGTGACTCAGGACACTCTATGTGTATCAGAATGGACTCCACTCAGCTCAACCATTCTTGTGCGTATATGGGAAAGTTGAGCCCTCGATATACAGCTTGCTGTAAGAGCTTCTCCAGGACTAAGATCCCTTTTGCTGAAAATCCTTCAATCTGCCAGTTGCTTTCTTGCCTCCACTTGAAGTTACAACTCCAAACTGTCTTGAACGCACGCTGATAATAGTCTATATCGGACTCTCCAGAATTCATTTAACTATGAGGACAGAATTTTATTATATTTGTGTTAGACTCCAGATGACTAAATTATTAGGATGGGAGTATTCTCCTCCTACATTTTGCATAGAGTTACTGACACTACTATGTAATGGATGTCACCTATATTGATGTTTGTATTTTAGAAGAACGGTCCATTAGGTAGAAAGGAATCATAGATCCCATTCCGACACCTTATGATGTTCTCTGATACCAACTGTGGGGCCCCTGTACTGACAACAAGGAATACTGTGCTCCAACTGTGGCAAATCCCCAACTTAAGTAAAGTTAGGTAAACTCAACCTGCCTTAAGCCAAGGACTTATCACCAAGTGCTATAACATTCATCAATATATATATATATATATATATATATATATATATATATATATCAAAGTGGCGGAAGCAATAGGCAAGTAGTAACATCCACAAGCATACATAGTAGAAAGAGGGAAAACAATATAGTAACTCATCAAAATACAAAAATGAAACACATCCAGAATTAATTATTACAAACTAAATTTTAAAGAGAATGAAAATGTCTCTCAATCTCACTAAAATAAAATGCAATATCTAACTAAACAGCAGCAGCACAATCCTCCTCTTGAACCTGCTCCTCTTCTGCGACACTACCCACGAACACGTCTGAATCTGACATTTGTCGGTATCACAAATGCCAGGGCCCCAGCCAACAAAACAAAAAAGTTACAGTTAGACAATTGTCTAAGTACATTTTAGGCTATTTTAATGAACTGAATATTTTAAGGATATCACATTTAAATTAGCTAAACATGCAAGCAGTAATAGGTGCAACAAGATATGGAGAAATAGTAATTATAAACCATCCATTTATAGCCAGCAACTAGTATGGAGAACATACAATGTAAAATAAATAAGGTGAGGCTAAAAGCTAAAAAGAAATAGCAACTACAGTATAATCCTGAACCTAACATGCTTATGATCATATTAACACATACTGGGTATATAAAAGAAACACAAGTACTAAAAACATGCTATTCTAGCATCCTAAATATGCCAATATATATAAGTAAACTATGTGAGTATACATACAACATGCTAATTAAGAAAAAGCAAAATAAAGGCCACTGAGACATGTGGCAAAAGCAAAGTAATCTATGTAAAGTAAAGCCACTGAGACATGTGGCAAAGCGAGCAAGTACTGAAAATAAGGCCACTGAAGCATGTGGCAGAGCAAAACAAAAAATAATACTGAACAATCTAGCTAAAGTAGCAATAAGCCTAAGACAAAGTACTGCCATACCAGCCAATAGGCCATACAGGGCCTCCAATATCAATCAATCAGTCCCCAGTCTAGCCATCCAAATATGCTAGTTCGGAGTCCAGTCTATACAATACTACTACTAAAGAGGCAGACTAAGCTAGGACATATTCTACTAACTGTAAACAAAGAAAAACTAAATGATATGCAATTCAAATACTAACTTAGGATGTATCATCCATAGCCTAAGGTTTCCTATTATGCTCAAGGAATAAGGCTCAATAACCAAGGTATGCCAAGCAAATCAAATCAAAATAAGCAAGGGACTCAATCTAAACTCATGTGATATTTGATGTTATCTAATTACCAAATCTAGCTACTCTAAGAAGGTACAAGTTTAGGATCTCCAATATCCAGCTATCGAGTAAAATCTCAGATTTACGTCCTTAAAGTTAATATTAGAACTTAACAAGTTCTAATCCAAAATTATGTGATGATTATATAGTTTAAGTAAATAAATCAATGACCTAGTTTATTAATATTTTATTCTCTTACTCAAATCTTGATCAAGTAAATCAAGATTTAAGGATTCAGGACTTGAACTCCACTTTGGTGTTCAAAACCTAAATCCAAGGGGATGTCCTAATAAGGATCTAGGGTTCACACTCTATTCCAAAGTTAAGGATAAAGGATCCTATAAGCTGCAAGATCCAAGAACTACGAACTTAGTGAAGGGTTATTCTACTGATTATAAGATAAAATAATCAATTAAGAACTTGAGAATCTAAGATATATATTTAACTTTTAATATAATCTCATTATCTTTAGAGATTGAATCATCCTATACCCACAGGGAAGGTTTCAAAGGGTTAAATAATGAATCATTTGAAGAATTTCAATTGGAGATGGTTCAGTTCAAATTGAAGATCTAAGTCTAAGATCTAAGATCTAAGTATCTGATGTTTGATCACTTTAGACTTTGAACTAGATTTTTACTTAGGAGTTTCCATTTGTATTTCTTTTAGTATTTAGGTTTATAATCTAATTAAACTAGGGTGACCTCTTTTAGGTTACTTAAGATCTAAGTGTCTTAATTAAGGCTAATTGAAGATTTCCTAAATAAACTTCCATATGAACAACATTATCAATCTAAGAGTTCAGTAGAACATTAGTGATCTAACCAAATGTATTTTACTGAGTTTTCCAAGGTTTAAGGGGCACTTAAGCACATTTTGGTCAAAATGACTAAAATGCCCCTCTTAAGGCTAAAATTGGGATTTTAGGGTTTAGTTATTCAAATTAAATCTAATTTATTTTAATGTGTTTCATATTGCTTACTGAAGTGGGAAACATACTTATTTCAGGTTTCAATAATCTAATTAATCTTAGTCAGCACTAATCACTTATTTAAGCCTTTTAAAGTGATTAGTGAAATTAAGGCATTCTAGGGCAATCCAACCTTACACTTAGGTTCTAATAGACTTAGGATGGCACTAGGAATTAACCTACCCAAAATCAGGGACTAATTTAGGGTTTAATTCACTAATCCTTAATTAAGGTGAATAAGGAGTGATTAAGAGGAATTAATATCCACAATTAGTTTTAAGGGTCTAAATTTGTCCTTTAGGATTCAAGGAGCAATCAAAGCCCTAAATCATTAAATTTGGTTATTTATTTAATTTAATATAATTTAAATAAGGACAACAAAGAGTTGGACAAATATTTTTAAATCCAACCATTGGATCTATGATTTTATTTTATATTTAGATTCCTTGTATTTTTCTGATTCAAATAGTATATTGGATCATACCATTTGGATCAGTATAGCCAAAGTTATTAAATTAATTTATTCTGAATGTTTATTTAAATTAAAACTATATGAATCCAATTATAATTTAATTTCCTTAAGGATTTTAAATCCAAAATTCTGTTTATTATTCTGTCGGCCTGATTCCAAAACGTGTGGGTCACGGGTCGGCCCGACCCGTGATTTCACCTCCTTCCCTTGGCTGGCACCCGAAGCCCGGCGCCCTTGGGTTAGCTCCTGATGTGCAATTCTCCACGCTAAGGCTACGTCACACCCCGATCTCGATGGCTACTCCATCCCTGACTGCAGACGCATCGATTAAACCAAGAAGCCCCAACTGGGAGGCGCTGGATCACCGGGGGACTACACGGCCGAGGCATCTCTGAAGGCGCATCTGTGAGGAGTGAATTCTCCTCACAGAGGCCATAGATTGGTGCCGTCTTAATTGCTACACATTCAGGGACCTGAGAGGAAGCGATAGGGCGAAACGGGGGGTTCTGGGATGGTCTGGATCAATGGGGTGCTACTCGGGGTATCTTGCCAATGAGAGCTTCGACTGGATCGATCAAGTTCGGTCGAATCGCTCGATCTTGGTCGAACCCAGCCTTCGATATGGTTCAACAATTATGATCAAAGGCTTCTAATGTCTAAAGAGTGGCTAGTTGCTCCCACGAGGCGCACAAAGGGCGAACCAAAGACCGACTGGCAGTGCACACTCAGATGGTAATTTCACCATCTAGCCCACTACCAGGCCTTGCCAGGAGGTTCAAGTGGTCGCTAGAGAACTAGGGAGGTATCCCAACACAGCATCTAAACTTAATTGAGGGTGAGACGAGTTGAAACCAGCTCGACTGAAAATGGATAGAGGTTGTACATGAAGATGGGGGACGGCTGCGACAGAGGAAGTGCAGGTACCTGGGGGTTTGAACATCAAACCACACCCATTATCAGTGGATGACGATCGAACTGAGCTCCATTGGTAGCTGGACGGGTCGCCAAACTGAGGGTCAGAGAGCCTGAATTGGAAAGGCACATGAAGCTTAAGGAAGATGAAGCCAGAAACAAACATGGGGATGCCGATGTTTTAAGGCTATTTATAACTCGAAGGCGAGCTTCCAGAGCCAGGATCGAGCCAGCAGCTTCGGCACATGGCTGCCGATTGGGGGCTATGAATGGAAAGGGGCAAATCTGGGAGAATATCCTGGCTATGGCGATTATGGTGCAAATGAGATCGTGGGGGACAAGATTCTATCCCTGTACTGCCACGAGGCAGGACGTTAGAATTATGTCGGGAGTTTTTAGAGAATTTGCGTCTGGGACGATGATGAATAGCGACAGGTAAGACGCAGCCGTTCGATGGGTCTTCAATTATGACGGGATTAACAACGGTCAATTGGGGACGCGGATCGCCCGTTGGATCAAACTGAAATGATCCAACGCTCGATCTGAGCTACTTAGGGCGGGACGCGGGAGGCCGTTGGATCGGGCTATTGATCGAGCGGCTACAATCTGGTCTCGGCGCGGGGTGGATCGTGCCGTTGAACGAGCCACTCCAAGATGCGTGCTGGCCATCCTACTGGCTTATAGCTATGCGCCACTGTCGGGACCCCGCAGCGGATCTGCTGCGGTCCCGACAGCAAATCCTAGCCTTTAATTTTAATTAAATAATGTAATTTAAAATAAATTTAATTCAATTAATTAATATATAATTAAATCATAATTATTCTAAATCCAATTTAGGGCTAGATGAGCTCCAAAAATTTTCGAAAATTCACCCTTAACTAATTAGGGTATGAGGAATTCAAAAATGAAATCAGATTTTAATTTGGAGATCAAATTAATTTAGGTAATTTTCAGGGCTTAAAAATAGCCAAAAGTACCAAACTCTCCATTTTAGCTCCAATTGATTCCAAACTTCTGGGATGAGGTTTAAATGACCCATTGAATCTAATGGAATCAAACTCAAAGCTTGGGTTAGCTTAATTAATCTAAATTTAGCTAAGATAATAACTAGGGCTGTTACAAAATTAATTATGTTGCCAATCGCAAATTTTGATGTAATTATAGGTATGGACTGGATAAGAAAACATGGTGCATCCATAAATTGCCAAAAAAAGAAAATCACTTTTGGCAGTGGAAGTCAGTCACAATCCTGTATAGGTTGATTTAGTGCTGAAGCACTATCTGAAGTTGGCATCATTTTCTGTATGGTGTCCAATGTTCCATATTTACAAACCATTAGATCTTAAAGTACATCTTCACCCTGTATGAGATCAACTACCATCAACAAAGATGGATTAAATTAATAAGTGATCTATGAGTGCAGTAGAACCAATGTTTCACCGAGATGTCTCCATCTCCCAAACAAAGGATGAAGACTATCTGAAGTTCAAAATGTGCGGTTTTCTTCCAGAAAATGCAAAAACACTCCAGAATTTCTCAGAAATTTCTGGGCTCGCTTTTTACCTAAAAATAAGTAGAATTTGATTAAGGGGCTATTTCAAATAAAGAAATGAATGAGATCTTTCCTTTATTTGGGATATAAATTATGGATTCATCACACCCCACACTTAGACTCTTGCTCGTCCTTGAGTAAGCTCAAAATAATTTTTTTCTCTTTCTAAGGTATGAGAGTCTATAAGTAATGTCATTGTGAGTTTAATTGCAATTCAAAGTTTATGCTTAATTAAAATGACAAGTACATTTTTCATCATTTAAATTTTTCTAATGTTGGTTATGAACCAAGGTTGATAAACTAGTCTCTAATTTTAAGTTTGCAATTCTTGGTGCTAAGTAATGGGGGAGGTTTTTTGGAATTACTAAACTAGGGTGGTAATGAGTAGTCAAGAGTTTTGTGCCATATGTCCTTCTTATGAATCACAAAGATATTTAAAATTTTATGAGAAATATTTTTCAACATCCTATTTCATTTCTTTCCTTGGGAGAGATAGTTTTCTTCATCACTATTTTTTGTTTTCTTTTTCATCCTTTAGGGAGAGATATTTTTCTTCATCCCACTTCCAATTCTTTGTGATCATGAAGGCCTACAGGAGCCTAGCACACTCTTTTGCTCACTTAATATCATCACTAGTTTTAATTTCTAAGCCTTCCCCCACACTTAGACCTTAGTATTGATTTAAATATTTGGAGACTAAATTTAACCTAAAATCATTCCCTTGTTTAGATGATTTAATGCTATCAATGAATTTAGTCATTTTTTGTTAAGCAAACTTTGGTTAATAATTAGTTTCTACATTGATATTGATGTAACTTCCATAAACTTGAAAAGTTCAGAAAAAATATACCGTTACAAACATAGAAAGAATTTGAAAATATGACAATCCATAATTTATTTCCTTAAAAAAAAAAGAGCACACAAAAGAAAAGAGAAGCTAAAAATGCAAATAGAAATAACATAACCTAATTTAGGCATGGGTTGCCTTCCACCAAGCGCCTGTTTTAACGTCTTGGCTTGACACTAGTAAAATCTTCTACGTGATTCCTTTCATAGGAAGGTCTTGTAAGGTCCATCCTCCTTTCTTTTGCAGGTTACTCTCTTCCAAATAAGGCTTCAATCGATTTCTGTTTACCTTGAAGGTTCCCTCACTTGAAGAAACATCAATAGCTCCATGAGGATAGATCTTCGTTACTGGTAATGGCCCCGTCCACCTTGACTTTAATTTTCCTTGAAATAATCTCAATCTTGAATTAAAAAAAAGTACCTACATTCTAGCTTGAAAATGCTTTGGTTTAATTAATTTATCATGCCATTTTTTCATCTTTTCTTTGTAAATTTTAGCACTTTCATAAGCATTTAATCTGAATTTGTCAAGCTCATTCAATTGCAGCATTCTCTTTGCTCCTGCCTGTTGGAAGTCAGAGTTTTATTTCTTGATTGCCCAAAACACCTGGTGCTCTAACTCCACTGGCAAATGACACAATTTACCATACACGAGCCTATAGGGGGACATTCCTAAGGGAGTTTTGAAAGCAGTTCTATATGCCCAAAGGGCATATTAGAGTTTTGAAGTCCAATCTTTTCTATTTTGGTTCACTATCTTTTCCAAAATTTGCTTTAGTTCCCTGTTTGAGGCTTCGACTTGCCCACTAGATTGAGGGTGATAGGCAATTCCCACCTTATGTTTTACTCCATAGCTTCTATGCAAACTCTCAAGCTGCCAGTTACAAAACAGCTTCCCCCATCACTTATTAGGAATCTATGGGTGCCAAATCTCGCAAGCACATGCTCCTTGAGAAATTTGACAATAGTTTTAGCGTCATTATTCACACATGCAAGTGCCTCTACCCATTTTGAAACATATTCAATAGCAACCAGAATATACAAGTTAGTTTGGGATAAAGGAAATGGGACCATGAAATCAATTCCCCAAACATCAAATAGCTATACTTTGAAGATTCCATTCACAGTAAGCTCATCCCTTTTGCTAAGGTTTCCGGTTCTTTGGCATTTGTCACAACCTCTCACAAAATCCACTGCATTTTTGAATAGATGAGGGAAAAAGAACCCAGATTGAAGAACCTTAGCCGCTGTACGATCAATTCCATGGTGCCCTCCACAAGGGGATGTGTGGCACTAGTAGAGAATGTTCTTGATTTCTTACTCGGGCACACATCTCCTTAGGAGTTGATCATTGCAGCATTTATAGAGGAAGGTATCATCCCAAAAGTAATTTTGTTATGTCAGCAAAGAACTTTTTCCTTTGTTGAAAGTTCAGGTCTTTTGGTATAACTTCTACTACAATATAATTTGCAAAGCCAGCAAACCAAGGAGGTTTTAAAGAAGAAATAGTGTACAGCTTCTCATCAGGGAACAATTCACTAAATTCAGTCAAATTATCACTTTCAATGTGGGTCAATCTAGATAGATGGTCAGCTAACACATTCTCACTCACCTTCTTATCCCATATTTCTAGATCAAATTCTTGCAACAGCAGCACCCATCGTATTAAGCAAGGCTTAGTTTCTTTCTTTTTAAGGAGATATTTAATAGCTGCATGATCAGTGTAAGCAATAGTCTTAGACTTAATGAGATATGACCTGAATTTAGTGAAAGCAAAGATGACAACTAAGAGTTCTTTCTCCGTGGTAGCATAGTTTCTTTGGGCATCGTCAAGGAGTTTACTAGCATAGTAAATTGAATAAAAGGTTTGTTCCCTTCATTACCAAAGGATAGCACCAAACTACAAGGTCACTCACATCACATATAATCTCAAATGAGGAGTCCCAATTTGGAGTAGAAATTATTGGAGCAGAGATCAGGGCAGTTTTAATGGCGTTGAAACCTCTTAAACAATTTTAATCAAATTTGAATTCTGCATCTTTCCCTAGTAATCTACAGAGCGTCAAGCTTATGTTGGAGAAATCTTTGATAAATCTTCTGTAAAATCCTGCATACCCAAGGAAACTTCTAATTCCTTTTACATTGATAGGAGGGGGAAGTTTTTCAATTACCTCCACCTTAGCCTTATCAACTTCTATCCCTCTCCTAGAGATCAAATGACCAAGGACATTACCTTCTTCCACCATAAAATGACATTTTTCCCAA
The DNA here is from genome assembly GCA_016760335.1 of Gastrodia elata. Lineage (NCBI taxonomy): Eukaryota > Viridiplantae > Streptophyta > Magnoliopsida > Asparagales > Orchidaceae > Gastrodia > Gastrodia elata. The sequence continues at coordinate 77,327,194 of CM028669.1, read as the reverse complement.
TTTAAGATTAAATTTGATTCTTCACATCTTTTTAAAATCTTTCCCAGGTTGATTAAACAATGATTGAAAGAGCTTCCGACAACAAAGAAATCATCCATAAATATTTTTAAAAATTCCCCTATCATATCAGAAAAAATAGTCATCATACAGCGTTGGAAAGTAGCCGGGGCATTGCACAGTCCAAAGGGCATTCTTCCAAAGGCAAATATCCCAAAGGGGCAGGTGAAGGTTATTTTCTCTTGGTCTTCAGGTGAAATCAGGATTTGATTGTATCCTAAATACCCTTCAAGAAAATAGAAATAGGGATTCCCTGCCAACCTATCGAGCATTTGGTCTATAAATGGGAGAGGGTAGTGATCCTTGCGAGTAGCTTTATTTAGTCACCTATAATCAATGCACACTCTCCATTCAATTATGGTTCTAGTGGGGATCAATTCATTATTGTCATTAAGTACAACAGTCATCCCACTCTTCTTTGGAACCACATGAATAGGGCTCACCTAAGGACTATCAGAGATAGGGAATTTGATTCCAACATCTACGAGTTTAATAATTTCTTTGTGAACTACTTTTTATGTTAGGGTTTAAGCACCGTTGAGGTTCAATCGATGGAGTAGAGTTATTCTCCAAGAGAATACGATGCATATAAAGAGTTGGGCTAATACCTTTCAGATCAACTATACTTCATCCAATTGCTCTCTTGTGCTCTTTTAAAACCTTACATAAAATCCTCTCTTGATGCTGAGTTAACAATGCAGAAATTATTATGGAAAGAGATGCCTCCTCCCCTAGATAAATGTACTTTAAGTGCGAGGGAAGAGGTTTTAATTCTAATTTTGGAGGGCAATCTATAGAAGGCTGAATTATTTTCCTCTCCTTAATCAATTCCTCAATCACTCCATCTTCAGTGAGATCCTCATCATCCTCATTCACTAATATTCCCTCTTCTTCCACATCTCCATTAACCAAGCTTCTTCGATTAAATTGATCCTCCAATAATCCTCATTGGGCTTAGATGGGTGCCTCATAGAATTATTTACATGAAATTTCACCTCATCATCGCCATATCGTAATCTCAATTCCCCTTTATTAACATCAATCAATATTCTTCTGGTAGGCAAGAATGGTCTACCTAAGATGATGGGGATTTCTTGGTTTTCATCTTCCATGTCTAAGATTATGAAATCAACTGGGAAGATGAATTTATCGACCTTTACAAGCACATTTTTCACGATTCCTAAAGGGGTTCTTATAGATCTATCAATGAATTGGAGGAGAATAGAGGTGGGTTTCAAATGATTAATTTCTAACTTCTTGAATATGTAAAATGATATCAAATTTATGGATGCACCTAGATCATAAAGGGCTTTTTGGAAAGATTGGTTTCCAATAGTGCAAGGGATAGTGAAGCTACCAGGATCCTTCTTCTTAATGGGAATCTTCCTCTAAAGGATTGCACTGTATTCTTCTATTAATGCCACAGTCTCCTTTTCATGAATCCTTCTTTTCTTTGATAGGATATCTTTCATAAACTTTGCATAACTCGGTATTTGCTCTAAAGCCTCAGCGAAATGGATGTTTGTGTGAAGAGTTTTAAAAGTATCTAAAAATTTGTGGAATTGGGCATCAAGTTTATCCTTAGCCAATCACTGAGGGTATAAGATGTTAGGGGTCATTTTAAGTTGGTCACTAGGTTGGAACTTCTCCGAATCCCTTACATCATTCCTCTCATTTCTGATCACTACTTCTTCCTCCCCTTGTCCCTCTCTAGTTGTTATTATGTTTTTTTCATTCTCCTCACTCACAGCTGACATTATCATTTTCCCACTTCTTAGGGTTATAGAGTTTCCCGAGTCATTTTCATACTCACCAATGACTCCTACTAAAGTTGGTTTCTTTAACTGTCTCATGATTTCTTTTAGGTTTTGTTCAATTCTTTTTACTGACTCCTCTTGCCTTAATAGAGTATGTTCGTGCCTGTTTAGTGTGGTGTCGGTTTTATTCATAAATTTAGTTGTGGATGTTCTTAAATCAATAAAGGAATTCTCCAATCTTTCTCTATTTCCACCATGATTCATGATTACATTGACATTTCTTAACTCATAATCTCCCTTTTAATAAGATTTTAAGTACCCACATTCTAACTTTTTATTTAGTTGAGAGATTTGATTCTCGAGCTCACAAATTTGTTGCGAATTTTCAAGCGAGTTACATTCATTTTTAGCCATGTGTTCATTCCTTTGGAGAGGCCAATGATAGGCATTGTTGCCCCCTTCTTGGGTTTTGCTACTAATTGAGCCTCTGGCAGTCGCATCAATGAGAGTCCTTGTTGGAGCATTCAAAGCATTGTAAAAGGTTTGCATTTGCATCCACAAAGGGAATCTATGATGCGGGCATCACTTTAAGCATTCTTTAAAGCAATCCCACCCATCATATAGAGTCTCCCCTTTATACTGATTGGTTATTCCAATTCTCAGTCGAGCGGTTTTCACCAGAGGGAAATATTTTGCTAAGAATTTCCTAGCGAGATCATCCCAAGTACAAATGGAATCACTCAAAAGAGAGCTGAGCCAACTCTTGGCTCTGTCTCTTAGGGAAAAAGGGAATAGCCTAAGTTTAATGGCATCTCCAAAACACCATTAAACCTAAAGGTATCATATATTTCAAGAAAATTTGAAATGTGTGAATTAGGGTCCTCCGTGGCTAACCCACTAAATTGATTATTTTGAACCATACTGAGTATAGAAGATTTGATCTCAAAATTGTTGGCTTCGATGTTAGGCCTAACAGTAGAATGGGGGATTCCCCTAATAGTGGGTAGTGCATAGTCTCTAAGTGCTCTTCCCCTTGGTTCTCCTAAAGGCTCTCTAAGATTTTCATTAAAAGTTTCCATAATATCTTGTTGATTCAGTAGAATATTTTATTCTCTTCTAGCTTATAAATAGGTTCTTTCAATTTCTGGATCAAAAAAGATATTAAGTACAAATTCTTCTACTCATATAAGACAAAAATTAAGCTATCAAGAACAAATATAGCAATAGCATTCAATGATTTAGCAAACATAAGTAATAAAATAAAAGTAAATGGTTAGCACAAATAATTACAAAAATAAAAATTTAAAACTATATACAAAGGATTTGCTTAAATCACTATTTACTATTAGATTCTCCTTAATACAAAACAGTTACCATTCCCCGGCAACGGTGCCAAAAACTTGATATACTATAAAAAATACGTCTGCGCTTGCACGCAAGTGTACGTGGTACGAAGTAATAATTTGGAAGGTAAGTTCTGAGATTTATCATCCTCAGGGAATGGTATATTTTGTTATTAAGGTATATTAAATTCAATAAGGTTTAAGCAAAATGGTTTCAACTTGATTTGGTTCCGTTAACAAGCAATAATGTAGAGTCTAGAAACTAATTTATCTAGAGAGGAGAGTTGGGCTTATTCCATGTGAAATGATGGAGATCTCAAGTTGTATTACTTCTCAAGCACATTTCATTATTTTTTATTAAGCTAATTAATCAAGCGCATAATGTATTCCTTAGAGTTGTCATCTAAATCCTTCAAGTGCAAATCTTGTGCGAGAGATGAACACACTAGGGTTTAATTTCTACACAAAGATTCCCATGAGATCGCAATTAGAGCATCTTAGTTTTCCTATGTCTAGGTTACCAAAATTTATAGTTTTAATTAGCCAATCTCAAGAGCATTGATTCCACTAATGAGCATCATGCACAGTTCATATAAGGAAGTAACTTCATTGGGCTCTATGAACTATGTCACGTCATCCATGAGCTCTCAAAGAATCCACTCCCTCCTTTCACGTATGCTGGGCAATGGAGCTCCAATTAATGGATCTTAGCTCACATGCTTCGACTCCTTAATTGAGCATAAAATTTGGTGCAAAAGAAGGCTCAAGAACTTTTCACTTTGTTCTAAGCACCCCTTTCACACATATCCCACTCTTAACTAAGCAATGAGCCATGGAGCACAAGGCTTTCATTTTGATTATAGTATTTATAATTATATTTTCTTAACATAAGATTTTTATTTATTCCACAACTTGATCTTAATTATTTTAATTTAGTCATTCAAAACAAATTCTTTTTATTTTCAATACTTGAGGAAGTTCTACATTCATTCATTGAGTCCTTTACATTTTACAATGGGCTCAACCCAACCCTCCCCAAGGGGGTTTAGCCTTCCATTACAGCTGAGAAAAGAAGAAAAGCATACAAAGATGAAGACCCTTTCACGATCCACTAAAAGAAATGTAAAAGCAAGATTACAGTTTACTAGGAACAGCCCTTAAGGGGTTCTCTCGATCTCTCATTTTCTTTCTCTTCTCCTTTCCTTTAGCTCCCTCGTGCAGCCTTGGGTTCCTTCTCCTCTAGCAACGGTCCTTTTTACCTCTTTGCTACCCCTAAAACCTAAACTTTTTGGATGAAAAGTTGGAACCCTTCTTAAGTGGAGAAGAGTTGCATATATAGATGGATTACTCTCCTCTTCTCCTCATTTCAAATTCTGTTATTCCCTCTTTAATTTTCAACTATGATGATTACAAATCCCTCTTGAGGAGTGAAGTGACATGCCCTTTCCCTTTTTAATTCTTTGATATCATTTCAATCCTCCTTCATGCCAATAAAATAAGCTACTGTAGAAGAAATGATGGCTGGGAGACTAGTAGCAGGTTGGGGGTTTTGTCCCATTCGCAATAAATGCACTGAGCTGGTGAAAATTTGGCGCACTGCTCCAGCGCGCTGTAGCACACTGCAGCGATTGAGTTTTAGAAACTCTTTTCTGCAGCGCGCTGTGGCAGTTTTAGGTTTTGAAACTTGCTCGCTGCAGCGCGCTGCAGCGATTGAGTTTCGAAAACTCTCCCACTGTGGCGCGCTGTAGCGCGCTGTAGCGATTGAGTTTCGGAAATTCTCCCACTGTAGCAATTGAGTTTCGTAAACTCTTCCACTGCAGTGCACTATAGCGATTAAGTTTTGTAAACTCTCCCACTGCAGCGCGATGGAGCGATTGAGTTTCAGAAACTCTCCCACTGCAGTGCGCTGTTGCGATTGAGTTTCGTAAACTCTTCCACTATGGCGCACTGTAGCGATTGAGATTTGTAAACTCTCTCGCTGTGGCACGCTGTAGCGATTGAGTTTTGTAAACTCACTCGCTGCAGTGGGCTATGTCGCGCTGTAGCGATAACGCTCCAGAATTCAGTAATGCCGTTGTTAAGTGTCTTCTGTATGCAAGTGGCTGTGGGGCATTGTGGCTTCAAGAGGATTTAGGGAATTATTTTTCACCTACTTTAGAGTAAGCTTTGCAGTAACAGCTAGGGGAACAAAGGGATCCACCCTATTTTGAACCTGGGTTGCTTTCTAAGACGAATGCATTTTGCCAACTATTGGTTTTTGTAGTCTATTAGGTTAGGGTTGAATACTTGACGGTGCATGAAGTGATCGATGCATACACCATCCACTATCTCTTCATAAGTGCATTGATAAGAAAAGTGACTTGGTCTTCCATATGTATAACAACTTGGATTGCTATGATAGAACTTCTTGTATAAATGTGGCCTCGTACAACCCTTAAATGGATCAAAAGTAATGGCAATTTCTTTGATTTGATATACCTTTCTTTTGAAGTTATTGTTCCTAAAGGATGATGAACCAAAGCTTTATTTTGAGTCCCACTGGGACTGATGGTGTTCTACTACTCAAGTAGTTTCAATGAGTTTAACAAAATTTGAGAGCCTCAGTGGTATTATGTGATCCCTTACTGAGTTATACAGATCACTCTAGAAATGGTGACAACGAGCTGCTTTTGATCTTACTAATTCAATAGTAGATCAAGATAATTATCAAAATTCTATTTCATACTCGAATACTGGACAATTTCTTTACCTTAGCTTGAGGAGCAAGTCCTCCTAAACATTTTTTGCCTATAGAAGAATAAATATCACTTTGAAGGCCTCTATGAATGCTTCCCATGGGATTTCTTTGATGTTAAACTCTACAAAAATTATGCATTCCTTATATTGTTCAACCAATATTCAGCTTCTTTTTATAACATATGCACTATAAGCCAGATGGCTTCTACATCAGGGCACTTGAGGCTCATTAAGTTCTTCTCCACTAGCTTAAGCCAACTGGCTGTGTCCATTACTGATATATTTCCACAAAATGTGGGGGCTCTCAAATGAATAAAACTGTCAAGTACTCCATTAGTGAACTGATAGTGAGGTTAGGGGGGATAGTATGGCATAAAAGCCATAGATGCTGGTGAGGGGTTGTCGTTTCTTTGAGCAGTGATCAGTCTCTCAATTTGTTCTGCCTACCTTAAGTGGGTATCTACTAAGGCTCTAACAGTTTCCACTAGTACACTGATTTATCTAGAGGAGCTGCTGGATGCAGCAGGGGTAGATGATGATTGACCAGGATTTATTTTTGTTCTTTTAAAAATAATATCTTTTAGATTTTTGAGAAAGAGTTCAAGATGCCATTAACTTTTATTAATCATGAAAAGTAGAATATGACTATATTTTGATAAGGAAGATACAACTAAAACATAGAAGAAAATGACTAAAAACCTATCATATATATTTAGCGGTAAAGGTAAAATGAAAGTCATCGTAGGTGATAGCTTGGTGAGTTCCTAAGAAGTTGTGTTCCACTAGTATTCTACTCCATCTTGTAGAAGATGGGTCATTAGTGAGACATGAATGTGGTTGGGACACTCCATTGCATTTAGATTGAACTCTACTCGTTTTAACCACTACTTGGCCATAATAGGAAAGTCGAGTCCCCTGAAGATGATAGTGTACTGAAGAAGTTTGTCCAACACTAGTATTCCCCTTTGTGAGATTCCTTCCATGAATCTTCCATATCTTTGACCAATTTGGTAGTCATATTCTCATAGTGATTCAAACCTCTTAGTGTAATATTCAAGGTCTGACATTCTAATTTCTTTGATCCTATAGAATTTATAAATTTCTTAAATTATTTAAGCTATTTATCATTCTAAATGTTATTATTACTTGAACTTTATACTTGAGTATTTTAAATTACTTATATAAGTATTTTCATTCCATAACTTTTATTTTGAGCATATTTAATTATGATTATATGGATGTTTTTAAATATCCATTTAGTGACTGTATTGCAAAAGAATAGTCCATTAGGTAGATAGGAATGAAATTCTAATCTGACACCTTATGGTGTTTGATAAATCCATAATTTATATCCTAATTTAAGGAAAATTTCATTCATTTCTCATATTAAAACTGCTTCCTTAATCCAATTTTGCTTATCTTTTTAGGATAAAATGCCTATCCAACAAATTCTGAGCAATATGAACAATTTTCTAAAATTTCTAAAGGAAAATCGTTGTCGCGCGCTACAGTGAGCCATTATATGAAATTGGGCACCATAGTGCGCTGTAGCGGAGCACTTTGTGAAGTGCTGGAGCCACAGCGCACTGTAGCAGAGCACTTTACGAATCGCTGGCGCCACAGTGCACTGCAGTAGAGAACTTTGTGAAGCATTGGCACCACAGCGCGCTGCAGCGGGCCATTTTGTGAAATCGGGTGTCATAGCACGCTGGAGCGAAGTGCTGGCGCCACAGCGCACTGCAGTGAAACCTTTTGAGAAATCATTTGCACTATAGCCTGCTGCAGCGTGCTACAGCAGGCTGCAGTGGCCCTTCATTATATGAACCAAAACGCCCCAGCGCGCCTTGGCGGCCCACTTTGCAAACATTTTCTGCTATAGCACACTGTAGAGCGCTGCAGCAGCCCGCCATATTTTTGTCTGGCAGAAGGATTTATTGAGGCTAGGACAAGACCCCCAACTAGCCTCTTGTCTCCAACCATCATTCCTTATGTAGTAGGTTCATTTTTAATGAGAAAATTGTCATGTGAAGATTAAATAATGAAAAAGCAATGATCACTTCATCCATCAAGTGGAATTGGCCATCATTGCTCTAGAATTTTTAAAGGAAACTACAATTTTTGAAATGTGAGGAAGAAGAAGCAGCCCACCTCTATAAATACCACATCTCTTGACTTAAGGAAGGTTCCCAACTTGGCTCACTACAACCTAAGTAAAGAGTGGGCTGCATAGAGGAGAAGGAAAACTCTCCAAGGGTGGAAGAGTTCATCTTGCTAAGGAGAAGGAGAAGAAAGACAGCACTATAGACCTAATAGAAGCAACTTCAAGCAAGAAAAAGAGAAGTATGGAGAACTTCTCAAAGGAACGTTCCTAGTATTTTCTAAACTCTTGCTTTGTATTTTTTTTTATTAGTTGATCATGAAATGGTCTTTATCCATATATGTATTTTTTTTTATCTCTTTTGTAATGGAGAGCTAAGCCTCCCTTGGGGAGGGTTGGGGCAATCCCACATATATTGATAGATACTATAATTGTATGAAGTTTTACTCAAGTTTTAATAAAAATCATGAACTCAATACCTTGTTAAAGAAATTAAATGACTATTGTGGACTTGAATGTGGACCAAATGACAAAGGACTAATTGAACTCAAGGACTATTTTGTCTTGTGCTCCATAGCTCACCTTAGTGTTGATGCTAGATTTATGAGTGCATGAGAGCTTAGAACTATATGAGAAAATTCTTGAGCTTAGTGCACCTTAATCTATGCTCAACTAATAAGTTAAAGCGTGTGATGTTAAGAACCACTAATTGAGCTCCGTTGCTCAGCATACTTGAGAGAGGGAATGGATTCATTGAGTGCTCATGAACGAGGTAATACAGTCATTAAGCCCAATGAAATCACTCCCACATCCACAGCTATGCTTGAGGCGCGTGAAGTTCTTAGTGGAATCATCAATGCTTATAAGATCTTAAAATTTATAACCCTCATCTCCATGATCAAGAAATGAGATAAAAATTACAAATCTAAAATCTTATAAGGGTCTTTGTACTGAAATAGAACAAACTGTGAATTCATTTGATGCATGAGACTTGAACTTGTTAATGTTTGAATTAAAACTCTAGGAAGAGCAATGTGCACTTGATTAAAGAACTAAGTAAAGAAAAAATGAACGCTTGAGGAATCATCATATATAAGTTATCTACCATATCATGTGAGAGAAACTCAACTCTCTTCTACCCTTATTTAGACATACTTTCTACTAAGAGTTCTCGTGCTTGTTTAGGAATCAACACCAATCAATACACGTATAACTTAAACATTAGTGATCATAGATATACCTTAGTAACAAAACATCCAATTCTCTATGGTTCGATAAATCTCAAAAATTTAAACTTTCCACTTATTACTTCAAACTACCTACACTTGCGTGAAAGCACATACGTATTATCGGTCTGTCAAGTTTTTGGCGCCATTGTCGGGGAATTGGAACTTGTTTCGTATTAAGGAGAATCTATCAGTAATTAGTGATTTAAGCAATTTCTTACATATACGCTTAATTTTTAATTTTTATAATTATAGGTGCTAACCATTTACTTTTCTGTTTTCTTTTATTATTGTTGAATCTTTGAATATTATTGCTAAATTTGTTCTTGATAGCCTAATTAGTGTTCTGTATAAATAGAAGAGTTTGCTCGGATTATCTTTTTGACCCTGAAATTGAGAGAACCTACTTGTAGGCTAGAAGTGAACAAAACATTTGCTAAGCCAACAAGCCATTATGGAAAATTATAATGAAAATTGTGGAGAGCCATTAGGAGAACCTAGGGGAATAGCATTGAGAGACTATACACTACCCACTATTAGAGGAATTCCCTATGTTATTGTAAGGCCTAATATAGAAGCTAATAACCTTGAGATCAAACCTTCCACTCTGAGTATGGTTTAAAATAACTAGTTTGGAGGATTGGTCACTGAAGACCCTAATTCACATATTTCAACTTTCTTTGAAATTTGTGACACCTTCAGATTTAACTGCATCTCTGAAGATGCAGTTAAATTAAGCCTTTTCCCATTCTCTTTAAGAGATAAAGACAAAAGTTGGCTCAGCTTTCTCCCAAGCGATTCAATCCGGACTTGGGACGATTTGGCTAAGAAATTCTTAGCCAAGTATTTCCCTCCGGCAAAAATTGCTCGGCTAAGGATTGAGATAACCAACTTCACTCAGTTGGAAGGTGAGACACTGTATGATGGATGGGATCGATTTAAGGAGCACTTAAGGCGATGCCCACTTCATGGGTTTCCCTTATGGATGCAAGCTCAAACCTTTTACAATGGTTTGAACGCTCCTACAAGGACTCTCATCGATATGGCCACCGGAGGCTCTATCAGTAGCAAAACTCAAGAAGAGGCTTACGACCTCTTAGAAGAAATGGCAAGCAATGCTTACCAATGGCCTCTCCAGAGGAATGATCACCATAATAAAAATGAATGTAACTCACTTGAAAATTCACAACAAATCCTTGAGCTCCAAAACCAAATCTCTCAACTCAATAAAAAGCTAGAATATGGGTACATTAATTCTTGTCAAGAGGAAAATAGTGAGTTAAGAAATGTCAATGTAATCATGAATCATGGAAGGAATAGAGAGAGGTTGGAAAGCTCGCTTATCGAATTTAGAACCTCCACAATTGAATTCATGAATAAAACTGACGCCACCTTAAACAGGCACGAACACACTCTTTTAAGGCAAGAAGAGTCAGTAAAAAGAATAGAACAAAAGCTAAAAGAAATCATGAAACAATTAGAGCAACCTTCATTAGTGGGAGTCATTGGTGAGTATGAAAGGGAGTCGGGGAACGCAATCACCCTTAGAAGTGGAAAAATTATAAGGCTGGTTGTGAGAGAGGAGAATTGTAAGAATATAGCAACAGCTAAAGAGGAAAAGGGGGAGGAAGAAGAAAAGATCAGAAACGAGAGGAATGATGTAAGGGATTTAGAAAAGGAAGAACCTGGAGATCAACTTAAGGAAATCCCTCATATACCATATCCTCAGCATATGGCTAGGGAGAAACTTGATGTCCAATATCACAAATTCCTAGAAACTCTTAAAACTCTTCATATAAATATCCCTTTCGCAGAAGCTCTAGAGCAAATGCCTAGTTATGCTAAATTTATGAAAGATATCCTCTCCAAGAAAAGGAAGATTGATGAAAAGGAAACTGTGGCATTAACAAAAGAATGTAGTGCAATCCTTCAGAGGAAGATTCCCATCAAAAAGAAGGATCCAAGGAGTTTTATTATCCTTTGCACCATTAGAAGCCAATCTTTCCAAAAGGCCCTTTGTGATCTAGGTGCATCCTTAAATTTGATGTCATTTTGTATATTCAAGAAGTTAGAAATTATTTACTTAAAACCCACCTCTGTTCTCCTCCAATTCACCGATAGATCCGTAAAATCCCCCTTAGGAATTGTGGAAAATGTGCTTGTGAAGGTTGACAAGTTCATCTTCCCAGCTGATTTAATAATCTTGGATATGGAAGATGAAAATCAAGAAATTCCCATTATCCTAGGTAGACCTTTCATGGCCACCGGAAGAACTATGATTGATATAGATAAAGGGGAATTGAGGTTACGATATGGTGATGAGGAGATTAAATTTCATGTAAATGATTCTATGAGACATCCATCTAAGCCTAATGAGGATTGTTGGAAAATTAAATTTATTAGAAGAAGCTTAGTTAATGGGGGAAGTGGAAGAAGAGGGAATGTTAGCAAGGGAGGAAGATGAGGACCATGCCAACAAGGAAGTGATTGAGGAATTGATTAAGGAGTGGAAAATAATTCAACCTTCTATAATTTGCCCTCCACTTAAAATACACTTATCTAGGAGAAAATAAATCTCTTCCAGTGATAATCTCCTCCTTGTTAACTCAGCAACAAGAAAGTATTTTATGCAAGGTTTTAAAAGAGCACAAGAGACCAATTGGTTGGAGTATAGCTGATTTGATGGGGGTTATTCCAACTCTTTATATGCATCGAATTTTTTTGGAGGATAACTCCAACCCATCAATTGAGCCCCAGCAGCGATTAAACCCCAACAAAAAAGAAGTAGTTCACAAGGAAATCATTAAACTCTTAGATGCTGAAATCATTTCCCCATTTCTAATAGTCTTTGGGTAAGTCTTATACATGTGGTTCCCAAAAAAAGTGGGATAACAGTTGTTCTCAATGACAATAATGAACTGATTCCCACCAGAATTGTTACCAGATGGAGAGTGTGCATTGATTATAGGAGATTAAATAAAGCCACTGGTAAGGACCACTATCCCCTTCCTTTTATTGACCAAATGCTTGATAAATTGGCCGGGAATCCTTATTTCTGCTTTCTTGATGGGTATTTAGGATATAATCAAATCCTTATTTCACCTAAAGACCAAGAGAAAACAACTTTTACCTACCTCTTTGGGACATTTGCCTTTAGAAGAATGCCCTTCAGAATATGCAATGCTCCAGCCACTTTTCAACGCTGTATGATGGCTATTTTTTTCGACATGATAGGGGAGTTTTTGGAAATCTTTATGGATGACTTTTCTATTGTCGGGAGCTATTTCAATCATTGCTTAATCAATTTAGGAAAGGTTTTAAAAAGTTGTGAAGAATCAAATTTAATTTTAAATTGGGAAAAATGTCATTTCATAGTGGAAGAAGGTATTGTCCTTGGTCATTTAATTTCTAAGAGAGGGATAGAAGTTGATAAGGCCAAGGTTGAGGTAATTAAAAAATTTTCCCCTCCCATCAATGCATAAGAATTAGAAGCTTCCTTGGGCATGCAGGTTTTTATAGAAGATTTATCAATGACTTCTCCAACATAAGTTTGCCACTTTGCAGATTACTAGGGAAGGATGTTGAGTTCAATTTTGATGAAAATTGTTTTAAAGGTTTCAATGCCATAAAAACTGCTTTAATCTCTGCTCCAATAATTTCTACTCCAAATTTGGATTCACCTTTTGAAATTATGTGTGATGCGAGTGACCTTGCAGTTGGTGCTGTCCTTGGGCAGCGAAAGGTAAGAACCTTCTATTCAATCTATTATGCTAGTAAGCTCCTTGACGATGCTCAAAGAAATTACGCTACCATGGAAAAGGAAGTCATAGCTGTCATCTTTGCCTTCACTAAATTTTGGTCATATCTCATTGGGTCTAAGACTATTGTTTACACTGATCATGCAGCTATTAAATATCTCCTTCAAAAGAAAGAAGCAAAACCTCGCTTGATACATTGGGTGTTGCTCTTGCAAGAGTTTGATCTAGAAATTCGGGAGAAAAAAAGGAGTGAAACTATGCTTGCAAATTATTTATCTAGATTGACCCACATCGATAATGATAAGTTGACCGAAATTTGTGAATCATTCCCCGATGAGAAACTTTATGCTGTTGCTTCAAATCATTCCCCTTAGTTTGCTGACTTGCAGGAGGAGTCATACTGAAAGACATGAGCTACCAACAAAGAAAAAAATTCTTCGTTAACATTAAAAATTACTTTTGGTATGATCCCTTTTTGTACAAGTGTTACAATGATCAACTCCTAAGGAGATGTGTTCCTGACTCCGACATTAGAAATATTCTCTATCATTGTCACACATCTCCGTATGGAGGGCACCATGGGATTGAGCGAACAGCTGCAAAAGTGCTTCAATCCAGATTCTGTTGGCCCCACTTGTTCAAAAATGCTGCTAACTTTGTCAATAGTTGTGATAAGTGCCAAAGAACTGGAAATTTAAGCAAAAGGGATAAGCTCCCTTTGAATGGAGTTTTTGAAGTGGAGTTATTTGATGTGTGGGGGACTGACTTCATGGGACCATTTCCCTTATCCCAAACCAATATGTATATTCTTGTGGCGGTGGAATATGTGTCCAAATGGGTTGAGGCGTTAGCATGTGTGAACAACGATACTAAAACTATTATTAAATTTCTCAAAGAACACGTGCTAGGTAGATTTGGGACACCCAGATTCCTAATCAGTGATCGGGAAAACATTTCTGCAATTGGCAGTTGTAGAATGTATTAAAAAGCTATGAGGTGAGACATAAGATGGGTACTCCCTACTACCCTCAAACTAGCGGGCAAGTTGAAGTCTCAAATAGGGAGCTTAAGCAAATTTTAGAGAAAACTATGAATCAAAATAGAAAGGATTGGACTTCAAAGTTTCAAGATGCCCTGTGGGCATATATAACTGCCTTTAAAACCCCTTTAGGAATATCTCCTTTTAAGCTAATTTACGGTAAATCATGTCATCTTCAAGTAGAATTGGAGCACCGTTCCTTTTGGGCAGTAAAAAATTTGAACTTTGACTACCAAAAAGCTGGTGCACAAAGAATGCTACAATTAAATGAGCTTGATGAATTCAGACTAAATGCCTATGAGAATGCAAAATCATATAAGGAGAAAACTAAAAAATGGCATGATAAGCTAATCAAGCCAAAACATTTTCAACCTGGAATGAAGTACTATTTTTTAACTCAAGATTATGAATATTTCTAGGAAAATTGAAGTTAAGATGGACATGACCATTTACTATCACTAAGGTTTTCCCTCATGGAGCAGTGGAAGTAGCTTCGAATGATGGCATTTTTAAGGTAAATGGGAATCGTCTTAAGATGTACCTGGAGGAAGGTATCTTACAAGAAAAAGAAGGATGGACCCTTCAGGACCTCCCAAATGAAGGTATCACATAATTGATCCTACTCGTGTCGGGCTGAGACATTAAAACAAGTGCTTATTGGGAGGCAACCCAAGAATAAATAGGTTGTATTTTTTCTATTTTATTTGCATCATTTGTTTTTGTACTTTTCTTTTTGGGTGTCCTATTTTGAGGAATTTAAATTATGGATTATCATATTCTCAAATCTTTCTAGCATTTGAAAATGATAATTTTTCTAAATTTTTCAAGAAATGAAAGTCACAAAAATATCAATAAAGAAAATGCTACGAATTGAAAGAGTGCTTAACAAAAAGTGATAAATACATTGACAGCATTAAAACTTTTAACTAAGGAATTAATTAAAGATTATCTAATCTCCAAAAAATTTAAATCAATGCTACGGACTAAGTGTGGGGGAAAGCATTGGACCTAAGAACTAGAGATTATGGTAAGTAATCTAAGAGAGTGTGCTAAGCTCCTGTAGGACTTCATGATCATAAAGATTTGAATTAGGGATGAAGAAAAATATCTCTCCCTAAGAATGAAAAGAGAAAAATATAAAAATAAGGATGATGAAAAATATCTCTCCCAAATAAAAGAAATGAAAAAGGATGATGAAAAATATCTCTCCTTTAATCTAATCATCTTTATGATTCATAAGAAGGAATACATATGGCACACAACTCTTAATTATTTCACTACCTCTCTAGTCTAGTGTTCTAAGGAACCTCCCCTATTACCTTGTAACAAGCATAAATACAAATACTTGGAGATTAAGTTATTAACCTTGGTTCATTTCCAAAAATTAGAAAATTTAATGCCAAATGATTTTGGTCATTTTAAGTAAGCACATGCCTTGAATTGCTCATCAAAATCTAATTGATATCTTTTGTTGACTTTCATACCTAAGAAACAGAAAAATATCATTTTAAGCTTACTCGGGGACGAGCAAGAATTTAAGTGTGGGGGTGAATAACTTGACAAACTGATAATACGTCTATGCTTTCATGCAAGTGTACGTGGTCTGAAGAATAAGTGGAAAGTTTGAATTTCTGGGATTTATCGAACCACGGAGAATTGGATGTTTTATTACTAAGTTATATCTATGATCACTAATGTTTAAGCTATACATGTATTGATTTGTGTTGATTCCTGAACAAGCATGACAACTCTTAGTAGAAAGTACATCTAAATGAAGGTAGAGGAGAGTTGGGTTTCTCCCACATAATATGGTAGATAACTTATATATGATGATTCCTCAAGCTTTCATTTTTTATTTACTTAGTTCTTTAATCAAGTGCACATTGCCCTTCTTAAAGTTTTAATTCAATGATTAACAAGTCAAGTCTCGTGCATGAAATGAACTCACAGTCAGTTCTATTTCAGCACAAAGACCCTTATAAGATTTTAGATTTATAGTTTTTATCTCATTTCTGGATCCATACCGTACGGGACGGGGTCTAACCTGGCCCAGCACTGTGGATCATCTCTGCGGCGCCTGCCCGATACTCGAACTTCTAGGGTTTTCTCCCAATGCACGATTCTCCACGCACAAGCCATGCCACACCCTGATCTCGACGGCTACACCATCCATGACACTAGACGCATTGATTGAGATAAGAACCCCCATTTGGGATGTTCCAGATTACTGGAGTGCTACTCGGCTGAGATGAATTCTAAGGTGCACCTATGAGGATTTAATTCTCTTCACCGAGTTAACTATGCGAGATGGGCTCTAGACCTACATGTTCAGATATTGAAGGGTAATCGATTGAGCAACTTGATTGGTCCCAAGAATGGAAGGATCACTTGGGTGCTACTCGTGACATTTGACAGATGCAAGCTCACACTGAGTCGATCGATTCCAGTCGAATTGATTGATCGAATTGAGCCCAGTGATTGCTACGGGTTTCCAATCACTTCAGAAAGGATTTGGTCTTCAAAAGGAGGGCTCAGTCCCTCAAGGAGATATTGTGATTCCAGATTTAGGGAATGACTGCTAGTGCGTGCTCAAATAGAATTGCACCATCTGGTCCACTGCCAGCCCCTTCTAGAAATCATAAATGCCTACTAGGGAGCTAAGGTAAGGTCCTATCACAGTATCTAGGATTGAAATGCCATGAGTCGAGCTAAAACTAGCTCGATAAAAAGAAGGGCAGTGGCTGTACCTGAGAACTGAAGATGGCAGAGGCAATAGAGGCAGGATGAGCAGCTCAAAGTACTCCAGATGATCGCAGGAGCTCAGCAAGGGGGTCTGAAATCCAGACCTCACCCCCTATCAGTGGTACATAGTAGGTTTAGCCTAGATCACCGGGGACTTCAGGTGGAGTGCCACTATAAACATAGGGGATCACAGTGAGCAAATGGGCTCACTATAATTCTCAAGAGGTATTTTTAGGCCGAGGGAGAGTCCAGGGGTGGAGTCATAGCTCTCTGGCTCGGCCCGAGCTGTCTCCACAGCCCAGCCTTAATGGGGTTCCTCCACAGTCTCTAGGTTGCCAAGGTGGCTCAGCCAGAAATAGGAAGTTCCTAATGGTCTAGGTGACCTGGCAGGGGGAGTGGCAGACAAGGCCTATGTGGCTGGTATGAGAAAATTTTTGCTGTCGGGGGAGGATCGCAGTGAGAACAAAGATGAACAGCGCTCGGGTCTGCCTCCACCGTTTTATCTACGAAGCCATTGGTGATAGATAGTCTGATGCGATTTTTGAATAACATAAACGCGGATGAGATCTTGATCATTAGTTGAGAGATGTCAATCGAGTGGATAGGATTAGATCACGACGCGGGTAATACGAGCCGTAGGATTGGGTGCGCTAGGATGCGTGCTAAGGCATCCATACGGGTATGCTTCCCCGCTGTCGGGACCCCGCAGCGGATCTACCGCGGTCTCGATAGCGAATCCTGCCTTTAATTAATTTATTTTGCTTATAATTTAATTACTTAAATTTTATTATTTAATTAAATTAAATTTCTTAAAATTATTAATCTAATTTAGGGCCAAATGAGCTCCAAAAAGTCTCAAAATTTCACCCTTAACTAATTGAGGTGTGAGGAATTTAAAAATGAAATCAGATTTTAATTTGGAGATCAAATTAATTTATGTATTTTTCAGGATCCAAAAATAGGTAAAAATACCAAAATTCTCAATTTAGCTCCGATTGATACCAAACTTCTAGGGTTAGGTGTAAATGACCCATTGAGTCTAGTGGAATCAAAATTAGAGCTTGGTTTAGCTTAATAAATCTGGATTTAGCTAAGGTAATAACTAAAGTTGTTACAGAGTCCCCTACTTAAGAATAATGTCATCCCTGACATCACTCAATGAAGAAAGTGCTACAAAGATTGAAATATTAAATGAAGCTAAAAAGGGAAGAAAAAAGAAATGGTACCTGGACTTGCAATGAGTTGAGGATATTTATTGCGCATATTCGCCTCCTTTTTCCAAGTAGATTCTTCCAGAGATCGATTCTTCTATTGAACTTTGACCATATGAATTGAACGATTTCTTAGCTGCTTCTGAACACGAGCTAAGACTTTGATAGGTTCTTTGGCATAAGAAAGGTCAAGCTGAATTTCTCCTGCTATAAGCTAAATGAGATGAGAAGGGTCTCTGATACATCTTCTCAATGATGATATATGGAACACATTGTGAACAACTGCAAAGTCATTAGGAAGATTCAACCTATAGGCAGATGATCCTACTTTGGCCAAAATCTCAAAAGATCTAACATAGCAAGGACTGAGTTTTCCTACTACACCAAATCTATAGACACCCTTCATTGGACTAACTTTTTAAATAGGCTTAATCTCCAACATTAAATTCTAGGAGATGATGATGAGCATCATGATACTTGCTTTGCAGATCTTGAGCGGAACTGATCCTTTGTTGAATTAAATGAATCTTCTTGTTAGTTTCTTCAACTAACTCGGAACCAAAAAGCTGAACACTTCCTATTTTTGATCAAGCTAGTGGAGTACTGCATTTCTTACCATACAATGCCTCATAAGGAGCCATTTTGATACTGGTTTGATAGCTGTTATTGTAGGCAAACTCCACTAATGGAATACAGTCTTCCCAGAAACTGGCAAAATCAAGAGCACAGAGCCAAAGCAAATCTTCCAGAACATGATTCACTCTTTCAGTCTGACCATCCATTTAAGGATGAAAAGCTGTACTAATAACTAGAGTAGTACCCAGATCTTGGTGCACAACTTGCCAAAACTTAGAAGTAAATCTGTTATCTCTATTGGATACGATTAATTTCAGAATACCATGCAGCCGGACAATTTCTTTGATATAAAGCTTTGCTAGCTTCTCAACAGAGTCAGTCTGTAGGATAGAAAGAAAGTGTGTTGATTTAGTTAGATGGTCTACTATAACCTAGATTGCATTGGCACCAGATTTTGCGTGAGGCAATCCCATAATGAAATCCATAGATATATCGAGCCATTTATATTTAGGAATTTCTAATGGATGCAGAATACCACCAGGTCTTTGGTGCTCAACCCTTACCAAATTGCTGGTATGACACGTAGCCACAAAGTCGGCTACATCCTTTTTCATATTGGGCCACCAAAATGATTGCTTTAAATTCTGGTACATCTTAGTACTGCCTAGGTGAATGTGATACCCAGAATTATGGCCTTCAATCAAAACTTCACAATACATAGATTTAGGAATCCATAAATGATTTCCTTGATAAATTACGTCGTTATGCATCCGTAAGTCCTGATGACGACTATCTTCAATATCTGCCTTGAATTTCAGATAATCTTCATCCTTGGTCTGCAAGATGGAGAAATATTTGTGGAAAGTAGGCTCCACATTAATATTTACTAGAATAAAACTCAGCACATCACCTCTAACTAGAGAAATTTTAAGCTTATGAAATTCTTGTTATAAGGAACTGGAGGCAATTATGGCAGATAGTGTAGCACGATGGCTAAGGACATCAGCCACTACATTTGCCTTACTTGGATGGTACTAAATACTTAAGTCATAATCACAGATAAGTTCTAACCATCTTCTTTGACGACAGTTCAATTCTCTTTGAGTGAAGATATACTTTAAGCTTTGATGATCAACGAAAATTGAACACTGAACTCCATATAAATAATGATGCCAAATTTTTAAGGCAAAGATTACAGCGGCAGGTTCAAGATCATAAACTGGATAGTTTTTCTCATGGGGTTTTAATTGATGATAGGCATAAAAGAATACCTTACCCTCTTGCATTAACACACAACCTAAACCAATACCAGAGGCATCTGTGTACACCTGTAAAATACCAGAAATTCTTTTCAAAATTGTTTATTAATATTTAAATAATTTAGAACTCATAATAAAAAATGGAGTCCGCCATTGGACTTAGTAACTCCAAATTAGCTAGGAGTGTTATTCTAATAATATTTGGAAATCGTTGATTTTCCCGGATATTTTTCGATCACTCAGAAATTTTCGTCAAATTAGGATTCCAATTTAAGTCAAATAAAAATGTAATAAAAATATCCTCTTATAATGCCTATTGAAAGGCTCCTACTGTAAAAATTTGAGCGCATTTGGGATCCTGGATTGTCCTGAATAAATTCATGAATTATAAATTTCAAAGGTTAATAATATGAAAAATATAAATCAGAATTTGGAAATTTTTATATATCTAAGTTAAGCATCATATGAGGATGCTATGTTTCTAGTTTCATTAATTTTTGAGTTTCCAATTTATCATAATTAATTTTCTAAGTTTTTCACTTAAAAATCAATATAAAATAAAACACTTGTCCAAATTCAATAATTTTTAGTTGCGTGCGTTCATCTCGTTGAGACGGACACTTTGATACTAAGTTTGTAATTTTTAGAGCTCAAATGACTTCAGATCTTGGCTCAGCAATTTCAGCCATTTATTTTAATCCAAAGGCTTATTAAGAACCTCAATTTTCTTAAAACCTTCAAAAACCTAAATCCTTCTTTTCTCCTCAACCGACAACTTCTTCCCCATGTCATGCAAGCTGAAACTTCCTTATCTCCTACGCAAGCCATTCACACGACAGACGTTTCGATCCATCTCGGGACTGCTCCCTCCTTCGAATGCGATTCGGCGACGCGTGGCTTCCACCTCTCGCGAGATCCAATGGTAAGTTACCGTGACCTCTTCTCATCGTGAGTCAGGAAGGTTGGCTATCATCTTCAGTTAAGCCCATATTCCTCCATCTTCATATCTACCCAAGCCCTAGCCGAGCCTTGGACTCGCCAAGCCGACCCTCCACTCACCGAGAACTCGCCTAGCCGACCCCTTTCACTCGCCGAGAACCTTCGAAGCCAACGTCTCTTCATCTGCCAAACCCTCTCCATCTCGAGTCTCAAGGAGCAAAGGTACATCCCTCTTCTTCTTTCCCAGTTAGCCATTATTTCATTCTTGCAAATAATATGCGTAGATCTGAACCCTCGACGAACTATAAAGAAATCAGTCTAACCATAGCTTATTCTGAAAACTGAGATCTAATGAATTTGATCTAATCTAGTATGAATGCATTGTCAAACTGCTAACATAAGAAATATTCATCACTAAACATCGGAATAATGACAGCCTAATATTTTCATGTTAAGCGGCATATACTTGTTTAGTGCAAATCAGCTCTCACCAAAATATAAAAAAAAAGAGGAATAGGAAGCGAATTCATACGTATGAGAAACAAATTGAATTTTACTTTATATCAAACTTTAAGTGAAATTGTTCTTTAAAGACTCTCGAACTTCGGTTCCCGATCGCCATAACACCTAATAGTTTGAGCCTTCCTTGGGTAGAACAAGTACTGGAGCGGTAGAAAGTGTATCCTTCAGGGTTTGAAATGCTTCTTCACATTCAGGACTCCAAACAAATGGAACGGCTTTCTGAGTTAGCTTAGTCAAAGGCAAGGTGATCTAGGAAAAACCCTTAACAAACTTCCTGTAATATCCAACTAATCCCAAGAAACTTCTGATATCGGTGACTGACTTAGGCCGAATCCAATCCTAAACAGCGCTTACTTTATTTTGATCTACACGAATACCCTGTGCATCGACTACATGTCCCAAGAATGCAATGGATTTAAACCAAAATTTCCATTTGGAGAACTTGGCATACAGTTGATGTTCCCGCAGAGCTTCTAAGATTAATCTCAGAATATCTTCATGATCTTTTAGGGTTCGAGAATAAATGAGGATATCATCGATAAAGACTATTACAAATTTGTCTAAATACGGTTTAAGGACTCACTGCATCAAATCCATGAAGATTGATGGCGCATTAGTGAGTCCGGAAGACATCATTATAAATTCAAAATGACCATAATGAGTATGGAAAGTGGTCTTCCCTACATCATCTTCTTTTACTCATAATTGATGATATCCAGAACTGAGGTCAATCTTAGAGAATATAACAGCTCCAGATAACTGGTCGAACAAATCATCAATTCTAGGCAATGGATATTTATACTTTATGGTGATTTTATTTAGTTCTCGGTAATCTATGCACATTCACATAAATCCATCTTTCTTCTTTTCAAACAGAATGGGCACTCCCCAAGGAGACATACTTTGCCTAATAAAGCCTTTAATCAAGAGATTTTGCAACTGTTCGTTGAGTTCTTGAAGTTCCTTAGGTGCCATTCTGTACGGAGCTTTAGATATAGGCTGGGTACCTAAAATTAATTCGATAGAGAGCTCTACTTTTTTGGGAGGAGGTACACTAGGCAAATTTTTAGGGAACACATCAGCGAATTCGTTAACTACTTTGCAATCAGAGAAGGGGATGCTTTCTTTTGCTTCACCCATCATAGTGACCAGAAAGGAATCACAACCCTTATTGATTAATTTTTCAACTTTAATAACATTGATTAATGATAATTGTGTATTGAATTTTTCTATAAAGGTTTCATACTTGCCATGGGAATGAAGAGTGACTTTCTTCTTTAGGCAGTTTATTACAGCATTATGGTCACTGAGCTAATTCATTCTAAGGATATTATCAAAGTTTGCCAATGGCAGGATGATTAATTTGGAGTCAAACTCCTGACCATTTAATGGTATTTTGACATTACAAAACTTAAGAGCACTGAGTTGGGCTCCAGATGAAAGTTCAACACTTAATAATGATTTTGCTAAATTGTACAAGTGCGATTTAAGAATGTTAGCAAGACATTTAGAAATAAATGAATGACTATCACCACTGTCGAATAACACATTGCAGGGCTGGTCATTAAAATATAGCATGCTTAAATTATTTATACGAATCACATTAATATCTTGCAATTATTAAGATACAAAAAATATAATTTAAAAAGAAGAAGTTCAGAAATGTGCACCTGAAACCACATTATTGTCTTCTGTGGCTTCTAGAGGTGTTACAGCATACACTCATGCAGGACCAGTAGGACGATTGTTTACCTACTTCCTGGGATTGTTCTGGAACTTAGGAGCTGAGGTTTGCTCTCGAGCAACTTCAGATGCAGGGGCTGGCATTATTGGCAAACCTAGTTCCCTCTTATTCAGCGAAGTTGCTCTGAATACTTGGTTCTTCTATGATGGTTTAATTTGAACTCCATCCACTATCTCTGTGTATGTGCAATGATAAAACAGGTGGTCTAGACACCCACAAGTGTAGCACTTTTTGCCAAAGTGATAGCACTTGCCATAAGGATGAGGCCGGTTACAACCTTGAATCGGTTCAGCAGTCGGTGCAGCTTCGATCTGGTTGACCTTTGCAAAGTGAGGTCTATGCATTTTAAATGCATCATGTCTGTGAGGAGTTGATTGCATCTTTAGCTTGAGATCTATTTCTGAGTAATGATGCTCAAGCTCCTTTGCTATCCCTACTAACTTAAAGAAGCTAGTCAGGTGAATCAAAACAATTAGATATTTCAGTGAATCTCACAGTCCGCTGAGAAAGCAATGGTACTTAGCCGATTTAGATTGGATCATCTCTGGGGCAAAAATAATAAACCTATAAAACTCTTTTTCGTAGTCCGCGAAATAATGGCTTCCTTGCATCAGCCTCAAAATTGTGTCCATAATGATATTTTGCGCAGATGGGGGAATGAATTCGGCCTTGAATGCCTCTACGAATCCATCCCAAAGGATTTCTTCAAATTCATAATCAACAAATCTGGTATTTTGAACCTCATCCCACTAGTATTCTGCCTCAGCATGGAACATATGTGTCGTGAGATGGACAGCTTCTAAATTTGGGATTTTTAGACTAATTAGATCCTTTTCGAAAGTTTTTAGCCAGTTGGATGTGTCCATTGGAGATAAATTTCCACTAATGGTGGAAGGCGTTAATCTTAAGAATTTGTGGAGAATACCATCCATAGAATGATGGGAAGGAAAAAGATGTTGCTTACCAGGAGCATCAAGGGTAGCAACAATAGCTGGTACTGAGCGATCGGATATCATCTTCTGCATTGCTAAAGCTTATTGAGTCTTATTCTCCAATAAGGTTGCCACCATTGCTCAAAGATGAGACACTTCATCAGAAGAACTGCTTGAAACAATAGCAGTTTTGATAGGGGTAGCAGCAGGAGGTGATCTAGAATTCATTCTATTTGAGCAATACAAATATAGATTTCAGAATCACTCTAAGGAAGACAACAATTAAATTTCTAATAGATGCCAAAAATTTTCATTACTTTTGAAATGAAGATATACATAAGATTTGAAAATTGCCAAAATCACAACACTACTAGAATTATTTAAGCAATAAGAAATGACAATTGCTCTAACACTCAAGCATTCTTAATGTACTCAGCCCTAAATGCAACACAAAAATCTTGAAAGGTCACTTCTTGATACTTCCTCTTGCATTTCCGTTCAAGTTTCCTGATGGTATCAAACCACCAGACATCTGCATAGTCCAGCATCTGATCTATCACAATGTCATCAAAGAGGGACTCTAGATGCTCTATATGCCTCAGGACTGACTCCACTCAGCTCAACCACTCCTTTGTGTATATAGGAAAGTCAAGCCCTTAGTATGATGTTTGATGTAGAAGTTTGTCCAAGACTAGGGTTCCAATTACTGAGACTCCTTTGATCTGCCATTTGCTCTCTTGTCTCCATTTGAAGCTATAGCTCCAAGCCAACTCGAAGGCAAGTAGATAATAGTCCAAGTCAGACTCTCCATGATCCATTTGATCCTAATAGCAGAATGTACAATTTTTTTTTATCAACTGGAGATGACTAGATTTTTAGGATATGAGTATTTTCATTCTACATTTTTCAGAGAGCTATCGATAGTACTATGTTATGGATGTTATATCTTGATGTTTTTACTTCAGAAGAATGGTCCATTAGGTAAAAATGAATCACAAATTCTATTCTGACACCTTATGGTGTTCTTTGATACCAACTGTGGGGTCCCGTACCCTCCGCAGCCATGCTAATCTGATATTAGCTTAATTATGAGGAGTACGGTGCTCCAACAGTGGCAAATCCCCAACCTAAGTAGAGTCAGGTATGACCCAACCTGTCTTAAGTCAAAGACTTGTCACTGAGAATTGTGAACATACATCAACATATCAAAGTAGCGGAAGCAGAAAAGTAGTATAACACAACATCCACATCACAGCATAGTATAAAAAAGTAAAAGCAAAAGTAACTCAGCTCAAAGTGCAGAAAGTAAATACTTCCAGATATAATTATTACAGACTGAAAGTTTAAATGCAGGAAAGATCTCTCAAATCTCATAGCTAAAAATAAAATATATATAAGCGGCCACATGAAGGTTCTCCTCCTGTGCAAGCTCCTCTTCTGCAGAACTGCCAGCAAACAGCTCCAAATTTGACATTTATTGGTATCGCAAATGCCAGGGCCCCAGCCATCAAAAGAAAAAGGTTACAGTTAGACAAATAGTCCAAGTACATTTTAAGCTAATTTAAGTGAACTAAATATTTAAAGAAATCACATTAACTACATTTAAACATACAGAAATTTTAAGGTGCATCAAGCCACAAAGAAAAGGATAGCTATAAATAATGTGTTTATAACTGAGCAATCAGTATATAGAGTAACATACAAAACATGAAACCAAGCAACATGAGGCTAAGAGCAAAAATAACTACAAGTACTAAAGAACTCATCCTAACAAGCTTATGATCACATAAATACATGCTGATTTCAAGAAAAGTAACTTTATTGAATATGCTAAATAAATATACAAAACTAGCATCCTAAACATGCCAATATTTAATAACTACTCAATGGAACTTATATACCAGCAGGCAGAGTTAATAAATAAAAGGCCATTGAAGCATGTGGCAAAGCAAAGCAAAGCACTGAACTGAACTGAAGTAAAAGTGTGCCTAAAACATAGTACCTCCATAACAGAAACAGGCCATACAGGGCCTCTAAATAGAAAGTTCAACATGTGTCCATCTTAGGCATCATCAGATCTAAGTCCGAGTTGAACTTATAGAATAAGACATGTATCTATCCTAGCCTAGCACTGGGCTAGGTTTGAGTCTATTTTATAACAAAACTGGAACTGAGGAGGCAGGCTAAGCTAGGATATACCCTACTGAACTGAATACACTGAAAGAACTGTATTCTATGCTCTTCAAATACTAACTTAGGATATACTATCCATATCCTAAGTTCACCTATTATGTCTAAGGAAAAAGGCTCAATATACAAGGTGTGCAGAGCAATCAAATTCAAAGTAAGTAAGAGACTTAACTAAACTTATGTGATATCTATTTTTGTCTAATTAATCCAAATCTAATTATTCTGAGAAGATACAAGTTTAGAATCTCCCATATCCCATTATCGAGTACAATCTCAGATTCACGACCTTAAGGTTAACATTAGAACTTAACAAGATCTAATTTAAAATCAATTAACAACTATAAGGATTTAAATTAAATTAATCAATGACCTAATTATTATTATGTTTCTCATTTAACCCAAATCTTGAAGTAAATCAAGATTTAAGAATTCTGGACATAAACTCCATATTTGGGGTTCAAATCCTGAATCCAAGGTAACATTCTAACAATAAGGATCTAGAGTTTACACTCAAGCATAATCTAAGGGTATAGAATCTTATAAGCTGAAGGATTTAGAAACTAAGATCTTAATGAAAGGTCCTGTCTAATATTATAAGATAAAAATAATCACTTAATAAAATATGAATCTAAGTTCTATATTCAATCTTTAGAATAATAACATTATTTCATGGATTGAGTCAATCTTACTACCACAAGGAGGTTTCAAAAGGATTAAATAGTAAATCAATTAAGTAATTCCAAAGAAGGTGATCCAATTCAAGCAAATGATCTAAGATTTAAGATCTAAGATCTAGAATCTAAGGTTTGATCACTTTAGATCTAAGCTAAAAACTAGACTTAGGATTTTACAAGGTTGCTTTAACACTACAATTCATAAATAATCTTGAATAAGATAGTAGGATTAAAAACTTTAGCTTTAACATTGATCAAGCCAATTCTTTTATGAAGGGTCTTAAGATCACTTAAGATTATAAGGGCTTACTTAAAGATTTTAGGACTTAAGCACTAGGATTCTATCATGAGGTGATAAAGTTTAACAATTAATGTTAATATATTCCATTTCTAATCATAACCACTTTACTTGATGTTTCTAGGGTTTAAGGGTGCTTACACCATATTCTAGTCAAAATGACCAAAATACCCTCCTTAAGGCTAAAATTGGGAAATTAGGGTTTAATCAATTAAATTCAATTAAATTGATTCAAGTCTATCCTAATGAGCTTTATACTAATTAATGAAGTGGAATAAACACTTAACTTAGGATTTGGTAGCATTACTAGCTTAATTATCACTAATTACACTATAAGGCCAATTAAGGTGATTAAGGAGAATAAGGCATACTATGATGATCCGAATACATTTATAGGCTCTACTATACTTAATAAGACACTAGAAACTAGATTCACCAAAATTAAAGACTAATCCAAGGCTTAATTCACTAATCCCATATTAGGATAATTAAGAGGTGATTAACAAATTTAGAGTTCTTAAATTACCTTTAATGGCTTAAATAGGTTCCCTATAGTCTCATGAGCAATCAGAGACCTTAATCAATATTTTTGAATATTTAATAAATTAATTATGATTTAAATAAAAATAGAAAATGATTAGGCAATAATTAAAAATCTAATCTTTGGATCTTAAATTTTGATTCATATTATTATTTCTTATATTTTTCTGATTAAAATAGTGTATTGGATCATACCATTTGGATAAGTATAGCTAAGGTTATTTAATAAATTTATTTTGAATATTTATTTAAGTTGAAATCATAAGGCATTTAATTAAATCTATTTATCCATTAATTTATAGATGGAATATAATTCCATAATTATGATTTAATTAACCCGACCCAAAATCAGAAACACACAGGTCAGAGAGGGGCCCAGTTGGACCGGCACTGTCGCACCGCGGGGGCCTGGGCAAGCCCGGCCCGAGACGACAGTGTCGTAGTCCCCGCACATCTTCCTCGATGTGCCGGCCATGAAAAACTTCATTTCCAAACTTCTGGATGCTCAGGCGATGTTGGTGGCTTAAATTAATCCCTACACATTCCTGGAGTCAAGACGCATCGATCCCACCATTAAGCCCTTTTTGGGACGCACTGGTTCGCCGGATGGCTATTCGATAGGCTCGGCCCTAATCGCAGCATCTATAGTTTACTATGAGGAGTAAATTCTCCTCACAGAGACAACCATTTGACCAGAGCTCAATCCCTACACCATTATGGTGGTGAGGCGGATCGAAGCCCTCTGTCCATGAGCTTTGGGGTGCCCTAGATCATCAGGTCTTTACTCGAGCTCGCCTACGAACTCGCGGCAAAAACCAGACAATCGGACGATTGCAATAATCTAGCCCAGACCTAAGAACAATCGCATTGGGTCTGGTTAGCTTGTTATATCAATCAAAAATTGTATTAAGAGGAATTGGGGCTCGGGATTCCAGAGGAGTGTCGGCACTCCGTCTGGACTAAGCCCAGTCCCGACAGTGAATTCCCACTGTTAGGATTGAGCTAGGCCAAACCTGTAACAACCCAAGGTTGTTACCCAGCTTAATTTAAGCATAATTATATCTTAATTATCATTCCATTAAGTTCATCTAGTCATTAGAACCAAACCCTGAAGGTTTAGAGCAATTCGGAGCTTAATCAATTATTTTGGAATATTTTAATATTGAATTAATTAGAAAATTGAGGTATTTTTTGACCTCAAAATCAAAACCCGACTTTGTCGTTGCGATCGTCACCCCTAAATTAGCTAGGGGTGATGCTTTGGACGCATTTGGAAGTCGTCACATTTTCACGAATATTTTAATATAATTTAATGCACCAGAAAATTGAATAATTAAAAAATCATCGGAATAAAATTCTGACTTCACCGTTGAATTCCTCACCCCCAAATTAGTTAGGGGTGAATTTTTGGAAATTTTCGGAGTGTATTTCAAAAATCTGAATTTTTTTCAAATAATTAAGGAAAATAAATAAGTAACTATACATTCCCAAAATTGCAATTTCCCCTAATTTTCCTCCCTTCCATAGTCGGAACCCCCACGCCCCCTTAGGCTCCTTCATGATGGTTCCCTACTTCTCCTCTCCCTAGGCTCATGATGGCCTAGTCTCACCTACTCCATCCTTCTTCTTCTCCTTTATTAAGGAGAAGCACAGCCCCTTCTAATCCTTGCTAAAATTTTCTCATTCTTTCCCCTCCATTGATCCCTTGTGCTGATAGAAGGAGCACATCTCCAAGGTCTTGAAGAAAGCAAAGGTCCTCTTCTTCCTTTCATAAAGGCTAGGGTACCCATTTTATCACCCTCCTTGTTCTCATTTGCTCCTCTATTATGCTTGGATGAATCTTTAGAACTCCATGAGCATGTTTGGAAGCCATTAAGGCCCTTAAAAGCATCACATTTCTTGAAAGAAAACTACTTTGTTTTTTGTTTATTCTGCATACCCCTGCATTCATCATCATTTTTTGTATAGTTAGAATGCTCCGTTTGTACCGATTTTGGTGTCAATGGAAAGGTATTAAAAAGATATTTCCATTGATATATGGAACCGCTCATGAAATGCTCTATATTGAGAGTATTTGAGCTAGAAAGTAGGCCCTTACGGGATTTTGCACCTAGCAAAAACACCGTCTGGCGCCGCAGCGCCCAAATTGCAAACTGGTCCGCTGCAGCGCACTGCAACGGGCTGCAGCGGCATTTCAGTAAAAATCTTATGAAATCAGTTATTAAAATTAATTGAACAGTATTTTTGTAAGTTGAACTGCTGTAGCGCGCCATAGCGTGCCGCAGCACTAAAAGCGCTGCAGCACGCCATAGCGCACCACAGCGCGCTACAGCGCCAGAGGCGCCATAGCGCGCTACAGGGCCAGAAGTGCTGCAGCGCGCCATCGCACCTGACTTGCAAAAATAAGCCGTTATAGCGCGCTGTAGCGACCAGAAAAATTTAGAAGTGTCCAAAATTGGCTGAAATGGTCGAAATTTCTTCGTTTTTGCATTTTAAAGTCTTTAGGACCCTAGTGGGACTGAATTATATCGAATTTGAACCTATTTTAGCTAAAATTGAGCATTGAATAAAATTCTAAGTGGAAATTAAGTTTGAAACTTTATACCTTAAATGTAATGTGCAAATTGCTAGATAGCTTAGAATTTCAGTGTCTACAATAATCTAAAATAATATTTAAGTTTTAAATCTTAGAAAAATTAGAAATAACCAAAATACCCCTAACCATAATTAGGTCATAACTTGACCAATTGAAGTTCAATTTAGGTCTACTCCCAGTTAAAATACTTAGTGTGATATAGGGAAGCTAGAGCCACTGAGTTTGCTGAATTTGGACACCAAATTGAAGAGTTAGCTTTTTGACCTCTCTTAACTTAAAAATTACTAATTTACCCTTAGAAATTCAACTGGCTATAATTAGTTCATTAGACCTCATAATTTAGTGTTCTTGGACTCTATGGAACTCTTGAACAACAACTAATAGTAAACTATATAAAAACTTAGATTTCATTAAGTATAATTTACTAGAATGCCCCTTAGGTCAAAAACCTTACTTTAGACCTATAGGACCCATTTCTTATCCAAATTTGATGTACTTACTGTCAATTTTCATGTTAGACAGAAAGAAATCATTTGATAATAAGAAATCTCAATTTGGAGCCTTAAATCAAAAGGTGCTTTTTGGAACCTTAAGTTGGGGTAAAATGGTTATTTTGCTCAAAATTTAGGTTAAGTATCTTTAACTCATAGATTATCTTCTAAGTCAATAAAATAAGTATTAAAACTGTATTATAATCCACTAAGTGAGTAAAATCAGCTATTAGGTCAAATTTGTTAAAATCCCTAAAATTTCTCTAAGTCTTTTCCTTAGGAAATTCAATACCTCACAATAAGATTATTCTTAAGATTAGGGCTAGATCATAAGATAGATTTTATTCATCGAATAATGGGGTTATTCAATGAATGAATCCTTAATTTTATTAGTTTCTAAATTTTATAACTTATTTAGATTATTTTGTCTTTCAATATTAGATTTAGGATAGGAGATTTATTCTATTAAGTTTGATTTGCTTAATAGGATTTACCTCAATCATTAGTTCACATTTAGATTTAACCTAGATCTTAAGTCTTACCTTTAGGGTTATGTGATTAAGTCAAATCTCATGGTGTTTAATTCATAATCTCTAGCTTGGTAGATTTTGGACAGCTTTTAGTTTAGAACGTCTAAGCTCATAAATTAGGTCGTGATGATTTATATAGTCGATATTGATTAATCATATTAGGACCTAGCTAGTCCTAATATTTTGTAACCTATAAGGGCGTACTTTTAAGTTACACTCGATAGTAGGAATTGGAGATCCTGAACTTGTGTAACTTGGAATAGTTATAATATTTAAATTAGATAACAAATGATATCACCATGCTTAGTAGAGTCCCTTGCTTACTTTTTGACTTTGTGCTACACATTCCTTAAATTTTGTGCTTATTTTCCTTGGACATATCATATAAGATAAATGTTGTTGCTTGAAAATAAAAACTTAGAATATTAGGAAAATATTTGTATTTGAGTTCAGTTTATGGTGGATTATGGTGCACATTTACTCCAATGAATAGGGGTAAGGTGAGATCAAGATGCTTAACACTATTCATTGAGGAGAATGTGTTAAGCTTGGGACCCATTCAATCTTGCAGACATGCTTGACTCCTCAGTTATTTCTGAAATTGTCCACAGAAACAAAAGTAAAATAATTAAGAGATATTTGTATAGTATTATCTTCCTCTTTAGTCTTATAGTGATATATTATTGTGATATATTTGCCCTAGCCCATAAAGGCTATGGGGATGGATATATATATATATATATATATTGTGCTAGATTGGTCAATTCTTTTTGATAAGGTAGTTATACGTTTCCTTTAGTTTTTAGCTCACTATTTATTATGTTGATGACATATATTATTTCAGTCAGCTATAGATATATTGTTTTACCTACTCACTTGTACAGATACATATATAGGATGCTAGACTTTTGCTCACTTGGGCTATATACTATTTTTAGATTAATGTCTTAAATTAGTATATATCAATGATCATTAGCATGTTTAGGTTTAGATTTTACTTTTCAGTATTTTCACTTACTGTATTACACATGTATTCCCTACCTTGTTTATTTACTTGAGGTGTGCTTTGGCCTCAATTCTTGCTCAGTTATAAATGTTACATTTATGACTTATCCTCATTCACTTGTATGCTTATCTGCTCCCATGCTAGATAGATATTTCATTTGGTTTAGAGTAAAATAGTGATATTATCAAAACTTAACAAACTATTTGCCTAAATTGTACTTAGACATTTTGTCTAATAAGATTTTTCGTTATTGGCTGGGGCTCTGGTATTGTGATACCGACAATGTCAGATATTAAGCAACTTGAGGATCATGTGCCTGAGGAGGAACCTTACTTAGAGGAGGCGCAGCAGCTTGGACCAGAAGATACTTAGTTCTCTTTTATCCTATATTAAATTATTATTTTAAATCTTTTAATAATTAATTAACAATTACAATGATTTCTAAATTCAATTTTGGACTAAATGAGCTCCAAAAATCCTCATAAATTCACCCTTAGCTAATTAGGGCATAAAGAATTCAAAAATGACCTCATATTTTAATTTAGAGATCAAATTAATTTGGGTATTTTTTAGGGCTCAAATATAGGCAAAAATATAAAATCCTCAATTAAGCTCTGATTAATTTCAAACTTCTATAGTTAGGTTTAAATGACTTAGTGAGTCTAATGGAATCAAAATTAGAACTTAGTTTAGCTTAATTAATCTAAATTCAACTAGGGTTATTACACCTTGTGCCTTCATAAGATAATTATATCATAAAGTAAGATTAAAATTAAAAGCTTAAATCTCCTCTCTATCCTAAATCCATTTATTAAGACTTTCCTTTAAATCTTTAGGATCTTATTTCTTAAGAATTAGTTTAGAAATTTATGTTATAATTCATTAATTAAGTAAATGGGTTACATAATGGATGAAACCTTAGTTTTATAGTTTTTTAGAATTTTATCCTTTATTCATGATTATTTTGTATTTTAACTTTAGTTTAAGTTTAGAGATCCGTCTTATTATGCTTGATTTTGCTTAATAAGATAGCTTTAATTATAGCTCAAGAGAATTAGGTTTAACTTTATGCCATTAGTGTTAGAATTATTGGATTAAGAAGTTAAACTTCAATACTTGAAGTTTAACATCTTAATCTCCCAATTTTCAGCTGTATTAATCAAAATTATCTTGGGATCTGTTAAAAATCATCAATTAAGATGTTTGATTTACTTATTAACTTAAATAAGTATCATTGATTGAAATATATTAGAACTTTTGTAATTCTAATTACTTTTAACTTAATATGACTGATATTCTAAATTTATACTCGATAGCTGAATATTAGAAATCCTAAACTTGTATAAGTGCAGATTAGTTAGAACAATTTAATTAGAAAATAAGTGATATCACAGAGTTTGTTTAGTACTATTTACACCTTGAATTTGAATGTTTTACTTCCTTGTTTTGGACCTTTATATTTTTAACACATTAAATGGAACATAGTATATTTGATGGATATTCTATGTTAAATTTGATATATTCATAAAGCATAATCATAATTAAAAGACGCAATTAAATTAATGAATTTTATTTAAACTTTGTGGAATATGTCTTACTTAGTCTGCCTTTATAGTATGATGACATATTTGAGATGATATACTATCTAAGGTATTACCCCTAGAAAGTGATATTTTATCTAGGATATTTCTCCTAAATGATTATAAAGATTTAAGTGGTATTTATTTTCTTACAGGACTAAGTAAAAATATGCCCATATGAGGTAGTACTTTTAGTTCATATTTTTAGTTTTATTCTTAATACAGCACTTTTATTTATTTGCAGTATTTTAGTATTCACAGTATTTCCTGTAAATTGGTGCATATTTAGTAGTTTTGTCTACATATGAAAGCATGTTATAATGTTAGACTTTTATTGTAATTATGTATTTTAAATTTTGTATTATATACCAGCATATGTAGAATTGATCATATTACTTAGGATATTTCTTATACTTAGTAGATTTTCATTATTATGTTGCTTAACCTTTTTTGCAATTTGAGTTGAGGTATGTGCTTACCTCACACTTTGTTTAAGTTACAATTAGTTAATTATAATTTCTAACATTTTCTTTGTTGCTTTACTGCTCCTAAATTGCTTAGATAATTTGTGATATCATTTAATTAATAAAATCCTTAACCTAAAATGTACTTAGACATTTTGTTTAATCAGATTTTCTTTTCTTTTGGCTGGGGCCCTCTCATTGTGATACCGACAATGACAGACTCTGAGTTATTTGAGGTTGGACCTTTTGAAGAGCTTGTTCATGAGGAGGAGCATGCTGGTGCAGATCCTTAGTTTCTTTATATTCTATTGTGAGGACTGAGTGTCTTTCTTTTATGTTATTAAACTTTTAAATATTCTGTAATAATACAAGTTCTAAATTAGATTTCATTTCCTACTTATTTATTCTGAGTTGTATAGTTCTTTATTTTATCATGGATGTATAGATGTTATTATTTGGTACTTTCTTTCACACTCTAATATTTTTAGTATGCTCGTCTAGTGATTGTTTCATTTGCTTATACTTGGGGCATTTCCTTCCCTTATCAGTGGATTAGGAATAATTATTCATAATCTAATGCTAAGTGAAGGATTGCCCCGACGACCACCACATAATCTTAGTTGACCAAGGGGTGGCCGCCACACAATATCTCTTATTAGTTAATTAAAGATCATTACATGCTGGTTCTCTTATTTTAATAAAAAATCAAGAAGGTGTAAGCTTAAGTTCAAGATAAAATCAAAGACCTTAATTCTTTACAAGACTTAATGATCTAACATGCATAATTTAATTCAAGAAATCAATTACATAGTATTGATTTGTTCATTATTGATAAATACAAGTGTGAAACAATAGTCAATACAATTCATCCTAAACTCTCATATTTTAACAAGATGGTAATTCGAACATATAATTTGTAATATTTTCTTCAAAACATTTTACAAAATAAAATGTAAGTTAACATAGGATTCAAGAAAATAAAAAAACACAGTAGCAACAATAAGAACTATGCAAGTGATGTACGCACTTATGATAGAATTAAATAAAATAATTTAATTTATTATAACACAATAGAAGTTTTAAGTACTTACATACCTTGCATGAACAATTTGAGTCATAGCTTATTAAATTGATAAGATGAATGAGGATTCACAACACCTGCAAAAGTTTAGACAAGATTCATCTAAGTGATAAATTAATTTGACAAAAGTTGCTTACCTAGTTTGGGCTCTATCTAACTCATTTCTTATAACTTAAAAATAGAAGGTTAACCTTAGCATGATTTAAAGGGATCTACAAGTTGGCATCAAATAGCTTGATAAGAGTGATAGCCATCATTCATATGGAAAATCAATGGTAGCACACAGAACATGATCCTCTATAATTAATTAATGCAAACTTAAGGACATTACTAAACCAATGCCAAAGAGCAACAAATATTAAAACATGAGTATTAAGTTATTAAGCATCTCTTCAAAATAATAAAGGAAATGCATCTTGTTTATGAATGGTCTGCATAACACATAGTAATATAAATTTCTCTAATTTCTAAACATTAGACTAACATCCCTCATAATAACTAATTGGCTAAAATCAAAAGCTCTTCTTACAATTGATAAGGACAATTTAAATGAAGAATGACGGATAAAGAGTTTATGTGGCAGAATTGCAATGATTAAATAACTAAGGAAAGAGAGATGCATGCATAACGATCAACAATTTATCATTCATTAAATATAAATTTCATGCAACCATGAAAAATACGAGGAATACACTTTCTCAAACATTGGAATGCTACGCTTCGAATAGAACATGACAGATATTCTAGTAGATCACTGCTTTTAGATTCTAGTTTAATGCTCAATCTGAGTTCTACAACATACAAATAAGTAAACATTCCAAACACTAGAGCACAGCCTAATTAGGTTTAATTACATCCAAGATGAGCACTAAACTTAGTTTACATAATAAATTAAATTGGGTAACTAAGAAAATATATTATTCTAAATTTATCTATATTACATTGTACATTTATATTTACTCTACATATTCTCATATATTTTATATTTTTATATAACTTTTATATACTATATAAATTTTAGAATATGCGATGTCAATTTAAATTTAATATGTATTATGTAATATTCATAAATTTAGTCTTCAAATAAGTTGCAAAAAAAAGAAGGTGCAATTTGTAATGATATGCAAACTTAATTTGATAAGCTATATAATTTGAAGAGAAGTAGATCTATCTACATAATTTGCAAGATTTAGATTATATATATATATATATATATATATATATATATATATATATATATACCTTAATGGAGATCCACAAAGGAGCTGCGAGCGGTGGGGAAGATTTTGTTGCACGATTGGCGGTTGTGACTGTTGGCTCAATGGAGAGTAGAGGATTTGGGCTCTTGGCATCCACCCGAGAGAGAGAGAGAGCTGACATGGCTCTCATATTCCAACCGAGAGGGAGGGCTAGCCCCCATCACTCAGCCTCCACCCGAGACAAAGCTGGCAAACTGCTATCGGCCACCAGATGAGAGGAGGGAGTCGAGCGAATGGAGATATAGCAGGTCACTGAAAGAGGAAGAAGCCTCTCGGCCACTTGCCGAGAGGGAAGTCTCCATTCAATCAAACAAAAAGATCGGATCGTTCGATCAGGCCGACCGAACGATCCAGGCTCACCTTCCTCTGGTGATGCAAGCGGAGGTCTCGATCAAACCTTAAGTTCCTCACAGTTCGAAAAGGTATTACTCCTCTTCCCAGTTTAATTATCGCAAGTCATTACTCTTCATATAGAGTTTAATTACGTTCAATTATAAAGCTTTTTTTCAAACATAGTATGCTCAATCAAATGAAATTCGAACAACATTGACTCCTTTAATGCTTAGGACCGTAGGTACCTCACCTTAAGAACCTAGGGCATCTATTATGGTGGTGTTAGAGTCAGCCTCCATTAGGGTTCTTAGGCTTGGCGGCTACCAAGCCCGTCGTCTTGGCATGCGCCCCTCCCTCTAAATCTTTTTGATGGCTGAGTAATGTGAAACCCTAGATCTTGCTTCCTCGTTACCTAATGATCGCTAGAGGCGGGCCCGACTCGTTGTTCCTGTCCGTGCAGTTTGGCAGAGCTCGCTAGTAGAGGAAGTTATGGGACCCACAGGCACAGCACTCGATGTCATCGAGCCCCGCTATCTATCGAAGCGATGCCTGGTGGGACCCTCCAGTGCGCAGCTATCATGATGGGAGTTGTGCACCATTCTATTGTGGGTCCCATTGCCAGCAAATTTAAAAAGGAATATATTTTAATTATATGGTTTGATTTAAACTCAATTAGATAAATTAAAACAAATTAATGGTAGAATTCAAATGCTTGCATCTTTTAAATCATAAGTCCGAATATATTAAATATGTATCTCATTTTAATCAGAAAAATGAGAGGAACATTACAGCAGTGTCAAATCTTTGTTTGGATGCATATTTAACCTAGTGTCATTTAACAACCTCTCAATTAACCTTAAACCCTAGAAAACTTCCCTTGGTCATAACTTTGTACTCACTGATCCAAACATAGTCAATATGGATCTCATTTTAATCAAGAGAATATTAGGAGTATAGTGATAGTATTAGTTTTGTTGTTGGACTTAAAATTTGACTAATGACTTTTGGGTACCCTCACTAACTATCCTATTTAACTTAAAAATTTAATTAGCTATAACTTAGTCAATTTAGCTCCAAATTAGATTACCCAATATATTATTTTAATTTGGAGAACCTAATTAATAGTAAATTGCAAGAAAATTTTGGTTTTGATGATTAAATTTTATATTTGCCCTAATTACCCTAGAACTTGATTAGCTCATAACTTAAAAAAATAAAGTCCAAATTGGGTCTACTCTAAGTCATTGCTCTTGATATGTTATAGAAAAGCTATAGCCTCTGAGTTTGTTGAATTTGGACATCATTTGAGAAAGTTAGGTTTTTGGACCTTTCCTAAAACTCATTAATTATATTTTTGAACCCCAAACTTGTTTTGGCTATTACTTAACCAATTGACCTCAAAATTTAGTATTCTTTGACTCAATGAAATCCTTAGATAGTAAATAATAATAAACTGACTGAATTTTTAAACTTTATTTAGTAAAATTACTAAATTATCCTTATGAGCTAAAATTTAAAAATTGAGCTCACAAGGCTTAATCTTTGTCCAAATTTGGTGTACTTAATGTCTATCTTTATATTAAATAGTAAGTAATTATTTGGAAATAATAAATTCCAATTTGGAATCCTAAATCAAAAGATAGTATTTTAGACCCTTAGTAGGGGCAAAATGGTCATTTTGCTCAAATTTAAGTTTAAGTATACTTAAACCTTAGAATCATAGTCAAATCACTTAAATTAGTAATATAACTTATTTGAAATCAATTTAGAAGGCTTATACTCATTAAATTGATAATTAATAAAAAAATAAAAAAAACCTTAATATGTAGCCCAAAATTCCCTAAGTAAATAAATAAGCCTCATAAGGTGAATCTAGCTCTCCTTATGCCCTCCATAAGTTATTTAGATCAAAAAATAAAGATAGTTAACATTAATTAGCAATCAGCATTTAAATTACTCAATTCAAATCCTAAGTCATTATTTAGAAATTTTCTTAAGATTTTCCTTAACCTTTAGGATCTCTTCTTTAGGAATTTGGAATAGAAACTAGGTTAGAATTCATTTCTTGGGTAAATAGGTTATTCAATGGATGAAGCTTTGGTTTTAATAGTTTCTAGATTTCATCTTTTACTTATGACTATTTTGTATTTAAACTTTAGTCTAAGTTTAAAGAACCATCTTATTAAGCTTGACTTTGCTTAATAAGATAGCCTAACTTAGAATATTGGGAAGGTTTGGGATTTAAACCTTATCCTTTATGATCACCTTTGGATTAAGTGACTAAATCCTAATTTTGGAGTTTAATTCTTAATCCCTCAATCTTGGTTTATCCTTATTCAAGATTTGGTTTGGATCATCTAAATTCATTAATTAGAACGAGTTGATTAATTATTTAACTTATAAGCGTCATTGATTGAATTCTATTAGGACCTGATCAGCTCTAATTGCTTTTAACCTTATAAGCTCATGAATCTAAGTTTATAATTGGCTTAGTAGAGTTTCTTGCTTACTATTAAACTTTATACTTTGCATTTCTTATATTTTGAGCCTTTTTATATTGAACATATCATACAAGACAATATTGGTGCATGAAATGAAAACATTAAAATTTAAGATAACACTTGCATTAGGTTCATGTTCTGGATGAGAGACTGTGTATACACATTACTGCTAATGGACAGGTGGTAAAAAGAAATAAGGATACCTGACACATACTCATTGGGGAGAGTTGTGTCTAGTTTGGGAACCCATCTCAATCTTGTAGACGTGCTTGACTCCTCAGCTACTTCTAGAGTTGTCCACAAAAGTAAAGTAAAATAACTAAAAACTATTGCATATGTATTTTATGCCTCTTTAGTACAATATAGTTTTTATGCCTTAACTTTGAAAAGCTAAGTGATATGACATGATACAGCTCAGTTCAGTTACAGTTCAGTGGCTTGTTTCACCAATTTTTCTAAAATGGCAGCTTGTACATGATTTTTTTTATTTTATATTACTTTTACTGCAGTTCAGCTTTAATTTAGTGCTTACTTTCTTACATATATGCTATGATGCTAGATATTGATTCAGTATACTTTTACTTGCTTACATATATGCTAGGATGCTAGATATTGATTCAATTTACTTATATGTATCACACTTCAATTTACTTTCTGTTAAATTGCATAATTATGTATGATCATCAATATGTTAGGATGAGTCTTTCTTTTTTATACTTATAGTTTATTATATATATATATATATATCTTGATGCAACTTTGGGTGGGTTGAGGTATCTCTTTTAACTCACTATTTGTTAAGTTATAAATGCATTATTTATAGCATTCCCTATTCTTTCTTAGATTGTTGCACCCATTTATTTGCTTTAGTTATTTTAAGTAAATGGTGATATTAGTTAACACATAACACTAATCAGCCTAAGATATATTTCGACAATATGTCTAATCAGATTTTCTTTTCTTTTGGCTGGGGCCTTGTCATTGTGAAATCAACAATGACATATTTTGAGCTGTTTGAGGTGATTGAGCCATGAGTGGAGCTAGATCAAGAAGCAGAGCGCCCTGCTGTTATAAATCATTAGTTTCTTAGTAACTTGTGAGGCTTAGAGTTTTTTTTTTTCTTTCTTTTTTAAACTTATTAAAATGATATAATAATATAGGTACACTGTGTATTTTTTATTTCACTGCATTACTTGATTCTGAGCTACATGTTTACTTATTTTTTGCATTATGGTATAATAGATGTAAATACATTTCTTTACTTGCTTCTGCACTCTGAATGATATGTATATATTTAGTGAATGATTCTGTTGCTCTTTGCTTAAGGGCTTATCCATCCCTTGTTAATGGATTTGGGATCATACCCTAATCTAGTGATAAGTGAGGGGTTTGACAAGTGACGACTGCCCCCTATTAGGGGCGGGGCACCACACTTTATGATAGAGAGTTGACATAGAATAATTGATCATACATAATTGATTTAATAATCATTACACACCATTGATTTATTATAAAATAAAGATATTATACTCTTTAACTATAGGATTAATTGCATAGGAAAGTTGTCTACATTTTATCTTAATTCAATTGAAAGTATAAGAAACTTTGAACCTAATCTTTAATATTTCTAAAGAGAGTGAAAGAAGACAATTGCATGTTCTTCCAAAACTGACATTGAATTTGCAAGTTTGATAATTTGTGAAATAAGGTATTTGAAAGAGAGGGATCATTTTGAGGAAGGTGTTGAAGAGTTTAGCACCAGTAGTTGGGTTGGATGGCATAGTAGGGTATGCTACCACTACCTTTTCCTCTAATAACTAGGGAAACAAACTAGCAACAAACACTACTAACCACTCAAATGAGCTACAACTGTGCTATACTTGAGGAGAATAAACTTGATGATGAAATGAGCCTCAAGAAGATTAAGAACATTCTTAAGAACGATGGCATCACAGAGAAAGACCCAAAGAGATAAGGTAAAAGAAACAAGAATATGTAATAATCTAACCTAGTCCCTTTAGCTCAATCAAAATAATAAAAGAAAAACAAAAGATGATTTGAGAACAATATTAGAGTTAAATAAATATTTTAAACTCAAGTGAAAACACCAACTGTTGTGGCATTCATCTTTTTATTACCATATTCAAATTGAGTGAGTTACACTCTAGTGCCTCCCCAAATTTTGATTCCATATCTCTAATTATGATAAAAATCCGTGAAATATTCTTCACATGAAATATTTAGACTTCTAATTTAAAGAAACCACTTTCCTTGATGAAAGTCTCTCTAATTATTGTTCATGGCTTCTTCCTAATGCAAACTATTCCCCCAACAACATAAGCATAGTAGGAAATATATACACAACCTATCACACTTATCAGGCTTAAGATTAGCACTCATTTAATCACTTGCCAAACCACAAGTTCACACCTCATAGTTACATGCATTATATATAAAGTTACTACAATTTTTAATTTTAAGGCCTTCACTGATAATTTAGACAAATTAAAGGTAAACATCAGCTAATTTAATATTTCATACCATCTTTAATGCATCTTCAGTATCTGAATTCAAAATTAGGAAAATCAAAAATGCTAAGAAAGTTTCAAATATGGTTAACTTGTTTGCAATATTTTGCATAATGTCTGTTATGATAACGCATTTCTGATATCGGCTTAACAATCAGTTCAAATACTGATTTTGGCATTTTTATTTCTTAAGTATAATGCTAGCTATAGACACTTGTTGGTATGGTATTTCCAAACATGCATATATGCAGAGTTCAGTATTTTATATCAATAATTAATTTAACATATTAACAACTTATGTATAATTTATGTTTCAAATCTGAGCATTGTTTACAAGGTTATGATAAATAAGATTTAGAAAATGTATAAGCATTATGTTTTCACCTTCAACATAATAATGACAAATATGGTGCAAACCAAAGGACTTGTGATTCTTTCACAACAACACAGACTATCTCTTTGATGCATCCTTATAAGGAAAAAAAAATGAAATCTGGTGATAGAACTAAGTTAGCATTGAAAAGCACATGATTAAGTAGACAAGAATACGATCCATGAAAGTGCTGATATACATATACAAAACCTCTAATTATGTGATGCATGCAGTAAGTAGCACTAAATATCCACCAAGAATCTTTTCATAGAAACTACAAGGAGTAAAACTGCTCCACAGATAACATTAAGAACATGTACCCCTTTTTAATTATATATTTACAAGTCACTTAAAACCTCATCAATCCTTTTTTTATTTTTATTTTTATTTTTTTTTAACAATTGATTCAGATTTAAGTCAAACCAAAACAAAATAAAAATAAAAATCATGCTGATAATCAAAATAATAATTCATGTACAAATTCATTTTTCATGAAAGGCATTCTTTTATTAATCGACCGGCATCCAAGAACTCACTTGCTTCCTTTTCCCAACTAATAAGGTCAGTCAATTGAACAGCAGCTTCATTAGCTACTTTACAATCAAACAATTCACTCAAGCACTATCGGCTATCTAATGGAGCTACAAGATCCAATACTTGGTGCCTTCTTTAGCTTTAATTTCAGCGTTTATGCAACAATGGTAAATTATATGAGTTGATGAACTACATAATTTCAATTCAAATAGGCTAACATATGCTTTAAATTAATTTGCGGGAACCTCCTAATTGCTCCACATTATTGGTACCTATCCATACCCACTATAATC
Source organism: Gastrodia elata (assembly GCA_016760335.1). Lineage (NCBI taxonomy): Eukaryota > Viridiplantae > Streptophyta > Magnoliopsida > Asparagales > Orchidaceae > Gastrodia > Gastrodia elata. The sequence goes on along the minus strand of CM028669.1, from coordinate 77,283,984 downwards.
GACGGAACTAGAAAATCATACAACAACATGTTGCATCCTTTCTTAAATCAGGAAGGAAACATGAATCGACAATATTTCTTATTGTTTAAAAGATTCAAGATTCTTAATTAGAATAGCTCCTAATATTATATGGTCTAAATATATATGAATATTCATTTTATAATACATTCTAGTTTCACTTCCTTTACATATGATACAAATATTCCCAGCTTTCAACACCTTACGAACTAAATTAAATTGATATAAATAATTGATGTTCAGCTTTTTCATAAAGAAAACAACAAGTTCAATTGACAATAAATTTCCTTGAATAATTAACAAAGATAGTCATCATCAAGTAACATTCGTAATGCTTATTGCAGCTCATCAAGGGAGAAATTTTCTACCTTAATTATATTGCAAAATGTAGCAGATCACATCTTATTATTGCTTGTAAGCACATGATAGTAAAATGATTATTGTGCATGAGATGAAGTAATTAAATGCAAATAATATGTTGAAATCACACTTCTTTAGACCCAATTATTCCAAACAAATCAAATGCTATCAAGAATCTGAAGAATAATTGCACTTAATCTGCTAAGATCAAATAATTCAATTTTTTTATTTCAATCTGACAGGTGTAGAACTATATCCTAAATCAATAGCTAAAATGTTAAGGTTCCTAAGCAAATTGGTAAGGCATTTTGATCAATACAGAAAACCAAAACAAAAATAAAAACTGTCAATTAATACCTTTAGGTCATCCAACGCCGCAATACTAGGTATAAAACTTGAGAGGATATTCAATAACAATTTCTAAGACACCAAAATTTTGATAACAAATTGCTATCACTTTGGAATGTAGCTACAATTCTACAATTTTACAATCTCAAATAATATGACATAAATTGTGAAGGCTATTTTAGGATTTCAGTAGGTCTTAATTTAGATTTCAGATTTCATACTATGCGACTAATTAACGATAAAAATATTTTTACTAGCCTCAAGGTAGGCAAGCTACTCAGCATCTGAAGCTGACTGCTCCTTAGGATGCAATTTAGAAGTATTATGAATTTCAGTCATGCATATATAAATCTCCTACATTATAAAGTCAAGAATCTTCCTCAATTAACCATTCAGCACATTCCATTCTATTATCTGTAACAAACCCTTAATAGCTCTTATAACATTAGCATGGCCACTAAGATGCATCTAAGATATAGACTAAGCAATGGCAGGACAAGATTTACTTCCCTGGACAGCAACCATTTTAGCTACTTGATAGCCCTTTTCTTTTCTCAAATGAACTAGATTGCCACTACAATTCCATTTGTAAATTTAAACCAAAAGTAGTAAACATGGAAGATTTTCTTAAGAAGATGCAACACAATAAATAAAAAATCAAAGTGTAGAATTCATTTACATAACTTCAACAGAGTCTAAATACATTAATTTGAATTCTTAATGTTAGGTTAACTGCACAATGATTTACTCCATTTCCTAATAATATCAAAGAAAACAAATACAGACGCAATTTTTTGTAAATTTGTCTGTAGCCAAATTTACAAATTCTATATTTGTCATCTTCCTCTCTTTTGTTGGTTATATTATCATTGACTTAGAAATACTATCACATCGATCTAGTAAATTTTTGGTTTACTAAGTGTAGTGGAATAATGATCTTGTGATTTTGGGTCGAATTAATTTTACATCTCAAGCTCCTATTAATATTATACATAACTATTCTTTCAATCTAAGTAGATTAATATGCTTGTTGCCTTAATGTTCACACATGTTGTGTTCCTTACATCATTAAATTGACTCCTTTTATTAATCCTCTATGGTTTCTTTATCTTTTTCTTATGATGAATTTCCCACTATTCTGATATTTCAATTTGTACTGAATTTACTATGGATTCACACACTACTATACAAATTTTTCCTTATTCTTGCTCAGCATAAGATCGAACCATCAAGTAGATAGAAATATAGCTCCTATCTGACACTCTATGGATCTTTCTGATACCAACTATAACAGCCGGCTCTTAACCATCGTTGAGTAACACAAACCCAATTATGATTAAGTGATAGTCGTTATTAATACCACAGATAATAAACGATATATCCATGATTTTAATCCTAAGGTGAGCAAGATCTTGATAGAAACATAAGTAAAGCAGTGCAAAAGATATGAAAAAGTGCATCCAAACATTATCCACATTTATCCATTCACATACAACATAAAAAAAGTAGAATATCAAGAAAGAAACTCATTTATTACATTTAAATTAAATATGGGAATAAAGAAGTTTAAATCGGCAATTTTCCTTTTTGCAGACCACATACTTCACTTGACCTTCTATCACAAGCTCACCCTCATGTGCAGAGGCTGATATATAAACCTGATGCTGTCATGTGTACATATATGACAGGGCAAAGCCAACAAAAAAAAAATAGTATCAGACTTATAAATTCTAAGTGCAATTTAAGGTGAAAATAGTATCTTCTTACATTTCATGGATATTATTCAATATAACAGCAAAATAAAAATCAAAATGTAAAAAATTGAAATGAAATTGAATTGTAAATCTAACACTAAAACTGAAAGCATGAAAAGCTATAGTTAAAACAAAAGTACTGAAAGGAAATCAACTGAAATAAAAATTGTAATGGAAATTACTAAAAATAAAGCTGTGCAGAACTGAAGGTAAGGTAAAATAAGGCTGAAAACTGAGTACCAAAAATAGAGAAAATAGTAAGTACACTAAAACTAAGTAAATGTTAAAGAAAGACTATGATGTCTACCACTGAATATGTATATATGCATTAAAATATGCCACATAATTGTATACTACAAGTATGCTGACTCGATGTCACATGACATCCCACATATCCTAGGTGAGCGAACGCTCCGCTAATAAAGTCCAAGCACTTTGCTAATAGAGTTCTTAGGTGAGCTAAGCGCTCTGCTAATGCTAACATGACTTATGCATTTATGATATGCCAAGGATTTAATGACACAATGCTTTAAATCATCAAAATCTAAAAATTGATTAAAATCAAGTAATGAATCTAATTTTCTCCATTGTTTAGAATTCACCTAAATGAATCTATTATTCTTATTCTAAATCACTTTATTCATTATTCAATTCTCACTATATTCTAAATCACCACATGGGGAGAGTGCATATACATAAATAGTATGTTTCTAAGAAGGGTGGCTTTAACACTTAGTTTATTTAACTGCACTTATAGATATGTATAAAGATAAGAAATAGACTCCTTTTACAGTTATCTTCTTAAACTAAGTTGTTAAATACACTGATTATAAATATAACTTATTGTATCCTAAGAAAGGTAATATGAAACACTTAGTTTGTTTAACTGCACTTATCGATACATATAAAAAAGGGACGAAATCCTTTTATAGTTTATTCTCTCAAACTAAGCTATTTAATTCCCTACTTATAACACTCTTAAACTTGAGATGTTTATCCTGAATTGAACCTTACTTATCTAATTACCTAAGATAAGATCGAGACTCTACAGTTCTATTCATGGGAAATCAATCAATTCCATCATCTACTGAAATAAACTAGTTGTATGGATATACATTACCATCTCCATCTGATTACTCTACTGAGTTTCATTATAATAATTCTATTTATAAATTAAGGAATACAAACTAATGAATCCACACTTCATTATGGTGAGTCCTACACAAAGGTTCTAAGGATGTGACATGAAGTCACTCAACTTAGGATAGTATCACAAGGGATGATTTTCAATCTAAAATCTTTAGAAGATTTTATCTCAAGGATTTAAGATCAAATATTCTTAGATCTTAGGATTCATCAAAGCTTCTACCTCAAAATCAAACAATAAGCTCTTCCCATCTCAATAGTTTTCATATTCAAAGGTTTGACAATCCGATTAATCTTAACATTATCTTTTAATTTAAGGTTCTAAGTACTAAAAGATACATTTAATTAAAGTTAACTTCTAAGCTATGAAAATTCACTTAGACTTATCATTTTCAATCATATAAATTGGATTATACAATTCAGATGAGTAAACTCATCCCATTACAATCTAGTCTAATACTACAATTATGAGATAAAATTATTTGAGTTCTTAAGAACTGATTGGTTCACAAATCCATTTCATTTTATAAGTTATATTATGATGATGTTCTTACTTAGGAGAAAATCATCGATCTTAAGCTTAGATTCAGATAATAAATCACATGAGTTTATTATAGATCTTAATTCTTCTAGTTTACTAGTCTAAGATTATTGACAAAGTAGTAATAGTTATTCGACTTATACAGGTTATTAACTATCCAAATCAAATGTTTAGTTAATTCAATCTAACTAGATTTGAGGTTTAATTCCAAATCATGAGATAAGTCGTTATAATCTTAAGATTGGGTTATTTGATAAATCAGTATCTCTTATTAGTTAATTAAAGATCATTACATGTTGGTTCTCGTATTTTAAGAGAAAATCAAGAAGGTGTAAGCTTAAGTTTAAAATAAAATCAAAACACCTTAATTCCTTATGACTTAATGATCTAGCATGCAAATTTTAATTCAAGAAATAAATTACAAATTATTGATTTGTTTATTATTGATAAATACAAGTGTGAAACAACAGTCAATGTAATTCCTCCTAACCTCTCACATTTTAATAAGATGGTTATCCTAAAATATAATTTATAATATTTTCTTCAAAACATCTTACAAAATAAAATGTAAGTCAACATAGGATTCAAGAAATAAAAAAACACAGTTGCACCATTAAGAACTATGCAAATAATGTACGCACTTAACATAGAACTAAATAAAATGATTAAATTTATTAGAACTCAATACAAGCTCTAAGTACTTACGTATCTTGCATGAACAATTTGAGTCACTGCTTATTAAATTGATATAATGAATGCAAGATTTACAGCACCTGCAAAAACTTAGGCAAGCTTCATCTAAGTGATAAATTATTTTGACCAAAGTTGCTTACCTTGGTTGGGCTCTATCTAACTCATTTCCTATAACTTAAAAATAGAAGGTTAACCTTAGCATGATTTAGAGGGATCTACAAGTTGGCATCAAATAGCTTGATAAGAGTGATAGCCATCATTCATATGGAAAATCAATGGTAGTACACAGAACATGATTCTCTATAGTTTATTAATTCAAACTTAAGGACATTACAAAACCAATACAAAAAGAACAATGAATATTAAATCATGTGTATTCAGTTGAGATATTAATATTAAGCATCTCTTCAAAATAATAAAGGAAATGCATCTTGATTTTGAATGGTTTTCATAACACAAAGTAATTTAAATTTCTCATCTATAATTTCTAGAATGCAAAGTTCATTCCACTGAATTTGTCTATCTTGTGTCTCTACACATCGGCCATTACTCCTACTCAAATAGAAAACCCTAGGACCAACAAGGTAACCTCTCTCTGATACCCTTGTTGGTATAAAATCTAAGCCTTCTTGCACCACCAAGCACACTCTCCACAGCGGAAGCGATTTTGATAAGAACACTTGATTGATGACCGGGGTTGCATTGACGGTTTCCAAGAAAATCCAAAATCACAAAACCACAAGTTGAAAATCACATAATATATGCATGCAAGATAAGCACAAGCACACAAACATCAAAACACAAAATATTACATGGAAAAACTAAGAATTGGAAAAACTATAGAGCCACACCACAAAAAATATCACTATGAGAACTTGAAGATTATAGAGTTACAAAGAGCTTATCCTTGATTAGAAACACACAAGCTCTTACTCTAATATGAAGATGAGAGGAAACAACCACCACTTAAAGTATCTTCTCCAACATGCAAGAGGTTTCTTGCACTGAACTTCCTTAGGGCTTCACTTTGGGATCTCCTCCTCATAGCAATAATCAGCCTCCAATCTGAAATTCCCACCTTATAAACTTCTCCCAACGTATTTGCTTAAGTGTCCAGCTTAATTTCAAACCTTCAAAGGTACAAAATGCCCCCCAATTTACTTAGGGCATAACCTAAATTAGAGCAGAAATTTGTTGGGCGCTACGATGCATCGTAGCCCCCGCATTATGAATAGGAACCCGCTGCGACACGCGGTAATGCCCGTGTCTCAGGATGGCACCCGCTACGACGCGTAGCAGCGCCCACCCTTCAATTTTTCTGCCACTGCGGTGCACGATAGCTCCCATGTTTCTAGATGGGACCCACAGCGGCACGCGGTAGCACCTACCTTTTCAATTGCCTGCATCTTGGGGGACCTGCTGTAGCACTGATTTTTGTTGCAGTGCGTCATAGACCTGTGTTGTTGCAGACTTCACTCCTTGTTTTGAATTGCCTTGGAACTTTTCGGAAGCTCACCGAAGCATCATTATCATTTCTATGATTAAATAAATGGTCTCCACAACACAACAAAAATTTCAAGTTCCATAATGTGAAATTAAGCCCACATTATGCCTTCCTTAAATTCACTATAACATTAAATAATTATAGTCAAAATTAAATAATACTAATGCTTAACTATTGAATCCTTTCCTAAGTCTTTTCCTTAGTAATCTTCCTTAAGTACCTTCCTCATCTTAAGCATTTAGGAATTCACCTTCCTTAAGAATTTGTAGTAAGCTTGGGATTGATTTCATTCCTTAGGTAAATGGGTTACTTAATGGAATGAAGCCTTGGTTTTATATGTTTCTATATTTCATCCTTTATTATGATTATTTTATATTTAAACCTTAGTTTAAGAGTAGAGATCCATCTTATTAAGATTGATTGTACTTAATAAGATAGCCTTAATCCTTAGTCCGTAAGAGGTTAGAATAATCATATATATTTAGTATTTAGTACCTTTGGATTAAGAAGTTTAAACCCCAATATTTTGGAGTTTAAACTCTTAATCCCTTAATCTTGATTTTTCTTAATCAATATTGGGTGGAGTTGCTAAATTCACTAATTATGGCAATTAATTTAGTATTAAACTTATGTAAGCATTATTGATTAAATTAAACTAAACCTTGATTAGCTCTAATTGCTTAACCTGATAGGACTATAACTCTGAGATTATACTGAATAGTAGGATGTTGGGAATCTTGAGCTTGTATAATTTAAGAATAGTTAGAATGATTAAATTAAATAATAAATGATATCACATATGTTTGTGTAGTATTGCTTATACCTTAGTTTGTACACATTACTTTCTTATTTTGAGCCTTTATTATTTTAGCATATTAGATGAAATATAGAATATTTGATGAATGTTCTATGTTAGATTTGAAATTACTTAAGTTGTGCACATAAATAAATTAGATAAGTTAGATAGATCAGATAATAGTTAATGGAATGTGTCCTAGTTAGTTTACCTTTACAATTTTGATATTGAGATACAATACAGTGGAGTTCAGTTATATTCTTTAGCATTAGTGTCCTAGATGGCTATTGATATTCCATTGATCTAAGAATTAGTGTCCTATATTTTTTAGTGTTGGATTTGATGACTAGTTTAGCATATTTCTGTTATGATAGGACTAATCTAGGCACATGTCCAAATTAAAATATTTTTTTATTTAGTTTTTAATGATTTTCAGTGCAGTTTTTAGTATTTTTTAGTATTATCAATATTTACAGCATTTCCAGTATTTCTATATTTTTAGATTTTGGTTTTATGTGCAAGCATATTAGGATGCTAGATTTTAGTTTAGTTTTGTTTATATTGCATTTATTTCAAAAAATTAGCATAAGTAAATTTGATCATATTTGTTTAAGATATTTCTTGTACTTAGTAGTTTATATATGTAAATTGCTTAACCAATTTTATAGTTTTGGGTTGAAGTATGTCTTTTTACTCACATTTTGTTTAAGTTATAAATGTATGGTTTATAACTTTAATCCTTTCATTTGATGCTTGTAGCTCCTATTTACTTAGGCTAGTTTGTGATATCATAAAATACATAAGAATATCAGCCTAAAATATACTTAGACAATTGTCTAACTAGTTTTTATATTTTGGCTAGGGCCCTAACATTGTAAATTCAACAATGTCAAATTCTAAGCAGTTTGTGGAGATAGCACTAGGAGAAGAGCAGAGTTAGGAGGAGGATCTCCTTGTTGCTAAGAGCCCTTAATTGTGTTTCTCTTTTATATATTTGTGAGGCTGCTGAGTGTTTATTTGCTTTTAGTAAACCTTAATTCAATATTGAAATAATACACGTATTCAAATTGTATTTTCTTTTACTACACATTTTATTCTAAGTTGGATGGTAATTATTTTTGCATTATGGTTAAATAAATGTTAACTTTTATTTATTTTTGCACTCTAATATTCTTATATGGTCATTTAGTGAAACTTTAGCTCAATTTATGGCACATCCTTCTCTTATTAGTGGATTATGGTGGAGACCTAATCTAACAATAAGTGAGGGATCTTCCGTAGTGACCACCCCACCGTAATCATTCTAACATGCATGTTAGCATGAGCACAGTGGTGGATGAAGAGCCACAATAAGAGTGGGTTAGGATTCACTAACCCATTATTAAGCACTACAGTAACAACTAGTATTGGATTAGATTACCTAATCTAGCATTGGGGTGTTATACTTTGCATTTAATTCATCCAGTTCCCAACACTAGAGTTAAAGGTAAGAGATGATTATTCAGTTTTGAAGAGGGAATGAAGGGATATTCCAAGCATATGAGCTTAATGAATTCAACTTTCAAGAAATTTATTAATGGAAAAAATTAAAGTAGAATTTGAAAGAAAGCTAAAGGAAAGAAGTTATTTAAGGGAAAAGAAAAGGTAGAAGAAGGGCTTTTTGATCATTTTATAAACCATAGGGGAGGAACCCTAATTTCCACATACCATCAAAGAAAGTTTTTAAAGAAGAAAGCTATAGCCCAAGATCATGAAGAGAATGCCATAAAGAGGAAAGATCAAGGCAATGAGAAAGGAGAACATGAAGAGAATGCCATAAGCAATTCCTGTGTATCATCTTCTTAACTTTGCTTTTATACTTTTGTGAGAACAAATGTATGCATTTACAAATTCCTGTATTTCCCTTATCTTATTCATTATGATGATAGTCTAATCCTTTCTTTTGGGAGGGTTTGGCAAAAAACATGTACTGAGTATTAGATTTTGTACATGATCAAGAATTTAATCTTAAATGGAATATCCTTTACCTTTTGTGGAATGAAATATTATTTATGAATAAAAGAATACTTTGAATATCTTTAATTTATACTTTTAACAAAATCTTGTAGTGCTAAATGATCATCTTGATTTAAAACTTGTGCACCTAGAGTGTCCACGCCATGAATGAATATGAAATAATTCACTGAGCGTAATTGCTTACACACAAGCTATATCCCAATACTTGATGATCTCATCCATAAGCAAAATTTTAGTAAATTTTTGAGCTCCATAGCTCAATCCATAACACTTAGAAAATGTGTAACGACTCCAATAATTGGATAGGAGATTAATCTAACAATGGAATGTTACCTTAGCATCTAATATACAATTAGAAGAAAATTAATTGAAATATAGATGCTAAGTGGCCAAGTCTCTTTATGAGTAGTTATCAAGTTAAAATGATAAGCAATAGAAAAACAATTAAGGAGATATGTAATACAGTATTGCAAGTACAAACAATATAAGTAATTAAAATCATCCACTCATTCAGCCCAAGCAATTACAAATAAGGAACACAACGCAAATATGAAGATGGATAGGTAAAAATAACTTGAGCAATTAAAGTCTAGTTTAATTATCACAAAACCATTTAAGAGAAAAAGTAAGAGAGAATATAATCATTCCCTCCCTCAAACTAAATGTGCAAGAAAACTTTTAAAGTAAGCGGAAGCCATTTATTTTAGGAGCTCTTCATGCACTAGGATCTGCATTACCTGAATCAAAGAGCTCTTTATCTATTATATTTTTGTATTTAAATATGATAGGGAAAAACTAATAAAAAAAAGGTGTAGTTAGACTAAATAGTCTAAGCATATTTTAAGATTGGCTACATCTTAAGTTAATAGGATATCATAAGCATAATTTACAATTTAATCTAAGCAGCAGAGCTAGAAAAGCTGTCAAATAAAGGAAAGGAAGCAGACATAACTGTAAAGAAGACAGTAAAAATAAGTGGAGTAAGAATACTCACTTATATATAAGTCCTAGCCTAAATGAAATTAAGTAGCATCATAAATTAAACAACAGTACCAAAAAGAAGGATTATATGAATAATTAAATATTCATAATATAATTAAATGGAATTATGAATAAATTAATATGAATTTCATTTTATTCATAAATTGCAAAATACTTATCCAATATATATATTATTATATAACTTTACGATCACAAAAATATGTAGATTAATATTATGATGTTTAATTTCTACTTTTATGAGTATTTAAATTAGTCATTATTTTAGATATAATTAAATAATTGTGATTTAATTCCAAATTTCATTTATATCATAACTAATTCAATTGAAGTCCAAACAGGACACTTAAATAGTCTATCTCACTCATAAAAATATAAGGATTTATAATATGAGATCAAATTTAGGTTTTGAATCCTAAATTTCCTAATGACCTTTAAGCCTAATTAAGCCCCCTCTAATCCTAAAAAATCAATGTTGTCCAAATTCAACCTAGTTAGTGTCATTTTACTCTTTAGGATATAAAGATCACATTGACATGTACATTATAACATTTAAACAACATTTGGGCATTTTAGGTACTTAGCTCTTAAATTTAAGTTGAATGTTAATTTCTTATTTTTCTTAAATTTTAGGATGTGTGAACCCTAGGATAGCAAACTTATTTCATTTTATTATCACACATATAGTGTTAAACTGTATGTTTAATTCTTACATTTCCATGGATGTAATGATTGGAAATATTTAATGTTCATTTAAGCTAAATTTCTCCCATTGTATAACTACTTAGGATTTGATTAAATTGAATGAAATGCATGTATCCTTTCAAATTATATTATTCAAATCTTTATTGCTAGTTCTTATATCAATGTGAATTGTGAATTGGAAATGTTTAAAACTTTTTATAGTTATCATTTTCATTGTAGAATAATTTTATGAAGGATTTGAATAGAATAATTGCATAATATATACTAAATTTAATTCTTCTATCTTAAATACTCTTCATATGAAATTTAGAATAATTGACTTAAATGTATTGTCATATTTCATGTAACTAGAAGGTAAAGTTACATGTAATTTATTTATGTTGGAACTTAATTAGAACTAATATCATGTGTTAATGATAGTTCTTTAATGAATTGCTCCTTCATTCTATCTTCTAGTAAGTTGAGAAACTATATAAATATCTCATGTCTTATTCCATTTGGAAAATGTTGAATCCATGAATATATAAGGTAGTTTCAATTTCTTATGTCATGCTAAACTTAAATTGGAATAAGTGTTTTATTATTAAATGGCTAAATGTTAGTTCCTAAATATCCCAATTTTATTTAATCTTCTAAATAGTAGAAGATTTGCGTGTTAACATCCTATGTGTTTCTTTTGAACAAATATAATAGAGTTCATGTCAAAATTATTAGAATTGGAATTACATTCGTATGTTCTATATGTTTTACTTCTTCTTATTACATATTAGATTTAATTAAGAATCTTTTAATATCTTTTAATTAGCTTAACACTTTCAAATGCTAAGTTAAAGTTCTTTAAAAGAACTCATGATCAAACTAGTGCTCAAAAAATCACTTAGATGATTTGCACATATCTTCATAGGCTTTAACCTTCCAATTTAGTTCTCAACTGATTTAAACTTGAGAGCCATAGTTTCCTTTCATGCTTTACATAAGCTTATAGATTTTTATTTCCCTACAACCATAAATGAATTATTACTTTTAGGATATAATCTATTTCTTTCCTTACATTCAATCACTCAACATCAATTAATCTTAGATAACTTCATGATTAATTTGATTTGATACTTTCTAGTTTGTAAGCTAACTAGATTAAGCTAATAGAATTTCTTTTAGCTTATACTTTCTTTAGCTTTGTAAATTTTAAATATTACTCTTCTTTACTAGTTTCCTTAAACTATAATCATTAATTTATTTGTTTTGATTAGTTTAGGACTAGTATAGGATGAATTTCAATTGCTTGAAAATATTATTTTCCAAACTTCTCTTTCTTTTGCTATTGCTTATAATTAACTTAAAGATTAATATATATAAGTCAATTAGGAGTTCAGTTAGCTCCAATCATTCAGTAGATCATTAAGACTTAGATAATTAAAAGATATCGCATAGCTTACAATCATTGAAATTTATTGAATACTTGCTTAGCTTTGAGCCTTGAACATTCATATAAGATCATTGTGCATAAATAAGTGTTTCATTAGACTTAAAAGGGAATGCCTTATGGCAATTTGAATAAGAAAGATAGCACTTATTATAAGACTTCACATTTTAGAGAGGGCAAATGTGAATGTTCGACCTCCCACTGTATCTAGTTAGGAAGACGTGCTTAACTCCTCATCCCATTCTGTTGAGTATTTCTGCAAAATGAGATGTTTTCTACATATAACTTCAACTAATTATATAAGATTTCTTTTATAATCTTATTGATTATAAGATTTCTTCACAACTGTTTAGTTATGATTTCTTTTCATAATCCTAGGCTATGTTTATCTTAGATCGAGAGTCTAAGATACTTCTTCACTTTATATGCTTTACACTTTTTATTTCCAGTGTGATGTTTTGCTCATTTACAGTTCAATTAAAATACAGTGTATGTTGCTTAATTTCATTTAATGCTTCACTGTATTCATGTGCTTATTTAGCATCAATTTCATTGAACATGTATTACTTTTATTTCAATTATTTTATATGCACATAGCAGTTTCTAGCCTCTTAGGATGCTTCTTTCTTACCATTTTTGGATGCAGACTATGACCTATATATAAGTGAGTATTCTTAATCAACTTATTTTTATTGTCTTCTTTATAGTTATGTCTACTTCCTTTCCTTTATTTGATAGCTTTTATAGCTCTGCTGCTTAGATTAAATTGTAAATTATGCTTGTGATATCCTATTAACTTAAAATATAACCAATCTTAAAATGTGCTTGGACTATTTAGACTAACTACACGTTTTCTTTTATTGGCTTTGTCGTATCATATTTAAATACCAAAATATGATAGATCAATAGCTCTTTGGTTCAAGTAACTCAGGTCCTAGTGCATTATGAGCTCCTAAAATGAATAGCTCCCGCTTACTTTTAAGTTTTCTAGCACATTTAGTTTGAGGGAGGGAATGGTTATATTCTCTCTTACTTTTTTCTTTTAAATGGTTTTGTAATAATTAAACTAGACTTCAATTGTTTGAGTTATTTTTACCTATCCATCTTCATATCCGTATTGTGCTCCTTATTTGTAATTGCTTGGGTTAAATGAGTGGATGATTTTAATTGCTTGTATTGTTTATGCTTGCAATGTTGTATTATATATCTCTTTAATTTTTTTTCTATTGCTTATCATTTTAACTTGACAACTACTCGTAAAAAGACTTGGCCACTTAGCATCTATATTTGATTAGTTTCCTTCTAATTGTGTATTAGATGCTAAGGTAACATCCTAATATTGGATTAATCTTCTATCCAATTATTAGGGTGTTACAAAAGGAATATTAGGTAGTGAACAAGGTGACATAGTTCACATATGCCATTGCTGACTCTAAGTTAAGTTATGGATTTGATGCATGTGAGTCGAGACCCACCTTTTGAGTTCCATTGCTCATTTATGACCTATGCGAGATAATAGAGCATGTTATGTTATGAGCAATGTGACATAACCTCATTCAACTTTGCAGCTCATTATCTTGGCAAAATCAAAAGTAGAAGCACGTGAGCCATAGACGGAATCGAGACCATGTGATCATAAGATAAATTAAAAATTTTTACTTAGACATAAGGATAACTTTCTCTTATAAAAACATCACGAAGATATCTATTTACTTAGTTGAACCTTAGAGTGTTCATGATAGCACTAGAGAGGGATATAGTGAAATTAATATTTAGATTATAGAGAAATTTTATAATGACTAAAATATGACATAACTTTAGGAGAATGATTTTTGTGCACAAATTTATTAAAAAATTGCATGTTTGAAACCTGACTCTCCCCAACTTCATCAAATTGATTTAAAAAACTAATTTAGAATAATCTAGCATACTCTTAGGACAAAATGACCAACTTTTGTTAGTTTAAATATTATTGAAAAGAATTATACTTTAGAAGCAAACACACACCGTTCTTAGAGGATGATAAATCTTAGAATCTCACTATCTCATATTAATTCAGACTATGTACACTTAAGTGCAAGCGCAAACTTACAATTTTGATTTATCAAGATTATTACATTTGCAGTTTTAAATATAATGATTAACGACCAAATTATTAATTTATTTGGCTTTTATTTAAATAAAACTCCAAATGTAATTTGTGTATTTTACTCCATTTTAATTGCATAAATTATGAAAATTTAACCTCTTACATATTTCGATTCAAGGAATTCAAATATGTAATTATTTTTGAGATTTTTGGTCAACATAGTTTGCTTAACTTCAAGGAATTATTTAATTCTACTAAATATTATTATATTCAAAATATATTTTCTTGGATTTTTTCATTTGAAATAAGGAAGTGATCTAGTGAAAATATAAGGTTCTTTCTTAATGAATTTCACTATGTTTATACAAGTTCAATAATAACCAAGTGTCATCATAGCCACTTTATCCTAAATCTCAGAAGTGGGAGCTTGGATTAGTAAATTTTATTATGCTACTAAATGCTTGAAAATTATCTACTTTTTGTCGAAATTTATTCTATAAAAGATATTAGCTTATAATAGAGACTATATTATTATAGTATGTGTAACCATGGAGGCCTAGATATTCCAATTTTTTGGAGAAGAAAAAAAATGTTACTTGGTATTTTAAGAAACAATCATACTTTCTCCTTCCATTCCTCACCTGCTTAGTATGGCTACCCCTACTTAATTTTAGTAAATGTAAGAAATTAGCCATTGTGCCTATACTTACTATTAGATGGTAAAAATATGTTTAGTTTAAAATTCATGAGCTAAAATTCTTTTTCTTAGAACATTATTTTTAAATTCGAGTTCACTTAACATTTTTTATCTCTTGTGTTCCAAACTTCAAGCGGTCTCACACTCTTACATAAGGTGAGATCGAGTAAAGGATTGTTGGAGTAGAGAAGTCTTCATGCTACCCTAATAACACAGAAATGTCTTTGTGCAAGTGAGAACAAAGATGGAAATTTAGTTCCACTTGCACTAAGCAGCGAATACTAATATAACTTAAGGAAATCATCATTTAGATGTTAAGGTTTGAAGTCAAGAAGTCTCATACGAGATCCCCCTAAAGATGACCTTAAGATTTAGTTGTGAGTGACCAATGTGCATGAGAGATCACTAGTGGGTTTAACTATTCTAATCCCTAAGAAATATAAATTAAACATGTAGATATAATAACTAATTTAAACTCAATAAGAATTAGGAAGGTTGAATCATAGTCGATTAGTCTAACTCTCCCAAATCTTCTAATCATTGTTGCATCCTTGTAATTTTGATTTACTTAATTGTATGCTTAGATTTAGATTAGGTTTAAGGCCAATATTGTTATTGGTAAAGTATTAGAAGAGAAATGATTATCTAGTAACCTTTTATTAGTCCCTAAGGATGGTAAATATGGGACTCACCATCCCTATATTATTTTAGACTGCGTACACTTGCGTGTGATCAAAAGTCACACTATTTGTGGCCTGCCTTGCAGTTCAAAAATAGGAAGAGTTTTGTTATAAGTTGCATCTTCAAGAGAAGAGGCTTTTTGGGAGTTGGAAGAGTTTGTGGAAGAAGTTAATTTCTTAGGAATTAAGGTTCAGAACATCAAGGCTAATTGAATTTTTATTTTTTTTGAGATTCATGTGGGAACATATATTTTAAATCTGATTCCTTGTGAAACTACCAATGAATCTTATCTCTTTGTTTAGCCTTCATCAATTCTTTCTTAGTTACAATGAAAATCTGGCAGTTGATGTCCACCAATTCGGAGACGAGGTTATTGTGGAGGGGTTTTTCAAGGAGTTTGATGAGGTGGGTTTGTTTTTCTTGGAGATTGCTGAGAGAGGAAGACATGATGTCTCTTTTTCTTTCCAAGTGTTGAAGATCTTGTTTAGTGGGTTTGTTGATTTTGAGAAAATTGAACATGGGGTCACCTAGAGAGTTTGAGTTCCAATGTGAACATATGAGTCTATGGAAGCTGGGAAGAACCATCCAGTTATTTCTAAAAGAAAATATGTGTTTGGGAGGAGTTTTGGAATTGCTTAAAAAGAAAAGTAGATGAGTGTAATCGGAGGTGTTGGGAGGAAGTGCATTGTAGTTAAAAGTAGGAAATACCTGGAGCCACTTCTCATTGTAGAGGATTTGATTGAGTTTGGTAAAGATGGGGTTTTCAGTTTGCTGGTTGAACCATGTGAAGTTGGGACCAAAAGCCTTACAGTCAAATAGGTTAGTGTCATATATGAAAGAGTTGATGCTCTCATATCTTTTACTTGGATGTGTTTTTCTTTCATATTTTTCATTAGAAAACTTGATACAGTTCACCAAGGTCTTTCCAAAAAAGGCTCATTCAATTTTAGTGTTTGAGGCGTAGACTGTGGTGATCTGGTTAGAGATCGTACCTAGTAAGAGCTGCCTATGAATGAACTGAGAGGAGGAGCATATTGGGTTAAATTGAAATATATTATAGTTACATTTGATCCAAATTCTGCATACCTCACACCAGCAGAAGTTGTGAAAACTTTTCTCCACTTCCATGAGCGAGAATTTATGGAAGTTAAAGGGGTCAGCTAATTCAACAATTTTGCTTTTAGGCTCAAACAGGATTATGAAGTTGATCTTATGGATATTCACTAAATTTTTCAAGTCATAAATACAAATGTCAGAGTGAAGTCCTTTGACATTCTAGGACAGAATAAGAGGAGTCATTAGAGAGGTTTAGGAGATTGGGGAATTAGGGGCTAGAATGAATAGAAAAGATGTTATTATTTGGATCTACCTCTGTGAGATAGTTGGAGTTTGTTTTGTGGTAAAGTGTTTAAGGAAGAATTTGAAGTATAAGGGAGGGTAGTTTTGGGGATGTTGGAGTAGGGTCAAGGGAAATTAGACAAAGTTGTTCATTGCTAGAAACGTAGTGGGATGTTGTGAAATTAAACCCTAATGGGAAGGGAGGTAAATGAAGTTTGAGATGAGACAAAATCTGAAATCCACAATCTGAAGATGAATGGATTGTTCAAGAAGAACCACGGGCTCCCGTAGAGGATGTATTGTTCATCTTCTGGACATGAAAGTAGAAAAAGGTAGTAGCCGTTTACCATCGAGAAGAGCAAAAATCATCCTTTAAGTTTCCAAATATTCATCATATCATCGAGAAGAGGTTTGTAGGAATGGACTTTTTATAATGAACTTCTAATGAGATTGTTAGTTTAGATCTACAAGGCTTATGCGACTTCCTCTTCGATTAGAATCACTCCTGTGTCGGATGAAGAGCTGCTGTAAGGGAGTTTGATGTTGAATTCTATAGAGGCAAAGATGGATTTCTCGTTTAGACTTGAATGAGGGGCATGCACGAATAGGAAAAAGGCTATTATTTGTATCTGCCTTTGCAATGCAGTTGGAGTTTGTCTTGAGATAAAGTGTTTGAGGAAGAATTCAAAGTAGAATGGGAGGGTAGTTTTGGGAATGCTGGAGTAGGGTAAAGGAAAATTTGAGGAATTGTAGAATTTTGTGCGGGGGGTTGCTGGAGAATTTTTGACGAGGCACGGGGGAGAGTGATGGTGCACTAGAGGACTCTTAGGGGGCAATGGGCATGTTGGGGAGGGGGATGCAAGTTAATAGGGGAGAGCTAGGGAGGGATATGAAGAGAGGGGGAATTAGAGGAGCTGTTGAGAAGTGAGGTTCGTAGTGTGATTGAAGAGGCAAGCTGGAGGAAAAAAAGGAAATTGTAGGAGGGGTTTGGGTCTGTCTAGGATTCGCTGAGGGGCTTATCTTAAAAAAATTTAATTGCTCAATGCGGTTCTATCGCCACGTTGAGGTAAGCATTATTCTTAAGAGATATAGTTCTATTTTGGAACTCAAAATTATAAAAACAAATTAAAATATGATATATATATATATATATTAAATGAGATGCAATTTTAATTATGAACAAATGGTGTAATTTTTAATAAATATTTAATCTCTTAAAAATCTGTAATTAATTATTACCATTATATCTAACATAAATATTTTACACATTTCTATATTTTTTTGGAACATTTTTATTGGATAAGAGGGCGAAGTCGGTCCCCCACCCACTTAATCAATAAAATACATAAAGAGGTATATAAACATATATTTATAAAGTTTTCTAAAGTTAACTTTGATGTAAAAGACTTAGAGATTTAGCTCAGTGATTTCTAGTCATACATGTTGCTTATTATTTATAAAGCGGGCCTTGATTCAGATCCGGCCGTACGTAGTGATCACGCACTTAATATGGCCATCTGGCCTTACACGCACAGAATCATCCAAGGAGGATCTAAACGTACCCGTGAAGCATCCATTTTCTAACCCTACCAGAAAACGGTTCAACACTGCTCCGACCGCTGACTTCCTCCCTTCTCCGGTCAATACACCGTCACTAACTCGTTCAATTTCTTTCTCCTTTTTAAAAGGAAAATATTGTAATCCCTTTATTTTTTTTTTTAGTTAATTACTATTTCTTAATGACTTATTAATCATAATTTAGATTTATAATTCTTAATTATTATGAATTAAATATTAATTTTAAGTGATTTAATGATGATGAGATAAAAAGATATATTATCTTGTGCTCATGATCCCTATATATATTAACATGAATTTAATGTGATACAATTTAACATTTACGTTCACACACATATAATGTTTTTCATCACATTTTTTTCTTTACTTTAAAAAATAAAAAAAATATTATTTTGCTCTCAAATATTTAAAAAAAAAAATGGATGCCTATAATTTTATATTCAAAATAAATATTTTTTATAATGATAATTTTTTTTGACATTATGATAGACATTCTACATGCAAAAATAAATTTAATAATAATTTTTTATTATATTATGATAGAGACAAATATTAAATATAGAACAATAGGAAAAAATTGTTACTACTTAAATGTACTTTTATATATTTTAACTATATTTATATACAATTTTAAATCACTTAACGTATGAATTAATGAATTGAATTACTATACGCCTAATATAATAAAAGTAGTTTTGCTATATAATTCCTTATGTATGTTTCAAAGAGCATGTATGATGAGAATTTAGAGAATTAAGTGAAATAAAATATTATTATTAAATTTATTTTTATTTGTGAGACCCATAAAATTATATATTTTAAATAAAAATGATATTTAGAACTGCTGACTTGGCACCCAAGAAAACCTATCCAATAAAATTTGAGATCATTTCATTATTATTTTATTTTATTTATATTAAAATAATATAAATATTATTTTTAAGTTTATATTGAAATATGTACTAATTTTATTGGATAGACTTTTATGGGTCAGCGAATCTAATATCCTAAATCATAATCATCCATATTTTTTGAGAGATATTTAAAAGTAAGTAATATTTTTCTAATAAAAAATAGTAAAATTATTATTTAACTACTAAATAGCTCCAATAATTAGCCCCAAACCTCAAAATACATTTAATCTAAATTTTTTATTAGATAAAATAAATATTTAATTTTATTAGAGTTATTTGGAGTTTATTTGGATCACCACTCAACTTATTCTTAAGTTGTATGTATATGTAATTTATATATTGTTTAATTTATAAATTACAAGAATTTGGGTGTTTTATTTGTAAATGAATTTTGTTTATTCATTATAATCAAAATTTAAGATTTAATAAATATTTTTCTATTTTATATTACATAAATTATATGCATAAAGTTTATGTAATATATTTCATAGATGACAATACATATATTTTTATTAAATAATTATTGATTTTTAATAGATTTTTAATCTTAATAAATCTTTAATTATTATGAATTAAATATTCATTTTAAATATTTTAATGATAATGAAATATTGTATGAAATATATTTAAGAGTATATTATAAAGTGGCATATATAATATACGTATAATTAAAATTTTTAAATTTCGTATATTCACAGAAAATGATATAAAGATTTGGGATTTTTGTATTTGTACAAAAATGATATATTCACATAAAATTATTTTTTTTAAATATAAGAAAAAGTTTTTATTTAATAATTTATTAATTAATTATAGAATTATAAAATTGGTAAAACAAATAACTAATTATATATAGATTATCTAAATATAATATATAAATACTTTTAATTATATATTAATTTGTGTTCCACTACTCAGTAAGCATAACTTTGACGATGCAATATAGTCACGTGATTGAAAACCGCGCCTTCTCTACAGCTATCTATATTAACGGTACAGCTTTAAGAAGCAGTCCCGAGGTACAGCGCACAAACCCCGCGCCATTCAAAAGGGCGGTCCAGTCACCGAGGCTATATAAAACAGAACAGCGGGAAAGAAGGCCGCACAGACGACGAATCCAGAACATGGCCTGCTCAGTCGCGGTTGCGAGCGTCGCAGTATTCTCACCGCAGCTAATCCCTCTGACCCGCAGCCATATGTCGCCGGCGGCAACAACGGGGATTCCTCGTTCTGCTTCTCTTTTGAAGAGAAAGAGACCAGCTCGTCTCGATATCCCTATAATGGGATTGGAAGATATTGAGCCGCCGTTGAGGTCTGATGGGCGGAGGGAAACCGAGGAGGAGGGCGCTCAGTATTCAGTTTATTGCAAGAGAGGAAGGAAGAATCTAGAGATGGAGGATCGCTTCAGCGCTGCCATTCATCTCCATGGAGACCCCCAATCGGTACCATTTTATCAACAAAAATCCGAAAAGATAAACGAAGATTCGCGAACAATCAATTGATGAGAGCATTTTTTTTTGTTCCTGCAGGCCTTCTTCGGCGTATTCGATGGCCACGGCGGCTCAAAGGCGTCCCAATTTGCTTCTGAGAAGATTGGGGAGCTGGTAGCGGAGGAGGTGATGAGCGCAGAAGATGAAGGGAGAGGGATTAGAGTAGAAGAAGCGGTTAGGAACGGCTATTTGAAGGCCGATGCGGAATTCTTGAACGAGAAAGCGAGAGGCGGGACTTGCTGCGTCACGGCTCTTGTGAGGAAAGGGGATCTCGTTGTTTCCAATGCGGGCGACTGCCGCGCTGTCATGAGCGTCTCCGGCGCCGCAGAAGCTCTCACTTCTGATCACCGGCCCTCGAGAGAGGACGAGAAGGACAGAATCAAGCGCCTTGTAAGTTCCTCTTCTCAATTTTCCGGCATATTTTTCAGATCCGCGAAGCGGGATCTCACGATCTGGATCTGCAGGGTGGCTACGTAGATTGCTCGAGAGGCGTTTGGAGAGTGCAGGGATCCTTAGCTGTGTCCAGAGCAATCGGAGATTCTCATCTCAAGCAATGGATTGTACCGGAACCCGAAACTAGGGTTATCAAGATTGAACCCGAATTTGAGTTCCTGATCCTTGCTTCTGATGGACTTTGGGAAAAGGTGAGGCTCTGTTCCTTTCCAAGCAATGATTTGATTTTTTCTCTCAATGTTTTCCAGGCTGAGAAATTTTTTTAATCTTTCAGGTAAGCAATCAGGAGGCTGTTGATATTGCTCGCCCGCTGTGCGTAGATCCGCCGAAGCCAGCATCTCTCGCTGCGTGCAAGAAGCTTGCGAACTTATCGATTTCTCGGGGATCAATGGATGATATCAGCGTCATGATAATCACGTTAGGGCAATTTATCTGAAACCTGCATAATCATATTCAATTCTGTATATAAATTGTGAATTTTGAGCATTTGGAAACGAAAGGCTCACTACAAAATTTGGCAATTGTACATAAGCGTTTCATCTTAATTTCTTTTTTTGAAGCTTCCCGGCTTTTCAAATTGCTTCCTAGATTTGATGGACATTGCAACTAAATCAACACAGATCGAATGTTCAATTTCAAAATTAGGCAACGGATTGACACAAATGCATGATTATTTACCACTTTATGTTTGCATATGCATCTAGTAAATTGAATGCGCATACATATATTGATTCACACATCTTTCTCAAATTGTAATGTAATCACAGAAAATTAAGAGAAAAACAAAGGATAACTTCCAGGATTACCCACGCTCTGGCCCTTCGAGATTGTACACACCTCAAAACTTCATCGGTTGTGTGCACCAACAACCATTCCGGTTGTCCACACCAAAACTCAAAAGCTTAAGATAAAATTTATAAAAGAAACATTCATTGACCATTAGACTTTATAAACATTACAATATATAGCCCTTGCAAACCCTATGGTCAACCTATGATCAAATGACCACAATATCAAGCAACTCTTCCACTCCTTAACCTTAATGGAGGACAACTCAGTGCATTATAGCAACATTAATCATCAAACACATACATGAAAATATAAAAATAAAACAAAAATAAATAACCGAGTGCATTTGATTAACCCAAAAACTCAAAACATGACCCTTTAAATGAATCGATGCAACAAATGAGACCCACTTATGAAAATAAAATACAACAAAATTATAGAAATAAACTAAAATTAATTTTTTTAATATTCAACTCCTTAGCATAAGCTCATATCATAATGCAGGACTGAACCAATGGTGGTTGTGCTATATCATTTCCCCCATTGCCAAAAAAACTATGCTCAATGGAGTTGAAATCTAAGTAATCATCCAAAAGATCCGGGTCCAACTTGTGAAGCTCCATCTTTATCGCACACATGTCCTCAGAAGGCGGCATATACTTCCACCAAATCTTAAACTTGTGATGTTCATGTATGCCTAAATCAACCTCATCGGTAACAATAAATTCAATCTCAAATAAAGAAGGTGTAGGAAACTTAAGTGTAGACTTGTCATCATTCTCTACAGTAGAGTCAAATCCTGCATCTTTTGAAATATAATCACTAGAAAATGAAACCAAATCTTCAATGTTAAATACATGACTAATTAGCCTGTCGGGCAACAAATCCTAGAGATACGCATTGGGTTTAATTTTTCTACTCACTCTGAATGGACCGGTAGCTCGTTTATGTAGTTTCTTATATTTGGTGGTAGCATACCTCAACAAGGCGGATGCGCACCAATACATAATCTCCCTCTTAAATTCTATTTTAGTCCATTTTGCATTTACTTATTTAGTATATTTAATGTTTGAAAGTTCAATTTATGTTTTAACTATGTCACACAACTTTTGAAAGTTAACGACAAAATAATATACAGCAGCATCCGAATATGGGAGAGTGGGAAGCTCTAAGAAATCTATAGGCTTTCGACAATTAAAACTGTACAAAACCTCAAATAGTGTTTTCTTTGTAGTTCTGGAGATAGTATTATTATAGGAAAAATCTGCAGTAGGTAAGTTGTAACAACCCAGGTTGTTACCTTAGTCATTTAAGGTTAATTCAAATCTTAATTATAGTTTGGGTAGCTTAGTTAAGTCATTTGGAGTCAACCATAAAGACCTAGTCCAAATCAGGAGTCAAATGGATCGAGTCCTGATTTCTAGAAAATTCAGAAAACCCTAAATTTGACCTATTTGAATTGACCTCCGATTGAAAAAAGGATTCCGCCATCGCGTTCATTGCCCCCAAATTAGCTATGGGTGATGTTTTCATGTCAATCGGAAATCGTCGAAATTTTAACAAATATTTTAATAATATCTAAATACCTCGCAAATCGAGGAAATAAAATACTCGTCGAATCAAAAATCCAGCCACACTATTGCGTGTCTCACCCCTCAATTAGCTAGGAGTGAATATTTAGAATTTTTCTAGAATCAATTTAATTATTTAAATTAATACGGAATTAAATAATTAAATATTAAATATAATAATTGAATTAATAACTGACGGCGTCGTCCGCTTAACAGCGTACGCCGACAGTTTAGAGCGACGCCGTCTCCTCCACCCGTTAGGCCCGATCGAAAGATCGGAGCCGTTTGATTAGGATCGATCGAACGGCTCACGACCTGTCTCCCTCGTCTTCTTTGTCCCCGACGCCACGCGTCGCTCCACCGCCGACCTCAACCAACCAGCGGAGCCAGGGACCTCGGCGAATCAGTCCCGAAGTCCATAAGGACCCTCCCGAGGCCTAAGCTCCCCGTTTTGCGCGGATTGGAGTCGAACGGTGCCTGGGATCGAGATCAACCACTGAATCGTCCAAACGAGCTACCCCTGACCACCCTTAACTCGTCAATTAATCTGATTCGTTACATAACCCTAGACCTAGGGTTTACCATTGCCGGTGACTCTGGTCACCTCCGGTGAGGGTCTACCCGCCGACGTGTAGGTCTCGTCGGGGGCTGTCATCGGCCGGGCAGGCCGAAGTGGTCCTGCGCCCGCAGCGCAACGTGGATCCCTCCTAGCGTGACACGTGTCATGTGGGGCCCACCGCTAGAGACCGCGTCTCTTCGGCTGTCGCCGTGGGGCCCACGCACAATGCAGCACACAGCCGGGTTGTGGCGGCCCTGCCCTGCCGTGGTCCTGTTAACTCTTAAGTTAGCATGTTTACGGTGGAGGGGTCACCAAATGATAAGGTCCCCACTTAAGATTGGATTAGACACATATTCTAATCCAATTTAAATAAGGACTTTGCCATTCAATCCAGAAATACTATCACTAAATGATCATACATGAACTCAGAGTGCGGAAGCATAAAACATAACATCCATCCAATACAGTATAAATACAACAATACAGAATAAGTAAAGTACTGAAAGAGAATTAAAAACCTGTATTATTACAATATTTAATGAGTTTAAAAGAACTGAAAGAAAATTCTCAATATCACTGAAAACAGAAAACTAGGCTACAGATCTTCAAGAACGGGCTCCTCCTCCAATGGCAAACTCTCCACTGGATCTGCTAATCCAACAAACTCAGAACCTACCATTATTAGTTTCATAATGGTAGGGCCCCAGCCAACAAATAAAAAATTGGTTAGACAATATGTTTAAGTACATTTTAGGACAAACAATTTTATTAAATTAAGTAGATATCACCATATAAATAGAACTAAGCATAATAGGTGCAGAAAAGCGTACAAAAGAATAGTAATAAGTTATAAACCACAGTTTATAACTAAACAAATAAAAAGTAATACATACCTCCTCCAAGCAACTACAACAAGGACAGGTAAGTAAAAGAAAAGTAAAAGAAAGGTAAGAAAAGTACAACCTAAATATGCTCATGATCAAACAGATTATGCTAAGTGAAGTACAAAATTTAAATAGTATAAAACTAAAAACACTAACATCCTATGTGAGCATATGAAAACAGTAAGTAAAACTAGCATCCTATACATAACATGTGCAGAAAAACTGAAAGTAAAACAGTGCTGAAATGCAGAATATGCTAGTAAAACAATATCTGTAAACTGAAACTGCAGTGACTATCTAAGTCACCCAAACTAAACACATATACAGCAAATCTTAGCCTGATAAGCTAAGAAACTCTGAACTGAACATCACTGAAACTCTTAGCCTGATGAGCTAAGACAGAACTGAATGTAAGTGTACTTGAATTAGTATATCCATATCAGAATCCTGACTCTACAGTCAGTAGGGCGAGAGTCTATCCATCCTATCACTCGGACTAGGCATGGCCAATAGACTATCGGACATTAAACCCTCTAAAGGTTGCCGACCCCGAACGGGTTGATCGAAGAGGTATACTAATCAAGCTACACCTTACATACCACTTGTGAAACGAACATAATGCTGCTTATAAATAATGTTCCAAATTAACATAAGATATTTATCAAAATATCTTATGTACATAATACATGTTCAAGGTATAAGGCTCAAAATCAAAGAATGCGAAGCATCAAAATCAAAGTGCAAGAAACTCTATCTAAAATACAGGTGATATCCTTTGTTATCTACTTTATTCGTTCTATCTACTCTAAGTTACATAAG
Organism: Gastrodia elata; assembly: GCA_016760335.1. NCBI lineage: Eukaryota > Viridiplantae > Streptophyta > Magnoliopsida > Asparagales > Orchidaceae > Gastrodia > Gastrodia elata. The sequence continues at coordinate 77,257,819 of CM028669.1, read as the reverse complement.
TTTCAGAATATCAATTCTTACACATTCTGTAACTTAGAATCACGAATCCTACTTGTTGATGATAATTTGGACTGGCCAAGTCCTAATTATAACTTAATCAAAAGACGACTATTTAGTTAAAATGAATAAATCATCGACCTAGTTTTGTAATTTAATTCATCCCAACCTCATCTTGATTAGCCAAATCAAGATGAATAGATTAAGAATTAGACTCCAGATGATGGGGTCTAATCACTTAATCTAAAGGTATAATCTAAGGGTCTAAGGTTTAGAACCCAAAACTCACAGATTAGGTTAAGGCAAATCCTAATGATAAATCAAATTCATTAGGATAGATCTCTATTCTTAGTTCTAAAGTTTAAAAATCAATTAATCATTTAATAAACTAAGAAAAAATTTAGAAACTAGTAAAGTCAAGGTTTCATCTAATTAAGTAACCCAATTTACTCAATAGATGAATTCTAACTTAAGATCTATTCCTAATCTTAGGAAATAAGGCTCTTAATTACTAAGAGTATCTCTCAAGACACACATCCTAACTAATCTTATAAGACCTACGGATAATTTAAGAGTAATTAAAGAAAGAGAACTTTACTTAAGACTTAGAAATTTTCCTTAAGAAACTAAGATTAAGATTTTAATCAAGGTCTAATTTAAACTTAGATTTGATTAATTTCAACTATGACTCATTTTATTTACTGATTTTTGTGATTAGAAACTAAAATTAGGACTTTTAAAGGCTAAACCCTAAATTTGGGCAAAATGACTATTTTGCCCCTACTTAAGGGTTCAAAAGATCAACTTTTAATCTAGGGCTTAAATTCTAAAATTTTCTTTTGGAAAGAGATTCTTACTGTCTAATATAAGATTAGACAGCAACTAAATTAATTTTGGGTAATTATTAAGCCATATGAGATCAAATTAGTGAATTTGACTCATAAGGGCAATTTAGTAATTTGACTAAGTGAAAGCTAAATTTTCTTTTAGATTATTGTTCTTTATTGTCTAAGCTTTCCATAGAATCTTAATTTGCTAAATTATGATAAGTATTGGCCAAGTTATGGCCAATACAAGATTTAGGGTTTTAAGGTGATTAAGGAATGCTTAATTAAGAGTTAAAAATCTTAATTTTGCCAATTAGTGTCCAAATTAAGCAAAATTAGTGGCTATGAATTACAAATAGCTCACTGATCATAATGACATGTGGTAGGCTTAATTTGAACCTAATTTGACTAATTTAAGACCTAATTAGGGTTTAAGGAGATTAGTGAGTGATTAACAAAATCAATCACTCAAATTCTAATCCAACCTTATAGGTTGATTTTAAATGGTTCTATGAGTCCTCTGAAACTTAAATCATTCAATTTGGATCACTAAATTTGCTAAAATTCACTAATCAAGATTTAGAGTAATTAAGAAAGATTAGCAAATCTAACCGTTGGATCTAAAATAGTTTTACATATTATTGATAATTAAGTTCTTCTGATCTAAATGGACCTTTGGATCATCAAATTTGGAGCTCAATTGACCAAGTTATGGTCAATTGAAGTTCTAGGGTTAAATAGGGTAATTAGGGTTAGGTCCTAAATGTCATTAAGCAATTACTAATCCAAACAGCAAAGTTAATACTACAAAAATGTTCCTTAGGGTTTTCTGATCACTTTAAGACCCATATTGGGTATGATTGGATCATTCTATACAAAGTTATGAGCTAAATAAGGTTTGTGACATTTAATTTAAATTAACTTTAAACCCTAAAAATCACTTTGCTAAATACAGGTCCAAATGCAAAATTAATAATACCATAATATTTCTCTATTTTTGCTGAATCCAATGGTATATAATTCTGCATAATTTGGATGAGTAATTCAGGAGTTATTTAGGTTTAAAGTTTTAGAATTAATTAAATTAATTTACTATTTTATTTAAGTTAAATTGTTCTGTTTTTATATTATATATATATATATATAATAAATTTAGATATTAATATCTGATGTATAAGAAAATATAAAATTGATTTAATTATTTTCTGCAGACACGTGGCGGCCTCTCATTGGCGCGGCAGACAACGGCGGGTCCCACTGCCAGACCGCTGTCACGCAGGCCACGTGTCGCTCCGCGATTGGCTCTACGTCATGCGGTGGGTCCCGCTGTGGCAGCTGAAGCACCGCGGACTCGGGCCACGGGCCGGGCCCGGGCCGACCCGACCAACCCGAATAACTTCATCCCCGCGATAGACCGAGAGCTGCGCCTTAGGGCATCAAAAACGGCGGCGCAATCATCGACACCAGAGGGCGAGCCGTATACCGATCGAAAGGTCTTGAAAAGACCTTTCGATGGGTACCTTCCTTGTCACCGGAGAAGAACTACAGTTTCTGCAAAACCTAACCCTAGTTCCTCTATGCTCGGCGAGTAACGGTTTCCACTGTTACATTTTTGTCAAATTCGGGTTAACCAGACCTGATCGACTCGATCGGAACCGGTAGATGATCAATCAAGCATATGAAATTAAGAATTGAAACTTTGGATGCAATCTTTAATGAATATTGGAGGTGTGGTGCGTACCTTAAACGAACGGCTGAAGAGGGCTTCTAGCTTGATATGGCCAAAAGAGCTTCTATAGGGTTCGGGAGGTTGAACCCGAGCAAAGGAGAGGTTCAGGAGTTTTAATCTAGACCTAAAGCAGCGGCACTTACCCCGGTAGGAGCCATCTGGAGTGATCGCGGCGCTGCGTCTGCCGCGCGTTCGCGAGCGAGAGCTCAGCGCGACACGCGCTGAGCAACGAGGGAGATGATGTCTGAGCCGTCTGATCTCGTGCCGAGATCTGATCAGACGGCTCAGAAGCTTCCTGATTGGCTGGACGGTGACCTTAGCGGCGTTAGAATAAAGGAACGGCGGATTAAGTAATTTAACGGAAGTCCGTTAAATTTCAATATTTAAATAATTATTTAAATTAAATTATACAGATTTAATTAATTAATTTTAACCTATTAAATGCATCCCAAAAATTTCCAATAAATCACCCTTAGCTAAATGAAGGGTGAGGAACGCAACGGCGCATCGTATTTTTGTTTCGACGAGTATTTAATTATTTGATTATTTAGGGTATTTAAATAATATTAAAATATTCGACAAAAAATCAACGACTTCCAAATGCCTCCAAAATTGCACCCCTAGCTAATTTGGGTGTTCTGAACGCAATGGCGAAGTCAGATTTTCAATCTGGAGTCTAGATAAAAAGTCAAATTTCTAGGTTTTGGGATTTTCCAGAATTCTTGTTTTGACTTTGCTGACTTCTTGGTTTGACCTAGGTTTCAGAGATGAGTTTCAAATCACTTAATTAGTGACTTAGAACCTTAATTAAGACTTAGATTAGTCTTAATTGAGCAAAGTAACAACCTGGGTTGTTACAAACTCCCCCACTTAAGAATGATGTCGTCCTCGACATCACTCAAGTGAGAAAAAGAATTTAAGCAGATATAAAAAAATGAATTGAAATAAGATAAAGTTGAAGAATCACCTTGATTAAAAAGGTTTGGGTACTTTTGGTGCATATCCACCTTTTTCTCCCAGGTGGCTTCATTACAAGACCGGTTCTTCCACTGAATCTTTATCATTGGAATGGATCTATTCCTTAATTTCTTCAGATCACGATTTAAGATTTTAATTGGTTCTTCAGTGAAAGAAAGATCAGGTCGAATTTCAATTGCAGGATGTTCAATAAGATGAGAAGGATCTCGGAGACACTTCCTTAGAGATGAGACGTGAAATACATTATGTACAGCAGCGAAGTCTTCTGGAAGTTCTAATTTATAAGCTGCTGAACCAATCTTCTATAAAATTTTGAAAGGTCCAATGTACCTTGGACTGAGCTTTCCTGAAACTCCAAAATGATAGATTCCTTTCATCGGGCTCACTTTTAAGTACACCAAATCTCCTTCGTTGAATTCTAGAGGATGATGACGATTATCATGATATTTACTTTGCCTGTCTTGAGCTGTTCTAATTCTTTGTTGAATGAGTTTAACCTTCTTATTTGTTTCTTCCACTAACTCAGATCCATATAATTGAGTATCTCCTGACTCAGACCATGCTAGTGGGGATGAGCATTTTCTCCCATATAATGCTTCATATGGTGCCATCTTAATACTTGACTGAAAACTATTGTTATATGCAAATTCCACTAAAGAAATATGCTCTTCCCAGGATCCTAAAAAATCCAACATACATAAACGCAGAAGATCTTCTAAGACTTGATTTACTCACTCTGTTTAGCCATCTGTTTGAGGATGGAATGCTGTACTCATGGCCAAAGTTGTGCCTAAATCTTAATGGACAGCCTGCCAAAATTTAGAAGTAAAATGATTGTCTCTATCAGATACAATTGTTTTAGGAATTCCGTGCAATCTGACTATTTCCTTAATATATAATTTAGCCAATTTCTCCACTGAGTCAGTTTGATGGATTGGAATAAAATGGGCAGATTTTGTGAGGCGATCTACTATAACCCATATTGAATCAGCTCCAGATCTTGATCGAGGCAAACCCATGACAAAATCCATGGATACATCAGTCCATTTCCATTCTGGGATTTCTAGTGGGTGCAATAAGCCACCAGGCTTTTGATGTTCTGCTTTTATTAAGCAACAAGCGTGGCATTTTGCAACATATACTGCAATACTTTTCTTCATTCTTGGCCACCAGAATGATTGTTTTAGGTCTTGATTCATTTTAGAATTTCCTGGGTGAATTTGATATCCTGAATTGTGACTTTCAATTAGGATCTCTTTCTGCATGGATTTAGGAATCCAGAGACGATTATTCATGTAAATAGCACTTTTCTTAAAATGCAATTCTGGACGACGACCACTTTCTATTGTCACTTTAAGGTTTAAGTATTCATCATCCTTGCTTTGAGAGATTGAAATATCTCTATGGAATGTGGGTTCTATATTATTCATGGATATCATGGTACTGACTGAATTTCCCTTAGCAAGAGAAATTTCCATTTTATGAAACTCATTCGCCAACGGACTTTTTGAAATTAAGCTGTTAAGAATAGTGTGACGGCTTAACGCATCAGCTACTACATTAGCTTTGCCTGGATGATACTGGATATCTAAATCATAATCACTTATTAATTCCAGCCATCTTCTTTGCCTACAATTCAATTCTCTCTGGGTAAAAATGTACTTTAAGCTTTGGTGGTCTGTGAATATGGAGCATTGAACTCCGTACAAATAATGGCGCCAGATTTTTAATGCAAAAACTAATGCTGCCAATTCTAAATCATGTACAGCATAGTTTCTCTCATGGGTTTTAAGCTGGCGAGATGCGTATGCTATGACTTTGCCTTCTTGCATTAATACGCATCCTAATCCAATTCCAGATGCATCTGTATACACCTGATAATTAACTCCTTCTTTTGGAAGAACTAAAACTGGAGCAGAAGTTAATGCGTCCTTTAGAGATTGAAATGCAGTTTCACATTCTTCTGACCAAACAAATGGAACTGCCTTCTGAGTTAATTTTGTAAGAGGTGCGGCAAGCTGAGAGAAGCCTTTAACAAACCTTCTGTAGTATCCGGCTAAACTCAGAAAACTATGAATTTCAGTAACTGTCTTGGGCTGAACCCAATCCTGAATAGCACTAATCTTACTCTGGTCTTTTTAGATTCCTCGAGCATCAACCACATGTCCAAGAAATGATACAGAATCCAGCCAAAATTCACACTTAGAGTATTTAGCATATAACTCATGCTCTCTAAGCTTCTCCAGAACCAATCTCAAGTGTTCTTCATGATCCTTTACTATCTTGGAGTAAATTAAAATATCATCAATGAATACTATAACAAATTTATCTAGATAAGGTTTCAGAACTCTCTGCATCAAGTCCATGAACAGAGATGGGGCATTAGTGAGACCAAATGACATTATAAGAAACTCAAAATGCCTATATCGTGTTCTGAACGCTATCTTCTCTACATCTGAGTCCTTTACCTTCACTTGATGATACCATGACCTTAAATCAATTTTAGAGAACACTACAGCACCGGCAAGTTGATCGAACAGATCATCAATACGAGGAAGTGGGTATCTATTTTTAATTGTGACTTTATTCAGCTCTCTGTAGTCTATGCACATTCTCATAGACCCATCTTTCTTCTTAACAAATAGTACCGGGGCTCCCCATGGGGACATACTTGGTTTAATAAACCCCTTATTTAACAGTTCTTGTAATTGCTCATTTAACCCTTGCAATTCTTTTGGGGCCATTCTATATGATGCTTTTGATAGAGGTTGTGTTCCTGGAACTACATTGATTTCAAATTCTACTTCCCTGGTTGGAGGTAAACCAGGCAGATCTTCAGGGAAAACATCTTCAAGATCTCTAACAACTTTTATTTTAGAGATTGGGGTTACTTCTTTGCTACTACTCATCATCACCATCAGAATACAACTATAACCTTTGCACACCATTTTCTCTGCTTGAATTGCATTGATCAAGGAGCTACTAGTACTAATCTTCCCAATAAATTTTGTTGAAGCTCCTGGAGTTTGCAACACAACCTTCTTCTTTTGACAATTAATGGTAGTGCTATGCATACTAAGCCAATTCATGCCTAGTATGATATCAAAATTTACTATAGGTAGCACAACTAACTTGGCTTGGAAGGTATGGTTATTGATTGGTATTTGAATGTTGCAGAATTTGTTCGCACTAAGTTGGGCTCCAGATGGAAGTCCAACACTCAAGATCTTCGCAAGCTTGTAATATGATAGTTCTAATCTCTTAGCAAAATTTTCAGAGATGAATGAATGACTAGCCCCAGTATCAAATAATATACTACAGGGCTTATCTTTAAAGTATAAGGTGCCTAATAATAAAAGTATAGACTTTAGGAAATTCTAATTCAGTAAGAAAAGCAAAAGTTGCGATTTTTACCTGAAACTACATTGTTGTCTTCTGCTGCTTCCACTGGAGTGAGATTGTATACCCTTGCCTTTCCAGCAGGTCTGCTGTCAGATGTTTGAGCTTTTGATTGATTTGGGTTTGAAGGATTTGCAGCATATTGAACTTTTGCAAAGGTTTGCTCTTGAGCAGGAGGTGGCATAAGAGTTTTCTGAGGTTCTCTGAAATTAATGGGAGTGGCACGGAATATTTTGTTCGCACGATTCCGTTCAATAGTTACTCCATCAATTGTTTTATTTGATCGACAGTCTCTATATGCATGACCTTGTCTTCCACACGTAAAACATACTCTGCCAAAATGATAACATTTCCCATAAGGATGTGGCCTATTACATGTGGCAGTTTGGCCTGATGTTTCAGTGGTTTCCATTTGATATACCCTTCCTTGATTTGTTCGTTGTTGCTTGAAGTTCTGAGGGTATTTATTCATATTGAAAGCCTTTCTCTTCATGTCTTTAATATTTTGATGATGCTCTATTACCCAAGCTGTCTCAACTAGCTTTTCGAATTTGGTATGTTGTAAAGGAATTACATGATCTTTGATAGACTCCCGGAGTCCATTCTCGTATCTGAAACACCTATCTTCTTCAGTAGGAACCAAATGAGGTGAAAATCGGATGAGCTTTCGAAATTCTGAAGTATATTCAGCTACTGTTCGACTTCCTTGGGTTAACTTCAATAAGGACTCACCAATGATGTTCTTGGTGGAGGGTGGGATAAATGATTCTTTGAAGGCTTGAACAAACCAGCTCCATTCTATTTCATCTAATTCAAATTCTTCAAAACGTGTGTTTCTTTCTTATTCCCACCAATGTTCTACCTCTCCTTGTAGAAGATGAGTGGCTAGTCTTACAGATTGGTTGCTTGAACAACCAAGACTAGTGATGTTTTTCTCTATAGATTTTAGCCATGCTAAAGTATCCATTGGGGATTCAGATCCTTCAAAGGTAGGCGGTCTTAACCTTAGGAAACTGTGAAGTATTCCGTCTGCAGACTGCCGATAGGTATTGGGAAGTTGAGGAGCGGGGGATGCTGAAGAGGTGCTGGCATTAGTAGCAGGTATTATAGATACTAACTTTTGAATAGCTAGAGCCTGCTGATTTTGATTCTCTAGCATTACAGTAACCATATTTCTTAAAGAAGTTATTTCGTCAACAGTATTGGAAGCGGCCATGGTATTATTTGGAGCATTGCTTACAGATGGTTGAAGGTTGAGTGGGGTATTGTTGGGAGAAGTAGCAGGATTCATTTTCCTGAAATCAAAATAATTATCTTAAGTTCTTTATTACAACAAGACATAATATAACTACTGTTTTTTTTTTTCTCATTCATTTAAACTTTTATTGAAATAACAGAATACATCATCATAGATTTATGAAACTATTCCCATCCTATATATTTAATGAAAAATGCTCTACGAAAGTCTTCATAAATCACTTCACAATGCTCCTCTTGTGCTTTACGAAACAGTTCTTCATATGACATGATCCACCATTCCTTTGCTTGCATACGTAGAAGACATAGCACCACTTCTAATCTGATGTGACTAGGCCATTCCATAACACCAAATATGTGGTCAACTCTCACAAGCCATTCCCTTGCTAGTACTGGAAAGTCAAGGCCTCTATAGACGCCTTCTTTCAGTAATTTGTTTATTACTTGCGATCCTTGTTCTGATACTCCTTCAATTGTTCTTCCTTGCCTCTTACCTAGTTTATGTTCATATTTCCAAATAGTCTCAAACTCCTTTAGGTAAGTCATGAATGCCATTTCTAAATGTTCTTCTATACCTACAATTATAACATTCTATTTAGATTTGTTGAGCATATATATATATAATTTGATAATTATCATCTTTTATAGTTATCTAATAACTTAACTTATTCTGAGTTATACTCATAAAGTGATGGATGTTAATTCAAGTATTCATTTAGTGATCAAGTGGCAGAAGAACAGTCCATTAGGTAGAAAGGAATGAATTCCAATCTTGATACCTTATGGAATTCTCTGATACCAACTGTGGCGGCCCTGCCCCGCCGTGGTCCTGTTAACTCTTAAGTTAACATGATTACGGTGGAGGGGTCACCAAAAGACAAGGTCCCCACTTAAGATTGGATTAGACACACATTCTAATCCAATTTAAATAAGGACTTTGCCATTCAATCCAGAAATACTATCACTAAATGATCATACATAAACTCAGAGTGCAGAAGCATAAAACATAACATCCATCCAATACAGTATAAATACAACAATACAGAATAAGTAAAGTACTGAAAAAGAATTAAAAACCTGTATTATTACAACATTTAATGAGTTTAAAAGAACTGAAAGAAAACTCTCAATCTCACTGAAAATAGAAAACTAGGCTACAGATCTTCAAGAACGGGCTCCTCCTCCAATGGCAAACTCTCCACTGGATCTGCTAATCCAACAAACTCAGAACCTACCATTATCAGTTTCATAATGGTAGGGCCCCAGCCAACAAAAGAAAAACTGGTTAGACAATATGTCTAAGTACATTTTAGGGCAAACAATTTTATTAAATTAAGTAGATATCACCATATAAATAGAACTAAGCATAATAGGTGCAGAAAAGCGTACAAAAGAACAGTAATAAGTTATAAACCACAGTTTATAACTAAACAAATACAAAGAAATACATACCTCCTCCAAGCAACTGCAACAAGGACAGGTAACTAAAAGAAAAGTAAAAGAAAGGTAAGAAAAGTACAACCCAAACATGCTTATGATCAAACAGATTATGCTAAGTGAAGTACAAAATTTAAACAGTATAAAACTAAAAACACTAACATCCTATGTGAGCATATGAAAACAGTAAGTAGAACTAGCATCCTATACATAACATGTGCAGAAAAACTGAAAGTAAAACAGTGCTGAAATGCAGAATATGCTAGTAAAACAATATCTGTAAACTAAAACTGCAGTGACTATCTAAGTCACCCAAACTAAACACATATACAGCAAATCTTAGCCTGATGAGCTAAGAAACTCTGAACTGAACATCACTGAAACTCTTAGCCTGATGAGCTAAGACAGAACTGAATGTAAGTGTACTTGAATTAGTATATCCATATCAGAATCCTGACTCTGTAGTCAGTAGGGCAAGAGTCTATCCATCCTATCACTCGGACTAGGCATGGCCAATAGACTGTCAGACATTAAACCCTCGAAAGGTTGCCGACCCCGAACTGGTTGATCGAAGAGGTATACTAATCAAGCTACACCTTACATACTACTTGTGAAACAAACATAATGCTGCTTATAAATAATGTTCCAAATTAACATAAGATATTTATCAAAATATCTTATGTACATAATACATGTTCAAGGTATAAAGCTCAAAATCAAAGAATGCGAAGCATCAAAATCAAAGTGCAAGAAACTTTATCTAAAACACAGGTGATATCCTTTGTTATCTACTTTATTCGTTCTATCTACTCTAAGTTACATAAGTTTCAGAATTATCAATTCTTACACATTCTGTAACTTAGAATCACGAATCCTACTTGTTGAAGATAATTTGGACTGGCCAAGTCCTAATTATAACTTAATCAAAAGACGACTATTTAGTTAAAATGAATAAATCATCGACCTAGTTTTGTAATTTAATTCATCCCAACCTCATCTTGATTAGCCAAATCAAGATGAATAGATTAAGAATTAGACTCCAGATGATGGGTCTAATCACTTAATCTAAAGGTATAATCTAAGGGTCTAAGGTTTAGAACCCAAAACTCACAGATTAGGTTAAGGCAAATACTAATGATAAATCAAATTCATTAGGATAGATCTCTATTCTTAGTTCTAAAGTTTAAAGATCAAATAATCATTTAATAAACTAAGAAAAAATTTAGAAACTAGTAAACTCAAGGTTTCATCTAATTAAGTAACCCAATTTACTCAATAGATGAATTCTAACTTAAGATCTATTCCTAATCTTAGGAAATAAGGCTCTTAATTACTAAGAGTATCTCTCAAGACACACATCCTAACTAATGTTATAAGACCTAAGGATAATCTAAGAGTAATTAAAGAAAGAGAACTTTACTTAAGACTTAGAAATTTTTCTTAAGAAACTAAGATTAAGATTTTAATCAAGGTCTAATTTAAACTTGGATTTGATTAATTTCAACTATGAATCATTTTATTTACTGATTTTTGTGATTAGAAACTAAAATTAGGGCTTTTAAAGGCTAAACCCTAAATTTGGGCAAAATGACCATTTTGCCCCTACTTAAGGGTTCAAAAGATCAACTTTTAATCTAGGGCTTAAATTCTAAAATTTTCTTTTGGAAAGAGATTCTTACTGTCTAATATAAGATTAGAGAGCAACTAAATTAATTTTGGGTAATTATTAAGCCATATGAGATCAAATTAGTGAATTTGACTCATAAGGGCAATTTAGTAATTTGACTAAGTGAAAGCTAAATTTTCTTTTAGATTATTGTTCTTTACTGTCTAAGCTTTCCATAGAATCTTAATTTGCTAAATTCTGATAAGTATTGGCCAAGTTATGGCCAATACAAGATTTAGGGTTTTAAGGTGATTAAGGAATGCTTAATTAAGGGTTAAAAATCCTAATTTTGCCAATTAGTATCCAAATTAAGCAAAATTAGTGGCTGTGAATTACAAATAGCTCACTGATCATAATGACATATGGTAGGCTTAATTTGAACCTAATTTGACTAATTTAAGACCTAATTAGGGTTTAAGGAGATTAGTGAGTGATTAACAAAATTAATCACTCAAATTCTAATCCAACCTTATAGGTTGATTTTAAATGGTTCTATGAGTCCTCTGAAACTTAAATCATTCAATTTGGATCACTAAATTTGCTAAAATTCACTAATCAAGATTTAGAGTAATTAAGAAAGATTAGCAAATCTAACCATTGGATCTAAAATATTTTTACATATTATTGATAATTAAGTTCTTCTGATCTAAATGAACTTTTGGATCATCAAATTTGGAGCTCAATTAACCAAGTTATGGTCAATTGAAGTTCTAGGGTTAAATAGGGTAATTAGGGTTAGGTCCTAAATGTCATTAAGCAATTACTAATCCAAACAGCAAAGTTAATACTACAAAAATGTTCTTTAGGGTTTTCTGATCACTTTAAGACCCATATTGGGTATGATTGGATCATTCTATACAAAGTTATGAGCTAAATAAGGTTTGTGACATTTAATTTAAATTAACTTTAAACCCTAAAAATCACTTTGCTAAATACAGGTCCAAATGCAAAATTAATAATACCATAATATTCCTCTATTTTTGCTGAATCCAATGGTATATAATTCTGCATAATTTGGATGAGTAATTTAGGAGTTATTTAGGTTTAAAGTTTTAGAATTAATTAAATTAATTTACTGTTTTATTTAAAGTTAAATTGTTCTGTTTTTATATTATATATATATATATATATAATAAATTTAGATATTAATATCTGACGTATAAGAAAATATAAAATTGATTTATATTATTTTCTGCAGACACGTGGCGGCCTCTCATTGGCGCGGCAGACAACGGCGGGTCCCACTGCCAAACCGCTGTCACGCAGGCCACGTGTCGCTCCGCAATTGGCTCTGCGTCACGCGGTGGGTCCCGCTGTGGCAGATGAAGCGCCGCGGACTCGGGCCACGGGCCAGGCCCGGGCTGACCCGACCGGCCCGAATAACTTCATCCCCGCGATAGACCGAGAGCGGCGCCTTAGGGCATCAAAAACGGCGGCGCAATCGTCGACACCAGAGGGCGAGCCGTATACCGATCGAAAGGAAGAGACCTTTCGATTGGTACCTTCCTCGTCACCGGAGAAGAACTACAGTTTCCGCAAAACCTAACCCTAGTTCCTCTATGCTCGGCGAGTAACGGTTTCCACTGTTACATTTTTGTCAAATCCGAGTTAACCAGACCTGATCGACTCGATCGGAACCGGTAGATGATCAATCAAGCATATGAAATTAAGAATCGAAACTTTGGATGCAATCTTTAATGAATATTGGAGGTGTGGTGCGTACCTTAAACGGATGGCTGAAGAGGGCTTCTAGCTTGATATGGCCAAAAGAGCTTCTATAGGGTTCGGGAGGTTGAACCCGAGCAAAGGAGAGGTTCAGGGGTTTTAATCTAGACCTAAAGCGGTGGCACTTACCCCGGTAAAGAGCCATCTGGAGCGATCGCGGCGCTGCGTCTGCCGCGCGTTCGCGAGCGAGAGCTCAGCGCGACACGCGCTGAGCAACGAGGGAGATGATGTCTGAGTCTGATCAGATCTCGCGCCGAGATCTGATCAGACGGCTCAGAAGCTTCCTGATTGGATGGACGGTGACCTTAGCGGTGTTAGAATAAAGGAACGGCGGATTAAGTAATTTAACGGAAGTGTTAAATTTCAATATTTAAATAATTATTTAAATTAAATTATACAGATTTAATTAATTAATTTTAACCTATTAATGCATCCCAAAAATTTCCAATAAATTACCCTTAGCTAAATGAAGGGTGAGGAACGCAACGGCGCACTCGTATTTTTGTTTCGACGAGTATTTAATTATTTGATTATTTAGGGTATTTAAATAATATTAAAATATTCGACGAAAAATCAACGACTTCCAAATGCCTCCAAAATTGCAGCCCTAACTAATTTGGGTGTTCTGAACGCAATGGCGAAGTCAGATTTTCAATCTGAGGTCTAGATAAAAAGTCAAATTTTCAGGTTTTGGGATTTTCCAGAATTCTTGTTTTGACTTTGTTGACTTCTTGGTTTGACTTAGGTTTAAGAGATGAGTTTCAAATCACTTAATTAGTGACTTAGAACCTCAATTAAGACTTAGATTAGTCTTAATTGAGCAAAGTAATAACCTGGGTTGTTACACGGGTGCTGCCACATGTCATTGGTGGGGCCCACTGCTGACCGAGCGTCTGCTGTGGGACCCCCCACTGCTCCCGTGGCCAATTACAAAGCGCCACATGGCAGCCATGGGGCCCGCTGTTATTTTCGACGGATAATATAATCAATTAATTAATATTAATGATAATTAATTAATTACTAATTATAATTAACAGTTAGATTAATTAATATTAATTAACTGCTAATCATTATTATACAGTAACATTATTTAGTTAATATTCAATAATTAGTCAATTAAATGATATTAACTGTAATTAATTAAACTAATTAACTAATTAGAACATAGTTAAGAGTATTTTAATATTAATTAAATAATAACAGTAATTAGTATTAATTATTTAATTAGTTTGGAATAATTTAATTTAATAAAAATAGTAAATTATGATTAATAGTAATTAATTAGAATTAATTAGTATTAATCTCAATCTTAATTAAATAAATATTAAAATAATATTTACAGATAATTATTTAATTAATTTAACTTAAATAGTTAATTAATTAGCACTAATCCTAATTGAACAGTAATAATAATAATATTATAATTAAAATATTTAAATAACAGATTAAGTATTATTTAATTAAAAATTAATATTAGTTAATTACAAATTTTAACTTCAGGAATCAATAGTAAATTAATACAAATTGAATAAATGAATAGCAAAATTATTTAATTAAATTATTTAATTCAAAATTCTTAAAAGTTTAATAACTTTTTGTACAATAATCCAAACATAGTCAATATAGGTCTCATTTTACTTAGAGAAATAAAAGAAATCAATTGGCGTAATGCAAAAAATAGTTTTGGGGTACGTATAACGTAGTGACATTATAAGTCCTATTTAAACCCTCACAACTTTTAACCTAGTTGTTCAAATATAGGTAATATGGGTCTTAAAATATTCAGAAGATTAACCCCATTATTGTGGTAGTATTAATTTTCTCATTTGAACATTAGGATAAAAAGTCAACTCTTGACCCCACAGTTGACTTTAGGAAAAATGACCAAAATATCCCTAGAATTCAATTGACCATAACTTGGTCAATTCAACTCTAAATTCAAAAATTCAAAGTGCTAACTAGTTTAGAATTTCAATGTTATCGCTAAACGGGAATAAAATTTAGGAATTGAAATCTAGAAAATCAGAAAATGACCAAAATACCCCTAACCTATAACAACCCAGGATGTTACCTAGGTCGATTAGGACTAATCTTAGTCTTAAAACTAATCATTAGTGCTAATTAGTTCACTTTGAGTCAACCTCAAAGACCTAGTCCAAATCAGGAGTCAAATGGATCGAATCCTGATTTCTAGAAATTTCAAAAACTCTAAAATTTGACTTATGTAAATTGACCTCGGATTGGAAAACGGACGCCGCCATTGCGTTCATTGACCCTAAATTAGCTTGGGGTGAAGTTTTCGTATCAATCGGAAGTCGTCGAAATTTTGACGAATATTTTAATAATATTTAATACCCCGCAAATCGAGGAATCAAAACGCTCGTCCAATCGAAAATCCGACTCCGCCATTGCATTCCTCACACCACAATTAGCTAGGAAAACATATTTAAAAATTTTTTATATAATTTAATTATTTTATTTAAAAAGAGAATTAATTAAAAAAAATTATTATTATTATTTTTAGCTGACGGCGCCGTCCGCTTAACAGCGCGCGCCATCTGAGCAGATCATACGGACCTGAGCTGCTCGATCAGGACGAATCCAACGGCTGAGGGACCTTCGTCCCTCGAGCTCTCCACCGCACTCCACGCGGCAGGCCGCCGCGCGCCTCCCCCAACCCGCGACTGCCGACGCCCGGGGGCCTCGCCGACTCCGCCCGAGGGTCCATAAGGACCCTCCCGTACGCTCGGGACCGGCGTTTGCACGAAGTGACCCGATCCGACGTTCGAGCCAATCCCGAGTCCTAGACCCCTCGCCGTCCAATCCAGGTACTCCAAATTCCTTGCTCCCCTCTTTCGATCAATGCATTGTTGAATTGTAAGCTTATTCTGCACCCTTGATTGCACGAATCCACTCTCCAATTGAAAATCCGGCGACTCGATCGGGTACAACACTTACCGTTAGGGGTAGCTGTCCGCGGATCGTCGTCTAGGGTTAGGTATCCCGGCAACGTCCGTCGTCCTCTGGCCTCGGGCCAGCCGCCAATAGGAAGCCGCCGACGCCCCCCTTTCCATTGTCGTGCGGGCCGAACGCCGGCGCCGCCGGGAGACCGCCCAAAGGGCATGCCCTAGCACGCGTAGGTGCTCGGGAAGGCGAGCCTGCAGCTTAGCTCGGGCCTGGTCGGGTCTACCCGGGTCCGCTCGGGACCGCACATGCCAGATGCATGCAGGCGCAGCGGCCGAAGGCGTGGGCCCCGCACGTCCGTCCGTGGGCGTCAGGGGGCCCCGCCGCAGTCCCGCGCCCTCTCTGCATCCGCCACGTGGCAAAGTGGCGGGCCCCGCAAGCAGCTCCGCGGCCAATAACACTGCGCCACGTGGCAGTGGGTCCCGCCGCCATCATACCTGCAGAATACTTAAATATATATTATATATATATATATAAACTAATGATTATTAATATATAAATATACTCATAGTTAATTTAATATTATCTAGATTAGTATTAGTTAAGTGTTAGAATCTGTTATGTTATAATTAGGTTAAATTAAGAATATGTTAAATAGTGTTAATTAGTTAATTAGATAATTTATAGTTAGTATTAATTAAATTAATATATTTTAAGTAAAATATATTAATCTATTAATAATCATAATAATTAGATTAATATTAAGTAAGTTGATTAATCTGTTAACTAATACTAACTAAATTAATATTAATTTAAATAAATTAAATTAAATTTAGATAATCTGTTAAATAATAATATTAATTAATCATTGATTAATTAATTAATTATTTAATTCAATAAATAATAATAATATTTATAATTAAATTAATTAATGTATTAATTAATGCTAATTAATAATTAAGCTCTAATTAATGATAGATTAATTAATTATCAATAATTTTAGAAATATATATATATATATATAACTTTAGGAATAAACAGTAAATTAATTTAATTTGAATAAATGAATAGTAAATTAATACAAATTGTATTTTTGAATAGTAAAACTTAAAAATTTAATAACTTTTTGTAGGATAATCCAAACATAGCAAATATAGGTCTTAAAATAATTAGAAAAATAAATAGAATCAAATGGCGTAATATAAAAATTAATTTCAAGATAAGCATAACGAGGTAGCATTTTAGGACCTCATAACTACTTACCCAGTGATCAGAACATAGTCAATATGGGTCTTAAAATACTCAGGAGAGCGGCTCCGTCACTGTAGTAGTATTAGTTTTCATATTTGGATATTAGGATAAAAAGTCAACCCTAGAATTCAGAGTTGATTATAGTGATAAATGACCAAATTGCCCTTAGACTTCAAATAGCCATAACTTGGTCAAATCAACTCCAAAATTCAAAAATTCAAGATGCTAACTAGTTTAGAATTTTAATGTCACCAATAAACTGAAATAATATTTAGGTTCTGAACCCTAAAAATTTAGAAAATGACCAAAATATCCCCAACCTTAGTTAGGTCATAACTTGATTATTTGAGGTCCAAATTGGGTCTACTCCATTCCAACATACTCAGTACATTATAGGGAAGCTATCGAAACTGAGTTTGCTAAAATTGGACTTCAAACGGAAAAGTTCGGTTTTTGTCACCCGTTGATCGACTCGAATTTACCAAATTGCCCTCCAAACATAAAACACCCGTAACTTAGTCAATTTACCGCATAATACAGTGTTCTTAAGCTCTATGGAATCATTGAATAGCCTTTAATAATAAACTACATAAAAACTTAATTTCTAGTAAGAGTGAAAATTACTTAAATGCCCTTAAGTTAAAAACCTTAGTTTAAACCTGTATGACCCGTTTCTCATCCAAATTGGACATACTTACTGACTATCTTTAAGTTAGACAGTAAGAAGTCATATGGAAAAGTGAAACATCATTTTGGATACTTAACTCAAAAGTTGACTTTTCGGACCCTTTAGAAGGGGCAAAGTGGTCATTTTGCCCAAAATTTAAGATAAATACCCTTAACCTTCAATTAGTCTTTTAAAATACTAAAATTAACATTATAACTATATTAATGACATTTAAGTAAGTAAAATCAACAGTTAGGTCAAATTCCATAATTTTCCTAAATCTTTAACACTACACCTTAAGAACCCTTCTTGAGACTAAGACTAGATCATAGGACTATAAATGGATATTTTATAGTTACCCATTTCTTTTGAACTTGTTGCACCCCTTACTGCTTGCATGTTTAGTTAATTTAAATATGATATCTTTAAAATATTTAGTTCATTAAAATAGCCTAAAATGTACTTAGACAATTGTTTAACTATAATTTTTTTGTTTTGTTGGCTGGGGCCCTAGCATTTGAAATACTGATAAATATCAGTTTCAGATGTGTCATGGGCAGTGTCGCGGAAGAGGAGCAGGTTCAAGAGGAGGATTGTGCTGTTGCTGTTTAGTTGGATATTGTATTTTTATTTTAATGAGATTGAGAGACATTTTCTTTCCCTTTAAAAATTCAATTTGTAATAATTAGTTATGGATGTGTTTTATTTCTGCATTTCGATGAGTTACTATATTGCTTTCTCTCTCTATCTACTATATATGCTTATGGATGTTACTACTCATCTATTGCTTCCGCCACTTTGATATTTATATATATTGATGAATGTTATAGTACTTGGTGACAAGTCTTTGGCTTAAGGCAGGTTGGTTTTGCCTTATCATTCTTAATTTGATGATTTACCATAGTTGGAGCATCATACTTCCTTGTTGTCAGTATGGGGGCCCCACAGCATATAAGTATAATTAATTGAACAAGTACTGAAAGAAAAATATTACATCCTAAATATGATGGTGATCATAAAAATTATGCAAGTTAAATAAACAAACTCAACAATGACACATATAAATAGCAGCAATAAATCTAACATCCTAAAAGATATATAAGCAAAACAAGGAAATAGCCGATTGAAATGAAAATATTGAAGCGTATACAAAAAATCAATACTATATATGAGCATCAGTGTACTAACAGCCATATAGAAAAAGGCTAATCTAGCCTACTGAATATCAAAGGATCTTAGCAACAACAAGGAGGCTAAGGCGCAAAACTATATTCTCTTAGCGCCATCAAAGAGGCATAGGCAGAATATAGGGTTTTCTCCTAGTGTCATCAAGGAGGCATAGGCAGAAAATACATAACAAAATTTCTCATGGCGTCAACAAGAAGGCATAGACAGAAAATATAAGCACAGTCTTCTCCTAGCGTCAACAAGTAGGCATAGGCAGAAGACATAACTGAGAGGCAGCTTTAATATATGCAATTATTATCTTTAATCATTTATCTTAATGTTTTCATAAGAAATCTAAGGAGTCTCCATAATTTCCTAAAATTTTATTTATGCATCAAAGTCTTGTATTATATGTCCAAAGAAATATGGCACAACAATCAAGAAATGCGTAGCACAAAATCAAATAATAAGTAAGGGACTCTACTAAACATGGTGATATCATTTGTTATCTAATTTAACCATTCTAACTATTCCAAGTTACACAAGTTCAGGATCTCTAATCCTACTATCTAGTATAACTTAAGAGCTCGGCCTTGCAAGTAAGAAAAAAAAGGATTATAACTAATCAAGTTCTAATATAATTCAATCAAACACAACTACAAGTATAATCAAATAATCATACGTCATAGTTTTATGAATTTGGACGTTCTATATAAGATCTGATCAAGATCTACTAAGCTATAGATTATAGATTAAATGCCATGCGATTGGGCTTAATCACATAATCCAAAATGATAAGACGTAAGATCTAGGTTTTATTCTAAAAGTGATATACTAATTAGGGCAAATCCTATTAAGTAAATCACACTTAATAGGATGAATCTCCTATCATAAATCTAGGGTTGAAAGATAAAATAATCAAAATAAATTGTAAAAGTCTAGAAACTAATAAAACTAAGGATTCATTTATTGAAAAACCCCATTTTTCAATGAATGAAATCTAACTTATGATATATTCCTAATCTCAGGAATAGTCTTAATGTAAGGTGAAAGATCTTAAGGAAAAAGGACTTAGAGAGATTTTTAGGGATTTTATCATTTTAACTTATTAGCTAATTTTACTCACTTTAATGACTTTATTATAGTTATAATATTAGTTTTAGTGCTTTAAGAGATAATTTAAATGTTAAGGACACTTAACCTAAACTTTTGGGCAAAATAACTCCTACTCAAGGGTCTAAGAGTCAACTTTTGATTTAAGAGTCCAAATTGAAGCTTCTTACTAGTAAATGATTTTTTACTGTCTAACTTAAAGATAGACAGTAAGTACGCTCAATTTGGACAAAAAACGGGTCCTACAAGTCCAAACTAAGATGTTTGACCTAAAGAGCAAACTTGTTGTTTACACTTAATAGAATCTATATTTTTATGCAGTTTAATATTGGTTACTGTTCAAGGATTACATAGAGTCTAAGAACACTGCATTCTGAGATCAGATGACTAAGTTATGATTATTTTAATTTCTAAGGGCAATTCGATAATTTTGTTGGTCAATGGGTGACAAAAACAGAACTTTTCCATTTAAAGTCTAATTTCAGCAAACTCAGTTTTTATAGCTTCCCTATAATATGCTGAGCATGTTGATAATTTGGACCTCAAATGGTCAAGTTATGACCTAACTAAGGTTATGTGGCGACCCGCACCCTTAATCTGCCAAGGGATTAAGCCAAGGGTGGGTGTCACTCTGGTTAACTCCTCACTTATTATTAGATTAGGATGGAATCCACAATCCACCTGGTTAGGGAAGGATTAGCATAGAATCAATCTAACAATCACTTTATAAGTAAACATACAAAGTGCGGAAGCAATAAATGACATCCAAGCATCACAATATAATATAAGTGCAAAATATGGCTCAAAATATAAGCATATAAATTCAAATACACGGTCAAGAGTACATGTATTATTACAACAATTAAAGTTTAAATAAAAAAAGAAATTCAAATGCACTCATCCTCACATATAAATCTAAAGACTAGATATGCTTTGGTCTGAGCTGCTACTCCTCCTCTACGTATAGCTCCTCCTCAGGTGCTGGATCTTCTATCTGCTCTATGCCTGCCATTGTCAGTTTCACAATGTATGGCCCCAATCAAAAAAGAGAAAATCTGGTTAGACAATTTGTCTAAGTACATTTTAGGCTGATACATTCTTCTATGTTTTATAATATCACCACTTTACACATTTTTCCTAAGCAACATATATATAAAGGAGCGACTGAAAATATAATAAGAAAGAGGAAAAACTATAAAATAACATTTATAACTTAAGCAAAAGGAGGCTAAGACATGCCTCAAAAGTGAGGTAAATAAGGTAAGGCATATAATATAAATAACTAAATATGTGCTGTAAGGAAATACTACATCCTAATACATGCTTGTGATCAAATGAAATATGCAAATAACAATAATAAATCTCAGCAATGATACATATAAATAGCAGCAAAATCTAACACCCTACTGTATATAAGTTGTACAAAGAAATAGCTGACTGAATAAGCAATGCTAAAACATAGCCAAATACTAAAACTGCACATCAAACTCTGTATACTGACTGCCATATCAAAAGACTTGGCCAAACTGGCCCACGTATATATACATCTCAATCTATAAACATACTGAACATACTGCATGACTGAAGAGGCAGACAATACTTATGCAACATATTTTAGTTATTTTACTTTTGTTTCTATGGACAACTGTTAGAAACAACTGAGGAGTCAAGCACGTCTGCAAGATTATACGGGTCCCAAGCTTAATACACTCTCCTCAATGAGAATGTTAGGCATCCTGATCTCACCTTACCCCTGTCCGTCGAGGCAAATGTGCACCATAATCACCATAAACCAGACCCAAAGGCAACTGTTATCCTATTATTCTAAGTTTTCATTTTCATGCACAAAGTTCTCTTATATGAAATGTCCAAGGAAATAAGCTCAAATATACAAGGAATGCGTAGCAACAATCATCAAATAGAAGCAAAGGACTCTACTAATATGGTGATATCATTTGTTTTCTATTATCCATTCTAACTATTCTAAGTACACAAGTTCAGGATCACCATTTTTCTACTATCGAATGTAACTCAAAAACTCATCCTTATAAGTTACAAAATATCAGGACTAGCTAGGTCCTAATATACTGAATCAAAGTTGACTATAAGGGTTGAGTAACTAATCATTACAACCTAATTAATAATTTTAGATGTTCTAACTTAAAACTACTAAACTATATATTATGGATTAAATGCCATGAGATCTAGGCTTAGCCAATAACTAGTATGAAGACCATACAATGCAAAATAAATAAGGTGAGGCTAAAAGCTTAAAAGAAACAACAACTACCATACAATTCTGACCCTAACATGCTTATGATCATATTAACACATGCTGAATATATAAAAGGAACACAAGTACTAAAAACATGCAATTCTAACATCCTAAACATGTCAAAATATATATAAGTAAACCATATGAGTATATATACAACATGCTAGTTAAGAAAAAGAAAAGAAATGTCACTGAGACATGTGGCAAAAAGCCAAGTAATCTATGAAATGTAAAGCCACTGAGACATGTGGTAAAGCGAGCAAGTACTGAAAATAAGGCCACTGAAGCATGTGGCAAAGCAAAATAGAAAATAATACTGAACAATCTAGCTAAAGTAGCAATAAGCCTAAGACATAGTACTATCATACCATCCAATAGGTCATACAGGGCCTCCAATATCAATCAATAAATCCCCAGCCTAGCCATCCAATTATGCTAGGTCTGAGTCTAGTCTATACAATACTACTATTGAAGAGGCAGACTAAGCTAGGACATATTCTACCCACTATAAACAAGGCAGAACTGAATGATATGCAATTCAAATACTAACTTAGGATGTATCCTCCATATCCTAAGTTCTCCTATTATGCTCAAGGAATAAGGCTCAACATCCCAGGTATGCAAAGTAATCTAGTCAAAGTAAGCAAGAGACTCAATCTAAACTTATGTGATATCTGGTATTATTTAATTACCAAATCTAACTACTCTGAGAAGGTACAAGTTTAGGATCTCCAATATCCAGCTATCGAGTAGAATCTCAGATTTACATCCATAAAGTTAATATTAGAACTTAACAAGTTCTAATCCAAAATCATGTGACGACTATATGGTTTAAGTAAGTAAATCAATGACCTAATTATTAATACTTTACTCTCTTACATGAATCTTGATTAAGTAAATCAAGATTTAAGGATCTAGAACTTAAACCCCATTTTTTTGAGTTCAAATCCTAAATCCAAGGTAGTATCCTAACTGGGATCCAGGGTTCACATTTATTACCCAAATTAAAGGTAAAGGACCCTATAAGCTGAAAGATCCAGGAACTAAGAACTTATTGAAGGATTATTTTACTGATTATAAGATAAAATAATCAATTAAGAACTTGAGAATTTAAGATTTATATTCAATCATTAAGATAATTTCATTATCTCATAGATTGAATCATCCTATACCCACATGGAAGGTTTCAAAAGATTAAATAATCGATCATTTAAATAATTTCAATTAGAGATGGTTTAATTCAAAATTGAAGATCTAAGTCTAAGATCTAAGATCTAAGGATCTGAGATTTGATCACTTTAAACTTTAAGCTAGATTTTAACTTAAATTTTCCATTATTATTTCTTTTAGAATTTTAAGCTCATAAGTTAACTTAACTGAACATATTAATGTGAGATCTTAGCATCTAAAATTTTTGGGTGCAATTATTAAGGCAATGGTGACCCCTTTAAGATCACACAAGATCTAAGTTTTTAATTAAGACTAAATGAAGATTCTTTAGTTTAATATGAATATTATGGACATTATTAGCTTAAGAGTTTAGAGAGACATTAATGATCTAATTTAAAGTTAACTTACTAAATTCCCAATGTTTTAGGGCACTTAAGCACATTTTGGTCAAAATGACCAAAATAACCTCACTTAAGCTTAAATTGGGATCTTAGGGTTCACTTATCCAAATTAATCCAAATCTATTTTAATGTGTTTTATCTTGATTTCTAAAGTAGGAAATACACTTATCTTAAGTTTTGACCCCTTAATTAAGCTAATTAGCACTAATCACCTACTTAAGCCAATTAGGGGGGATTAATGAATTTAGGGTATCTTAGGGCAATCTAGCCTTACCCTCAGGTTCTAATAGGCTTACTTTAGCATTAGGAGCTTACTTACCTTAAATTTGAGACTTAATTAAGGTTAAATTTACTAATCATTAATTAGGGTGATTAAGGGTGATTAAGAAAAATTAATATCCAAAATTAGTTTTAAGGGTCTCTAATTGTTCTCTAGGGTCTAAGGAGCAATCAGAGCCCTTAATCTACATATTTGGATATTTATTAAATTTAATATGATTTAATTAAGGACAACAAAGAGTTGGGCAATTATTTTTAAATCCATCCAACCATTGGATCTGTAATTTTATTTTATATTTAGGTTCCTTGTATTTTTCTGATTCAAATGGTATATTGGATCATACCATTTGGATCAGTATAACTAAAGTTACTAAATTAATTTATTCTGAATGTTTATTTAAATTGAAACTATAGGATTGAGTTATTTAAATGCATAACTATTAAAAATGTCATCCCATAATTATCTAATAGGCGCGGCCCAAAATCAGAACCGCGCGGGTCATGGGTCGGCCCGGCCCAGAACCCATGACTTCGTCTTCCTCCTCTCGACGGGTCCCGAGTCAGCCAAACTTCTGCAGTGAAATTCTCGACACTCCGGCAACAGCAGCTGCTCAAATTAATCCCTACACGTTCCTAGAGTCGAGACGCATCGACTGGACCAAGAACCCCCATCTGGATTCCTCTGGATCGACGGGGTGCTACTCACCCGAGACGCCTTCAATAAGGCGTCTCAGGCTGACTATGAGGGTTAAGTTATAATGTTGTTTATAGATTTTTCCTCTATATTATTTATTCTAGACGCCACTGATTTAATTGTTGCTTAAAGTATGTTAAATGGTGATATTACATAACACATAAAATTTATTAACTTAAAATATACTTAGACAATTTGTCTAATAAGATTTTTCTCTTTATTGGCTGGGGCCCTACATTGTGAAACTAACAATGGCAAAGTCCCATCAGTTAGAAGATCAGGTGCTTGAGGTGGAACCATATCTAGTGGAGGAGCCTTTAGAAGGAGCTACTATTTAGTATTCTTACAAGTGAGAATGAGAGTATTTTGCCTTTAATTATTTAAACTTTAATGTTATGTAATAATACAAGTACTCATGACTGTGTTTTGGATTACTATGCTATTTATTCTGAGTTATATTTCATGCTATTCATATTATGATGCTTGGATGTTTATTATTTAAATTGCTTCCACACTCTGTATGAATTTCTTATATAGTGACTGAATATTTGATTCTATGCTTACTCCTTCCCTTATTAGGTGGATTATAGATTTCATCCTAATCCAATAATAAGTGAAAGGGTTAGTCAGAGTAACACACCACCCCTTAGCTTAATCTTGTGGATTAAGGGGTGGGGCGCCACATAGGTAAAGATCTCAGTCGCCTAAATTCTCCCCAACTAGACGCCTCAACAAATTCCCCAAACTCTTATTTACTACCTCATTTTGACCATCGATCTGAGGGTGGAAAGCCAAGGAAAAATTAAGTGTAGTACCTAATAACTTCCATAATATTTTCTAGAAATAAGAAACAAACATTACATCATGATCAAGCACTATAATGTTGGGTACTCCATGTAGCTTAACAACCTCTCTAAAGAAAATCCTAGCAATGTGAGATGCACTGTGGTCTTAGAACATGGGATGAAATGTGCCATTTTGGAAAACTTATCCACTACCAAAAATACACTATCATGTTGATGCATTGTCCTAGGTAATCCTAATACAAAATCCATCGACAAATTCTCCTATGGTCTATGTGGAACAAGTAGGGCTGAATACTTACCAGATTTTTGTCATTTTTGCTCTTCTACAAACTAGACACTAAGACACAAATCTACACACGTCTCTCTTTAGTGATGGCTAGTAAAACTTCTCCTCAACAAGATGGGTTGTTTTGTCTCACCAAAAGTGCTCTACAATCCCTCCATAATGCAACTCACTAATTAGAATGATCCTTATGGAATTCCTAGTGCGGTGCCCCGCCTCTTGACCACCAATAATCAAGGCTAAGAAGTGGTGTGCCACTTTGGCAAATCCCTCTCTTATTATTAGATTAAGGTGTAATTCTCAATCCACTAATAAGAGAAGGATGTGCCCTGAATAATGCAGCAGAATCATTCACTAAGTATATACAACAATTAGAGTGTGGAAGCAAATACAATAAATTATACTACATCCAATCCACCACAATACAAATAAGAAGTAAACATGCAGCTCAGAATAAAATAGTACATACATAAATATCTGAATTATTACAAACATTAAATAAGTTTTAATGAATAAGATAAAGCTCTCATGCTCACAAAAATAAAAGAGAGCTAAGCTAAGAATCTCCTGCGATAAAACACTCCTCCTCCTGAATTTGATCTTCAAAAGGCTTGACTATCTCGAGTAACTCGAAATCTACCATTATTGGTTTCACAATGATAGGGCCCCAACCAAAGAAAAGAAAAATTTGGGTAGACATATTGTCTAAACACATTTTAGGCTATCATATTTCATAAATTTTGTTATCACCATTTTACTTAGACTATAAAACAAGCAAGGTATACGGGTGCAACAAGCATACAAAGGAAGGAATAAGCTATAAGTAAAGGCACTTAACTAAGCAATATGTGAGGTAAGAGAACATACCTCAACACCAAAGCTGTAATAAGGTTAGGCATATAAGTATATGTAAAGTAAGGAAAATACTAAAGAAAAATACTCATCCTAAATATGCTTATGATCACTTGAATTATGCAGATTTAAGCAGAAGGTAATCTAACTATGATGTGTATAAGTGAGCAATAAGGAAATCTAGCATCTTATAAGCATACAAGTAAGCAGGTAAAATAAAGCTAATTGAAGTAAAGTGAACAGTAAACGGTAAACGATAAACAGTAAATAGTAAACGAGTATGTAATGACTGTCATATCAGGCGCTACAGCATTTACAATTTATGAAATTCGCCAGAGCGCACTGCAAAGTCTAAAAGTTTTAACTTAATTTATTTAATTAATTAATGCTTTAAAATCAGATTTTATAAATGTGCTCCAAAAAATCTCAAAAATTCACCCCTAGCTAATTCGAGGGTGAGGAATTCAACAGCAAAGTCAAATTTCCTTGGGTTGTTACACTTAGAGATACATAATATAGGACCTCTAAATATATACCCTTGGATAATGTGATAATCAAAACTAGTGGGCAATAAAGTGTCACTCATTTGGTTGTATATGATATAAAAATTAAAATAACACTTGTAATCATCATTCAGTCTATCAAATCTCACAGTCTCACTTGATAAAAAAGATACTACAAAGGTTATCCGAGATAATTGTCATGTTTATTCTCAACACATGGTTTGTGTTTTAGAACAAACAAAAAATCTTGTAGATATTCTATCCATTTGAGTGTTGATGGTTCAAATTTTTTGCGTGTTTATGAATTTCAGAGCTTGTAGATAATGTCGTCGGTGCTTGAGCTACCAAATTGTAGCATTGAACTCTCTATCGTATGTGGAATATCGTTACTTCACCTCATTCAGCTTTTCACTAAAATATGCAACAGAATGTCCATCTTACTGCAACACATCGCCTATGCCAATCCTCGAGGCATCACAAGCGACCCCAAAATATTTTCCAAAATCAGATAGCTGAAGAATAGGTGAAGTTGGTATGACTCTTGAAATGGTGAAAAACTTTATCATAATTCTAGGTCCAAGCAAGCTTATCCCCCTAAAATACCTCAATAATAGGGGCTATAATAGAGCTAAAGTTTCTAACAAATCTCCAGTAAAATGTTGCTAACCCATGGAAATTTAGAATGTCAGTAAAACTTGCAGATGTAGGTCAATTAATAATTGCTTGAATTTTAACAGGATCAAGTTTTATTCCTAAAGATGATAGTATAAATCTTAGAAATACAACCTCAGATTGCATGAAAAAATACTTCTTATTTATGAACAACTTCTCTACTCTAAATTTTTCCAAAACTATTCTTAGATGTTCAAGGTGCCTCTCCTCATTCGTGTTTTAAATGAGTATGTCATTAAAATACGTGACCACAAATTTTCCAAGGAAAGATCTCAACACTATATTTATGAGTCTTATAAAAGTTCTTGGTGCATTGGATAATCCAAATGGCATAACAGCCATTCATAAATTCCTTCGGATGTTTTGAAAGCAATATCCCATTCATCCCTTACTCTTATTTTAATCTGATGATAGCCCCCACTCTTGAGATCAGTCTCAGAGAATAAAGTGGAATTGGCTATCAAATCTAACATATCATCCAAGCGAGGAATAGAGAACCTATACTTAATAGTGTAATTTAATTATAGCCCTACTATCAACACACATTTTCTAGGTGCCATCTTTTTCTTAAGTTAATTGGGCGGATATATGGGGCCCTGTGCCCTCCTCCGTGGTCATGCTAATACTGAAATTAACATGATTACTGAGGATACGGTCCCTGCATGACAACCCTCCCGACTATAGTCGAGTCAGGTATAAACCCAACTCGCCTTAGCTGAGAGGCTAGCCACCTGAAACTGGAGGTAAAGCATCAAAATATCAAAGTAGCGGAAGTAGATAAGAGTATAAAATCCACATCACAGCACAGTAAAGGAAAGAAAAGATAGTAACTCAGCTCATATGAAAATACTGAAAAAAAAATACATCCAGAATATTTAATTATTACAAACAAGCTTAATAAATGAGAACTCTCTCATCCTCACAAGCAAAAATAAAAACTAGCTAAGTCTCTACAACGGGAAGATCTTATTCATGACCTAACTCCTCACCTGAAGAAACCTCAATGAACAGCTCCAAATCTGACATTATTAGTATCACAATGCCAGAGCCCCAGTCAAGAAAGAGAAAAACTTACAATTAGATAAATTGTTTAAATATATTTTAGGTTGATTAAATGAGACTAAATATTCACGATATCATATTTTATTAAGCATGCAAGTATTTAAAGTGCAACAAGCAACATGAGCAGGATAGTTATAAACTAAGCATTTATAACTTTAATAAAATAAAGTATGTAAATTAATATACCTCAACCCAAAGCTGCAACCAAGCTTAGGCAGTAAATATATATATATATATATATATATATATATATATATAATAACTGAAAGAACTAAAAGTAATTCATCCTATTATGTTTATGATCAATTAAATACGTGCTAATTTGTATAAAGAAAATTTATACTGAAATACAAAAGAACTGAAATAAAAACTAGCATCTAAAACATACAAGTATGAAATTGAAAAGTACTGAACTTGAATAACTGTACTGAAATAAACTAAAAATAAACTATAAATAGAAAATGTGCATAATTAATAATATATATAACTTAGCTAAATGAAGCCATTGAACCGAAAAAGAGTCTAACAAATACAATCCCAGCCAACTATAGAGCTAGGCTTGGTTAAACTTAAGAGATCATAATTGAGAAATGTATCTAAACTAGTACTGCCATGATAGAAACGGGCTAAACAAAGCCACTAAACCAAAAGTCTAACGAATACCATCCTAGCCAACCATAAAGCTAGGTCTGGTTAGACTTATAGAAATAGACGAATACCATCCTAGCCAACCCCAGAGCTAGGCCTAGCCTGTTCTATTACAAAAGTACTGAACTAAAGAGGCAAACTAAATAGAATACACTCTATTAAATTGAGCACTAAAAAATTAAATGAACTGAATATACTGAATAAATTGAATTACTAATTTAAGTAATGAGGTATGATATATTCAATATTAACATATGATATTCATCAAAACATCCCAAGTTCAAATATTATGTCCAATGTATAAAGCTCAAAATACAATGTATACAAAGCAACAATAATCAAAGCGAGAAAGAAACTCAACTAAATATATGTGATATCTATTATTATCTAATTTAATTCATTCTATTTAATCTAAGATAGTACAAGCTTAGGATCTCCAATATCAATCTATCCAATACAAATCCAAATTTATGACCTTACAATTAATATTAGAAGTTAACAAGTTTCTAGTTTATAATCAGAATGACAACTTCAAAGGTTAAGTAATTAATCAACGACTTAATTATTGTATTTTGATAACACAAACCCAATCTTGATTATACTGATCAAGATTTATGAATTCTATGTCCAAACTCCAAATTGGAGTTTAAACCTTAATTCTAGGTACTAATCTTCTAAGGATCTAAGGGTTCACACCCACACTTATTTTAAAATTAGAGGATCTTAGAAGTTGAAAGATTAAAAGAACTATAATCTTATAGAAAGGCTAAATCTAATTACCATAAGATAAAATAATCAAATAAGAACTTAATAATTTAAGATTTAAGTTCAATCTATAGAATAATCTCATTAATCTATAGGTTGAATCAACCTAAGCCTACTATAAGAATTTTAAAGGATTCAATTAATTAAGAATTATAATAATAGAATGATTCAATTTAAACCAGATTTATAAACTGATGAACTTCTAAGTATCCAAGATTTTAAGGTTAAATTAAGATTATAAATCACATGAATTATTATAAAGTTTAAGAACTTATTGTTTATTAGTCTAGACTCAAATGTTAATCAGCAAGAGTTGAATTAATTCATGCAGAATAATAATTTCCAAAATAAGAAGTTCAATTTAGATAACTTTCCTTTGAGGCTAATTAAGTTTGATTAATGTTAAAAATTAATGTTGCTTTAAGAAATCTAAATCACATGATAAATTAAGATGTTAATTGGAAAATGAATGCCACCATTAACTAATTATGAACTACAACATTTGGCACTTTAATTAATAATTCAAGAAATTCAAAGTTTAAATTTAGTTAAACAAATAAATTTCTAAGCATTCTAAGCATAGATTTAAAAATCACCTCTATATTTATTCAATGCATAATTTCATTATAACCATGTTTGATTTTGGTATATTTTTGCATTATTAGGGTTCTAAAATTATCAAAATACAAAAAATTTGCAATTTGAACAAAAGTGGGCAGTTTTTCATGCTACGGCGCGCTGTAGCGCTTTCAGGCGCACCATAGCACCTACTGGAGAGAGCCATGCACTAGCTGATTCAAGATCTGGGCGCTACGGTGCGCTGTAGTGCCCCTGGCCAAGAGCTAGGTGCTACGACGCATTGTGGCACCAGAACTCTCGAGATTATGGTGCTATGACGTGCTGCAGTGCTTTCAAGTGCTATAGCGCGCCACGGTGGATTTTAGCATTGTGGCGCGCTGCAGCACTTTCAAACGCTACGACACCAGATTTCCTAAGAGCTAGGTGCTTCGGCGTGCTGTAGCGCCCCCTAGCTGAGAGCCAGCGCTAAGGCACATTGTGGCGCACTACAGCGTAGCCAACCTGAGATGCGGTCGCTGCTGCACGCTGCAGTGACTCCTAGCCGAGAATCAGGCGCTATGACGTGCTGTAGCACTCGATAGTTATTTTTCCTATGCATAAATTGAAATGTATCCCCTTTGACACCCAAATATTTTTGATTTAGGACACCTCCAGTGCGGTGTCATATACCAATGGAAAGGCCTTTCTAAGGCCTTTCCATTGATTCTAAAATCTACACGAAACACTTATTTTAACAATGAGAGAAATGAAGCTAATGGTCTAGGTGTATAGAAATACTATTAGCAGAACTTATTTTCTACCCTAAAATTTACAATCTTGTTGAACTCTAATGGATCCCATATCTCAACCACAAATTCTTAAGGATGCGAAATAAGTATATAAACAAAATAAAGTAGCCATTGGATCAAACTAATGGGAGAGATGGGAGGTACGTTGGCTTGCAAATGGAAGTTTCTTTTGGGGATCCTTGGGAGCTTGAGTTTGAGAGTTCCTTCAGCAGCTTGAGCAAAAAATAAAGAATGGAGGTTGAAGGGCCTCTTTTAAAGAGAAAGGAAGGCATGGCTTTATATGGGATGAGCATGAGTCATCCCATCACAAGCATGGGGAGGGAAGTTGCTTATGCAAAAAATGGGGAGGAGAGGGGGACTTGAGGTCTTGCGTGCATAGGGGAGGGGAGGAGCATATGCATGAAAGGAGAGGGAGAAGGTAGCGGGTCCCAGCTCAAGGAAAAGAAGGAAAGGAAATAAAATGGATTTTGTAAATTTTAATTTAGTTTATTTAATTAATTAATGCTTTAAAAAAAATCAATTTGATAGACCAACTCCAAAAAATTCTAAAAATTCACCCCTAGCTAATTTGGGGGTGAAGAACTCAATGGTGAAGTCGAATTTTAATTTGGAGGTCAATTTATTTATCCTAATTTTCAGGGTATTTAAAATACATTAAATATTCGAGAAAATTTGACGACTTCCAAAAAATCATCCCTAGCTAATTTGGGGGTGACGAGCACAATGGCAAAGTTAGATTTGAATTTAGAGGTCATATTAAATATCTCAATTTTCTAATTAATTTAATAATTATTAAAATATTACAAATATTGGATTGAGCTCTGAATCGCTCCAAAATTTTAGGGTTTGGTTCTAATGACTAGATAAGCTTAATGAAATGATAATTATGATGTGATTAAATTAAAAATTCAGCTAAGTAATAACTTAGGGTTATTATAGGACACAACATAATAACCTAAACTTTCTCTCAAAACTCTTTTGTAATAACTCATCAACTTGATGTTGCAACTCAGCTTGTTTAGTGGGATTAAGTCAATAATGGGGTAAAGTTGGAAATTAAGTACCATGAACCAAATCAATAACATGTAGGATATCACAAAGCAGTGGCAACTCATCAGGTAAATCATTCAATCTTATTTTAGGAAAGTCTTTCAGTAATCTCTCAACACGTAGTGGCACACGCACACCATTATAATTAGGTACAATCTTCTTCACATGTAAAATGTACATCATTGTAGATCCAATAAATTCTTTCTTTAGTCTCTTTAATCTGATGTACAACATAAAGGTCTAAGAGTGGTGGTTCTATAGTCAAAAGTGGGCAATCAATGGATGCTGGAATAGATGGTGATATGGTGATCAAATGTAATCTAGCTCTTTTCTTTACTTTTAGAGATGGTTTTACACTTGACGGCTGATTTGTAACAACCCAAATCCTAATTAAGCCAATTATAGAAAAATTTCCAACTCAACTAGGAAAAAATCAGGATCTCGGGCAAGTTCAAAATTACGTTGAACCAAATAGCCTGTTTGACTGAGAATATTTTTGTGATTGTAATGCCCAGGTTTTGAGGCAATGAATTGTAATAACCAAAGTTATTAATTTAGTCAATTATGACTAATCTCAGTCTTAATCTTGATTCTAAGTATTATTCAAGTTACTAGGAGTCAAACTCTAAGACCTAGTCCAAATTAAGAGTCAAATGGATCAAATCCTGATTTTTGAAAAAATTCAGAAACCCTAAAATTTAACCTATCTAAAATGACCTCATATCAAAAAATGGACTTCGGCATTACGCTCATTGCCCCCAAATTAGCTAGGGGTGGTGTTTTTATGTCAATCGGAAGTCATCAAAATTTTGACGAATATTTTAATAATATTTAAATACCCCGAAAATGGGGAAATTAAAATACTCATCGAATCAAAAATCTGACCTCGTCATTGCATTCCTCACCCCTTAATTAGCTAGGGGTGAGTATTTGGAAGTTTTGGGGAACTAATTAGTTAAATAAAATTAATTGGAATTAAATAGAATTTTTAAGTCTATCAAATAATTAATATATATATATATATATATATATATATATATAGTTAAGCTTAACGGGTCGGATCCGCCGTTCTTAACTGGTCGGATCTGCCCCGCTGGCGGATTCGAATACGTGGTGTATCGGGTCTGGATTCGCAAGCTTAACGGGTCGGATGCGGGATCCAGATCCGCATCCGATAACGCGGACGGTCCGATCGCGGTCGATCGAACGGTCCGCATTCTTCGTCCCCTCGCGCACTCCGCCGAGCTGCCACGCGAACCTCCGCCACTGCTGAGGCCCAATCGGTGGCCTCTTCACCTCGAGGCCTCCGTCTCTGTCACCTTAACTCCTCCCCAGGTTCGATCGCAACATTTTGCACGCGTTGGAATTATCTGCGACTGATCGATCAAAGCCCTCGAACGCCAGAAGCTCTCGCAAACCATTGATCAAGATACCCCTCAATCTCCCTCGTTCTTCATTCGATATTAGTGATTGTCATTTGCATGCCCATTCCCTACCCTTGATTGATGATCGAACGGCTCGATCGAGTTGGATCGAGACCGATCGATCGGATTTTGGATTCGATCTACAGCCCTTTCCGTTAAACCCGCGATCGTTCGTGAGCTCAAGCCTAGGGCTGGGCTTTTCAGGCACCTCTGGCCACCTCCGTGGTCAGACCAAGTGCCAGCGGGTAGGTCTCGCCGAGACCTACCCTCGGCCATGCGGGCCGGCACCTTTCGCCGCCGGCTTAGCCGCAAAAAGCCAAGCCCTAGCCTGCATCCCTCGGGTAGCCTGAGGATGGAAGTGAAGCGTCCGACCCGGGTCGGGTCGACCCGGGCCCACCCAAGGTTCGCACGCGCTACTCATGTGCGGCTCAACGCCCGGGGCGTGTGGTCCCAACCCACCAGCACGCAACGGCCAGTGTCGTTGCGCCGCATGTCCCATGGGCCCTGCCATTCGATCCACGCCGAATCCCGTGCCGCCACATGGCTCATGGGGGCCCGCCTCTATCCCGTCACCGTTGAAGTTGGACTCACTGCAGTCCCGTGGCCAATAAAAAGACGCCACGTGTCCTGTGGGTCCCGCCTCCATCAAATCCCTTTATAGAAAATAATATTATATATATATATATATATATATATATTATATATTAATGCATATACATAGCCTATAGTTTAAACAGAGATATAATTGCTAAATTATAGTTAATAACTAGATTAACATTAGATTAATTGTAGTTAGTAAATTAATCAAGAATTAATTAGTAGTTAATCAGTAAGATTAACAGTAGGGTATTTAGGTATTAATTAGTCAATTAATTTAGTTAAATTAATACTATTTAATTATAAAAAGTAGGATATAATTAAGATTTACTATTATTTAGTTAGTAGGATTAATTAAGTTAATTAACATTAATTACAATCAATAAATATTATTAATAGTAATTAGTTAACTTAATTAAATAATTAATTATATAATTAAATTAAAATAGAGAAATTAATTAATTTAATTAAATAATAAATTAATATTTAAATTTATAATTAGTATATTTAATTAATTAGTAGATTAAGTAATAATTAATTAAAATCTATGATAATTAGGAACACATTAACAATAATTATTTAATTAATTAATAAATATAGTAAGTTCATTTTAATTATAGATATAAATAATAAATTAATTCAATTTGAATAAATGAATAGTAAAAACCTATTTAATTTAATTTATTTAACTCAAAACTTTAAGGTTTAATAACTTTTTGTATAATCATCCAAACATAGCAAATATAGGTCTCATTTTACTCAGAAAAGTAAAAGGAGTCAAATGTCGTAATTTAAAATTTTATTTCAGAATACACATAACGTAATGATATTTTAGGACCTAAACAAACCCTAACAACTTTTAACCTAGTTATCCAAACATATACAATATGGGTCTTAAAATACTTAGGAGAACAGCCCCATTACTATGGAAGTATTAGTTTCTCCATTTGGAGCTTAGTTTGAAAAATGACCATACCCTAAAAATATCCAAAATGCTCCTAATTTTTAATTGACCATAACTTAATCAATTCAACTCCAAATTCAAAAATTCAAAGTGCTAATTAGCCTAGAATTTTAGTGTCATCAGTAAATTGAAATAATATTTATGATCTGAATTATAGAAAATTAAATATGACCAGAATACCCATAATCTTAGTTAGGCCATAACTTGAACATTTAAAGTCCAAATTTTGTTTACTCCCCATCAAAGCACTCAGTATACTATAGGGAAGCTATAGAGACAAAGTATGTTAAAATTGGACTTCAAACATAAAAGTTCAGTTTTTTGTCCCCGTTGAGCGACAAAATTACCGAATTTCCCTTAAAATTTGAAATAGTCATAACTTAGCCATTTGACCTCAGAATGAAGTGTTTTTGGACTCTATGAAATCCTTGAATAGTAACCAACAGTAAACTACATAAAAATTTAGATTCCATTAAGTGTAAATTATAGGATTTTCCCTTAGGTCAAAAATCTTAGTTTTGGCATATAGGATTCGTTTCTTACCCAAATTGAGCGTACTTACTGTCAACCTTTATGTTAGATAGCAAAAATTATTTTGTAGTAACAAATTCTAATTTGGAACTTTAATTTAAAAAGTAGCTTTTTGGGACTTTTAAGTAGGGGAAAAATAATCATTTTGCTTAAAATTTAGGTTAAGCATCTTTAAACTCTATATTACCTTCCAAATCAGTAAAACTAATATTAGGGCTTTATTAGAATCTTCTAAGTAAGTAAAATTAACTATTATGTCAAATTTATTTAAATTCCTAAAAATCTCTTTAAGCCTTTTTCTTAGGGTTTTACACATCACATTAGGACTATTCCTAAGATTAGGACTATATCATAAGTTAGATTTCATTTATTGGATAAAATGGGTTATTCAATGAATGAATCCTTAGTTTTATTAGTTTCTAGATTTTATGATTTAATTTTGATTAGTTTGTCTTTCAACCTTAGATATAGGATAGGAGAATTATCATATTAAGTTTGATTTACTAAATAGGATTTGCCTTAATTATTAGTTCATATTTAGATTAAATCTAGATCTTAAGTCTTACCTTTTTAGATTATGTGATTAAGCCCAAGCTCGTAGTATTTAATCCATAATCTACAATTTAGTAGATCTTGATCAGATCTTAGTTAGAATATCTAAATTCATCAAATTAGGACATTGTGATTTATTTTTTGACTTGTAGTCATACTTGATTGAATTAGATTAGAACCTAATCAGTTATAATCCCTTTAAATTTTACAGATGTACTTCTAAGTTACACTTGATAGTAGGAATTAGAGATCCTAAACTTATGTAGCTTAGAATAGTTATAATGGTTTAACTAGATAACAAATGATATCACCATATCTAGTGGAGTCCCTTACTTACCAATTGATGTTGTGCTACATATTCCTTGAATTTTGTGCCTATTTTTCTTGAACATGTTATATAAGAAAAATATTATTGCATAAAAATGAAAATTTAAAATATTAAGAAATCATTTGTATTTGGGTTAAGTTCATGGTGGATTATGGTACACATTACTCCAATGGATAGGAATAAGGAGAGATCAGGATGCTTAACATTACTCATTGAGGAGTGTATGTTAAGCGTTGAACCCATATAGTCTTGCAGATATGCTTGACTCCTCAGTTATTTCTGAAATTGTCCATAAAAATAAAAGTAAAATAAATCAAAGATATTTACATAGTATTTTATCTGCCTCTTCAATCTTGCTTTATTGTTATATTATGTCTGCTCTAGCCCAGAAAGGCTATAGGAATATTACTTGGCCAGGTTGTGGGGCCCCGTACTGATAATAAGGAAGTACGGTGCTCCAACTGTGGCAAATCCCTGACTTAAGTAAAGTTAGGTAAACCCAACCTGCCTTAAGCCAAGGACTTGTCACCAAGTGTTATAACATCATCAATATACAAATATCAAAGTGGCGGAAGCAATGAATAATAGAGTAACATCCACAAGCATACATAGTAGGAAAAGAGAATGCAATATAGTAACTCATCATAATGCAGAAATGAAATATATCCAGAATTAATTATTACAAACTGAAGTTTAAAGAAAATGAAAAATGTATCTCAATCTTACTGAAATAAAAATGCAATATCTATCTAAATAGCAGCAGCACGATCCTCCTCCTAAACCTGCTCCTCTTCTGCGATACTGCCCACGAACACGTCTGAATCTGACATTTGTCAGTATCACAAATGCTAGGGCCCCAGCCAAAAAAATAAAAAGGTTACAGTTAGACAATTGTCAAAGTACATTTTAGGCTATTTTAATGAACTGAACATTTTAAAGATATCACCTTTTAATTTAATTAAGCATGCAAATAGTAAAGGGTGCAACAAGCTATGAAAGAAACGGATAACTATAAATTATCCATTTATAGCCAGCAACTAGTATGGAGAACATACAATGCAACATAAACAAGGTGACGCTAAAGCTAAAAGAAACAGCAACTACAATACAATTCTAAACCTAACATGCTTTATGATCTTATTAACACATGATGAGTATATAAAAGAAACACAAGTACTGAAAATGTGCAATTCTAGCATCCCAAACATGCCAATTTATATAAGTAAATCATACGAGTATACATACAACATGCTAATTAAGAAAAAGAAAATAAAAGGCCACTGAGACATGTGGCGAAAGCCAAGCAATCTATAAAAGGTAAAGCCACTAAGACATGTGTCAAAGCGAGCAAGTACTGAAAATAAGGCCACTGAAGCATGTGGCAAAGAAAAACAGAAAACAATACTGAATAATCCAGCTAAAGTAGCAATAAGCCTAAGACATAGTACTGCCATATCATCCAATGGGCCATCCAGGGCCTCCAATATAAGTCAATCAAACCCCAGCCTAGCCTTCCAAATATACTAGGTCTGAGTCCAGTCTATACAATACTACTACTGAAGAGGCAGACTAAGCTAGGGCATATTTTACCAACTGCAAATAATGCAAAACTAAATGATATGAAATTCAAATACTAACTTAGGATGTATCATCCATATCCTAAGTCCCCCTATCATGCTCAAGAAATAAAGCTCAATATCTGAGGTATACAAAGCAATCTAGTCAAAGTAAGCAAGAGACTCAATCTAGACTTATGTGATATCTGATGTTACTTAATTACCAAATCTAACTACTCTGAGAAGGTACAAGTTTAGTTACTCCAATATCCAGCTATCGAGTAGAATCTCAGATTTACGTCCTTAAAGTTAATATTAGAACTTAACAAGTTCTAATCTAAAATCATGTGATGCTATATGGTTTAAGTAAGTAAATCAATGACCTAATTTATTAATATTTTACTCTCTTACCCAAATCTTGATTAAGTAAATCAAGATTTAAGGATTTAGAACTTAAATCCTATATTGAGTTCCAATCCCAAATCCAAGGTAATATCCTATCTAGGATCTAGGGTTCACATTTACAACCCAAATTTAAGGTATAGAATCCTATAAGCTGAAGGATCTAGAAACTAAGAATTTATTAAAAGGTTATTCTACTTATTATAAGATAAAATAATCAATTAAAAACTTGAGAATCTAAGATCTATATTCAATCTTTTAAATAATCTCATTATCCTATAGATTGAATCATCCTATACCCACATGGAAAGTTTCAAAAGATTAAACAACCAAACATTTAAAGAATCCCAATTGGAGATAGTTCAATTCAAATTGAAGATCTATGTCTAAGATCTAAGATCTAAGGATCTGAGGTTTGATCACTTTAAGCCTTAAACTAGAGTTTTAACTTAAGAGTTTCCATTTGTGTTTCTTTTAGAATTTAAGTTCATAGTTAAACTATATGGAGCTTATTAAGGTTGAAATTGACAATTTTAAGTATTAGATTAAACATCAAACTCATATTGATCTTTTTAGGGTTAATTAAGATCTAAGGATCTGAGGTTTGATTACTTTAGACTTTAAACTAGAGTTTAACTTAGGATGTTCCATTATTGTTTCTTTTAGCATTTAAGCTTATAATTTAACTAGTTTGAACTTATCAAGTGACTTTTGAAATGATTATATTTAAGTGTTAAGCTTAAGTGACTTCTTTAAGGTCACTTAAGATCTAAGTGTCTTAATTAGGGCTAAATTGAAGATTTCATAACTTCAATGTTAATATTATTAATATCCTTAATCTAAGGGTCCAGAGAACATTTATAATCTATCTTAAGGTGGTTTACTAAATTTCCAAGGTCTTAAGGAGCATTTAAACACATTTTGGTCAAAATGACTATAATGCCCCTCTTAAGGAAAAAATTGGGATTTTAGGGGTTTACTTATCCAAATTAGATCTAATTTGTTTTAATATGTTTCATATTGGTTAATAAAGTGAGAAGCACCCTCAATTTAGATTTTGACCACTTAATTAAGTCTAATTATCATTAATTACTTAATTAAGCCCATTAAGGTGATTAGTGGAAATAGGCATCTTTAGGGCAATCCAACCTTACCCTTAGGTTATAATAGATCTAATATAGTACTAAGAGCTTACTTCCCCAATTTCAAAGACTTAATTAGGGTCTAAATCACTAATCCTCATTTAGGGTGATTAAGGGGG
Organism: Gastrodia elata; assembly: GCA_016760335.1. Lineage (NCBI taxonomy): Eukaryota > Viridiplantae > Streptophyta > Magnoliopsida > Asparagales > Orchidaceae > Gastrodia > Gastrodia elata. Next base: position 77,217,260 of record CM028669.1, on the reverse strand, counting down.
TGATTAAGCAAAATAAATATCCAAAATTTGTTTTAAGGGTCTCTAATTATTCTCTAGGGTCTAAGAAGCAATCAGAGCCCTTAATCTCCATATTTGGATATTTATTAAATTTAATATGATTTAACTAAAAATAAAAAAGGTTTAGGCTATTATTTTAAATCCAACTATTGGATCTGTGATTTTATTTTATATTTAGATTCCTTATATTTTTCTGATTCAAATGGTATATTGGATCATTCCATTTAGATTTGTATAACTAAAGTTATTCAATTAATTTAATCTGAATGTTTATTTAAATTGGAACTATATGGTTTAATTATTTAAAAGCATAAACATTAAAAATGTCATCCAATAAATATTAATTAGCCACGGCCCAATATCAGAACCGTGTGGGTCATGGGTCGACCCGGCCCAGAACCCACAACTTCATCTTCTTTCTCTCAACGGGTCCCGAGTCAGCCGAGCTTCAGCGCTAAAATTCTCGACGCTCTGGCGACAACAGAGGCTCAACTCAATCCCTACACATTCAGGGAGTCGAGACGTGTCGATTGAACCAAGAACTCCCATTTGAATCCCTCTGGATCGACTGGGTGCTACTCGATCGAGACGCCTTCGATACGGGCGTCTCAGGCCGATTGTGAGGGGACAATTCTCCTCACAGAGGCCTCGATTTGACCGGGGTTTGATCCCTACACGTTCAAGGAGTCAAGACGCATCGAACCCCCAACCTATCTTAACCTGAGGCACAGCCAATCACTGGGTCCTTACTCGGACTCAGCCATTGGCTCGGCTGCTAGCTCAGTTGATCGATACGATCTACTCGAGCTAGCTTAGCCCAAGGCGACAATCATCATAGGTTTCCTAGTTGGCGAAGGTGCTCTAGAAGACATCCAGGGCTCAATCCAGAAGATAGAATGGAAATGAGCTGAAGAAATTTCAATGGGGGAAGACTGAACTTCAAGTTGGGTTGCAGGCTTAGCCGAGGGGAATTGAGGTGCGCTGAAGCTTCCTGGACAGTAGACAAAGCTTCACAGGGGGTCTAAACACTAGACAGGCCCTCTATCAGTGGTTCAAGCTTCTAAAATTTCCGAAACTCACCGAGAAAATGGGGACTCCAACAGACTTTCAAGTAGGGAATTAGGGATTCACGGTGAGCAAAGGGGCTCACTGTGAAGCCCTGATGGTATTTATAGGCTCTAGGAGGTCCTAGGAATATATGCCAGAGCTCGGGTTTGGGAAATGGCTCAGCCCGAGGGGTTCCCTCAATTTCCCAAACTAGGGTGGACCGGGCCTCAACCTTGGCTGGGAGTGCTAGAGAGATGAAGGCATGATTCGCAACGGTCTTCCTAATGTGGCACGGGAGTGGCAGACAGGGTTGAAGTGGCTGGGTACGGGCAAAATTCCTCTGTCAGGCAGAATCGTCGCGAGAACGAAGATCCACAGTGGTGGGATTCGTCTCCACCGTCTGATCACGGAACCGTTGAGGATAGACGGCCTGATGCAGCTTTTACTTAACTGAATCGCAGATTAAATCCCGAGCATCGGATATAAGATGCCGATCGAGCGGCAGGGATCTAATCCTGGCGCGCTGTAGTGCAAGCCGTTGGATTGAACGCGCTGAGATGCGCGCTCAAGCATCGGGTGGCTTAAGGCTATGCGCCGCTGTCGGGACCCCGCAGCGGATCTGCCGTGGTCCCAACAGCAAATCCCAGCTCTAAAAAATTAAATAAAATTTAATTAAAATAAAATAAAATAATTAAATAATATATAATTATTCTTAAACATTCTAAATCCAATTTAGGACCAAATGAGCTCCAAAAATTCCCAAAATTTCACCCTTAGCTAATTAGGGTATGAGAAATTCCAAAATGAAATTAGATTTTAACTTGGAGATCAAATTAATGTAGGTATTTTTTAGGGCTTAAAAATAGCCAAAAATACCAAATTTCTCATTTTAGCTCCGATTGATTCCAAACTTATAGGGTTAGGTTTAAATAACCCATTGAACCCAATGAAATTAAAATCAAGGCTTGGATTAGCTTAATTAATCTAAGTTTAGCTGAGATAACAACTAGAGTTGTTACATAGGTTGGCCAATTCTGTCTGATATGACAGTTATACGCTCTTTTCAGTTTTCAGCGTACTGTATATTATGATGATGATGCATGTTATTTTTGTTAGTTATGTTTTCTATTTTACCTGCTTACTTGTATATTTATATAAGATGCTAGACTTTATTACTTACTATATATACCATTTTTTATTTCTATTTCAAATTAGCATGTGTCATATAATCATCAGCATATTTAGGTTTAGCCTTTTCTTTCAGTATTTTTATTTACTGTATTACATACGTATGCACTACCTTATATAGTTTACTTGATGTGTGCATTTACCTCAATTTTTGCTTAGTTATAAATAATACATTTATAACTTATCCTGTCTTCCTTTAATTCTTACTTGCTCCCATGCTAGATAGGTGTTTCATTTTGGTTTAGAGAAAAATGGTGATATTAACAAATGCTTAATAAATTATTTGCCTAAAATGTACTTAGGCATTTTATCTAATAAGATTTTTTTTATTGGCTAGGGCCCTGGCATTGTGAAACTGATAATGTCAGATCTTAAGTAGTTTGAGGTTCCCTTGCCTGAGGAGGAGCCTTACTTAGAGGAGGCACAACAGCTTGAAGCAAAGGATATTTAGTTGTCTCTTATTATATTATGAGGATGATAGTTATTTATTTCATTTCATAAACTTTAATTAAAATATTATAATAATACATGTACTCATAACTATGTTTATTTTATGCACTTTATTATTTGCTGAGCCATATTACTATTTCCTTGCTTAAATATATGGTGAATGGATGTAATGTTTATTTCATTTTGCTTCCACACTCTGTATGAGTGATAGACTTAGTGACTAATTTTTATAGTTATTCTATACACATCCTTCCCTTATTAGTAGATTGTGGATCTCACCTATTCCAATGATAAGTGAGGGATCTGCCAGAAGTGGCACACCACCCCTTGGATCTAATTCTGTGGGACCAACGGTAGGGCGTCACATGAATACTACTGATTTCAAAGAAATATAACACCAAATTAAAAAAATTTGATCGAGGACGTTTGTCTTGTCAAGATGGACCTTTCGGTCAAGTTCCGTCAAATTTGAAAATCAGATAACAAAAAAATGCAATTAATAGTTTTTACTTATTTTTCTTCCCCCTTTCACTCTCCTCTTTGCTCCCCCCCCCCCCCCCCCCCCTTCTTCTACGGGTGCCCTAGCTGGGCCACATAAGGGGGCTGCCCCCCCTTTAGCCGCCGCGTGCCCTCTGAACGATGAGCTAGCAAGCCGAGAAGCCTCCCCCACCCCTCTCCTCCCTATATATAGACCCCCTCCCTTCTCTTTCCCCCACTCAAGCCAACTTCTTCCATACTTCCAGCAAGCCACAAAGTCCTTCCTCCACCTCCCTACCTCACCAACAACTCCTAACCTTCCTCTCCCCCCCCCCCCTCAACAATGCCAAACCTTTCTCCCTCCTATTCCCCTCTTCTTCTTTTTCCCCAGCCAACGACTACCCCTCGCCCCTCCACCTCATCGTGTCGCCACCTTACTGGCACCATACTAAACTTCTCCCGAGTCATTCCCCACCTCTCTGGCAAGTTGCTTCCTCCCCATGACAAACCCTCTTTAAATGGGAGGAATGTAACAACCCAAGTTGTTACATAGATCAATTAGGACTAAACTAAATTTTGATTGTGATTCTAGTGCATTAATTAAGTCATTAGGAGTTCATCACAAGGACTTAGTCCAAATTAAGAGTCAAATTGATCAAATCCTAATTTTGAGAATTTCAAGAACTCTAGAATTTGACCTATTTAAATTAATCTCAAATCAAAAATCTGACTTCACCATTGCGCTTATCACCCCCAATTAGCTAGGGGTGATATTTTGGAAGTATTTGGAAGTCGTTGGATTTTCGACGAAAATTTAAATATATTTTAAATATCCAGAAAAATGAGAAAATTAAATGCTCGTCAAAATCAAAATCCGTCTTTGTCATTGCATTCCTCACCCTTCAGCTAAGGGTGAAATTTCGAAAAATTTCGGGACTCATTTAATAGTCCGATTTTAAATAAGAAGTTTTAAATAAATTATTAATATTTAAAATATTAATCTATCAGCTGGTGGGTCCTGCTTAGAATAATCGGGTCGGATCCTTCACCTGCATCCCACTATCCAATATCCGCTAAGATATCGGGCCAGACCGTTAGCCTTCTGGATCGATCCGGTTCGCATGATCAATCGGTCGTGATCGGACGGCTAATCCGTCTTCCCCTTCGTGATCTCTCTCACGTGTCATGTATTGTGATGCACGACAGCACGTCACACTAACAAGTGTTAAGCACCGCTATTCCACTGCTGATCTAGCCTCGTTAAGAGCCATTGAAAGCTTGGGTCTCTATTTTTTCTTAGCATTTCAAATTGAAGACTCAAGGTTTCATTTCGTCATCCCAGTTCTCCGAAGGTTCCATCCACCAATTAAGTACCCTACTTTTCTCCTATTACACTTAAAATCTTCATTTAGTAATCGATTATGCAAATATTGTAGTTCTGTGGTAAGGTAGGAGTCGATCGAGCTCTCGTGCGCTCGAGCTGAGCCATTTTCTTAACCCTAATCGTGGTCTCGCTGGCTTGTGGAGGTAGGCGAAGGGTCCCTATATATTTTTTGGGTTGGCCCAACCCTTTTGTGTGGCCTGTTTGCCTTCGATTTGAGAACGGGTCTACAGTCCGCTCATTTTGGTGAACGGGCTTTCATACCCAATCATTGTGCTGCACCACAAGTCTGGGTGAGGCCCGCTTCCTGCCTCCACGGTGTGCTTGAGGGGTCCACCTCAGCAGTAGATGAGGTCACGGCTGTGGGGCCCGCCCATCTCGATTTTGAGGTAGTGGGTTCTGTCGCAGAGTTAAATCAAATGGAATTTATTTTTAAAAAAAACTAATGTTTAAATCAAATTAATTTAATTATAAACTTTAAGCATCAATATCTATTAATCCATAAGCTCAAATATAGTGATTTTATATGTCATTTTGTTCAACAAAATGAGAGGATCATTATGGCACTGTCAATTTTCCATTTGATTGTTGATGGACGTATAATACACATCTGCGCTTGCACGGAAGTGTACGTGGTCTGGAGTAATAATTTGGAATATGAGTTCGGAGATTTATCATCCTTAGGGAATCGGGTGCCTTGTTACTAAGGTATATCTACATTCAATAATATTTAAACTATGCGTATTTTATTAATTAGGTTCCTAAACAAGCACAATAAGTCTTAGTAGAAAGTAACTATGATAAAAGGAGATGAGAGTTGGGTCTCTCCCACATGAAATGTTAGAGACTCATGTAGAATAATTCCTCAAGCATTGCCCTATTTTTTTACTTAGTTTTATATAATTTAATCAAGCGCACATTATGCTCCTTAGAGTTTAACTCCAAGATTTACAAGTTCAAATCTCGTGCTTGAAATGAATACACAATCGGTTCTATTTCAGCACAAAGACCCTCAAAAGATTTTTGATCATTAGTTTTCCTCTCATTTATAGATTATAGAAATAAGAGTTATTTCTTTATTTAAGATCTTACAAGCATTAATTCCACTTAGAGCATCATGCACATCATGCGCAGTTCGGATAAAGAGATGACTAGTTTGGCTCAATGTGCTATGTCATGTCACACATGAGCTCTCAACAAGTTATCTTCCTCCCATAACGTATGCTGACTTGCAGAGGTCATTTAGTGGGTCTTAGCTCACATGCATCAACAACTTAGTTGGCCGTGGATCAAGGTGCACTAGGCTCAAGAACTTCCTCACATGGTTCCAAGCTCCTATTAACTCATGATTCTAGCTCTAAACTAAAGAAGAGCTATGGAGCACAAGACTCTTAAGTCTTGATGTCTTTTAGTTCCTTCATCATATGGTCCACATTTAAGTCCACAAATGGTTCTTTTTTTTTATTTCCTTAACAGGTCATTCATTTCACAAATTTTCATTAGAAGTTTGAGGAAATTTTCATATATAATAGTCCCTTACATGACATATAAAATTGGCCCAACTCTCACCAAGGGGGTTTTAGCTCTCCATTACAATTGAGATAAAGAAGAACACATACATGGATAAAGACCCTTTCATGATCAACTAAGAAAAATACAAAGACCAGAGTTAGAGATTACTATGAATGTTCCTTTGATGGAGTTCTCCAGATTTCTCTTCTTTTTCTTGGTTGTTTATCTTAGGTCCATAGTGCTGCCTTTCTCCCTTCTTCTCATTAACAATTGAAGTTCTTCCACCCTTGAAGAGTTTTCATTCTCTTTTATGTAACCCTCTTGTGACACCCAACTCCTTAAGTCCACAATCATTAGACTAAGGAGTGGAGTGTCACTCTGGCAAATCTCTCACTCATCATTGGATTAGATGAGATCCACAATCTAATAATAGGGGAAGGATGTGCACAGAATAATCATGGAAATTAGTCACTAAGTCTATTATACATACAGAGTGTGGAAGCAAAATGAAATTAACATTACATCCATTCACCATATATTAAATAAGAAAATAAAAATAAAGCTCACAGTAAATAATAATGTGCAGAAAGTAAATACAGTCACGAGTACCTATATTATTACAACATTTTAAGTAAAGTTTATGAAATGAAATAAATAACTCTCATCCTCATTATGAAATAAAAAGGGAACTAAATATCTTTTGGTCCAAGCTACTGCGCATCCTCTAAGTAAGGCTCCTTCTTAGGCACATGATCCTCAAACTGCTTAATATCTGACATTATCAATTTCACAATGCTAGGGCCCCTGCCAATAAAAGAAAATCTTATTAGATAAAATATCTAAGTACATTTTAGGCAAGTAATTTATTAAGCATTTATTAATATCACTATTTTACTCTATACCAAATAAAATATCTATCTACCATGGGAGCAAGTAAGCATACAAGGGAATGAGGATAAGTTATAAATGTAATATTTATAACTAAGAAAGAATTGAGGCAAAAGAACACCTCAAGTAAACTAAACAAGATAGGGCATAATACAATAAGTAAAAGTACTGACAGAAAAGTCTAATCCTAAATATGCTGATGATCATATGGCATATGCTGATTTAAAATATTAACCCGAAAATGGTATGTATAATATAAGCAGTAAAGTATAGCATCCTAAACATGTATCTATACAAGTGAGCAGGTAAAATCATATAACTACAGCTGACTGAAATAGTATGCATCAACAGCATAATAAATTATAAGCTGAAAAACTATAAAGAAAGAACGTATAACTGCCATATCAAAAAGAATTAGCCAATCCGGTCTAATATATTCCCATAACCTTTATGGGCTAGGTCGAACATAATATAACAATATGGTTCTATATGACTGAAGTGGCAGATAATACTATGCAAATATCTCTTAGTTATTTTACTTTTTGCTTCTATGGACAATTTTAGAAACAACTGAGAGTTAAACAAGTCTGCAAGACTGAATAGGTCCCAAGCTTAACACACTCTCCTCAATGAGTGATATTAAGCATCCTAATCTCTTCTTACCCCTGTCCATTGGAGTAATGTGCATCATAATCTACCATAAACTGAACCCATATGTTTACCTAATATTCTAAGTCTTCATTTTCATGCAATAATATTTTCTTATATAATATGTCCAAGAAAAAATAATCACAAAATTCAAAGATTACGTAGCACAAAAATTAAGTAGGGAGCAAGGGACTCTACTAAACATGGTGATATTATTTATTATCTAATTTAAAAATTCTAACTATTCCAAGTTACACAAGTTCAAGATCTCCAATTCCTACTATCGAGTGTAACTTAAAAGTACGTCTTTATAGGTTACAAAATATTATGACTAACTAGGTCCTAATATGCTTAATCAATATTGACTATGAAAAATACTCACGACCTAATTTATGAGTTCAGACGTTCTAAACTATTAGCTGGCCAAAATCTATAACTAGAGATTATGGATTTAACACCAAGAGAGTTAGGTTAAATCATATAATCCCAAAGGTAAGACCTAACATCTAAGTTTCAATCTAAAAGTGATATATGGATTAAGGTAAATCCTATTAAGCAAATTAAACTTAATAGGATGAATCTCCTATCCTAAGTCTAGGGTTAAAAAATAAAATAATCAAAATAAGTTGTAAAAGTCTAGAAACTAGTAAAACCAAGAATTCATTTATTGAATAACCCACTTATCTAATCAATGAAATCTAACCTATGAGCTAGTCCTAAGATGAGGTGAAAAGATCCTAAAGAAAGGACTTGGGGCAAATTTTGGAAAATTTTCAAATTTGGCCTAATAGTTAATTTTATCACATATAACAATTCTATTATAGTTCTAATATTAGTTTTAGTGACTTAGAAGATAATTTAGGGTCTAGAGATGCTTAACCTAAATTTTAAGCAAAATGATCATTTTGCCCCTACTTAAAGGTCCAAAAGCTACCTTTTAAATTAGAGTTTAAATTTGAATTTCTTACTGCCAAATGATTTCTTATTGTCTAACATGAAGATAGACAGTAAGTTCATCCATTTTGGACAAGAAATGAATCTTATAGGTCTGAACTAAAGTTTTTAATCTAAGGGATATTTTAGTAATTTAAACTTAATAGAACCTAAAATTTCATGCATTTTACTGTTGGTTACTATTCAAGGATTCCATAGAATTCAAGAACACTGCATTCTGAGGTCAAATGACTAAGTTATAACTATTTCAATTTCTAAGGGCGTTTCGATAATTTTGTCGGTCAAAGGGAGAAAAACTGAACTTTTTTGTTTGAAAGCCAATTTTAGTAAACTCAGTTTCTATAGCTTCCCTATAATATTCTGAGTGTGTTGATAGGGAGTAAACCCAATTTGGATTTCAAATGGTCAAATTATGACCTAGCTAGGGTTAGGGGTATTTTGGTCATTTATAATTTTTGTAGGTTTTTGATCTTAGATATTAGTTTAATTTATTGATGACACTAAAATTCTAAGCTAGTTAGCGCTTTGAATTTCTGAATTTGGAGTTGAATTGACCAAGTTATGGTCACTTGAAGTCTAGGGGCATTTTGGTCATTTTTAAGGTAGGATCATAAATGTTATTTTTTAAACTCAGCTTCAAATGAGAAAATTAATACTTCTATAGTGTTGGAGATGTTCTCTTCAGTATTTTAAAACCCTCATTGCCTATATTTGGACAACTATGTAAGAAATTGTGAGGGTTTGTTCAGGTCCTAAAATGTCACTTTATTATACATACCCCGAAACTAATTTTTGAATCATGCCATTTGATTCATTTTATTTTTCTGAGCAAAATGAGATCTATATTTGTTATGTTTAGATCATTGTATAAGAAGTTATTAAACTTTAAAGTTTTATTTAAATTAAATTAATTTAGTTTATCTCACTATTCATTAATTTAATTTGTATTAATTTACTATTCATACATATAGTTAGGAATAAACTTACTATATTTATTAATAATCTGTATTTAGTTAATTAATTTATTAATTAATTTATGATTTATCTTATTATTTATCTACAATCTAATTAGGATTAATGATTAATTAATTACCTTTAAACCTAATTAATTAATTATTATATTTCTGTTAAATAATTAATAATTATCAATAATTTCTCTTATCTTAAAATTTATTGTATTCAATAGATTAATTATACTAGACTTAATTATTGTTAAGATCATATTAACGATAATTTAGTTATACTATTATTCTTATTACTGTTTAAATATTTATTCTAAATTGATTAAATCAATTATTAATTATTAAGCTAATTAACTTAGGTTAATTAATATAGTAGATTATTAAACTAATTAATTTTTTTCCTAATTAATCTGTTGTTTAGTAACTAATTAATCATTTAATTAATTAATTACTAATGACTATTATGTTAAAATAATAATATTTATTGATTTTATTTAATTACTGTTTAATATTAATTGTTTTAATTGATTTCAATTGATTAGCCCTAATTTAATTATGGACATTAATCTAACTGTAATTTAATTTTTATTTAATCATAACTATATTCTAACATATATATATATATATATATATATATACTTGACCCTTAAAATTTCTGTTTAATGGCTTAAATAAAACTAAGTAGCCACTAATCACTCTCAATTTAACTACTTAACTAACTATGAATATCCAATTATTTGAATACTAAAATCCTGACTATACACATGTATATATACATCTATCATGATGTTTAAATCTGTACACGTGTGTGTGTGTGTGTATATATATATATATATATATATATATATATATATATATATATATTGTATAATTATATTTATTTTAATTGCAGGTCATCATGACGAACGGGACCCGCCAGAGCCATGAGGCAAGCCATCAGTGGCTGCGGCAGAGGGCTCGGGCCCGCTAGAACACTCGACGCACTCTGACTCGTTGTGTCAGAGCCGCGGGTCCCCCAACCGACTGCGCAGCAAACGAGGGTGGGACCCCTGCACACGCGGACACCCGCGATTCACAGCGGAGCTGTGACATGGGCCCATGCGCTAACGCGTTGCTGCCATTGGGGTCCACCCCGCGGAGTACGCGACACGTGGCTAGCCCTCGCATCACGGGATGGGCCCGAGCCGACCCGGCCCGAATCCGAGGGCTTGGTCTTCCTCGCGACGCGGCGACCTAGGATTAGGTCGACTCTGCTCCAAGCGATCGGACCTATCAATTCTTGATCAGGTCTGATCGAAAGCTCTATCTATGCATGCGATAATTGCTCACGAATTGGATTGAGTAGATGGACTGAAGAAAGGAGAATCGAGGAGTACCTGGTTCGACGGTCACAGTGAGTTAAGCTTCAGTTGCAGTCTCCCGAGGTCCAGTTTGTGCAAATTGCTAAACCTAAGTGTTGATGGGGGTTTAAAGGGGGCTAGACGGAGGGCTCGAGGCCTGGCAAGCCGCGGATTGGAGCGGCGAGCGGCAGACCGCCGCGTGGAGGGCGGCGAAGGCTTCGTTAAAGAAGATGGAGCCGGAACCGTCCGATTAGATTCAATTCGACGGACGGATGGGGGCGCCGTCTGATCGGACGGTGCCGTTAGGGAAACTGACGGCGGGGTTAGTATTTTTAAGGGTGCCGTTATGTATTATTTAAATAATGTTTTTTTTTTTAATTCCAATTACTCACCCCTAGCTAATTGAGGGGTGAGGAACGCAACGGCGATGTCAGATTTTTGATCCGACGAGTATTTTAATTTCCCAATTTCCGGGGTATTTAAATATTAATAAAATATTCGTCAAAATTTTGACGACCTCCGATTAACACGAAAACATCATCCATAGCTAATTTGGGGGCAATGAGCACAATGGCGAAGTTTATTTTTTGATTTGAGATAATTTTAGATAGGACAATTTTTTAGGGTTTCTGGATTTTGTAGAAATCTGGATTCGATCCATTTGACTCCTGATTTGGACTGGGTCTTAGAGGTTGACTCCTAAAGACTTGATTAATACTTAGGATCAAGATTAAGGCTGAGATTAGTCCTAATTGACTAAAGTAACAACTTGGATTGTTACACCTCTCCTCACTTAGAAGTTTTGTAAGCCAAATTGGGAACCCTTCTAATGAATTGAAGAGCTATATTTATAGTACGGGTGCACATCCATTTTCAGCCCTTTTGAAATCTGAAAAATTGAATTAAAATTTCTGCCATCATTGCCAAACTAAGTGGAGCTTGAAGTGACAACTTCTTTTTCCTTTTTTTATTCTTTTATTTTGTTTCAAATCACCTCCTCCTAATTAAATATCAAGTAGCAGGTCTGGAAAAATGGCTAGAAGACAAGATCCATATTCTAGGTCAAATCTCAACTGCATTTAATGCTCTGAGAAGACAGAAATTTGGTGCTCACTGTAGCGCACTGTAGCGGCGCGCTGCAGCAGTTTTCTTCCAGAATTTATAGAAACATTCCATAATTGTCCAGAAATTATTGAGCTTATATTTTCCCTGAAATTATATAAAATTTATCAAAGTAGGATGATTCAAACATAGATTGTTTATGAAAATTCATTTATATATGAAGTAAATAATGGATTCATCACACCCCCACACTTAGTCTCTTGCTCATCCTCGAGTAAGCTCGTGAATTGATTTTTATCTAAATTTTCAAAATATGAGAGGCTATTTAAGATATCAATTTTATTGTCTTTCAAAAACTCGCTTTAACTGGACTGATTCACCAATGTTTAGATGTTAAACAATTGTTTGACTTAGGTCATAATCCTTGGTTGCTTAGTTTAGTCTCCAATTTTAAGTTTTGTTATGCTAACACCTTGTGTTGGAGAAATGCTTAGATATTACATACTAGTGAGATAGTGACTGACTAAGAGTTTATGTCATATGTGCTCCTTCTTATGAATTACAAAGATACAAAATATTTCAGGAGATATACTTTTCATCATCTTGATTCATTTTTTTCCTTTTTCTTGGGAGAGATTTTTTTCTTCATCCATATACAAGATATTTTTCTTTTTTTTCATTTATTGGGAGAGTCATTTTTCTTCATCCCAATTTTCGAATCTTTGTGGCTATGAAGTCCCATAGGAGCCTAGCACACTCATTAGCTAATATTTGGTGCATCACTAGCTTGCTCATCCTTCTTTTTCCCCCACACTTAGAACTTTGTATAGTTCTTATTAATTGTTTAGAGACTAGACGCAACTTCAGACTATTCCTTTGTTTAGAATTATTTAGAGCATCCACTTAGTGTGTCATTTGTTGTTTAAGTAAGTTATTGGTTTGACGATAAAATTCTCTTTTTGGTGTTTTCATAACTTCCCATACTTTTGCAAATATTTAGATAAAATTCATTTTTTTTCTTTTTTTTTTGTTTAGCAAAAAGACTGAAGGTAGGAGAATCCAAATTTACTTCATCAAAAATACAAAAAGGAATTAAACACACCAAAAAAAAGAAAACATACAACCTATATATTTTTAGGCTGCCTCCCAATAAGCGCTCACTTTAACATCTCAGCCTGACATGTGTAAGATCTCTTATGTGATCCCTTCATCCAGAAAGTCTTGAAGGGTCCATCCTTCCTTCTCCTGTAAAATACTCTCTTCCAAATAAAGCCTTAGATGATTTCCATTCACCTTAAAGGTTCCATCATTTGAAGTGACTTCAACTGCTCCATGAAGGAAGACCTTAATGATAATAAATGGCACTGTCCATCTTGACTTCAATTTACCTGTGAATAACCTTAATCTTGAGTTAAAAAACTGTACTTTTATCCCAGGTTAGAAATGTTTTGGCTTAATCAACTTATCATGCCATTTTTTTATTTTCTCTTTATATAAGTTTGTGCTCTCATAGACATTAAATCTGAATTCATCCAACTCATTTAATTGCAACATTCTCCGTGCACCTGCTTTTTGGAAGTCGAAGTTCAATTTTTTAATGGCCCAAAAGGCACTGTGCTCCAATTCTACTGGAAGATGACATGATTTTCCATAAATGAGTTTGTAAGGAGACATTCCTAAAGAGGTTTTAAAGGTAATTCAATATGCCCAAAGTGCATCTTGAAGCTTTGAAGTCCAATCCTTTTTATTTTGATTTACAGTTTTTTTTAAGATTTGCTTAAGTTCCCTATTTAAGACTTCAATTGCCCACTAGTTTGGGGGTGGTAAGCATTTCCCACTGTATGTTTTACCCCATAGCTTCTTAGAACACTCTCCAGCTTCCTATTGCAGAAGTGTTTTCCCTCATCACTGATTAGGAATCTGGGTGTCCAAAATCTAGCTAGCACATGCTCCTTGAGAAATTTGATAACGCATCATTATTCACACATGCTAGCGCCTCAACCCATTTGGACATATACTCCACCATAACAAGAATATACATATTGGTTTGGGATAAGGGAAATGGGCCCATGACATCAATTCCCCACAAATCGAATAACTCCACCTCAAAAATTCCATTCAAACGGAGTTCATCCCTTTTGCTTAAGTTTTCGGTTCTTTGGCACTTGTCACAGTTTTTGACATAATCAGCAGCATTTTTGAACATGTGAGGCCAAAAGAACTCGGATTGAAGCACCTTAGCCGTCATTTGATCAATCCCATGGTGTCCTCCATAAGGAGATGTGTGGCAGTGATAGAGAATATCTCTGATTTCAGAGTTGGAACATATCTCCTTAGGAGTTGATCATTGCAATATTTATATGAAAAGAGATCATACCAAAATTAATTTTTAATATCAGCAAAGAATTTCTTTCTTTGTTGATAGTTCATATCTTTTGGTATAACTCCTCCTACTAGATAATTTGCAAAGTCTGTGAACCAAGGAGAGTGAGTTGAAGCAATACTATATAGCTTCTCATAAGGGAATGACTCACCTATCTCAGCTAGCTTATCAATTTTAAGGTGAGTCAACCTAGATAGGTGGTCAGCTAATACATTCACACTTCCCTTTTTATCCTGAATTTCAAGATCAAATTCTTGCAAGAGCAACACCCAACGAATCAGGCGGGGCTTTGCTTCCTTTTTTATAGGAGATATTTAATGGCAGCATGATCTGTGTACACAATAGTTTTTGAGCCAATCAAATAAGTTTGAATTTATTGAATGCAAATATAAATGCCAAGAGTTCTTTTTCTGTAGTGGCATAGTTTTGCTGGGAAACATCAAGGAGCTTACTAGCTTAATAAATTGAGTAGGATGTATGCTCCTTTAGTTGCCCAAGGATAGCACCAACCGCGAGGTCACTTGCATCGCACATAATTTCAAAAAGAATTTCCCAATTTGGAGTGGAAATTATGGGAGCTGATACCAAGGCGGATTTGATAGTGATGAAACTCTTAAGGCAGTTTTCATCAAAATTAAATTCAGTATCCTTTCCTAATAATCTACACAATGGCATGCTTAAGTTGGAGAAATCTTTTATAAATAAAAATTAGCATGCCCAAAAAACTTTTGATTCCTTTTATATTTATAGGTGGGGGGAGTTTTTCAATTACCTTAACCTTAGCCTTATCAACTTCTATCCCCTTTTTAGAGATCAAGTGGCCAAGGACGATTCCTTCTTCAACCATAAAGTGACATTTCTCCCAGTTCAAGATCAAATTTGTTTCTTCACATTTCTTAAGCACCTTGCTCAAATTTGAAAGACAAATGTCAAAAGAACTCCCAACTACCAAAAAATCATCCATGTAGATTTCTAGAAATTATCCTATCATGTTAGATAAAATGGCCATCATACATCATTGAAAAGTGGCAGCGGCATTGCATAACCCAAAAGGTATCCTTCTAAAGGTGAAGGTTCCAAAGGTGCATGTGAATGTTGTTTTCTCTTGGTCCTCTAGGGTGATAAGGATTTAATTTTACCCATAGTAACCGTCAAGGAAACAAAAGTAAGGATTCCCTGCTAATCTATCAAGCATTTGATCAATGAATGGAAGAGGGTAATGATCCTTCCTAGTTGCCTTATTCAGCCTCCTATAATCAATGCACACCCTCCATCCAGTCACAGTTCTAGTGGGGATCATTTTATTATTATCATTAAGCACTACAGTTATCCCACTCTTCTTAGGAATGACATGGATTGGGCTTACCCAAGGGCTATCAGAGATAGGATACATAATTCCAGCATCTAAGAGTTTAATAATTTCCTTGTGAACAACTTCTTTTATGTTAGGATTTAAATGCCTTTGAGGCTCAATAGAGGGAGTAGAATTATCTTCCAAAATAATGTGGTGCATACAAATCGTGGGGCTAATTCCCTTTAGCTCAGCTATACTCCACCCAATCGCTCTTCTGCGTGTTTTCAAAACATCACATAGAAGCTTCTCCTGATGTTGGTTTAACATAGCAGAAATTACCACAAGCAAAAATGTCCCTTCCCCTAGATAAATGTATTTTAAATGAGATGGCAGAGGTTTTAATTCTAACTCTGGAGGGGTGTCTATGGAGGGTTGGATTAATTTCCTTTCTCTAATTAATTCCGCAACAACACCCTCATAAGTTGGGTTCTCGTCTTCCTCATTTAGTTGCATCCCTTCTTCTTCAACATAACCTAATATCATGGTTTCTTAAATTGAATTGATCTCCCTACAATCATTATTGGGCGCAGAAGGGTGCTTCATGGAATCATTCACATGAAATTTAACCTCTTCATCTCCATATTTTAATCTCAATTCCCCTTAATCAATATCAATCATCGTTCTCCCAGTTGCCAAAAAGGGTATGCCCAAAATTATGGGAATTTCTTGGTTTTCATCTTCCATATCTAAGATTATGAAATCAGCTAGGAAGAAAAATTTATCAACCATAAGGAGAAAATTTTCTAAGATTCCCAAAGGGGTTCTTACAGATCTGTCAGCTAATTGGAGTAGGACAAAGGTAGGCTTCAACTGATCAATTCCTAACTTTTTGAATATATAGAGAGGCATGAGATTTATTGAAGCACCAAGATCACAAAGAGCCTTTTGGAATGATTGATTTCCAATGAAGCAGGGGATAGTAAAGCTGCTTGGGTCCTTTTAAGTTTGGTTTCTCTAACTGTCTTAGGATTTCCTTTAGTTTTAGTTCAATTTTTTTACTGACTCTTCTTGTCTTAGAAGAGTGTGTTCGTGTCTATTCAGAGTGGTGTCGATTTTATTCATAAATTAAATGGTAGATGTTCTGAATTTGTTAAATAAGCTTTCCATTCTCTGTCTACACCCCCCCCCCCTCATGATTCAAAATCACATTTGCATTCCCCAATTCGTGGCTTTCCTCTTGAACAAATTTTAATTGCATGAGTTATAGTTTTTTGTTGAGTTGAGAAATTTGATTTTTGAGATCAAGAATATGTTGTGAGTTCTCTAGAGAGTTGCATTCATTTTTAGCCAAATAATCTCCTTTTTGGATAGGCTATTAATAGGCATTATTTGCCATTTCCTCTAAGAGATCAAAAGCTTCCTCCTGAGTTTTGCTACTGATTGACCCTCCAGCGGCTACATCAATGAGTATCATCGTCAGAGTGTTCAAACCATTATAAAAGGTTTGAACTTGCATCCATAAAGGAAACCCATGATGCGAGCATTGCCTTAAGCACTCCTTAAAGCGTTCCCAGCCATCATATAAAGATTCTCCCTCAAATTGATTGAAATTGGTTATTTCAATTCTCATACGAGCTATCTTCGCCGGAGGGAAATATTTGGCAAAGAATTTTCTTGCCAAATCGTCCCAAGAACGGATCGAATCGTTCGGAAGAGAGTTGAGCCAACTCTTAGCCCTGTCTCTTAAAGAAAATGGGAATAGCCTAAGTTTAATGGCTTCTTCAGAAACACCGTTAAATCTAAAGGTATTGCAAATCTCAAGAAAAATAAAAATGTGGGAGTTGAGATCTTCAGTGGCTAAATCACCAAATTGCCTATTCTGTACCATACTCAAAGTTGCTGGTTTGATCTCAAAATTATTGGCCTCAATATTTGGTCTCACAATGGCATGGGAAATTCCCCTCATAGTGGGTAATGCATAATCACGTAGTGCTCGTCTCCTCGGTTCTTCTAAAGGTTCTCTAGGAATATCATTAAGGATTTCCATAACAGCTTGTTGACTTAGTAGATTGTTTTGTTCTCTTCTAGCTTGTAAGAAGGTTCTTTAAATTTCTGGATCAAATAGATATTCAGCACAACTTCTTCTGCTCATACAAGATTAAAATTAAGCTATCAAGAACAATTATAATGATAATGATCAAATTTTCAGAAAGATAAAAAGAAAATATTAAAAATCTAACTACAAGTTAGTTCATATAAATACAAAACAAAACTATATGCAAACGTTTTGTTTAAATCACTATTTAATGATAGATTTTTCATAATACGAAACAATTACTGATTTCCCAGCAACGGTGCTAATAAACTAACAGACATATAATACACATCTGCGCTGGCACACAAGTGTATGTGGTCTGAAGTAATAATTTGGAATGTGAGTTCTAAGATTTATCGTCCTCAGGAAATCGGATGCTTTGTTACTAAGGTATATCTACGTTAAATAATGTTTAAACTATGCGTATTTTGTTGATTAGGTTCCTAAACAAGCACAATAAGTCGCGGTATAAAGTAACTATGATAAAAGGAGAGGAGAGTTGGGTCTCTCCCACATAAAATATTAGAGACTCATGTAGAATAATTCCTCAAGCATTACCCTTTTTTTTTACTTAGTCTTATGTAATTTAATAAAGTGTACATTATCCTCCTTAGAGTTTTACTCCAAGATTTACAAGTTCAAATCTCGTGCTTGAAATGAACACATAGTCGGTTCTATTTCACAACGAAGACCCTCATAAAATTTTAGATCATTGGTTTTCCTCTCATTTTTGGATTATAGAAATGAGAGTTATTTCTTTATTTAAGATCTTACAATGATTGGTTCCACTAAGAGCATCACGTGCGTCATGCGCAGTTCGGATAAAGAGATGACTAGTTTGGCTCAATGTGCTATGTCATGTCACACATGAGCTCTCAACAAGTTATCTTCCTCCCATCATGTATGATAAGCTAAATAGCTCATTTAGTGGGTCTTAGCTCACATGCATCAACACCTTAGTTGGGCATGGATCAAGGTGCACTAGGCTCAAGAACTTCCTCATATAGTTCTAAGCACCTATGCACTAATGATTCCAGCTCCAAACTAAGGGTGAGCTATGGAGCACAAGACTTTTAAGTCTAGATGTATTTTAGTTCCTTCATCATATGGTCCACATTTAAGTCCACAAATGGTTCCTTTTTTTTATTTCTTTAACAAATCATTCATTTCATAAATTTTCATTAGAAGCTTGAGGAAATTTTTATAAATAATAGTCCCTTACATGACATATAGGATTGGCCCAACTCTCCCCAAGGGGGGATTTAGCTCTCCATTACACTTGAGATAAAGAAGAACACATACATGGATAAAAACTCTTTCATGATCAACTAAGAAAACTACAAAGACAATAGTTAGAGATTACTAAGAACGTTCCTTTGATGGAGTTCTCCGGATTTCTCCTCTTCTTGTTCTTGGTTGTTTCACTTAGGTCCGTAGTGCTGTCTTTCTCCCTTCTTCTCCTTAACAATAAAAGTTCTTCCAGCCTTGGAGAGTTCTCCTTCTTTTTTATGCAGCCCTCTCCTCACTTAGAAGTTTTGTAAGCTAAATTGGGAACCCTTCTAATGAATTAAAGAGCTATATTTATAGGACGGGTGCACATCCATTTTTAGCCCTTTTTGAAATTTGAAAAATTGAATTAAATTTTCTGCCATCATTGCCAAACCAAGTGGAGCTTGAGGTGACAAACTCTATTCCCTTTTTTTATTCTTTTATTTTGTTTCAAATCACCTCCTCCCAATTAAATATCAAGCAGCAGGTCTGGAAAAATGGTTGAAAGACAAGATCCATATTATTGGTCAAATCTCAACAGCATTTAATGCTTTGAGAAGACAAAAATTCAACGCGTGCTGTAGCGCGTTGTAGCTCACTGTAGCGATTGAGTCCCACAACTCATTTGCTGCAGCACGCTGTGGTAGTTTTAAGTCATGCAACCTGCTCGCTGTAGCGCACTGTAGAGGTTGAGTACCGCAAGCTCTCCCACTATGGCACGCTATAGCGGTTGAGTCCCGCAAGTTCTCCCGTTGTGGCTCGCTGTAGCAGTTGAGTCCAGTAAGCTCTCCTGCTGTGGTGCGCTGTAGCGGTTGAGTTCCGCAAGCTCACCCGCTATGGCGCGCTGTAGCGGTTGAGTCCCGTAAGCTCACCCGTTGTGGAGCGCTAAGGCGCGCTGTGGCGCCCCGTAGTGAAAATGATCCAGAAAATAGAAATGTCCTTGTTAAAAGTTTTCTGTAGGCAAGTAGATGTGGCGCGCTGCAGCAATTTTCTTCCAGAATTTGCAGAAATATTCCAGAATTATCGAGAAATTGCTGAGCTTGTATTTTCCTTGAAATTACACAAAATTTATCAAAGTAGGCTGATTCAAACATAGATTATTTATGAAAATTCCTTTATATATGAAGTAAATAATAGATTCATCAATTGTATATTTCACCTAGTGATATTTAGGACCCCTATAACTTTGACCTAAATGCCACATATCTTCAAACTATCATAACTTTGCACACACTCACCCAAACATATCCAATATAGGTCTCATTTTAATCAAAAGACTCTCAGTAATGTTTTAGCACTGTTAAATTCTCCATTAGGTGTGTATTTTGCATAATCACTTTTAGGACCCTAACCTAATTACACCCTTAAACCATATAATTTCAATTGACCATAACTTGATCAATTGAACTCCAAATTAGGACTTCCAATATACCATTTTTATCAGGAAGACCTAATAAGCTGTAAACTGCAAAAATATTTAGGATTGGGTGATTAGAATTTTTAATTAGCCCTAATCACCCCAAATCTTGATTAGTGAAAATTA
Source organism: Gastrodia elata (assembly GCA_016760335.1). Taxonomy (NCBI): domain Eukaryota; kingdom Viridiplantae; phylum Streptophyta; class Magnoliopsida; order Asparagales; family Orchidaceae; genus Gastrodia; species Gastrodia elata. The sequence continues at coordinate 77,196,749 of CM028669.1, read as the reverse complement.
GCAAAATTAATGATCCAATTTGAGTGATTTAAGTTTTTAATAGTTCATAGAGTATATTAGAATCTTGTGGTATGGTTGATTTTGTGATTCTGTGATTAATTTCACTAATCACCCTTAACTCTAATTAGGTCATAACATGACCAAATGAGGTCCAAACTAGGTCTACTCCTAGTTAAAATATTTAGTATGATATAGGGAACCTATAGCTACTGAGTTTACTAAATTTGGGTTTTAAATGGAAAATTTAGGTTCTTAACTCTTCTTAAGAAACCCTAAATTTACATGTTTAACCCCATATATTGTTTTGCTTATAACTTAATCATTAGAACTCAGAATTTAGTGTTCTTAATGTAACAACCCAGGTTGTTACTTTGGTTAATTAAAAATCAATCTAAGTCTTAATTGAGATTCTAAGTCACTAATTAAGTAATTTAGAACTTATCTCCAAAATCCTATGTCAAATCAGAAGTCAACTGAGTCAAATCAGAAATTCTGGAAAATCCCAAACCCTAGATATTGACTTTTTATCTAGACCTCAGATTGAAAATCTGACTTCTCCATTGCATTCAAAACACCCAAATTAGCTAGGGGTGAAATTTTGATGGTATTTGGAACTCGTTGAATTTTCATCGAATATTTTAATAATATTTAAATGCCTGAAAATTCCAATAAATAAATACTCATCGAAACAAAAATCTGAGTGCACCGTCGCGTTCCTCACCCCTCAATTAGCTAGGGGTCATTTATTGGAAATTTTTGGAATGCATTTAGTTAGTTAATTTTAATTAATAAAATAGGTTTGAAAATAATTAAAATAATAATATTTTATTTAAATAAATAACGGCGCCGTCAAAGTTTTCTAACGCCGTCACCTGTTTTTCCTCCGCGCCGTCAATCTTGACGACGCCTTCCATGCCGTCTGATCGCAGGATCAGACGGCTGAGGCTCGTCGTCCCCGCGAAGCAGCCGCGTGTCGGAGGAGAGCTCGGCACGCGTCAATGGCTGCGCCAGATGGCCTTTCGCACCGTCGAAGATCCATTTTAAGACCTCATCTATTTTGCCTCACTCGATTTTTCACATCTTCTGGGTTAAAGCAAAGCCGGGTTAAGTCAAAAGTGACCAAACCCTAATTTCCTTCGACGTCATTAAGGTACTCCTTCTTCCCCAAATCTTCTCATAGTCTTAAATTTATCCTTTGATGTGCAATTATTGAATAAATCTTTATCATTTGCAAACCCTCGATTCGCCGTATTTCGCCTCTGTGAAATTTTTAGGGTTCGCCAGATGCGTGAACCCTCGGGAGACGAAGAGTCTCCCGGGTCGGGCCGAGGCGTCGGGCCCAACCCGTCGCTTTGCCACGTAACGCTTGCGTGGCAAGCGGGTCCCTGTAGCTACACAGCTGGCACCACTCGAGGCAAGCCACGTTGCATCTTTGACGCGTCTGCAGTGGCGGGACCCACTGGTCTCGTCACTCTGTTCTGTGGGGCCCGCACGGGACGTGCCAGCCAGCGAGGTCGCGCCATGTGGCCTGTTTCTGCGGCCGACTGAACTGGTGAGGCCCGCCACTTTCTGCCCCGCCAATGGTTGTGCGCCACGTGTCCTGCAGAATAATTAATAAAAACATTTATATATATAACGTTTAATTAATAAACGAAATTATATATTAATAATAATAATAACAGATTAATTAAATTAATTAAAACAGAATTAATTAATTAATTAAATACAAATCTTTAAACTCTAATAACTTGCAAAATATAAGTCCAATCATAGCAAATAAATATACTATTTTGATCAGCTAAAATAGAGAAACATTTTAATAATATCAATTTTGCAATTGGACCTGTATTTAGTAAAATGATATTTAGGGTATTAATTAAGTCCAAATAATGTTACAAAATTTTATTTGCTCATAACTTTGTGTATGTGCATCCAAATATAGCCAATATGGGTCTTAAAATACTCAGAAAACCCTAAGGATCATTTTAGTAGGATTACCTTTGCTATTTGGATTAGTATTTGGCTAATCACTTTTAGGACCTAACCCTAATTACCCTAATTAGACCTAAAACTTCAATTGACCATAACATGGTCAATTGAGCTCCAAATTTAATAATCCAAATATCAATTTAGATTAAAAAAACCTAATTAATAGTAATATATAAAAATATTTAGGATCCAACGGTTAGATTTGCTAATCACCCTTAATTACTCTAAATCTTGATTAGTTAATATTAGCAAATCTAGTAATCCAAATTGAGTGATTTAAGTTTCAGAGGACTCATAGAGTCATTTAGAATTTATTTGTAAGGTTGGATTAATGTTTAAGTGATTAATTTCACTAATCACTCACTAATCACTCTAAACCCTCATTAGGTCATAACTTAACCAAATTAAGTCCAAATTGAGCCTACCACATGTCATTGTGATCAGTGGGCTATTTTTAAATCATATCCACTGATTTTACTCAATATGGACATTAATTGACAAAGTTAGGAATTTTGACCTTAATTAAGAATCCCTTGATTAACCTATTAAGCCATAGATCTTGTATTGGCCATAACTTGGCCAATACTTATTAGAATTTAATAAATTTAGGTTTTATGGAAAGCTTAGACAGTATATAACAATAAACTGAAAGAAAATTTAAATTTTATTTAGCCAAATTACTAAATTGCCCCTATTAGTCAAATTTACTATTTTGACCTCATAAGACTTAATAATCATCTAAATTTAGTGTAGTTGCTGTCTAATGTTACATTAGACAGTAAGAAACCTATTCCAATAGAAAATTTTCAGATTTAGAACCTTAGATCAAAATTTGATCTTTTGAACCCTTAAGTAGGGGCAAAAATAATAATTTTGCCCAAATTTAGGGTTTATCATTCTAAAGCTCTAAAAACATTTTATAACCATTAGAATCAGTAAATAGAATGATTTATAACAAAAATTGTATAAGTTCAAATATTAAATTGATTTTAATCAAAATCCCAAGTTAGTTCCTTGAGAATTTCCTTAAGTAAAGATTTGAGTGCTTCCTTCTTCCTTAAATAATTCTTAGATCTTTTCTTAGGTCTTTATAACATTAGTTAGGTTGTGTGTCATGAGAGATACTCTTAGTAATTAAGAGCCCTAAATTCCTAGGATTAGGAATAGATCTTAAGTTATAATTCATCTGCTGAGTAAATTGGGTTACTCATTAGATGAAACCTTGAGTTTACTAGTTTATAGATTTTATTAGTTTATTAAATGATTGTTCTATCTTTAAATTTTAGAACAAAGAATAGAGATCTATCCTAATGAATTGATTTAACATTAGGATTTACCCTAACTTAATCTGTGAGATTTGGGTTCTAAACCATAAGATCTTTAGTTGTACCTTTGGATTAAGTGATTAGACCCCATCATCTGGAGTCTAATTCTTAATCTTTTCATCTTGATTTGGTTAATCAAGATGAGTTTGGGGTAATTTAAATTATAAAATTAAGTCGATGATTTATTCATTTAAACTAAGTAGTCATCTTTTGATTAAGATATAGTTAGGACTTTGCCAGTCCTAATTATCTTCAACTTGTAGGTTCGTGATTCTAAGTTATAGAATGTGTAAGAATGGATGATTTTGAAACTTATGTAATTTAGAGTAGATAGAACAAATAAGTAGACAACAATGGATATCACCTGTGTTTTAGATAGAGTCTCTTGCTCAATTTGTTTTTGATGCTTTGCTTACCTTGATTTTGAGCTTTAAACCATGAGCATAATTGAAGTACATAAGATAATTGATAATTATCTTATGTCAACTTTGATTATTCATAAATAGCATTTTGTTTTCTTCTAATATTTTAGTAAGGTGTAGCTTGATTAGTATACCTCTTCAATCACCTGTTCGGGGTCGGCTACATTGTTCGGGTCAGTCCGATAGTCTATGTCATGCCTAGTCAGTGGGATAGAATGGATAGACCCTTGCCCTACTGACTGTAGAGTCAGGATCTGATATGGTTATATTAATTCAAGTACACTTACAATTGGTTTCTGCCTTAGCTCAGAAGGCTAAGAGGTTTCAGTGATACTCAGTTCAGAGCTTCTTTCTTAGCCCATCAGGCTAAGTATTTACTGAGTGTGATTTCAGTTTGAGTGGCTTGAATAGCCATGCAGTTTTTAGTTTTGTAGTTACTGTTTTACTTTACATATTCTGCATTTTAGTACTATTTTTACTTACAGTTTTCCTGCACTTTCCTAGCCTCGTTTCTATATAGGATACTAGTCTTAATTTCTGTTCTCATATGCATATATAGGATGTTAGTTATGTTTTCAGTTTTATAATATTTTACATGTTCAATTACTGTTATGTAACTTAGCATAATCCTGTTTTAATCATAAGCATGTTTAGGATGTATTTTTCTTTACAGTTTAGTTTAGTCTTTCTTTTGCTTACCTGACTTTGTTGTAGTTGCTTGGTGGAGGTATGTGCTTACTTCCTAGTTGATTTAGTTATAAACTGTTGTTTATAGCTTATTACCGTTCTTTTCTTATGCTTTTCTGCACCTACTTGCTTTTGTATTAATTTATGGTGATATCTAAATAACATAATCAATGTTTGCCCTAAAATATGCTTAGATAATAGTCTAACTAGTTTTTCTTTTGTTGGCTAGGGCCCTACCATTATGAAATTGATAATGGTAGGTTCTGAGTTTCTTAGTGCTATAGATCCAGTGGAGGCCTTTCCATTGGAGGAGGAGCTTGTTCCTGAAGACCATTAGTTTTATTTCTACCTTGTGAGGATGAGAGTTTATTTTTTTTTTCAGTTCTTAAAACTATTTTAAATGTTGTAATAATTCAGGGTTAACTTTTCTTTCAACACTTTACTTATTCTGGATTATTGTATTATATGGATGGATGTTGTATTTTATGTTTCCACGCTCTCTGCATTTTCTTATTTGTTCATTTAGTGAGATATTTACCTTATGAATGGCAAAGTCCTTAGTTAAGTTGGATTATAGTGTATGTCTAATCCAATTCTAAGTGGGGACCTTGTCATTTGGTGACCCCTCCACCGTAATCATGTTAACTTAAGAGTTAACAGGACCACGGCGGGGCAGGGCCGCCATAGTTGGTATCAGAGAGTACCATAAGGTGTCAGAGTGGAATTTGTATTCCTCTCTACCTAATGGAATGTTCTTCTGCTACGAAGTCACTAAATGAATACTTGAGATTACATCCATGTCATATTAAATATAGTTCAGAATAAATTGAGGAATAATAATAATAATAATAATAAAAGTACAAATATATGAATATATATGTAAATATATACACTCAAATTATACTAAAGGGGTCTAGTCATAATTATAGGTTTAAAAGATCAATCAAGAAATGACATTCATGATGTATCTGAAGGAGTTCGAGACTATTTAGAAATATGAACATAAGTTAGGAATAAAGCAAGGAAGAACTATTGAAGGAGTGTCAGAACAAGGATCACAAGTAATAAATAAATTACTGAAAGAAGGCGTCTATAGAAGCCTTGATTTTCTAGTATTAGCTAAGGAGTGGCTCGCAAGAGTTGACCACATATTCGGTGTTATGGAGTGGTCTAATCACATTAAACTAGAAGTGGTGCTATGTCTTCTTCGAGTTCAAGCAAAAGAATGGTGGATTGTGTCATATGAAGATTTATTCCATAAGGCTCAGGAGGAGCATCGTGAAGTAACTTATGAAGATTTTCGTAGAGCGTTTTTCACTAAGTATATAGGGTGGGAGTAGTATATAATCCATGATGTAATAAGTATGACATATTTCACTATTGTAATAAAAGTTTAATGATGAATAAATAAGAATTTAATCATTATCGTATGTTTCATTTTAAGTAAGCTAAGTATACATATTTTGATTTCAGAAAGATGAATCCTGCAACATCTCCAAACAATACTCCAATCAACGCTCAACCCTCTTCCAATAACGCTCCAATCAACATTGTAGTAGTCACAAATAATAATACTATAGATGAAGTGACCTCTTTGAGAAATATGGTTAGTGCAATGCTAGAAAATCAAAATCAGCAAGCTCTAACCATCCAAAAGCTAGTATCTGCATTACCGTCCATCCCAACGCTAGCACTTCTTCAGCATCTCCTACTCCATATTTTGGTAGTACATCTGGACAGTCTGGAGACGGAATACTCCATAGTTTCTTGAGGTTAAGGCCACCTACTTTTGACGGATCTAAATCACCATAGAAACTCTAGCATGGTTAAAAGCAGTAGAAAAGAATATTACCAGTCTGGGGTGTTCAAGTAATCAATTAGTAAGATTAGCTACACACTTGCTTCAAGGAGAAATAGAACATTGGTGGGAGCAAATAAGAGCAACACGTTTTGAGGAATTTGAACTAAATGAGATAGAATAGAGTTGGTTTTCTCAGGCCTTCAAAGAATCATTTGTACCACCATCAGCTAGAAACATTATTGGCGAATCTTTTCTAAAATTAACACAAGGAAGTCGATCAGTGGCCGATTATACTGCAGAATTCTGGAAACTCATCCGATTTGTTCCACATTTAGCTCCTACAGAAGAAGATAAATGTTTTAGATTTGAAAATGGACTCCGAGAGTCCATCAAAGATTCTGTGGTTCCCCTCCAACACACCCAATTCGAGAAATTGGTTGAAGCAGCAAGAGTGGTGAAGCACCACCAATCGATTAAAGAAATGAAGAGAAAGGCATTTAATATGAGTAATCGTCCCCAAAACTTCAAACAGCACCGTACAAATCAAGGAAGGGTATACCTGTAACAACCCTAGGTTGTTACCCTAGCTAAAACTAGATTAATTAAGCTAAAACAAGGTTTCATTTTGATTCCATTGGATTCAATGGGTCATTTAAACCTAAACCTAGAAGTTTGAAATCAATCGAAGCTAAATTGGAAAATTTGGTATTTTTGGCTATTTTTAAGCCCTGAAAAATAACTAAATTATTTTGATCTCCAAATTGAAATCTGATTTGATTTTTGGGTTCTCCACCCCCAAATTAGCTAAGGGTGAAATTTTGGAAAATTTTGAAGGTCATTTAGTCACATTTTGGATTTAATTTAAATTGGTTTAATTGCAAATTAGGGTTTTAGACAATTCCAAATTGCAAATCTACCCTTCCCCAACGGTCGGCTCCTTCCCAAACCGCGGGCGCCATCTGGGCCGTCCGTTCCACGGTCTTGATCCAATGGCCCGCACCGTTGGATGAATCCATCTAATCTCCGCCGTTCCGTGGTTTCAAGATCCCGATCCGACGGCTCTAAGCGATCCGCCGTAAATACCTTCGATCAACCGTTAGATTCCCTGATTGGATCCAACGGCTGATCTTTTATCCTCGATCGTTCATTAGATGTCGGAAGATATGGACCATTCTACGTCAACCAACGATCCATGAGACGGCTCCGGCAGCTCCGCTACTGTGGATCGTCTCCTTCCCCCAGCCCGCGCCCGACAGCTGAATCCTCCCATACTGCCACATCCTCCATCTGGTCTTCCACTCCCGCGCCATGTCAGGAAGACTGTTGCGGCCTTGCCCTTGCTTCCCGAGCAGTCCCATCCAAGCCTGAGCTCCTTTCCACCCCCAATTCGGGAAATTGAGGGAACCCCCTCAGGCCGAGCCATTCCTCCCAACCCAAGCTCTGGAAGCCACCCCCATAGCCCCTGGGCCTATAAATACCCTGAGAGAATCACAGTGAGTCCCTTTGCTCACTGTGATCCCTCAATTGGCGGCTAGAACTCCGTAGAGCTCTCACCTTCCTCGGCGAACTCCCGACATTTTTAGAAGGCTAGAACCGCAGATAGAGCATCCGTCTGGTGTTCAGACCACCTGTGGAGCTTCGTCTACTGTCTAGGAAGCTTCAGCGGCCATCAATTTCCCTCGGCACGGCCTGTACCCCCGACTTCAGGTACAGCTTCCTCCATTAAAATTTTTTGAAGCTCCCATCATTGCTGTCTTCTGGAATGAGCTCTGAATGCCGTCTAAGCAGCCTTAGCCACCTAGGAAACCCCTGTGATTATTGCCTGGGGCCAGGCTAGCTTGAGTCGATCGTATCGATCGACTGAGCTAGCCAGCGAGCCAATGGCTGAGTCCAAGTAAGGACCCAGCAATTGGCTGCGTCTTGGGTTAAGATAGGTTGGGGTTTTGAAGTGTCTAGTTCCCCTGAGTGTGTTGGAATCAAAATCCCGTCTAATCAAGGTCCCTGTGAGGACAATTTCCCCCTCACAAGCGACCTGAGATGCCTCACAGAAGGACGTCTCGGGTGAGTAATACCCCATCAATCCAGAGGGATCCAGATGGGGGTTCTTGGTCCAATCGATGCGCCTTGACTCAAGGAACATGTAGGGATCGATTTGAGCCCCTGCCGTCGCCGGAGCGCCGAGAATTTCAGCTTTGAAATTCGACGGGCTCGGGACCCGTCGAGAGGAAGAAGACTAAGTCGCGGGTCCGGGTCAGGTCGGTCTCTGACCCGTGTGGTTCTGATTTTGGGCCACAGTTAATTAAATAATTATTGGAGTGTATTTTTAATGGTTATGAATTAATTTAATTAAAACCTAAAGTTCTTATTTAAATAAAAATACAGAATGAATTAATTAAATAACTTTAGTTATACAGATCCAAATTGAATGATCCAATATAGCATTTGAATCAGAAAAATTCAAGGAATCTGAATATAAAATAAAATCTCAGATCTAATGGTTGGATTAAAAATTATTTGCCAAACCTTCTATGTTCTTAAATAAATTATATAAAATCATCTAAATATCCAAATTATGAATTTAAGGGCTCTGATTGCTCCTTGTACCCTAAGGAATAATTCCAAACCCTTAAAAATTAATTTTGGATAATTAATTTTCTTAATCACTCCTTAATCACCCTAATCAAGGATTAGTGAATTTTAACCCTAATTAAGCCTCTGATTTGGGTGGGAATGGTTCCTAATATTATATTAAACCTAGTAAAACCCAAGTGTAAGGTTGGATTGCCCTAAGATGCCTTAATTTTACTAATCACCCTAAGTGGCCTAATTAAGTAATTAGTGCTAATTAAAATCATCTAGGTCATCAAAACCTCAATTAAAGGTGTTCCCCACCTCATTAAGCAATATTAAATACTTTAAAATAGATTAGAACAAATTTGGGCAATAAAACCCTAAATTCTTAATTTTGTCCTAAGAAGGGCATTTTGGTCATTTTGACCAAAGTATGATTTAATGTTCCTTAAGGATTGAAAATTTCAGTAAACCACTATAATGTAGGGTGGAAATGTTTCTCTGAAATCCTAGAACAATTATAATCACCAATCCATGAAATCTTCATTTAGTCCTTAATAAAGATACTTAGTTCTTAAGTTTTACTTATAAAGATCATATGGCATAAAACCTTAAAATCTAATAATTGAGATGGTCAATTATCTCATTAATAAGTTCAGTTAAGATAACTTAAGAATTAAGTGTTAAAAGAAAAGGAATTGGTAATGTCTAAGTAAAATCTTAGCTTAAGGTCTAAAGTGATCAAAACTCAGACCCTTAGATCTTAAGTGACCTAAGAAGGATAAAATGGGTTTTTATGATAATCTAATACTGAAAATTGTCAATCCTGACCTTAATAAGCTCCTTATAGTTAATTATGAAGTTAGATCTAAAGAAAATCATAAATGGAAACCTTTGAGTCAAAACCCTAATTAGAAGTCTAAAGTGATCAAACTTCAGATCTTTAGATCTTAGATCTTAGACTTAGATCTTCAATTTGAATCAAACCACCTCTAATTGAAATTCTTTAATGATTGACTATTTAATCTTTTGAAACCTTCCATATGGGTATAAGATGATTCAATCAATAAGATAATGAAATTATCTTAAAGATTGAATGTAGATCTTAGATTCTCAAGTTCTTAATTGATAATTTTATCTTATAATCAGTAGAATGGCCCTTCACTAAAGATCTTAGTTTCCTGAATCTTTCAACTTGTAGGATTCTTTACCTTCATATTTGGGTATTAAGTGAGAAACCTAGATCCTATTTTAGTATCACCTTGGATTTGGAATTTTGAACTCAACATAGGGTTTAAGTTCTAAATTCTTAAATCTTGATTCATTTGATCAAGATTTGGGTAAGAGAGTGAAATATTCATAAAATTAGGTCATTGATTTGCTTACTTAAACTATATAGTTATCATATGATTTTGGATTAGAACTCGTTAAGTTCTAATATTTGACTTTAAGGACGTAAGTCTGAGAATCTACTCGATAGCTGGATATTGGAGATCCTAAGCTTGTACCTTCTCAGAGTATTTAGATTTGATAATTAGACAACAACAGATATCACATAAGTCTAGATTAAGTCTCTTGATTACTTTGACTAGATTGCTTTGCATATCTTAGATTTTGAAATTTAGCCCTTGAGCATGATAGGAAAGACTTAGGATGGTGTATCCTAAGCTAGTATTGAATTTACATATCATTCAGTTTTGTTTTGTCACAGTTAGTAGAATATGACCTAGTTTAGTCTGCCTCTTCAATAGTAGTATTGTATAGACTGGACTCAGACCTAGCATATTTGGATGGCTAGGCTGGCAATTGATTGATTGATATTGGAGGCCCTGTATGGCCTATTGGCTGGTATGGCAGTACTAGGACTTAGGCATATTACTACTTTAGCTGAATTGTTTTGTTTCTGATTTGCTTTGTCACATGCTTTAGTGGCCTTATTTTCAGTATTTTCTCGCTTTACCACATGTCTCAGTGGTTTCATATTTCATATATTGCTTTGCTTTTGCTACATGTCTCAGTGGCCTTCCTTTTTATCTTAATCTGCATGTTGTATGTATACTTTCATGGCTTAGATATATATATGAATGGCATGTTTAGGATGCTAGAATTTTATCGTATTCAGTGCTTGTGTTCTTTTATACTTAGCATGTTTTACTTTGATCATAATCATGTTTATTCAGCAGTTGCAGTTATTTTTGCTTTTAGCCTTACCTTGCTTATTCAGTATTTTGTATGTTACTTCACATACACGTTGCATGCTATAAATAGATAGTTTATAGTATTCCATTTCTTTTATAGCTTGTTGCACCCTTTACTGCTTGCATGTGTAGTTAAATTAAATGTGATATCCTTTAATATTCAATTCATTTAAATAGCCTAAAATGTACTTAGACAATTGTCTAACTGTAACCTTTTTATTTTATTAGCTGGGGCCCTGGCATTTGTGATACCGACAAATGTCAGATTCAGATGTGTTCGTGGGCAATGTCACTGAGGAGGAGCTAGTTCAGGAGGAGGACCTTCCAGTTGCTGTCTAGCTAGTTTTGTCTTGTTGATTCCAGTGAGGACGAGAGTCTTTCATTTTCAGGTATTCATTTCAGTTTGTAATAATTAACTTTCTGGATGTACTTTACTTTCTGCATTGTGATGAGTTACTATATTGCATTTTCTTTTCCTACTATGTATGCTTATGGATGTTACTCTATTTTATATTGCTTTCGCCACTTTGATATTTATATTGATGAATGTTATAGCACTTGGTGACAAGTCCTTGCCTTAAGGCAAGTTGGGTTCGCCTAACTTTACTTAAGTTGGGGATTTGCCATAGTTGGAGCACCGTACTTCCTTATTGTCAGTACGGGTGCAACAACCCTAGGTTGTTACCCTAGCTAAAACTAGAGTAATTAAGCTAAACCAAGGTTTGAATATTGATTCCATTGGATTCAATGGGTCATTTAAACCTAAACCTAGAAATTTGAAATAAATTGGAGCTAAATTGGAAAATTTGGTATTTTTGGCTATTCTTAAGCCCTAAAAAAATACCAAAATTATTTTGATCTCCAAATTAAAATCTAATTTCATTTTTGAATTCCTCATACCCAAATTAGTTAAGGGTGAATTTTTGGGAATTTTTGGAGCTCATTTGGACCTAAATTAAATTTAGGAATTTTTGGAATAATTGAAATTTATTTAAATGATTTTTAATTTAATTTAATTTAATTTTTATTATTAAAATCACTGTTGGAATTTGCTGTCGGGACCGCGGCAGATCCGCTGCGGGGTCCCGACAGCGGCGCGCCGTTTTGCACCCGTAGGATCCTTAGCACGCATCTTAGCGCACTTCAATCCAATGTCCCGCGCTGTCGATCAGATCCAGCAGATCTCGACCGTTCCACGATTTTGAGATCTGATCTGACGGCGCCTAATCCATCCGCCTTAAGTAAGCCGCTCGCCCGTTTGATCCGCGGATCAGATCCAACGGCTGATCCAATCCCATGCGCGACCGTTAGATGTCGGGTGATCAGGACCATCCCGCGCCAACTAACGAACCATCAGACGGCTCTGGTGACCCCGTCACTGTTCATCTTTGTCCCCAGAAGGCTTCATCCCGACAGGAAGAATCTGCGGAAATTTGCCACGTAATTCCTGTCTGCCACTCCCCGCGCCAGGTCAGCTCGACCGTTGGTACCTTCCGGTTTGAGGCCGAGCCTAGCCGGCTAAGCCAGGTGGCCTAGATCGCCCCAATTCTGGAAAATTTGGGAAGTTCTCGGGCCGAGCCAAACTCCAAACCCGAGCCCTGGCCTCCATACTTGAGCCCTCCTAGAGCCTATAAGTACCCCTGGGACTTCACAGTGAGTCCCTTTGCTCACTGTGAATCCCCAATTTCCGTGCGGAAGGCTGCTGGAGCTCCCCCTTCCCTCGATGATTTCCTGGCTATTGCAGAGCTTTGAACTGCTGATAGAGGGTCCGTCTGGTGTTCAGACTCCCTGGGAAGCTTCGTCTAGTCTTCAGGAAGCTTCAGCACCCTCCAATTTCCCTCGGCAAGGTCTGTATCCCCGGTTCAAGGTACAGCTTTCCGCCATTAAAATTTATGAAGCTCCCTTTCGTTTATGTCATCTGGATTGAGCTCTGAATGTAATCTAAGTAGCCTTAGCCACTTAGGAAACTCCCGTGATTGTCTCCTGGGGCCAGGCTAGCTCGAGTCGATCGTATCGATCGACTGAGCTAGCCAACGAGCCAATGGCTGAGTCCTAGTAAGGACCCAGCGATTCGCTATGTCTCGGGTTAAGATAGGTTTGGGGTTCGATGCGTCTAGTCCCCCTGAGTGTGTAGGGATCAAAATTCCGTCGAATCATGGTCCCTGTGAGGAGAATTTTTCCCTCACAGGCGGCCTGTGATGTCTCACCGAAGAACGTCTCGGATGAGTAAGACCCCATCGATCCAGAGGGATCCAAATGGGGGTTCTTGGTCCAATCGATGCATCTTCCCTCAGGGAATGTGTAGGGATTGATTTGAGCCCCTGCAGTCGCCGGAGCACCGAGAATTTCAGCTTTGAAATTCGATGGGCTCGGGGCCCGTCGAGAGGTTGAAGATGAAGTCGCGGGTCCGGGTCGGGCCGGCCGCTGACCCGCACGGTTCTGATTTTGGGCTGCAGTTAATTAATATTTATTGGAGTGTATTTTTAATAGTTATGATTTAAATTAATTGAAACCTATAGTTTTAATTTAAATAAATATTCAGAATAAATTAATTGAATAACTTTAGATCCACACATCCAAATGGTATGATCCAATATACCATTTGAATCAGAAAAATTCCAGGAATCTGAATCTAAAATAAAATTCTAGATCCAATGGTTGGATTTAAAAATATTAACTGAAACTTTTCTGTTCTTAAATAAATCACATAAAATCACCTAATTATCCAAATTGTGAGTTTAAGGGCTCTGATTGCTCCTTATGACCTTAGGAACAATGCCAGACCCTTAAAATCCATTTTAGGTAATTAATTTTCTTAATCACTCCTTAATCACCCTAATTAAGGATTAGTGAACTTAACCTTAATTAAGCCTCTGATTTGAGTGAGGGTTGTTCCTAACCTATATTAAGTCAATTAGAATCTAAGTGTAGAGTTGGATTGCCCTAAATTGCCTTAATTTTACTAATCACCCTAAGTGGCTTAATTAAGTGATTAGTGCTAATTAAGATCAATTAGGTCTTCAAAACCTATATTTTGGGTGTTTCCCACTTTACTAAGTCATGTGAAACATATTAAAATAGATTAGAACCAATTTGGGTAAGTAAACCCTAAAATCCCAATTTTAGCCTTAAGAGGAGCATTTTGGTCATTTTGACCAAAATGTGGATTAATGTCCCTCAAGGATTGAAAATTTCAGTAATATACTTTAAATTAAAATGGAAATGTTCTCTGAAACCTTAGAACAATAATATTATTCATATGATCCTTAAATCATCAAATCTTCATTTAATCCTTAAATAATATGCTTAACTCTTAAGCATTCCATTTAAGGATCATTTGACCTGAAAATTTGAAATATAATAATAAGAATTGTCAATTGTAACATTAATAAACTCAGATAAGATAACTTAAGAGCTTAGTATCAAAAGATAAGGAATTGGAAAAGTTTAAGTTAAGAATCCAGCTTAAGATCTAAAAGTGATCAAACTTAGACTCTTAGATCTTAAGTAATCTAAATAGATTATTATGAGTTAATGGTTAACCTAATGTTTAGAACTATTAATCCTTATATTAATAAGTCCAATATAGCTAGATGTTGAACCTAATGCAATTGGAATCTCCTAAGCTAATATCTAGTTTTAATGTCTATAGTGATCAAATCTCAGATCTTTGGATCTTAGGTCTGAGACTTAGATCTTCAATTTGAATCAAACCACCTCCAATTGAAATTCTTTAATGATTGATTGTTTAATCTTTTGAAACCTTCCATGCGGGTATAGGATGATTCAATCAATAAGATAATGAAATTATCTTAAAGATTGAATATAGATCTTAGAGTCTCAAGTTCTTAACTGATTATTTTATCTTATAATTAATATAATAGCCTTTCACTAAGATCATAGTTCCTGAATCTTTCAACTTATAGGATCCTTTACCCTTGGGATTAAGTGAGAAACCTAGATCCTATTTTAGTATCACCTTGGATTAAGAATTTGAACTCAACATAGGGTTTAAGTTCTAAATCCTTAAATCTTGATTTATTTGATCAAGATTTGGGTAGGAGAGTAAAATATTCATAAAATTAGGTCATTGATTTGCTTATTTAAACCATATAGTCGTCACATGATTTTTTATTAGAACTTGTTAAGTTCTAATATTTGACTTTAAGGACGTAAATCTGAGATTCTACTGATAGCTAGATATCAGAGATCCTAGGCTTGTACTTTCTCAGAGTAGTTAGATTTGGAAATTAGACAATAACAGATATCACATAAGTCTAGATTGAGTCTCTTGCTTACTTTGATTAGATTGCTTTGCATACCTTGGATTTTGAGCTTTAGCCCTTGAGCATAATAGGAAAACTTAGGATGATGTATCCTAAGCTAGTATTGAATTTACATATCATTCAGTTTTATTTTGTCACTGTTAGTAGAATATGACCTAGTTTAGTCTGCCTCTTTAATAGTAGTATTGTATAGACTGGACTCAGACCTAGCATATTTGGATGGCTAGGTTGGGGATTGACTGATTGATTGATATTGGAGGCCTTGTATGGCCTATTGGCTGGTATGACAGTACTAGAACTTAGGCATATTACTACTTTACCTATATTGTATTGTTTTAATTTTTGGTTTGTTTTGCCACATGCTTCAGTGGCCTTATTTTCAGTATTTGCTCGCTTTGCCACATGTCTCAGTGGCTTCATTTATCATATATTGCTTTGCTTTTCGCCACATGTCTCAGTGGCCCTTCTTTTCATATTAATCTGCATGTTGTATGTATATTTTATGGCTTAGATATATGTATAAATGGCATGTTTAGGATGCTAGAATTTTATTATATTTAGTACTCGTGTTCTTTTATACTCAGCATGTTTTACTTCAATCATAATCATGTTAGGATCATGTTTATTCAGTAGTTGCAGTTATTTTTGCTCTTAGCCTTACCTTGCTTATTTTGAGTCTGTATGTTACTTTACATACATATTGCATGCTATAAATAGATAGTTTATAGTATCCCAGTTCTTTCATAGCTTATTGCACTCCTTTACTGCTGCATGTATAGTTAAATTTAAATGTGATATCCTTTAATATTTAGTTCACTTTAAATAGACTAAAATGTACTTAGACAATTGTTTAACTGTAACCTTTTTATTTTGTTGGCTGGGGCCCTGGCATTTGTGATACCGACAAATGTCAGATTCAGACTTGTTCGTGGGCAGTGTCGCTGAGGAGGAGCCAGTTCAGGAGGAGGACCTTCCAAGTGCTGTCTAGCTAGCTTTGCCTTGTTATTCTAGTGAGGACGAGAGTCTTTCATTTTTTTTTTCAGTTATTCATTTCAGTTTGTAATAATTAAACTTTCTGGATGTACTTTACTTTCTGCATTGTGATGAGTTACTATATTGCATTTTCTTTTCCTACTATGTATGCTTGTGGATGTTACTCTATGTTATATTGCTTCCGCCACTTTGATATTTATATTGATGAATGTTACAGCACTTGGTGACAAGTCCTTGCCTTAAGGCAAGTTGGGTTCGCCTAACTTTACTTAAGTTGGGGATTTGCCACAGTTGGAGCACCGTACTTCCTTATTGTCAGTACGGGGGCCCCACAGTTGGTATCAGAGCACACCATAAGGTGTCAGAATGGGATCTATGATTCCTTTCTACCTAATGGATCGTTCTTCTGAAATACATGCATCAATATAGGTGACATCCATAACATAGTAGTGCCAGTAACTCTATTCACAATGAAAGAGGAGAATACTCCCAACCTAATAAATTTATTAAATTAGGGTCTAACACAAATATAGTAAAATTTTGCTCCCAGAGTCAGATGGGATCTGAGGAGTCCGATATAGACTACTATCAGCGTATCTTCAAGAGTGCTTAGGATAGTAGCTTCAAAAGGAGGCAGGAAAGCAACTGGCAAATCGAAGGAGTTTCATCAAGAGGAATTTTGGTCCTGGAAAAGCTTCTACGACAAACTGTATATCGAGGGCTCAACTTTCCAGTGTATGCGCAAGAATGGTTGAGCCGAGTAGAGTCCCTTTTAGAGCACATAGAGTGTCCCGAGTCACTCTATGTAGATATGGTGACTGACCTGATGGTGGACTACACCGGAGTATGGTGGTATGAGCCTATGGCAAAGCTTGAGAAGAAGCATAATAGGAAGCGGGGAGAAGTCACCTTTGAGGATTTTTGTGTAGCCTTTAGGGCTGAGTACATTGATAAAGTCTAAATAATAGTTAGATTAAATGTTATTTTAATTTTAGGCAAACTTCATTTACAGTTTGACATTGTAATTTCAAAATTTTATAATTAATGAGAAATTTTGATTTCCTTCCTTAGAGTAAATTTTAAGTTGTTCTTTTCTTAATTAAAACTAGAATGAATTTTGGATCACCACCCACTATTACTCCTATCAAGAACACTGTGGCCTCCAGTAATTCTAATGATGAGGTGGCTCATCTGCGAGCTATGGTGGCAACACTCTTAGAGAACCAAGCTCAACAGGCTCTAGTCATGCAGAAATTATTGAATGAGCGTGTAACCCCAGCAACTGTCGCTACTCCAACAGTCCATGCTCCACAAGCTGCTTCATCTTCACACCATACAGCAGATAATCTCCTCCATAATTTCCTGAGGTTAAGGCCTTCAACCTTTGGCGGGAACTTGTCCCCAATGGATACGGCCGATTGGCTGAAGGCCGTAGAAAAGGATCTAGTTGGTCTGAAAATTCCAAACTCTGAAGCCGTCCGTCTAACCACTCATCTGTTTCACACCGAGGCAGAATATTGGTGGGAATGAGTCAGGAACACCCAGTTCGTCGATTATGAATTAGACGACATTCCTTGGGATGCATTTGTTGAAGCCTTCAAGACTGAGTTCATTCCCCCGTCCGCACAAAACATGATTACAGATACAATCATGAGGTTGACACAAGGAAGTCACTCAGTGGCGGAATACGAGAGAGATTTCCGTAGATTAATCCATTTTGCACCAGAAGTCACCCACTCTGAGTCAGTAAAGTGTCATCGCTTCCTTTGTGGACTCAAAAGTTCGTTGAAGAATCAGATAGTGCCACTCTGTCTAACTAGTTTCTTCAAACTAGTAGAAACGGCTAAGGTGATTGAACATCACCAATCCGAAAAAGATCATAAGCGAAAGGCGCAAACCAATCTGAACCAGCGAAGAAATTTCAAAAGGCACGAGTCTAACCCCGCAAAAGTATATCAGCTGGAAGCTGCACCTACAATTAAACAAATTCAGAACTGCGCCAAGCTACATCCATATGGCAAGTGTTATCACTTTGGCCAGAGGTGTTTTAATTGTGGGCACACGGGCCATCGATTTTATCAGTGCGACCACACAGAAATAATAGACGGAGTTCAAATGAAGCCGTATCACAAGAAGCAGGTGTTCCGGGCAACTCCACTGAATTGGAGGGAACCAAATCTAGCCATAATGCCAGCCCCTGCTCCTGAAGTGGCTCACACCCAGCCACCAGCACCCAATTCTCAGAATTTCCAGCGACGGTAAAATAACAATCGTCCTGCTGGACCTGCCCGAGTGTATGCTTTAACTCCTATGGAAGCCGCGGAAGATAACAATGTGGTTTTAGGTACACACTCTTAAACCTCGCTTGTCATATTGCCTTTCTGTATGTTAAATCTGTTCAAGCTGTTAATGCAAAACTGTGTAATTTAGGCACACTTTATTTCAATAACCAACCTTGTAACGTATTGTTCGATACAGGTGCCAGTCACTCATTCATCTCAGAATAATTTGCTAATAATCTTAAACTCCACACATGCAACCTAACGCAAAGATTGAGTGTTGGACTTCCATCGGGAATCCAACTAAGTGCTCAAAAATTTTGCAATATCAAAGTCCCGATAAACGATCAAGAATTTCAGGCTAAGCTAATCGTTCTACCGATAGTAAACTTTGACATCATCCTCGAGATGAATTGGCTTAGTGACAATAATGCTGTGATTAACTGCCATAAAAAGAAAGAGAGTCACTCTCCACTCTCAGGGTAAGCCTGAAACATTTGTAGGAAAACTAGCATGCAGTTATCTTTAATAAATGCCATTAAAGCATAACAGTTGATTGTCAAAGGTGGTAGCGCCTACTTAGTCATCATGATGGGCGAAACAAAAGAAAATATCTCCCTTGCTAATTGTAAGGTAGTCAAAGAATTCACCGATGTATTCCCAAAAGATTTACCTGGTGTACCTCCTTCCAGAGAAGTGGAATTCTCCATTGAATTGATTCCTGGTACACAGCCAATATCCAAAGCACCTTATAGAATGGCACCTAAAGAGCTTCAAGAACTCAATGAGCAGTTACAAGAGCTCCTGAATAAAGGTTTTATTAGGACAAGCATGTCTCCTTGGGGAGCGCCAGTTTTATTTGTGAAGAAGAAGGATGGATCTATGCGTATGTGTATAGACTATCGCAAACTAAACAAGGTCACCGTAAAGAACAAATATCCACTGCCTAGAATTGACGATCTGTTCGATCAATTATCCGGAGGCGTGATATTTTCTAAAATCGATCTAAGGTCTGGATACCATCAGTTGCGAGTAAGAGAAGACGACGTAGGGAAGACTGCGTTCCGTACTCGTTATGGACACTTTGAGTTTTTGGTAATGTCGTTCGGACTCACCAATGCACCGTCAATCTTTATGGATTTAATGCAGCAAGTGCTGAAACCATATCTGGATAAATTCGTAATCATCTTTATTGACGATATCCTCATTTACTCCAAAACTCTAAAAGACCATGAAGAACATCTGAGGTTAGTGTTGGAAACCTTGCGTGAGCATTAACTTTATGCCAAGTTCTCCAAGTGCGAGTTATGGCTTAACTCCATTGCATTTTTAGGACACATAGTCGATGCACAGGGAATTCGAGTAGACCAGAGCAAAGTAAAAGCTATTCAGGATTGGGCTCAACCTAAGTCTGTCACCGATATTAGAAGTTTCCTGGGATTAGCAGGATACTATAGGAAGTTCGTTAAAGGCTTTTCCCAGATTTCTTCACCGTTAACTAAACTAACCCAAAAGGCTGTCCCATTCATTTGGAGCCCAGAATGCGAGAAAGCATTTCAAACCCTTAAGGATGCTCTATCTACCGCTCCAGTTCTTGTTCTACCAAAAGAAGGTTTGAATTATCAGGTGTATACCGATGCTTCTGGAATCAGTCTAGGTTGTGTTTCGATGCAAGAGGGTAAGGTAATTTCTTACGCCTCTTGTCAACTAAAACCCCATGAGAAAAACTATCCAGTTCATGACCTTGAACTTGCGGCCGTAATATTCGCCTTGAAAATATGGCGTCACTACTTGTATGGAGTACAATGTTCAATTTTCACTGATCATCAAAGTTTGAAGTACATCTTCACCCAGCGAGAGTTGACTTGCTGTCAAAGAAGATGGTTAGAACTTATTAGTGATTATGATCTCAGTATCCAGTATCATCCCGGAAAAGCGAATGTTGTGGCCGATGCTCTTAGTCGTTGTGCTACTCTAACCTCTATGATTGCCTCCAGTTTCTTAGAACCTAAATTTTGTAAGCTCGAGATTACTCCAGTTAATGGCGATATGCTGAGTTCGCTATTAGCAAATATTAATGTGGAACCCACTTTCCACCGAGATGTCTCCATCTCGCAAACCAAAGATGATGAGTATCTGAAATTTAAAGCAGATATCGAAGGTGGTCATCGTCAGGATTTGCAGTTGCAGAATGGTGTAGTTTATCAGGGCAATCGATTGTGGATACCTAAATCTATGCACCAAGAGGTTTTAGTCGAAGGCCATAATTCTGGGTATCATATTCACCCAGGCAGTACTAAGATGTATCAAGATTTGAAGCAATCATTTTGGTGGCCAGGTATGAAGAAAGATGTAGCTGACTTTGTGGCCAAATTCCATGCCTGTAATCTAGTAAAGACCGAACACCAAAGACCTGGTGGTCTTCTGTATCCGCTAGATATTCTTGAATGGAAATGGTTCGATATATCAATGGACTTCGTCATGGGATTGCCTCGTGCTAAATCTGGTGTCGATGCAATCTGGGTTATTGTTGATCGATTAACTAAATCAGTGCATTTCCTTCCTATTCGTCAAACTAATTCAGTAGAGAAGTTGGCAAAGCTCTACATCAAGGAGATTGTCAGATTGCATGGAATTCCAAAGTCAATTATATCTGATAGAGATAGCAGATTTACTTCCAAGTTTTGGCAGGCTGTGCATCAAGATCTGGGAACGACTCTAGCCATGAGTACAGCTTTTCATCCTCAGACGGATGGTCAGACTGAGAGAGTAAATCAAGTTCTGGAAGACTTGCTTAGACTCTGTATCCTTGATTTTGCTGGTTCCTGGGAAGATCACATCCCGTTAGTGGAGTTCGCCTATAACAATAGTTTTCAAGCCAGTATTAAGATGGGTCCTTATGAAGCTTTGTATGGTAGAAAATGTAGTACTCCGCTAGCCTAGTCTGAAACAGGAAGTGTTCAACTGTTTGGTTCAGAATTGGTAGAAGAAACCAGCAGTAAGATCAAGTTAATTCAGCAGAGAATTCGTTCAGCTCAAGATCGTCAGAGTAAGTATCATGACTCTCACCACCATCTCTTAGAATTCAATGTGGGAGATTCTGCTTATCTGAAGGTCAGCCCAATGAAGGGTCTTTTCAGATTTGGTGTAGCTGGGAAACTCAGTCCCCGCTATGTAGGACCTTTTCAAAATCTTGGCCAAGGTAGGGTAATCTACTTATTGGCTAGGACTACCTGATGGCTTCGCAGCTGTTCATAACGTATTTCATGTATCCTCATTGAGAAGATGTCTTCGAGACCCTTCTCATCTCGTTCAACTCCCAGTAGTAGAAATTCAACCTGATCTTTCGTATGCCGAAGAACCTATCAGAATCTTAGCTCATGATCAGAAGCAGCTGAGAAATCGTTCAATTCCTATGGTCAAAATTCAGTGGAAGAACTGATCGTTGGAAGAATCTACTTGGGAAAAAGAGGTGGATATGCGCAATAAATATCCCCAGCTCTTTGCAAATCCAGGTAATATTCATTTCTTCTCGTTCAATTGCATCTAAAACTCGTATTATCGCAATATAATATTTCTTCACTTAGGCGATGTCGGGGACGACATCGTTCTTAAGTGGGGGAGTCTGTAACAACCCTAGGTTGTTATCCTAGCTAAAACTAGAGTAATTAAGCTAAACCAAGGTTTGAATTTTGATTCCATTGGATTCAATGGGTCATTTAAACCTAAACCTAGAAATTTGAAATCAATTGGAGCTAAATTGGAAAATTTGGTATTTTTGGCTATTCTTAAGCCCTGAAAAATACTTAAATTATTTTGATCTCCAAATTAAAATCTGATTTCATTTTTGAATTCCTCATACCCAAATTAGCTAAGGGTGAATTTTTGGGAATTTTTGGAGCTCATTTGGACCTAAATTGAATTTAAGAATTTTTGGAATAATTGAAATTTATTTAAATGATTTTTAATTTAATTAAATTGAAATTTTTATTATTAAAATCACTGTTGGGATTTGTTGTCGAGACCGCGGCAGATCCGCTGCGGGGTCCCGACAGCGGCGCGCCGTTTTGCACCCGTAGGATCCTTAGCACGCATCTTAGCGCGCTTCAATCCAACAGCCCGCGCTGTCGCTCGGATCCAGCAGATCTCGACCGTTCCATGGTTCTAAGATCTTATCCGACGGTGCCTAATCCATCCGCCTTAAGTAAGGCGCTCGCCCGTTCGATCCGCGGATCAGATCCAACGGCCGATCCAATCCCACGCGCGACCGTTAGATGTCGGGTGATCAGGACCGTCCCGCGCCAACTAACGAACCATCAGACAACTCTGGTGACCCCGTCACTGTTCATCTTCGTCCCTAGAAAGCTTCGTCCCGACAGGAAGAATCTGCAAAAATTCGCCACGTAATTCCTGTCTGCCACTCCCCGCGCCAGGTCAGCTCGACCGTTGGTACCTTCCGGTTTGAGGCCGAGCCTAGCCGGCTGAGCCAGGTGGCCTGGATCGCCCCAATTCTGGAAAATTTGGGAAGTGCCAGGGCCGAGCCAAACTCCAAACCCGAGCCCCGGCCTCCATACCTGAGCCCTCCTAGAGCCTATAAGTACCCCTGGGACTTCACAGAGAGTCCCTTTGCTCACTGTGAATCCCCAATTTCCCTGTGGAAGGCTGCTGGAGCTCCCCCTTCCCTCGATGATTTCCTGGCTGTTGCAGAGCTTTGAACTACTGATAAAGGGTCCGTCTGGTGTTCAGACTCCCTGGGAAGCTTCGTCTAGTCTTCAGGAAGCTTCAACACCCTCCAATTTCCCTCGGCAAGGCCTGTATCCCCAGTTCAAGGTACAGCTTTCCGCCATTAAAATTTATGAAGCTCCCTTTCGTTTCTGTCATCTAGATTGAGCTCTGAATGTCGTCTAAGTAGCCTTAGCCACTTAGGAAACTCCCGTGATTGTCGCCTGGGGCCAGGATAGCTCGAGTCGATCGTATCGATCGACTAAGCTAGCCAACGAGCCAATGGCTGAGTCCAAGTAAGGACCCAGCGATTGGCTGCGTCTCGGGTTAAGATAGGTTGGGGGTTCGACGCGTCTAGTCCCCTTGAGTGTGTAGGGATCAAAATCCCGTCGAATCATGGTCCCTATGAGGAGAATTTTTCCCTCATAAGCGGCCTGAGACGTCTCGCCGAAGAACGTCTCGGGTGAGTAAGACCCATCGATCCAGAGGGATCCAGATGGGGGTTCTTGGTCCAATCGATGCGTCTTCCCTCAGGGAACGTGTAGGGATCGATTTGAGCCCCTGCCATCGCCGGAGCACCGAGAATTTCAGCTTTGAAATTTGACGGGCTCGGGGCCCGTCGAGAGGTTGAAGACGAAGTCGCGGGTCCGGGTCGGGCCGGCCGCTGACCCGCGCGGTTATGATTTTGGGCCATGGTTAATTAATATTTATTGGAGTGTATTTTTAATAGTAATGATTTAAATTAATTGAAACCTATAGTTTTAATTTAAATAAATATTCAGAATAAATTAATTGAATAACTTTAGATCCACACATCCAAATGGTATGATCCAATATATCATTTGAATCAGAAAAATTCCAGGAATCTGAATCTAAAATAAAATTCCAGATCCAATGGTTAGATTTAAAAATATTAACTGAAACTTTTCTGTTCTTAAATAAATCACATAAAATAACCTAATTATCCAAATTGTGACTTTAAGGGCTCTGATTGCTCCTTATAACTTAAGAAACAATGCCAGACCCTTAAAATCCGATTTAGGTAATTAATTTTCTTAATCACTCCTTAATCACCCTAATTAAGGATTAGTGAACTTAACTCTAATTAAGCCTCTAAATTGAGTGAGGGTTATTCCTAACCTTATATTAAGTAAATTAGAATCTAAGTGTAGAGTTGGATTGCCGTAAATTGCCTTAATTTCACTAATCACCCTAAGTGGCTTAATTAAGTGATTAGTGCTAATTAAGATCAATTAGGTCTTCAAAACCTAAATTTTGGGTGTTTCCCACTTTACTAAGTCATGTGAACCATATTAAAATAGATTAGAACCAATTTGGGTAAGTAAACCCTAAAATCCCAATTTTAGCCTTAAGAGGGGCATTTTGGTCATTTTGACCAAAATGTGGATTAATGTCCCTCAAGGATTGAAAATTTTAGTAATATACTTTAAATTAAATTGGAAATGTTCTCTGAAATCTTAGAACAATAATATTATTCATATGATCCTTAAATCATCAAATCTTCATTTAATCCTTAAATAATATGCTTAACTCTTAAGCATTCCATTTAAGGATCATTTGACCTGAAAATTTGAAATATAATAATAAGAATTGTCAATTGTATCATTAATAAACTCAAATAAGATAACTTAAGAGCTTAGTATCAAAAGATAAGGAATTGGAAAAGTTTAAGTTAAGAATCCAGCTAGATCTAAAAGTGATCAAACTTAGACTCTTAGATCTTAAGTAATCTAAATAGATTATTATGAGTTAATGGTTAACCTAATGTTTAGAACTATTAATCCTTATAGTAATAAGCCCAATATAGCTAGATGTTGAATCTAATGCAATTGGAATCTCCTAAGCTAATATCTAGTTTTAATGTCTATACTGATCAAATCTCGGATCTTTGGATCTTAGGTCTTAAACTTAGGTCTTCAATTTGAATCAAACCACCTCCAATTGAAATTCTTTAATGATTGATTGTTTAATCTTTTGAAACCTTCCATGCAGGTATAGGATGATTCAATCAATAAGATAATGAAATTATCTTAAAGATTGAATATAGATCTTAGAGTCTCAAGTTCTTAACTGATTATTTTATCTTATAATTAATATAATAGCCTTTCACTAAGATTATAGTTCCTGAATATTTCAACTTATAGGATCCTTTACCCTTGGGATTAAGTGAGAAACCTAGATCCTATTTTAGTATCACCTTGGATTAAGAATTTAAACTCAACATAGGGTTTAAGTTCTAAATCCTTAAATCTTGATTTATTTGATCAAGATTTGGGTAGGAGAGAAAAATATTCATAAAACTAGGTCGTTGATTTGCTTATTTAAACCATATAGTCGTCACATGATTTTTGATTAGAACTTGTTAAGTTCTAATATTTGACTTTAAGGACGTAAATCTGAGATTCTACTCGATAGCTGGATATCGGAGATCCTAAGTTTGTACTTTCTCAAAGTAGTTAGATTTGGAAATTAGACAACAACAGATATCACATAAGTCTAGATTGAGTCTCTTGCTTACTTTGATTATATTGCTTTGCATACCTTGGATTTTGAGCTTTAGCCCTTGAGCATAATAGGAAAACTTAGGATGATGTATCCTAAGCTAGTATTGAATTTACATATCATTCAGTTTTGTTTTGTCACAGTTAGTAGAATATGACCTAGTTTAGTCTGCCTCTTCAGTAGTAGTATTGTATAGACTGGACTCAGACCTAGCATATTTGGATGGCTAGGCTGGGGATTGACTGATTGATTGATATTGGAGGCCCTGTATGGCCTATTGGCTGGTATAGCAGTACTAGAACTTAGGCATATTACTACATTACCTGTATTGTATTGTTTTGATTTCTGGCTTGTTTTGCCACATGCTTCAGTGGCCTTATTTTCAGTATTTGCTCGCTTTGCCACATGTCTCAGTGGCTTCACTTATCATATATTGCTTTGCTTTTCGCCACATGTCTCAGTGGCCCTTCTTTTCATATTAATCTGCATGTTGTATGTATATTTTATGGCTTAGATATATGTATAAATGGAATAGGATGCTAGAATTTTATTATATTCAGTACTCGTGTTCTTTTATACTCAGCATGTTTTACTTCGATCATAATCATGTTAGGATCATGATTATTCAGTAGTTGCAGTTATTTTTGCTCTTAGCCTTACCTTGCTTATTTTGAGTCTGTATGTTACTTTACATACATGTTACATGCTATAAATAGATAGTTTATAGTATCCCAGTTCTTTCATAGCTTATTGCACCCCTTTACTACTGCATGTATAGTTAAATTTAAATGTGATATCCTTTAATATTCAGTTCACTTTAAATAGCCTAAAATATACTTAGACAATTGTCTAACTTTAACCTTTATTTTGTTGGCTGGGGCCCTGGCATTTGTGATACCGACAAATGTCAGATTCAGACTTGTTCGTGGGCAGTATCGCTGAGGAGGAGCCAGTTCAGGAGGAGGACCTTCCAGGTGCTGCCTAGCTAGCTTTGCCTTGTTATTCCAGTGAGGACGAGAGTCTTTCATTTTTTTTTTAGTTATTCATTTCAGTTTGTAATAATTAAACTTTCTGGATGTACTTTACTTTCTGCATTGTGATGAGTTACTATATTGCATTTTCTTTTCCTACTATGTATGCTTGTGGATGTTACTCTATGTTATATTGCTTTCGCCACTTTGATATTTATATTGATGAATGTTACAGCACTTGGTGACAAGTCCTTGCCTTAAGGCAAGTTGGGTTCGCCTAACTTTACTTAAGTTGGGGATTTGCCACAGTTGGAGCACCGTACTTCCTTATTGTCAGTACGGGGGCCCCACAATACTAGATGGAAACTTATGAAACACCAAGACATAATGAATTATGCAATAAACCACATCCTTATGGTAAACGTTACCATTCTGGCAGGGTCTGCTTTACTTGTGGCAGGCCAGGGCATGGGTATCGAGAATGTAAAGCAAATAAAACTATCGATGGAGTATTGATTGATCGAATCCGCCAGAATAAAGTGTTCCGTACAACTCCCATTAACTCGCGAGAACCTCAGAGGGCCCTTATGCCACCACCTTCTGCAATAGAACAGAATCCAGTAAAGACTCAGTATGCTGCAAAATCTCCTAATCCAAATCAAACTAAGGTTCAAGATTTTAATAGGGGACCTACTGGGAAAGCTAAAGTATATAGTCTCACCCCATTGGAGGTAGCAGAAGATAACAATGTAGTCTCTGGTATAAATTCCTAATAATTTCTTTTATTTACCGCATTTTGAATCTTCTAATTTGTCATTGTTTAAATTAGGCACCTTATACATTAAAGATGAGCCCTGTAGTATATTGTTTGATACTGGGGCTAGTCACTCATTTATTTCTAAAAATTTTGCTAATAGATTAGATCTACACAACTACAAACTTGCAAAGACCCTAAATGTTGGACTTCCATCTGGAGCCCAACTTAGTGTAAACAGATTTTGTGATATTCAAGTACTAATAAATAAACATACCTTCCAAGCTAAGTTAATTATACTACCTATAGCAAACTTTGATATCATACTTGGCATGAACTAGCTTAGTATGCATAACGCTACTATAAATTGTCAAAAGAAGAAGGTTATGTTACAAACTCTTGACGCCTCAGAAATATTTGTAGGAAGATTCAGCACTAGTAGTTCTTTAATTAATGCAATTCAAGCAGAGAAGTTGGTATACAAAGGTTGTATGGCTTTTCTAGTAACCATGATGGGCAGCAGTAAAGAAGAGATCCCTATTTCTGCAATAAAAGTCGTTAGGGATTTTGAAGATGTTTTTCCTGAAGAGCTACCTGGATTACCACCAACTAGAGAAGTAGAATTTGAAATTAACATAGTCCCAGGGACACAACCATTATCTAAGGCACCATATAGAATGGCCCCGAAAGAGCTACAAGAATTGAATAATCAATTGCAGGAGCTATTAAATAAAGGATTCATCAAGCCAAGTATGTATCCGTGGGGAGCTCCGGTGTTGTTTGTGAAAAAGAAAGATGGGTCTATGAGAATGTGCATAGACTACAGGGAACTGAATAAGGTAACCATTAAAAATAAATACCCACTTTCGCAAATTGATGATCTATTTGATCAACTAGCTGGTGCCATAGTATTTTCCAAAATTGACCTAAGATCTGGATACCATCAAGTAAGGGTAAAGGACTCAGATGTGGAAAAGACAGCATTCAGGACGCGATATGGACATTATGAGTTTTTTGTAATGTCCTTTGGTCTTACTAATGCCCCATCTCTGTTCATGGACTTAATGCAGAGAGTTCTGAAACCTTACTTAGATAAATTTATTATTGTTTTTATTGATGATATCTTAATTTACTCAAAGACAATGGAGAATCATGAAGAATATTTGAGGCTAGTTCTGGAAAAGCTTAGAGAAAATGAGTTATATGCTAAATACTCAAAATATGAATTCTGGCTGAATTCTGTATCATTTCTTGGCCATGTGGTTGATGCTCGTGGAATTCAAGTAGATCAAAGCAAAATTAGTGTTATTCAAGATTGGGTTCAGCCCAAAACAATCACTGAAATTCATAGTTTTCTGGGTTTGGCTGGATACTACAGGAAGTTTGTTAAAGGCTTCTCCCAAATTACCACGCCACTTACAAAATTGACTCAGAAAGTAGTTCCATTTGTTTGGTCAGAAGAATGTGAAACTGCATTTCAAACTATAAAGGACGCGTTAACTTCTGCTCCAGTTTTAGTTCTTCCAAAAGAAGGGGTTAATTATCCGGTGTATATAGATGCATCTGGAATTGGTTTAGGATGCGTATTAATACAAGAAAACAAAGTTATAGCTTACCATCATACCAGCTTAAAACTCATGAAAGAAACTATGTTGTACATGATTTAGAGTTGGCAGCATTAGTTTTTGCCTTAAAAATCTGGCGTCATTATCTGTATGGAGTTCAGTGTTCAATATTTACAGATCACCAAAGTCTAAAATATATCATTACCCAAAGAGAATTAAATTGTAGGCAAAGAAGATGGCTGGAATTAATTAGTGATTATGACTTAGACATCCAGTACCATCCAGGAAAAGCTAATGTAGCAGATGATGCTCTAAGTCGTTATACTACTCTTAACAGCATAATTTCAGAAAGCCCGTTGATGAATGAGTTTCGTAAGATGGAAATTTCTCTTGCTAAAGGTAATTCAATCAGTACTATGATATCCATGAATAATATAGAACCTACTTTCCATAGAGATGTTTCAGTCTCTCAAAGCAAGGATGATGAATATTTAAACCTTAAAGTGGCAATAGAAAGTGGTGGTCATCCAGAATTGCAGTTTAAGAAAGGTGCTATTTATATGGATAATCATCTCTGGATTCCAAATCCATGCAGAAAGAGATCTTGATTGAAAGTCACAATTCAGGATATCAAATTCATCTAGGAAATTCTAAGATGTATCAAGACCTAAAACAATCATTCTGGTGGCCAAGAATGAAGAAAAGTGTTGCAGAATTTATTGCAAAATGCCACGCATGTTGTTTAATAAAGGCAGAACATCAAAAACCTTGGTGGCTTATTGCACCCACTAGAAATCCTAGAATGGAAATGGACAGATATATCCATGGATTTTGTCATGGGTTTGTCTCATGCTAGATCTGGAGCTGATTCAATATGGGTTATAGTGGATCGTCTTACTAAATCTGCTCATTTTATTCCAATCCATCAAACTGACTCTGTGGAAAAGTTGGCTAAGCTATATATTAAGGAAATAGTCAGATTGCACGGAATCCCTAAAACAATTGTATCCGATAGAGACAGTCGTTTTACTTCAAAATTTTGGCAGGCTGTTCACCAACATTTGGGTACCACTCTGACCATAAGTACAGCATTCCATCCACAAACTAATGGCCAAATAGAAAGAGTAAATCAAGTCTTAGAAGATCTACTCCGCTTATGTATGTTAGATTTTTCAGGATCCTGGGAAGAGCATATTCCCTTAGTGGAATTTGCATACAATAACAGTTTTCAGTCAAGTATCCAAATGGCACCATATGAAGCATTATATGGGAGAAAGTGTTCAACCCCACTAGCATGGTCTGAGACAGGAGATACTCAATTATATGGATCTGAGTTAGTGGAAGAAACAAATAAGAAAGTTAAACTCATTCAACAGAAGATCAGAACAGCTCAAGATAGACAAAGTAAATATCATGATAACCGTCATCGTCCTCTGGAGTACAAAGAAGGAGATTTTGTGTATCTAAAAGTGAGCCCGATGAAAGGAATCTATCGTTTTGGAGTTTCAAGAAAGCTCAGTCCCAGGTATGTAGGACCTTTCCAAATTATTCAGAAGATTGGATCAGCAACTTATAAACTATAACTACCAGAAGACTTTGCTGCTGTTCATAATGTGTTTCACGTGTCATCACTAAGGAAGTGTCTTCGAGATCCTTCCCATCTTATTCAACTTCCTGTAATAGAAATTCAGCATGATCTTTCATACACTGAAGAACCAGTTAAAATTTTAGATCGTGATCAAAAGAAATTAAGAAATCGATCTATTTCAATGATAAAAATTCAAAGGAAGAACCGGTCTTGCAATGAGGCCACCTGAGAGAAAGAGTTGGATATGCGTCAGAAATACCCAAGCCTTTTTAATCAAGGTAATTTTTCAACTCTAAACCTATTCAATTCATTTCTTTATATCTGCTTATTTATTCTCACTAGAAGTGATGTCGATGACGACATCGTTCTTAAGTGGGGGAGTTTGTAACAACCCATGTTATTACTTTGGTTAATTAAAAATCAATCTAAGTCTTAATTGAGATTTTAAGTCACTAATTAAGTAGTTTAGAACTTATCTCCAAAATCCTAGGTCAAATCAGAAGTCAACTGAGTTAAATCAAAAATTATGGAAAATCTCAAACCCTAGAAATTGACTTTTTATCTAGACCTCAGATTGAAAATCTGACTTCGCCATTGCATTCAGAACACCCAAATTAGCTAGGGATAAAATTTTGAAGGCATTTGGAAGTCGTTGAATTTTTGTCGAATATTTTAATAATATTTAAATACCTGAAAATTCAAATAAATAAATACTCGTCGAAACAAAAATCGGAGTACGCCGTCGCGTTCCTCACCTCAATTAGCTAGGAGTGATTTATTGGAAATTTTTGGAATGCATTTAGTTAGTTAATTTTAATTAATAAAATAGGTTTGAAAATAATTAAAATAATAATATTTTATTTAAATAAATAACGGCGCCGTCAAAGTTTTCTAACGCCGTCACCTGTTTTTCCTCCCCACCGTCAATCTTGACGACGCCTTCCATGCCGTCTGATTGCAGGATCAGACTGCTGAGGCTCGTGGTCCCCGCGAAGCAGCCGCGTGTCGGAGGAGAGCTCGGCACGTGTCAATGGCTGTGCTAGACGGCCTTTCGCACCGTCGAAGAGCCATTTTAAGACCTCATTTCTTTTGCCTCACTTGGTTTTTCACATCTTCTGGGTTAAAGCAAAGCCGAGTTAAGTCAAATGCGACCAAATCCTAATTTTCTTCGACGTCATTAAGGTACTCCTTCTTCCCCAAATCTTCTCATAGTCTTAAATTTATCCTTTGATATGCAATTATTAAATGAATCTTTATCATTTGCAAACCCTCAATTCGCCGTATTTTGCCTCTGTGAAATTTTTAGGGTTCGCCGGATGCGCGAACCCTCGGGAGACGAAGAGTCTCCCAGGTCGGGCCGAGGCATCGGGCCCGACCCGTCGCTTTGCCACGTAACGCTTACGTGGCAAGCGGGTCCCTGTAGCTGCATAGCTAGCACCACTCGAGGCAAGCCACATCGCATCTTTGACGCGTCTGTAGTGGCGGGACCCACTGGTCTCGTCGCTCTGTTCTGTGGGGCCTGCACGAGACATGCCAGCCAGTGAGGTGGCGCCACGTGGCCTGTTTCTGCGGCCGACTGAACTGGTGGGGCCCGCCACTTTCTGCCCCGCCAATGGTTGTGCGCCACGTGTGCGGCATAATAATTAATAAAAACATTTATATATATAACGTTTAATTAATAAACGAAATTATGTATTAATAATAATAATAATAGATTAATTAAATTAATTAAAACAGAATTAATTAATTAATTAAATACAAATCTTTAAACTCTAATAACTTGCAAAATATAAGTCCAATCATAGCAAATAAATATACCATTTTGATCAGCAAAAATAGAGGAACATTTTGATGCTGTCAATTTTGCAATTGGACCTGTATTTAGCAAAGTGATATTTAGGATATTAATTAAGTCCAAATAATGTTACAAAATTTCATTTGCTCATAACTTTGTGTATGTTCATCCAAACATACCCAATATGGGTCTTAAAATACTCAGAAAACCTAAGGATCATTATAGTAGGGTTACCTTTACTATTTGGATTAGTATTTGGCTAATTACTTTTAGGACCTAACCCTAATTACCCTAATTAGACCTAGAACTTCGATTGACCATAACTTAGTCAATTGAGCTCTAAATTTAGTAATCCAAACATCAATTTAGATTAGAAAAACCTAATTAATAGTAATCTGTAAAAATATTTAGAATCCAACAGTTAGATTTGCTAATTACCCTTAATTACTCTAAATCTTGATTAGTGAATATTTGCAAATATAGTAATCCAAATTGAGTGATTTAAGTTTCATAGGACTCATAGAGTTATTTAAAATCTATCTATAATGTTGGATTAGTCTTTGAGTGATTATTTTCACTAATCACTCACTAATCACCCTAAACCCTCATTAGGTCATAACTTAACCAAATTATGTCCAAATTGAGCCTACCCATGTCATTGTGATCAGTGGGCTATTTGTAAATCATAGCCACTAATTTTACTCAATATGGACACTAATTGACAAAGTTAGGAATTTGACCTTAATTAAGAATCCCTTGATTAACCTATTAAGCCCTAGATCTTGTATTGGCCATAACTTGGCTAATACTTATCAGAATTTAGTAAATTTAGGTTCTATGGAAAGCTTAGACATTATATAACGGTAAACTGAAAGAAAATTTAAATTTCATTTAGCCAAATTACTAAATTGCCCCTATTAGTCAAATTTACTATTTTTACCTCATAAGGCTTAACAATCATCCAAATTTAGTGTAGTTGCTATCTAATCTTACATTAGATAGTAAGAAACCTATTCCAATAGAAAAATTTTAGATTTAGAACCCTAGATCAAAATTTGATCTTTTGAACCCTTAAGTAGGGGCAAAAATAGTAATTTTGCCCAAATTTAGGGTTTAGCATTCTATAGCTCTAAAAACATTTTATAACCATTAGAATCAGTAAATAGAATGATTTATAATAGAAATTGTATAAGTTAAAACATTAAATTGATTTTAATCAAAATCCCAAGTTAGTTCCTTAAGAAATTCCTTAAGTAAAGATTTGAGTGCTTCCTTCTTCCTTAAATCATTCTTAGATCTTTCCTTAGGTATTTATAACATTAGTTAGGATGTGTGTCATGAGAGATACTCTTAGTAATTAAGAGCCCTAAATTCCTAGGATTATGAATAGATCTTAAGTTAGAATTCATCTGCTGAGTAAATTGGGTTACTCAATAGATGAAACCTTGAGTTTACTAGTTTATAGATTTTCTTAGTTTATTAAATGATTATTCTATCTTTAAACTTTAGAACAAAGAATAGAGATCTATCCTAATGAATTGATTTAACATTAGGATTTACCCTAACTTAATATGTGAGATTTGCATTCTAAACCATAAGATCTTTAGTTGTACCTTTGGATTAAGTGATTAGACCCCATCATCTAGAGTCTAATTCTTAATCTTTTCATCTTGATTTGGCTAATCAAGATGAGTTTAGGGTAATTTAAATTATAAAATTAAGTCGATGATTTATTCATTTAAACTAAGTAGTCATCTTTTGATTAAGATATAGTTAGGACTTGGCCAGTCCTAATTATCTTCAACTTATATGTTCGTGATTCTAAGTTACATAATGTGTATGAATGGATGATTCTGAAACTTATGTAATTTAGAGTAGATATAATGAATAAGTAGATAATAATGGATATCACCTGTGTTTTAGATAGAGTCTCTTGCTCAATTTGTTTTTAATGCTTCGCTTACCTTGATTTTGAGCTTTAAACCATGAGCATAATTGAAGTACATAAGATAATTGATAATTATCTTATGTCAACTTTGATCATTTATAAATAGCATTTTATTTTCTTCTAATATTTTAGTAAGGTGTAGCTTGATTAGTATACCTCTTCAATCACCCGTTCGGGGTCAGCTACATTATTCAGGTCAGTTTGATAGTCTATGCCATGCCTAGTCAGTGTGATAGGATGGATAGACCATTGCCCTACTGACTGTAGAGTCAGGATCTAATATGGTTATACTAATTCAAGTACACTTACAATTAGTTTTTGCCTTAGCTCATCAGGCTAAGAGGTTTCAGTGATACTCAGTTCAGAGCTTCTTTCTTAGCCCATCAGGCTAAGTATTTACTGAGTGTGCTTTCAGTTTGAGTGGCTTGAATAGCCAATGCAGTTTTTAGTTTTGTAGTTACTGTTTTACTTTACATATTCTGCATTTCAGTACTATTTTTACTTACAGTTTTCCTGCACTTTCCTAGCCTTATTTCTATATAGGATGCTAGTCTTACTTTCTGTTCTCATATGCATATATAGGATGTTAGTTATATTTTTAGTTTTATAATGTTTTACATGTTCAATTACTGTTATGTCACTTAGCATAATCCTGTTTTGATCATAAGCATGTTTAGGATATATTTTTCTTTACAGTTTAGTTTAGTCTTTCTTTTGCTTACCTGACTTTATTGCAGTTGCTTGGATGAGGTATGTGCTTACTTCCTAGTTGATTTAGTTATAAACTATTATTTATAGCTATTACTGTTCTTTTCTTATGATTTTCTGCACCTACTTGCTTTTGTATTAATTTATGGTGATATCTAAATAACATAATCAATTGTTTATCTTAAAATGTGCTTAAACAATAGTCTAACCAATTTTTCTTTTATTGGCTGGGGCCCTACCATTATGAAACTGATAATGGTAGGTTCTGAGTTTCTTGGTGCTGTAGATCCAGTGGAGGCCTTGCCATTGGAGGAGGAGCTTGTTCCTGAAGACCATTAGTTTTATTTCTGCCTTGTGAGGATGATAGTTTATTTTTTTTTCAGTTCTCAAAACTATTTTAAATGCTGTAATAATTCAGGGTTAACTTTTCTTTCAGCACTTTACTTATTCTGAATTATTGTATTGTATGGATGGATGTTGTATTTTATGCTTTCGCACCCTCTGCATTTTCTTGTATGTTCATTTAGTGAGATATTTACCTTATGAATGGCAAAGTCCTTAGTTAAGTTGGATTATAGTGTATGTCTAATCCAATTCTAAGTGGGGACCTTGTCATTTGGTGACCCATCCACCGTAATCATGTTAATTTAAGAGTTAACAGAACCACGACGGGGAAGGGCCGCCGCACTTAAACTATATGGAATCCTTGAATAGTAAGCATTAATAAATTGCATAGATTTTATATATTTCAATAGGTAAAATTACCAAATTGCCCTTATGAGTCAAATTCCTTAATTTGATCTCACAAAGCTTAATAATCATCCAAATTGGGAGTACTTACTATCTATATTCATGTTAGACAGTATGAAATTTTTTGCCATTGATAAATTTTAATTTTGAGCCCTAAATCAAAAAAGTAACTTTTTAGACACTTGAGTATGGGCAAAATAGTCATTTTGTCCGAATTTAGGCTTAAGCATTCTTAAACCTTAGAATCATGCTCTAATCACTAAAAATTAGTAACTAAAGTGATTAGAATCAATTTCATTGATTTTAGTCTTATTAAATCTAGTTTCAAATTAAAATCCTAAATTTCCTTTAAGTAAATTCTAAGTATTATAAGCTTCATGATGTGAATTTGATCTCACATCATGCTTCCCTTCTCTTTTCCAATCCTTCTCCTAAGCTTTCAATTCAAGATTAGTTAAGTTAGTGCTTGAGTATTTATCTTAGTTTCCTTAAGATCTTCTCCTTTAGGAATTAGGAATATAATTTATGTTAGATTTTATTCATTGAGTAAATTAGGTTACTCAATGGGTGAGATATTGGTTTTACTAGTTTATAGATTTTTATAGTTTGTTTATAATTATTTAGTATTTTAACCTTAGACTTAAGAATAGAGATCCATCATGTTAAGTGTGACTTTACTTAATAGGATATGTCTTAATCTTTAATCTGTGAGATTGGGTTTTATAACTTTAGTCCTTTAGGATTACCTTAGGATTAAATGATTAAAGCCCAATATTTGGAGTTTAATTCTTAATTCTTCCATCTTGATTTGTCTTAAATTAAGATGGGTTTGGGTTGCTTAAATCACCAAAATAGGTCGATTGATTTACTTGTTTAACTTATATAGTCGACATTGATTAAATTCAAAATAGGACCTAGCTAGTGGTACGCATGCTAATTTATCGAAAAGATAATGTGTAATAGATTTGTTGTGAGTTATTTGTTCAGTGTTCTGATATGACAGTACTAGTTTTAGGTTCACTTCTACTCTTTTATTTGGTTCTTCTACCTTAGCTTAGCAGGCTAAGTGGGATGTTGTGCATATTTTCAGTTCATGTGGCTTGTTTGGACATAACAATTTTTCAGTCTATATTTACTATTTTCAGTTCACTTTTACTGTATTTCAGCACTTGCTTACTTACTGTTTTACTTGGTTGCTAGTTTACTTATATTATAGGATGCTAGCCTTGCTCACTTATATATATATATATATATATATATATGTGTGTGTGTGTGTGTGTGTGTGTGTGTGTATATATATATATATATATATATATATATGGTGCTAGTCTTGCCTTCAGTTATTTAAATGTTTCACATGTTCTTTTATTTTATGTTTATTAGCATGAGTTTATATTGATCATAAGCATATTTAGGATGAGTTTTCCTTTCAGTTATTAATATTTATCCTTTAGTTTATGCCTAACCTTGATGCAGCTATGGTTGGAGGTATGTGTTTACTTCCTCTTTTGTTTAAGTTATAAACTTATTGTTTATATCTTCATGTTCATTTAATATGCTTTCTTGCACCTATGTTGGTTCTTAGTTGTTAAGTAATGGTGATATCTTAAAAGAAATTGAATAATATTCAGCCTAAAATGTACTTAGACAATATGTCTAATAAGATTTTCTCTTTTTTAGCTGGGGCCCTATCATTGTGAAACTGACAATGGTAGATTATGAACTATTTGAAGTTGTGGAGCCTTATAAAGACCGAATTCAGGTGGATGATCGAGCTACTTGAGAGCCTTAGTTCCTTTGCTCTTTTTACTTATTTTCTTGTGATGATGAGCAGTTATTTCATTTTTTACTAAACTCTTTAAATGTTTTGTAATAATACAAGTTTATTTGATATTTTCTTTTATTGTACTTATTCTAAGTTGTATATTTCTTCTACTATATTGTGATGGAATGACTGTTATATTTTGCTTCCGCACTCTGATTATATTTCTTATATTTATCATTTAGTGAAATACTCTTATAAATGGCAATTTCTTTAATTATATTGGATTAGAATAAATGTTTAATCTAACTATAAAAGAGGAACTTGTCATCTGGTGACCACTTCACCATAATTATGTTAACTTAAGAGTCAATAGGACCATGGTGGGGCTGGGGTGCCACAAGGCAGGACCACAAAGACAAGAAAAAAAGTGAGTGAGAAAAATTTTATAGGCAAATTAAAATATTTAAATTTTAAATGAGAGATAAAAATATTAAATATTAATTTTGACTTCTAACATCACTAACCTACTAACCACTAATTTTAACTTTTCTCCTAATTTTTATTTTTGCTACTAACTTTTATTTCTGCTCCAAACTTTTATTTTCTACTCCTAATATTTTTATACATCTTTTTCTCTTTTATTGCCATTTTATTTTATTAATATTATACATATACTATAGTATAATATAATATTATAGTTATATGTTATGTTATAATAATAATAATAATAATAATAAAATTAATTTGTTATTATTATTATTATTATAATTATAATTATTGTTGTTATTATTGAAAGAAATAATGATAATAATAATAATTCATAAATATTATTATTATTATCTAGATATAATAATAAATAATTTTATTACCATTATCACTAAGGATAATTATAAATCATAATAATAATAAGCATATATATTATTATACTTATTATTATGCGTATAATTATAATAATAGCAATATTATTATTATTATTATTATAAAATATTATTATAATAGTAATTATCTCTTTTTAGTATCATTATATTATCCTCTCTCTACTATTATCTTCTAATAATAATAATATTAACAAATTTATTATCTTGCTTTTTATTATTATTATCATTTAATTATAATCATAATATTGATAATATTATTATAATATTCTCTCTATTTTTTATTAACAAAAATAATAATAAGTATATATTATACTTATTATTATTATTATTATCATATAAATAATAATAATAATGGTAATGATAATAATAATTATTATTATTATTTTATATTATTTTAATAATCTCTCTCTAAAATAAGTATATGCACATAAAATTATCATTAGAATCAATAATATTATTTATTTTTTATTATCATATTCTCTCACTAGGAGAAATAAAAATAACACTCTTTACATATAAATTATCATTAAAAATAATAATAATAATAATAATATATTATTATAATTATTATCCCTAATTATTATCTCTACTTTTCAAAATAAATATATATGCATTATTCTCTCTCTAAATAATAATAATATTCTTATTTTATTCTTATCTTATAAATATAAATAATAATGTTAATAAAAATAATAATAATTATAATATCAATATTATTATTATTATCATATTTTTTGATCGTCATTATCCTTGTTACTATCCATATTACCCCGCTCCTTCATCATTTCAATCATCCTCTTCTCTCCCTATTTATGTTTATTCTTCTTATTAACATATAAACACATTGAGATAGAGAGAAGATAATTAAAATCTGTATTTTTATGAAAGATCCTTCATCACTTTGCTAATCAAAATTTTACACACATATTTACAAGAGATCAACTTATCAAGAAAAATAGGTACCTCGGATATCATAAAGTATATTTGTATATGCTGATTTAATAACATGTTATTTGCTCCGCTTTGAAACTTGCAAATTTCATTATACATTTCTTAACCTTGCAAATTTCATGATTTAAGTATAATGTCACTATTTAAGATACTATCAAAAATATATAATATGCTTGAATGAATAAAAATTGGGTTTTGCTGAAGTTATTTATGGTCTATATATAATATAATTTTATGTTTAGACTAATGCTAATTTGATATCATACTGCTTTGGAAGATATAAAGATACTATGACTATACCTATGAGGGGGATATCATAGATGAATATATATATATATATATATATATATATATATATATATATGTTACATTAGAACCCAAATTATGATAATCAAACAGACATGCTTGATCCCTCAAGGTTTAAGAATTGTCCACTCGAATGATATTATTATTATTATTATTATTATT
Source organism: Gastrodia elata (assembly GCA_016760335.1). Classification (NCBI taxonomy): domain Eukaryota; kingdom Viridiplantae; phylum Streptophyta; class Magnoliopsida; order Asparagales; family Orchidaceae; genus Gastrodia; species Gastrodia elata. The sequence goes on along the minus strand of CM028669.1, from coordinate 77,156,812 downwards.
ATTATTATTATTATTATTATTATTATTATTATTATTAGTATTATTATTCACTTTCAAGATAGAAATATTCAATTTTTGATATAGTCTGACTTACTTATGACTGGTTACTTTAATTATTGTTTTAATTATAGTTCAAGATTGATTTATAGAAAAAGACAGAAAAATTCTCAAAAGAGGAAAGATTATCTCTTCAGTCCTTATTACTTTGCTTCTCTGCATTTTACAAATTTAATTATATGCTTTTCGATTATATATATAATATAATTAATGATATCCAAAAGTATTTAGAGTTTTCTCAAATGGGTGTTCAACCTGGGCATTATCTTTATAAATGCTAAGTCAGTATGATGCTAAAGAATTGAAATAACACTAAACAATCAACCATTGCACTTTTACTTTCTTGTTTTCTTTTTATATTTTATATAAAGAAGAGAAGCCTACTTTTGTAATTATTATTATATCAAAATAAAATATTTTTTGTATTTTCAAATTAATTGAGCAATTATCTATGATTATTATGTTATTATTCTAAATTGCGACTACAATCCTCAGCAAGTCTGTTGACACCACCCCAATCCCCGCACCCCTGCTAAGAACCAGGATTGGGGGACGTCACAGTTGATATCAGAGCTGGAGTTGGGAATAATATATAATGTTAACATAATTCTAGATTTGTTCAAGATTAAATTGATATATATATATATATATATATATATATATATATATATACATACATATATATATATATATATATATATATATTATCCTTTTTGCAAATGAATCAAAAAAATAAGTTCATAAAATAGTTTGAAGAAAATAAAAATCATAGTGAGATAGATTCATTCCCAGCAGGAAGCCTAAGAAGTTTTAGCATTGATCGACCTCCTGCCTTAGAAAATTAATTCCAAACATTAAGTTGAAAATTTGAGGAGATGAATGATCTATCCTTTACATTCTTACTTGCTCAAACTAAGGATCATGAGAGAGAAATAGAAAACCTACAAAACACCATTAGAGAAGCAACTGCAACATACGAGTATCATCTAATGGAGCAAGAAGAAAAAGCTAAAGTGGCTAAGAGCGTCCAGCATATAAACTCACCATCCAGTAAAAGTCAGAAAACTACTACTGTTAAGAGAAAAATAAAATCAGCGGAAGGAAGAATGCAGTAAAAATGTAGAACTTAGATTTTTACCATCTACATATATAAATGTATTTATATATGTATATGTACACACACACACACACACACACACACACACACACACACACACACACACACACACACAGATATATATATATATATATATAATCCTTTCATGAAGGGTTAAAGTGTCTTTTCCTATAAATGACTAATGAAACTCTCAACCAACCCACTCATGAAGGACTAAAGTATCCTTTCATATAAAATACCAAAAAAACTTTAAACCAACTCTCTCATGAAGGACTAAAGTATCCTTTCACTCAAATAACATCTCATGACAAAAAAACATGATAAATGAGCTAATCTAAAAGCCCATTTAAATGAGTTCCACAAATAAGCCCATGTAACTAAAATGAAAAATACAATATATAATCATAAAAACATTAATCTTAATTTATAATTTGGTGCGTCGATGATGATTACGTGGGTGCCCTGCATCAACATATGCTTAACACTCCTTGTTCAATCATTTACTTCTTCAACATGGTTCAACAAATGAATCTTATAGAAACTTTTCATTTGCTTTGTTGGCCAACTGTTCATCAAATGAGCAACTTTATCTATAGGTGTTTGCTGGCGCCATAAATGGGCATGCAGTCACTTGAATTATTCCATGTGGTTTGGTAAATAGTTGATGGGAGCAAAGTGGTGAAACAGGTTTGCACTTGGGAAAATGACTGTTCGACTTTGAACGATAGTTTGTAGGGCTAAATGAAGTCAAAATGTTATGAAATTTAAGAATGTCTGTGTGGATGGATGTTGGAAAAATGTAGGTATTTATTTCAAACAGAGTTAAAATCGAGAGATATTATGGGTGGAGTATCCAAACATTACACTTTGTACAATGTTTGCAAAGTTGCCGATTGAATGGAAAAATAATGTTAAAATCGAACGAAACAGGAAGTGTTTCGAAGCTAACAGAGAACACTTCAAAACATAAGAAAATCACAAAAAATTAAAAGAAAAACAAGGAATTTAAAATGCCAGAAAATCACAAAAAATTGAAAGAAAAACAAAGGATAACTTCCAGGACTACCCACACTCTGGCCCTTCGAGATTGTATACACCTCAAAACTTCATCAATTGTGCGCACCAAAAATTGTTCTGGTTGTCCACACCAAAACTCAAAAGCTTAATACAAAATTCATAGAAGAAATAGTCATTGACCATTAGAATTCAAAAAAATTATAATATATAGCCCTTGCAAACCCTAGGGCCAACCTGTGATTAAATGACCATAATACCTCTCCTTAACAACCCCTGGATTCCCAAACAACTCTTCCACTCCTTAACCTTAATGAAGGATGACTCAATGCATTATGGCAACATTAATATGAAAGGTCCTAAGGTGAAGGCTTACTAACTAATATCTTATAAGTCCTAATCAATGCATTAGTTATCATAAGGTTAGTTATGAGGTTAAGCTACTAAGGTGATCAATGGTTACTAAGTTAATATTAAGATTGCTAGGGTTAATCATACACCTAAAAAATGCAAGAAGTTAAGCTAAGCTCAATATAACCTATTTAAAGGTTCTACAAATGGATCATAGAGAACTAACCAATCTATTTTCATCCTAGGGTTAGAGTTACTAAAATAATCATGTACTAAATCAAGTTCTAAGAACTCACACAAACTTCTCAATTCTATGTTGAGGTTCTTTACTATATTTACTAGAGCTAAACTACCACATTGTTGGGATGTGGAGACTATTCAAAGCATCATGGAGGTGCTAATGGAGCTCCAACGAGCTTCTGGGAGGTTCTGAGGCGATACAAAATGAAGTTGGAAAAGCTCAGCTATAAAAGGCACCATAGCAAGCTATGGCACACCGTAACGTGCCATGGCTCCCAGCACTTGAGACCAAGGTATAGTAGCACGCCCTGGTGCCAGTCTGCTCGAGACTAGCGCGTTGTGGTGCACTGTAGTGCGCAATGGCATAACTACTCAAAGCAAGAGCACTGTAGCGTGCTCTGGAGCCTGCCTACCTGAGACCTGGGCATTACGACACACCATAGCGCCAGGCATAAAATTTCTTCATTTTAGGTGTTTCCCTAAGCACTTTATGGGGTATTTTGGACTATTTGGGGTCTGAATATTGGTTGGGTACTTAAGGAAACATTATGGAGGAATTTCCCAAGGTTGGCTGAAGTGTTATAGCAGTTGTGCAGAGGCTTTTGCATGTTGGAGAAAACCTGTAACGAACTCAATCCAACTCTAAAGCGCTACAATAACACATAACAATGGATTAGAAAAAAACTAACCCAACACTAAGTATTATGTGGCCAAGTATTTTTGTGATGATATTAAGTTAAGAAAAAAACAATAGTAAAGGAGGAAGAACGTGAAATATGTGCAAGTAGAACTAAAAACTATCCACTTATTCAATCTAAGTATTTAATATGAAAGTAAATTCATCATAGAAAGAATTAAAAATTTTACAAATATTAATTATTACAAACTTTGAAATTTGAAAGAGCAATACAAGATTATTCACTCTCTCACATGAAAATAGAAAAGGAAATGAAATGCGAAAGCAGTTTAAAATTCTTTAAGCACACTAAAGTCTAGCTCCACTAGCCTAAAAATGCTCCTAATCTACCATTTTTTGGTATTTAAAATACGGTAGAGCACAGCCATGAAAAAGAAAAAGGTAGTTAGACTAAATGATCTAAGAAAATTTTAATATTAGCTAATTATTATTTAAAACTTAGTTGGATATCACATAAGCTAATTTATTATTAAAAACTATAGTGGAGCATTTAAAGCATCAAAGTAAAGGGAAAAAAGTAAAACATAACTGTGGTGCCCCTCCCCTGGTCCCACAAGATTAGACCCCAGGGGCGGTGTGCCACTATGACAAATCCCTCACTTATCATTGGATTAGATGAGATCCACAATCCACTAATAAGGGAAGGATGTGCACAGAATAATTATGAAGATCAGTCACTAAGTCTATCATTCATACAGAGTGCGAAAGTAAAATGAAATAAAGATTACATCCATTCACCATACATTTAAGTAAGGAAACAGTAATATAGCTCAATAAATAATGAAGTACAAAAAGTAACACAGTTATGAGTACCTGTATTATTATAATATTTTAATTAAAGTTTATGAAATGAAATAAATAACTCTCATCCTCACAATATAATAAGAGACAATTAAATATCCTCTGCTCCAAGCTACTGCGCCTCCTTTAAGTAAGGCTCTACCTCAGGCACATGATCTTCAAACTGCTCAAGATCGGATATTGTTGGTTTTACAATGCTAGGGCCCCAGCCAATAAAAAAAATCTTATTAGAAAAAATTTCTAAGTATATTTTAGGCTAATAATTTATTAAGCATTTGTTAATATCACTATTTTTCTCTAAACCAAAATGAAACACCTATTTAACATGGGAGTAAGTAAGCATAAAAGGAAGATAGGATAAGTTATAAATGTATTATTTATAACTAAGCAAAAATTGAGACAAAGCACACCTCAAGTAAACTAAACAAGGTGGGGTATACGTATGTAATACAGTAAGAAAAAAAACTGAAAGAAAAGGCTAAACCTAAACATGCTGATGATTATATTACATATGCTGATTTGAAATAAAAATCAGAAAGTGGTACGTATAGTAAGCAGTAAAGTCTAGCATCCTATATAAATATACAAGTAAGCAGGTAAAATAAGAAACATAGCTAACTAAAATAACATGCATCATCATCATAATATATAGTAAGCTAAAAATTGAAAAGAATGTATAGCTGCCATATCAGATAGAATTGGCCAATCTAGCCCAGTAATATTCCCATAGCCTTTCTGTGCTAGGGCAAATATAATATAACAATAAAGCAAGACTGAAGAGGCAGATAATACTATGCAAATATCTTTTAGTTATTTTACTTTTGTTTCTGTGGACAATTTCAAAAATAACTGAGGAGTCAAGCATGTCTAAAGACTATATGGGTTCCAAGCTTAACGCAAACTCTTCAATGAGTAATGTTAAGCATCCTGATCTCTCCTTATCCATGTCCATTAGAGTGTTATGCACCATAATTCACCATGAACTGAACCCAAATGCAAATGTTTTCCTAATATTCTAAATTTTCATTTTCATGCAATAATATTTTTCTTATATGACATGTTCAAAGAAAATAAGCACAAAATTCAAGGAATGCGTAGCACAACATCAATTGGTAAGCAAGAGACTCTACTAAATATTGTGATATTATTTGCTATATAATTAAACTATTCTAACTATTCTAAGTTACACAAGTTCAGGATCTCCAATTTCTACTATCGAGTGTAACCTAGAAGTACGTTCGTATAAGTTAAAAGGGATTAGAACTGATCATGTTATAATCTAATTCAATCAAGTATGACTATAGGTTAAGAAATAAATCACAACGTCCTAGCTGATGAATTTAGACGCTCTAACTAAGATCTAATCAAGATCTACTAAACTATAGATTATGAATTAAACACCATGCGCTTGGGCTTAATCATATAATCTAAAAAAGTAAAATTTAAGATCTAGGTTTAAATCTAAATGTGAACTAATAATTAAGGAAAATCCTATTAAGAAAATCAAACTTAATAGGATGATTCTCTTATCCTAAATCTAAGATTGAAAGACAACTAATCGAAATTAAATTATAAAATCTAGAAACTAATAAAACTAAAGATTTATTCATTGAATAACCCATTTTATCTAATGAATGAAATCTAACTTATGATCCAATCCTAATTTAAGGAATAGTCCTAATGTGAAGTATAAAACCCTAAGAAAAAGGCTTAGATAAATTTTTAGGAATTCAAATAAACTAGACCTAATAGTTGATTTTACTTACTTAGAAGATTCTAATACAGCCATAATACTAGTTTTACTGATTTGGAAGGTAATCTAGGGCTTAAATATGCTTAACCTAAATTTTGGGCAAAATGATCATTTTCCTCTACTTAAAAGTCCAAAAATGCTACTTTTTGAATTAGGGTTCCAAATGAGAATTTCTTACTACCAAATGATTCCTTACTGTCTAACATAAAGATCGATAGTAAGTACGCTCAATTTGGGTAAAAAACGGATCATATAGGCCCAAACTAAGGTTTTTGACCTAAGGGGAAATCCTATAATCTACACTTAATGGAATCTATATTTTTATGCAGTTTACTATTGGTTACTATTCAAGGATTCCATAGAGTCCAAGAACATTGTATTCTGAGGTCAAATGGCTAAGTTATGGCTATTTCAATTTTTAAGGGCAATTCGGTAATTTTATCGGTCAATAGGGACAAAAACTGAACTTTTACGTTTGAAGTACAATTTCAGAAAACTAAGTTTCTATAGCTTCCCTATAGTATACTGAGTGCTTTGATAGGGAGTAAACCCAATATGAATTTCAAATGGTCAAGTTGTGGCTTAATTAAGATTATGGGTATTTTGGTTATATTTGATTTTCTAATGTTCAGATCCTAAATATTATTTCAGTTTATTGATGATACTAAAATTCTATGATACTTTACATTTTGAATTTCTAAATTGGGAGTTGAATTGACCAAGTTATGATCAATTGAAGATTATGAGCATTTTGGCCATTTTTAGGGTAGGGTCCTAAATGTCATTTTTCAAACTAAGCTCCAAATAAGAAAACTAATACTTCCACAGTAATGGGATTGTTCTCTTGAGTATTTTAAGACCCGTATTGCCTATGTTTGGACAATTAAGTTAAAAGTTGTAAGGGTTTGTTTAGATCCTAAAATATCACTACGTTATGCGTACTCCGAAATGAATTTTTGAATTACATCATTTGACTCCTTTTATTTTTCTGAGTAAGATGAAACCTATATTTGCTATGTTTGGATCATTGTACAAAAAGTTATTAAACTTTAAAATTTTGAATTAAATAAATTAAATTAAATAGATTTTTATTATTCACCTATTCAAATTAAATTAATTTACTATTCATACTTATAAGTTAAAATGAATTTACTATATTTATTAATTAATAAAATAATTATTATTAATTTGTTCCTAATTATCATAGACTTTAATTAATTATTACTTAATCTACTGATTAATTAAATATGCTAATTATAAATTTAAATATTAATTTACTATTTAATTAAAATATTTAATTTCTCTATTTTAATTTAATTACAAATATAATTAAGTTAACTAATTACTATTAATAATATTTATTGATTCTAATTAATTCTAATTAACTTAATTAATCCTAGTGACTAAATAATAATAAATCTTAATTATATTCTACTATTTATAATTAAATAGTATTAATTAAATTAATAATTCACTAATTAATACCTGAATACCATACTGTTAATCATAGTGATTAACTACTAATTAATTCTTAATTAATTTACTAACTACAATTAATCTAATGTTAATTTAGTTATTAACTGTAATTATCAATTATGTTTCTGTTTAAACTATAGGCTATGTATATGCATTAATCTATAGTCTATATATATGTATATATATATAAATATATATATAATAATCTGTGTATATTATATATATATATAATATTATTTTCTCTGCAGGGATTTGATGGCGCCGGGACCCACAGCCACGTGGCGGGCTGTGACTGGCCATGGACTGCACGGCGGGGCCCATAGCGCCACGCGATAGCTCAGGAAAGGTCGCGAGACGCGGGGTGGGCCCCACAGTTGAAGTCAAAGCGACCACAGCGGGTCCCACAGCTGACGCCAGCGGAGCCAGAGGCAGGACCCTCACGTGATAAGCGAACGAATCCGCGTGCGCCAGTGGGTCCAGTGGGTCCCTCAAGCAGATACGTCAGCTGACACGAACGACATGCGGACCCGGGCATGGAACGCAGGCCGGACTCGACCCGACCCGGCCCGGATCCCTCTTCGGCTTCTGTAGGCCACACGAGGAAGGGGGACTAGGGCATGGCTTTTTACGGCGGACCCGGCGGCGAATGACGCCGGCCCGCATGGCCGAGGGTAGGTCTTGGCGAGACCTACCCAACGGCACCAGGCCTGGCCTCGAAGGTGGCCGGAGGCGCCGGCTAGGGTTAACCCTAGCCACTGAGGCTCGGACCCGACAGGCTTAACAGTAACAACTGTAACCAAAACCCAAAATTCCTTCGATCGGGTTCGATCGAACCCGATCGTAGCCGGCAGATCAACAATCGTCAAGGTGAAATTGACATGCGAACAATCAATTGTAAGGAATGAATGAAATCGATGAATATTAAGTACCTGGAGGATTGATGGTTCGAGGGCTTAGGGTTTGGATCGGGTCTCCTGGCTCGGTCCTTCACGCGAAAACCTCGACACCTGAGTACAGGCATGGGTCTTATGGAAGGCGGGGATGGACCTGTCGAGGGGGAAAGGCCACGATTGGGACTCCATAGCAACGGGTTGTTGCGTGTGAGGCGGACGGATTCTCTGAAGGAGACGATGTCTCAACCATCTGATTGGATTCGATCCGACGGCTGATGAGGCGTCGTCTGATCAAATGACGTCATTAGGATTTTTTAATGGCAAGGCTATATATCTAACGGCGCCGTTAAGTAATTAATCATATATATATATATGATTAATACTCACCCTTAGCTAATTGAGGGGTGGGGAATGCAACGGCGAGGTCGAATTTTTGATCTGACGAATATTTTATTTTATTAATTTTCGAGTATTTAAATATTATTAAAATATTCGTCGAAATTTTGATGACTTTTAATTGACACGAAAACATCACCCCTAACTAATTTGGGAGCAATGAGCGCAATAGAAAAGTCTGTTTTTTGATCTGAGGTCATTTTAGGCAGGTCAAATTTTAGGATTTTTGGATTTTTTCAAAAATTAGGATTTAATCCATTTGACTCCTGATTTGGACTATATCTTAGAGTTTGACTCCTAATGACTTGATTAATACTTAAGATCAAGATTAAGATAAAGATTAGTCATAATTGACTAAAGTAATAACTTGGATTGTTACAGGCTCCCCCACTTAAGAACGATGTCGTCCTCGATATCACTCAAGTGGAAAGAAGAAAACAATTATAAAACAAGAATTGAATTTTGAAAGCTCAAATGCTAAGAAAGAATACCTGAATTCTCGAAGAGTCTAGAATATTTGACATATATATTGGATTCCTTCTCCCAGGTGGCTTCATTGTAAGAACAATTCTTGCACTGAACTTTGATCATTTCAATGGCGTGATTCCTAAGCTGCTTGCGGTCACGGGACAAGATTCGAATTGGTTCCTCGGCATATGACAGATCAGGCTAGATCTAAATTTCTGGGAACTGCACCATGTGGGACGGATCTCTGAGGGTGATGACCCACTTAAATAGTAATAAGTGAAACTCTTAAACATCGAGGTGCCTTTTCAGATAACGGTGGAGTTCTTGATAAGAACTCCAAAGTTAAGCGTGCTCAGGTGGGAGCACTCCCAGGATGGGTGACCTGCTATGAAGTTATCTTTTGAGTGCAAAATCGTGATGCCTTTCTGGCTAAAGCGAACAATACCTTGGTGCTTAAGAGTTTGGGCTGTTACACTGAGGCACCTTCTTAGAGATGAAACATGGAATACATTGTGAACTACTGCAAAATCATCTAGAAGGTTTAATCTGTAGGCGGAAGGACCTATCTTGACTGCTACCCTCGAATGGACCAACATAATGGGGGCTAAGTTTCCCAGCTATGCTAAATCTGAAGACTCCTTCATTAGACTGACCTTTAAGTAAGCGAAGTCTCCAACCTTAAATTCTAGAGGATGATGGTGCATGTCATGATATTTACTTTGGCGATCTTGAGCTACACGAATGCATTGTTAAATCAATTGAAACTTCATGTTTGTTTTTTTCTACAAGATCGGATCCGTACAACTGCACACTACCTATTTCTAACCATGCCAACGGGGTACTACACTTTCTACCATATGGGGCTTCATATGGAGCCATCTTTATGCTGGCCTGAAAGCTATTTTTGTAAGCAAACTCCACTAGTGGGAGGTGATCTTCCTAAAATCCAGCAAAATCAAGTATACACAGTCTAAGCAGATCTTCAAGAACTTGATTCACTTGCTCTATCTGACCATCTGTCTACGGGTGAAAGGTTGTATTTATTGTTAGGGTTCTGTCTAGATCTTGATGCATGGCTTGCCTGAATTTAGAAGTTAATCGGCTATCTCTGTCAGATACGATTATCTTAGGAATTCCATGCAATCTGATTATCTCTTTGATGGACAGCTTGGCTAGATTCTCAACTGAGTCTATCTGCCTGATAGGGACGAAATGAGCGGATTTGGTCAACCGATCAACTATAACCCAAATCGCATCTGCTCCAGATCTTGCATGAGGCAAACCCATCATGAAATCCATTGATATGTCTATCCATTTCCATTCTGGAATATCCAATGGATGAAGTAAACCACCTGGCCTTTGGTGTTCTACCTTAACCAGACTACAAGCGTGAATTTTGTAACAAACTCATCTACACTCTTCTTCATTTCTAGCCACTAGAAGGATTGCTTCAGGTCTTGATACATCTTTGAGCTTCCAAGATGGATTTGGTATTCGGAGTTATGACTCTCAATTAGAACTTCTTGGTGCATGGATTTAGGAATCCATAGACAATCTCCTTGATATATATCACCTTTATAAAATCGGAGATCAGTGCGACATCCACTTTCGATGGCTTGCTTAAAATTTTGATATTCATCATCTTTTGTGTGAGTGATAGATACGTGTCTGTGGAATGTGGGCTCCACATTAATCATTGAGAGCATCGTACTCACCTGGTCACTATGTGCTGACTTGATGTCCAATTTATAGAATTCTTCTTCCAGAGGACTCTTAGAGATGAGAGCATTCAGAGTAACATGACGACTAAGCGCATCAGGTACCACATTCTCCTTTCCTGGATGATACTAGATGTCTAGGTCATAGTTATTGATATGTTCCAGCCACCTTCTATGTCGGCAGTTCAACTCCCTTTGAGTGAATATATACTTAAAACTTCGATGATCTGTGAATATTGAGCACTGAATTCCATATAGATAATGATGCCAAATCTTTAAGGTGAACACTACAGCGGCTAGCTCGAGATCATGAACTACGTAGTTTTTTTCATGAGGCTTCAGCTAACGAGAAGCATACACGATGACCTTTCCTTCCTGCATTAATACGGCACCTAATCCTATACCAAAGGCATCAATATAGACCTGGTAGTTTATACCTTCTTTAGGGAGGACTAGGACTGGGGCAGATGAAAACACATCTTTTAGGGCTCATAAAGATTCTTCACAAGCTGGCGACCATTCAAATGGCACAGCCTTCTGGGTGAGCTTAGTGAGTGGAGAGGCTATTTGGGAGAAGCCCTTCACAAACTTTATGTAGTAGCTGGCTAGGCCCAGGAAGCTTCTAATGTCGGTCACTGACTTAGGTTACACCCATTCTTGGATGGCGCTGACTTTGTTTTGATATACTCTGATTCTTTGAGCATCTACAACATGGCCTAAGAAGGCGACAGATTCAAGCCAAAATTCACACTTTGAATACTTGGCATACAGTTGGTGGCTTCTCAGTTCTTCCAATACTGTCCAGAGATGACCTTCGTGTTCCTTCTTCATCTTAGAATATGTTAGAATATCATCTATGAACATGATGACGAATTTGTCAAGATATTATTTCAAGATACGCTGCATTAGGTCCATAAATATGGAAGGCACATTTGTCAATCCAAACATTACTAGGAACTCATAGTGGCCATATCTAGTTCTAAAAGCAGTCTTTGCTATGTTTGAGTCCTTCACTTGCAGCTGATGGTACCCTGATCATAGGTCAATCTTCGAGAACACTTTTTCTCGTGCTAATTGGTCGAACAGATCATCTATGCGGGGTAGTGAGTATTTATTCTTCACTGTTACCTTATTTAATTCTCTATAGTCGATGCACATTCGCATTGATCCATCTTTCTTCTTGACAAACAGGACTGGCACTTCCCATGGGGATGAACTAGGCCTAATAAGACATTTCTCTAATAGTTCCTACAATTGCTTGTTTAGTTCTTGCAGTTCCTTAGACGCCATTCGATAAGGAGCTTTAGAGATGTGCTACGTTCCTGGAATAATGTCTATTGCAAATTCCACTTCTCGTGTAGGAGGAAGACCTGGTAGATCTTCGGGAAAAATATCGGCAAATTCGCAAATGACGGGGTTCTTGGATAAGGAAACGTCTTCTTTCTTTTATCCCAATATTGTTACTAGGAAGGCATCACAACTTTTCTAAACTAACCTTTTCGCTTTTATAGCATTGATTAGCGAGGCTCTCGTGCTAAGATTACTGACGAAGGATCTGGCCTTACTATCACTACCTAAGGTGATCTTCCTTTTCATGCAGTTGATAGTGGCGCTATGTTGGCTTAGCCAATTCATGCCTAGTATTACATCGAAATTGGCTATTGGGAGAACTACTAATTCGGCTTCATATTTCTCATTTTCAATGAGGATTGGTAGTTTGGAGAATTTGTGAGCTAGCATTTGGGCTCCAGAAGGTAACCCAATATTGAGAGGATTGGATAGGCGATACAAGGGTAGGTTAAGGGCTCTTGCCCAACCTTTAGACACAAAGAAATGACTAGCCCTAGTGTCAAATAGGATATTACAGGGTTTGTCATTTATGCAAATCGAACCTAATTGCAGAGGTAATTAATTACTAACTATGTAAGGCAAGTAATAACTATAAAAATAAAGGGGTTCAAGAGCGTGTACCTAATACCACATGATTGTCTTCAGTAGCCTCAATTGGTGTGAGGGTGTATACACGTGCAGGGTCGGCAGGCTTATTGTTATAGGTCTGTCATGGAGGTGATCATGGTGCATTTGGGCGAGGGACATTAGCTGTCTCACGCCTTACAGCTGAAGTAGAAGGTGGTGCTGGACGAGTTACCGCAGGCTTCTGAAATAAGTCAAAGGCTTGGTGGCACTTGGAGTGGTCTATCTGATCACCGTCGATCATTTCTGTAGCCGTACAGTGATAAAACTCGTGGTCTGGCCACCCGCAGGTGAAGCAGACACGATTCCCATGGTAACACCGACCATATGTGTGCGGTTTCGTGCAACCATTGAACGGATCGGCAGAGGGAGCTTCGGCCTCGAGCTGATATACTCTGGCTCATTTGGGAGGATTCTGCTGGAATGAAGTGGACACGATTCTCCTCTTGGGTCCTTCCCTAGCCTAGTCTTGTTCTACTACCATGGCATTTTCATGTAGCTCCGCAAAGTCTGATATGCGTAGAGGGATCACATGGCTCCAGATGGAGGGTTGCAGACCGCTCTAAATTTGATGGCAACAGTCTAGCTCAGTAGGAACCAAGCTGGTAGAGAATCTTGCAAGGTGATGAAATTCTTCTTCGTATGCAGATACAGATCGGTCACCCTATTGTAGTTTCAGGAACATGTCTCCCAAGTGGTGTTTGGCGGATAGGGGAATGAATGAAGCCTGGAAGGCCTCAATGAATTTGTCCCAGGTAATGTCCTTTAGTGGTACCTCGGCAAACTATGTGCTATGGGTGGTGTCCCTCCAGTATTCGGCCTCACCTTGCAGGAGGTGAGTAGTAAGACGGGCTACCTCCGAGTCAGGGCACTTAATACTTGTCAGGTTCCTTTCCACCATTTTGATCCAAGTGGCAGTATCTACTGCAGAGAGACTCCTGTTGAAGGTAGGGGGTCTCAGGTGGAGGAAGCTATGCAATAGTCCATCTGCGGACTATATATGATGCTGGTGAGAATATTTTAACATCAGGGCAACTTCTATCATGGTGCGGTTCTGGCTTATCTGAACAACCAGCAGCCGTTCCATTCTCTCGGCCTGCTTGGCCTGAGCATCGTTGACCTTCTTAGCTTGCTTCTGGTTAGATTTTGTTTGTTTTTGGTAGGATTCCACCATCAGTTTCACTGCTTCCAGTAAGGCATTTACCTCGCCAAAGGAACTACTGGAAGGAGTAGGAGAGGGGCTCTGTCCGGGATTCATGGTATTTTGTGAGTATGGATTAAAAATAACATATTTTCAGAAATCCAGAAAATAGGAGATTATAACATTTCATCTCTTTTATTAATCATAGAGAAAATGAGAATACATCATCAAGGCAGTAGATAAAACATAAGATAGCCAATGGAAAACATAGAGTCTATCCTATGTATTCTTCGATAAAGATTTAGGTAAAGTCGGCGTAAGTCATTTTTCGGCGACGACGAGCAGGTCCATGCTTGAATACCCACACTTTGTGAGCCCACCACTCCTCTGAATAGTCTTGGAGGAGGAGGTCAATGATGTCTAGTCGAATACAATCTGGGTATCTCAGATCATCGAACACCTTGGTTACTTTTCATAACCACTCCCTGGCTAGGATGGGGAAATCCAATCTCCAGTAGATAGTATCTTCCAGCATCCTTTCCAATATGCTGGCTCCTGCTGGGGAGACTCATTGGACTTCTCTCCCGTAATGTTTTGCTAAGTATAAGTCAAAATCCCACCATTCTTCAAAGTGGGTGTAAAAGTCGTACAGCAACATGGTCGTATAGTAATATTCCTAGGTATCCATATTAAGTAACTTGTTTTAGTTAGATTGAGCATTTTATCTTACTTATAATTGTATCTTCATTTCTATACTCTTATTATCCTGAGCTCATAATCATGATACTTGGATGTAACTCTGGTATTTAGTTAGTGACTGATTGACAGAAGAACAATCCATCAGGAAGAGTAGAATGCAAATTCCAATCTGACACCTTATAAAATTTTCTGATACCAATTGTGGCACCCCACCCATGGTCCCACAAGATTATACCCCAGGGGCAGTGTGCCACTCTGACAAATCCCTCACTTATCATTGGATTATGTGAGTTCCATAATCCACTAATAATGAAAGGATGTGCACATAATAACTATGAAGATTAGTCACTAAGTCTATTGTTTATACATAGTGCGGAAGAAAATTGAAATAAAGATTACATCCATTCACCATGCATTTAAGTAAGGAAACAGTAATATAGCTCAACAAATAATAAAGTGCAGAAAGTAAACACAGTTACGAGTACCTGTATTATTACAATATTTTAATTAAAGTTTATGAAATAAAATAAATAACTCTCATCCTCACAATATAATAAGAGACAACTAAGTATCCTCTGCTCCAAGCTACTGCACCTCCTCTAAGTAAGGCTCCTCCTCAAGCACAGGATCCTCAAATTGCTCAAGATCTGACATTATCGGTTTCACAATGTCAGGGCCCCGACCAATAAAAGAAAATCTTATTAGACAAAATGTCTAAGTACATTTTAGGCAAATAATTTAATAAGCATTTGCTAATATCACCATTTTTCTCTAAACCAAAATGAAACACCTATCTAGCATTGGAGCAATTAAGCATAAAAGGAAGACAGGATAAGTTATAAATATATTATTTATAATTAAGCAAAAATTGAGGCAAAAGCACACCTAGCACACCTCAAGTAAACTAAATAAGGTAGGGCATATGTATGTAATACAGTAAGTAAAAATACTGAAAGAAAAGTCTAAACCTAAATATGCTGATGATCACATGACATATGTTGATTTGAAATAAAAATCAGAAAGTGGTACGCATACTGAGCAATAAAGTCTAGTATCCTATATAAATATACAAGTAAGTAGGTAAAATAGGAAACGTAGCTAACTAAAATAACATGCATCATTATCATAATATACAGCAAGCTGAAAACTAAAAAAAATGCATAACTGCCATATCAAATAGAATTGGCCAATCTGGCCCAGTAATATTCCCATAGCCTTTCTGGGCTAGGGCAGATGATAAACAAAAATACACGTATGCGTTTGCACGCAAGTGTACGTGGTCTGAAGTAATAAGTGGAAAGTTTAGTTTCTAGGATTTATCGAACCTTAGGGAACAGTTGTTTTGATACCGAGTGGTATTTTCTTTCACTAATGTCTAGATGTAATTTTGGTTAATTTTTGTTGGTTCCTAATTAGCGATACACAATACGATTTGATTAAAAAGGAGAGAGTTGAGATTTTGTTGTAATATATATAAGGGTTGGTTATATAACTTCATTGTTTGAATGTAGACGTTCAGTTTATTTGCTTTATTAAATCAAGTGAACACCATTGGAATTGGAGTACCCTCCAATTTCATTGGGTTCAAGTTTAGTGCACAAAGAGAACTCCTTTTGGGTTCTCCCTTAGCACATAAACTATTATGAGATAATGATCGATTAGTTAGATTTTGATTCCCTACGTCTAGGTTACCAAGGATATCTTTTAATTATGATGGTCTCATGACAAACCTATAATACATCTGTGCTTGCACGCAAGTATACGTGGTCTAAAATAATAAGTGGAAAGTTGAGTTTCTGGGATTTATTAAACCTCAGGGAATTGGGTGCTTTGTTACTAAGGTATATCTATGATCACTAATGTTTAAGCTATATGTGTATTGTTGAAATTGGTTCCTAAACGAGCGCGACAACTCTTAGTAGAAAATAATTCTGATATAAGGAAGAGGAGAGTTGGGTTTCGCCCACATGATATGATAAATAACTTATGTATGATGATTCCTCAAGCGTTCATCTTTTTTTTACTTAGTTTTTTTATCAAGTGCACATTGTCCTTCTTAGAGTTTTAACTCAAAGATTTACAAGTTTAAATTTCATGTATGAAATAAACACACAGCTAGTTCTATTTCAAGACAAAGACCTTTATAATATTTTAGATATTTAGTTTTCCTCTCATTTCTCGATCATAGAAATGAGGGTTATGAAGTTAAGATCTTATAAGCATTGATTTCACTAAGAGCGTCACGTGCATCATGCATAGTTTAGATGAGGAAATGATTTTATTGGGATCAATGACTATGTCACATCATTCATGAGCACTCAATGAATCCATTCCCTCCCTCAAGTATGCTGAGCAACAGAGCTCAATTAGTGGGCCTTAGCATCATATGCTTTAACTCTTTAGTTGAGCATAGATCAAGGTGCACTAAGCTCAAGAACTTTCTCACATAGTTCTAAGCTCTCATGCACTCATGAGTCCAGCATCAATAACTAAGGTGAGCAATGGAGCACAAGACTTTATAGTCCTTAAATTCAGTTAGTCATTTATCCCTTGGTCCTCATTCAAGTCCACAATAGTCCTTCACATTTATTTAACAAGTCATTGAGTTCACAATTTTTATTAAAGCTTGAGAAAAATTTTATACATTATTGTATCATTCAACACATGTGGGATTGCCCCAACCCTCCCCAAGGGGGGGTTTAGCTCTCCATTATATAAGAGATGAAAAAACACATACATGGATAAAGACCCTTTCCTGATCAACTAAGAAAAACACAAGACAATAGTTTAGAAAATACTAGGAACGTTCCTTTGGGAAGTACTCCGGCCTTCTCCTTTTCTTGCTTGTGATTGCTTCTCCTAGGTCCGTAGTGCTGCCTTTCTCCTTCTTCTCCTTAGCAAGAGGAGTTCTTCCACCCTTGGAGAGTTCTCCTTCTCTTATATACAACCCTCTACTTACTTAGGTTATAGTGAGCCAAGTTGGGAACCCTCCTTAAGTCAAGAAGGGTGGTATTTATAGAGGTGGGCTGCATTCTTCATCCTTTCATTCAAAATCTTCATTACTTAAAAAAGCTTGCTGTCATGATGGCCAATCCCACTTGAGGGATGAAATGACTACCACTTTTCCATTAATTAATCTCCACATCACCTCAAAGTATCAATTTCCCTTTAAAAAAAATCTGCTACAGAAGGAATGATGGCTGGAGACAAGGAGATGGTTGGGGGTCATGTCCCAGCCACATTTAATGTGTTTGCTCAAACAAAATTTAGGCGGGCCGCTGCAGCACGCTGTTGCGTGATATAATGGAAATATTTCGCAAAATGGTCTGTTGTGGCGCACTGTCACGTTCTGGTTCATACATTGATGATCCGCTACAGCGCACTGCAGCGTGCTATAGCGTCGACGTTTCGCAAATGGTCCGCTACAGCACGCTATAGCGCCAACACTTCGTAAAAGGTCCGCTGCATCGCACTATAGCGCCAGCGCATTTGCAAATTGCCTGCTACAGTGCGCTATAGTGCCAGCATTTCGCAAATGGCCTGCTACAGTGCGCTATAACAGCAACATATTTGCAAATTGCTCGCTACAGCGCGCTATAGCGCCAACATTCCTTAATCCAATTTTGCCTATCTTTTCATAAAAAATGCCTATCCAACAAATTCTGAACAATTTTGGATAATTTTTCAAGATTCCTAAAAGAAACTGCTGCCGCGCGCTATAGCACACTGCAGTGGGTCATTTGCAAAAAGCTGGCGCTATAGCGCGCTGCAGCTGGCCATTTGCGAAATGCTGGCGCTGCAATGGGGCAATTTGCAAATGCGCTGGCGCTATAGCGCGCTGCAGCGGACCATTTGCAAAATGTTGGCGCTATAGCGCACTGTAGCGAGAAATTTGCAAATACGCTGCTGCTATAGAGCGCTGCAGCGGGCCATTTGCGAAATGCTGGCACTATAGCGGGCTGCAGCAGGCAATTTGCAAATGCGCTGGCGCTATAGCGCGCTGCAGTGGACTTTTTGTGAAGCATTGGCGTGAAAAATGAATGAAACTTTCCTTTATTTAGGATATAAATTATGGATTTATCACACCCCCACACTTACTTTCTTGCTTGTCCTCGAGTAAGCTTAAAATGGTATTTTTTTGTTTCTTAAGTATGATAGTCAACAAGAAATATCAATGAGATTTTGATTTATGATACAAAGCTCATGCTTAACTGAAATGACAATATCATTTGACATTAATTAAATTTTCTAATCTTGGATATGAACCAATGTTAATAGGCTAAGCTCCAAGGATAAGTATTTATACTTAGTGCTAGGTAATGGGAGAGGTTTCTTGGAATAACTTAACTAGGGAGGTAGTGAGTAATCAAGAGTTTTGTGTCATATATGCTCCTTCTTATGAATCACAAAGATGCTTAGATTTATGGAGAGATATTTTTCATCTTCCTTTTTCATTTTTTTCTTTTGGGAGAGATATTTTTCAACATTCCTATTTTTATGTTTTTACTTTCATTCTTAGGGAGAGATATTTTTCTTCATCCCCATTCAAATATTTGTGATCATGAAGTCCCACAGGAGCCTAGCACACTCTTTTAGAATACTCACCTTAATCATTAGTTTTTAGTCCAATGCCTTCCCCCACACTTAGTCCTTAGCTTTGATGTAAATTTTGGAGATTATATTAAACTTAATTCATTCCCTTGTTAAAATATTTAATGTTGTCAATGCATTTAATCACTTTTTGTTAAGCACCCCTTGATTTCATATCATTTTCTTTATTGATATTTTTGTGACTTCCATTCTTGAAAAATTCAGAAAAAATTTGTCATTTGCAACTTACAGAAAGATTTTGGAAATATAATAATCCATAATTTAAATTCCTCAAAATAAAATAAAACACACAAAAGAAAAATAAAAGTACACAAACAAATAATGCAAATAGATAGAAAAGTTACAACCTATTTATTCTTGGGTTGCCTCCCAATAAGCGTTTATAGTAATTTACTGTCTCAGCCTGACACGAGTAAGATCTTTTATGTGATACCTTCATCCAGGAGGTCCTGAAGGGTCCATCCTCCCTTTTCTTGTAAAATACCCACCTCCAAGTATAGCTTTGAGCGATTCCCATTTACTTTAAAAGTGCCATCATTTGAAGCGACTTCAACCGCTCTATGAGGGAAAACCTTAGTGATAATAAATGGTCCTGTCCATCTTGACTTCAATTTTCTTGGAAATAATCTTAATCTTGAGTTAAAAAGCAGTACTTTCATTCCAGGTTGAAAATGTTTTGGCTTAATCAACTTATCATGCTATTTTTTTATTTTCTCTTTATATAATTTTGCACTCTCATAGGCGTTCAGTCTGAATTCTTCAAGCTCATTTAATTGCAGTATTCACCGTGCACTGCTTTTTGGGAGTCAAAGTTCAATTTCTTTATTGCCCAAGAGGCGCGGTGCTCTAATTCTACCAGGAGATGACATGATTTACCGTAAATGAGCTTATAAGGAGACATTTCTAAAGCGGTTTTAAAGGCAGTTCTATATGCCCACATGGCATCTTGAAGCTTTGAAGTCCAATCCTTTCTATTTTGATTCATAATTTTCTCTAGACTTTGCTTAAGTTCTCTGTTTGAGACTTCAACTTGCCCGTTAGTTTGAGGGTGGTAAGGGGTTCCCACCTTATGTCTTAACCCATAGCTTTTTAGGACACTCTCCAACTGCCTATTGCAGAAATGTTTTCCTTCAACACTGATTAGGAATCTGGGTGTCCCAAATCTAGCTAGCACTTTCTCCTTGAGAAATTTAATAACTATTTTAGCATCATTGTTCACACATGCTAACGCTTCAACCCACTTGGACACATATTCCACCGGCACAAGAATATACATATTGGTTTGAGATAAGGGAAATGGGCCCATGAAATCAATTCCCCACACATCGAATAATTCTACTTCAAAAATTCCATTCAAAGGGAGCTCATCCCTATTGCTTAAGTTTCTGATTCTTTGGCACTTATCACAACTTTTGACAAAGTCAGCAGCATTTTGAACAAGTGGGGCCAAAAGAATCCAGATTGTAGTACCTTTGCCGCCGTTCATTCAATCCCATGGTGTCCTCCATATGGAGATGTGTGACAATGGTAGAGAATATTTGATTTTATAGTCAGGAGCACATCTCCTTATAAGTTGATCGTTGCAATATTTATACAAAAAAGGATCATACCAAAAGTAATTTTTAATGTCAGCAAAAAATTTCTTCCTTTGTTGGTAGCTTATGTCCTTTGGTATGACTCCTCCTACAAGATAATTTACAAAGTCAGCAAACCAAGGGGAGTGATTGGAAGCAATGGCGTATAACTTCTCATCGGGAAATGATTCACTAATTTCGGTCAACTTATCATTATCTAGATAAATGATCTGCAAGCACATTCTCACTCCTTTTCTTATCCCAGACTTCTAGATCAAATTCTTGCAAGAGCAGCACCCAACGTATCAAGCGAGGTTTTACTTCTTTCTTTTAAAGGAGATACTTAATAGATGCATGATCAGTGTAAACAATAGTCTTATACCCAATGAGATACGACCTAAATTTAGTGAAGGCAAAGATGACAACTAGGAGTTCCCTTTCTGTGGTAGTGTAATTTCTTTGAGCATTGTCAAGGAGCTTACTAGTATAGTAAATTGAATAGAAGGTTCGTTCCTTTCGCTGCCCAAGGACATCACCAATTGCAAGGTCACTTGCATCACACATAATTTCAAAAGGTGAATCCCAATTGGGAGTAGAAATTATTGGAGCAGAGATCAAAGCAATTTTTATGGCATTGAAACCTTTTCAACAATTTTCATCAAAATTGAACTTAACATCCTTCCCTAGTAATCTACAGAGCGACAAACTTATGTTGGAGAAGTCCTTGCTAAATCTTCTGTAAAACCCTGGATGCCCAATAAAGCTTCTAATCCCCTTTATATTGATGGGAGGGGAAAGTTTTTCAATCACCTCAACCTTGGCCTTGTCAAATTCTATTCCTCTCCTAGAGATTAAGTGATAAAGGATTATAGCTTCTTCCACCATGAAATGACATTTTTTCCAATTTAAGATTAAATTAGATTCATCACACCTTTTTAGAACCTTCCCCAGATTGATTAAGCAATGATCGAAAGAGCTCCAGGCAACAAAAAAATCATCCATAAAGATTTCCAAAAATTCCCCTATCATATCAGAGAAAATCGCCATCATACAGCGTTGGAAAGTAGCTGGGGCATTGCACAATCCAAAGGGCATTCTTCTAAAGGCAAATGTCCCAAAGGGGTATGTGAAAGTTATTTTCTCTTGGTCTTCAAGTGAAATTAAGATTTGATTATATCTTGAATATCCATCAAGAAAGCAAAAATAGGGATTCCCTACCAATCTATCAAGCATTTGGTCAATAAAAAGAATAGGATAGTGGTCCTTACGAGTGGCTTTATTTAATCTCCTGCAATCAATGCACACTCTCCATCCGGTCATAGTTCTAGTGGGGATCAGTTCATTATTGTCGTTGAGAACAACTGTCATCCCACACTTTTTTGGAACCCCATGTATGGGGCTCACCCAAGGGCTATCTGAAATGGGGAAAATGATTCCTGCATCTAAGAGTTTAATGATTTCTTTATGAACTACTTCTTTTATGTTAAGGTTAAATCGTTGTTAGGGTTCAATTGATGGGTTGGAGTTATCCTTCAAAAGGATACAGTGCATATAAAGAGTTGGACTAACCCCTTCAAATCAGCTATACTTCATCCAATTGCTCTCTTGTGCTCTTTTAAAACCTAACATAAAAGACTCTCTTAATACTGAGTTAACAAGGAGGAGATTATCACGGGAAGAGATTCATTTCCCCTAAATAAGTGTATTTTAGGTGTGAGGGAAGGGGTTTTAATTCTAATTTTGGAGGGCAAATTATAGAAGGCTGAATTATTTTCATCTCCTTAATCAATTCCTAGATCACTTCCTTGTCAGTGGGGTTCTCATCTTCCTCCTTTGATAACATTCTCTCTTCTTCCACATCTCCCATTAATCAAGCTTCTTCTATTAAATTGATTTTTCAACAATCCTCATTAGGCTTAGATGGGTGCCTCATAGAATCATTCACATGAAATTTAACCTCCTCATCCCCATATCGCAACATCAATTCCCCTTTATCTACATCAATCAAAATTCTTCCGGTGGCCAAGAAAGGTCTACCTAGGATAATGGGAATTTCTTGATTTTCATATTCCATATCCAAGATTATGAAATCAGCAGGGAAGATGAATTTATCAACCTTTACAAGCATATTTTCCACAATTACTAAGGGTGTTTTTACAAATCTATCAGCGAATTGGAGGAGAATAGAGGTGGGTTTTAAATGATCAATCTCTAACTTCTTGTATATGTAAAATGGAATCAAATTGACAGATACACCTAGATCACAAAGGGCCTTATGGAAAGATTGACTTCCAATAGTGCAAGGGATAGTGAAACTCCCATGATCCTTCTTTTTAATGGGAATATTCCTCTGAAGGATTGCATTATATTCTTCTGTTAATACCACAGTCTCCTTTTTATCAATCTTTATTTTTTTGGAAAGGATATCTTTTATGAACTTAGCATAACTAGGCATTTGCTCTAAAGCTTCTGCAAAATGGATATTTATATGAAGAGTTTTAAAAGTTTCTAAAATTTGTGGTATTGGACATCAAGTTTCTCCCTAGCCATTCATTGAGGATATGGTATGTGAGGGATTGCATTAAGTTGATCTCCAGGTTCATTTTTTTCTAAATCCCTTATATCATTCCTCTCTTTTCTGGTCGTTTCTTCTTCCTCCCCATTTTCCTCTCTTTTTGTCGCTATGTTTCTATGATTCTCCACTCTCACAACCAGCTTTATAATTTTTCCACTTCTTAGGGTTATAGAGTTCCCCGACTCCTCCTCATACTCGCCAATGACTCCCACTAATGAAGGTCTCTCTAACTATTTCATAATTTCCTTTAGCTTTTGTTCTATTCTTTTCACTGACTCCTACCTTAAAAGGGTGTGTTCGTGTCTGTTTAGCGTGGCATCAGTTTTATTCATAAATTTGGTTGTAGATGTTCTAAATTCGATGAATGAGTTTTCCAATCTCTCTTGATTCCTTCCATGATTCATGATTACATTGACATTTCTTAACTCACAATCTTCTTCCTGACAAGAATTTACATACCCACATTCTAGCTTTTTATTGAGTTGAGAGATTTGGTTTTGGAGCTCAAAAATTTGTTGTGAACTTCCGAGTGAGTTACATTCATTTTTATTAAGGTGCTCGTTCCTCTAGAGAGGCCATTGGTAAGCATTCTTTGCCATTTCTTCTAAGATGTCGTAAGCCTCTTCTTGGGTTTTACTACTAATAGAGCCTCTGGTGGTCGCATTGATGAGAGTCCTTATTGGAGCATTCAAACCATTGCAAAAGGTTTGAACTTGCATCCATAAGGGAAAACCATGATGTGGGAACCATCTTAAGCACTCCTTAAATCGATCACATTCGTCATAAAGTGTCTCACCTTCCAACTGAGTGAAGTTGGTTATCTTAATTCTCAGCCAAGCAGTTTTTGCCGGAGGGAAATAGTTGGCTAAGAATTTCTTAGCCAAATCATTTCAAGCCCGGATCGAATCGCTTGGGAGAGAACTGAGCCAACTTTTGGCTCTATCTCATAATGAGAAAGGAAAAAGGCTTAATTTAACTGCATCCTCAGAGACGCCGTTAAATCTGAATGTGTCACAAATTTCAAGAAAAGTTGAAATGTGTGAATTAGGACCTTCAGTGGCTAATCCCCCAAACTTGTTATTTTGAATCATACTCAGAGTGGAAGGTTTGATCTCAAAGTTATTAGCTTCAATATTAGGCCTTACAATAGCATGGGGAATTCCCCTAACAGGGGGTAGTGCATAGTCTCTCAGTGTCATTCCCCTAGGCTCTCCTAATGGCTCTCCAAGATTTTCATTATAATTTTTCATAATGGCTTGTTGGCTTAGCAAAATATTTTGTTCTCTTCTATCCTACAAGTAGGTTCTCTCAATTTCAGGATCAAAAAGATATTTCGTGCAAATTCTTTTATTCATGCACGATATAAATTAAGCTGTCAATAACAAATATAGCAATAACGTTCAAGGACTCATCAATAATAAAAGAAAATAGAAAAGTATATGGTTAGTACCTATAATTACAAAAATCAAAAATTAAAATTATATGCAAGGATTGCTTAAATCACTAATTACTGATAAATTTCTTTAATACGAAACAATTACCAATTCCCCAGCAACGGCGCCAAGAACTTTATAGACCTAGAATACGTCTGCGCTTGCACGCAAGTGTACGTGGTCTGAAGTAATAAGTGGAAAGTTGAGTTTCTGGGATTTATCGAATCTCGGGGAATTGGGTGTTTTATTACTAAGGTATATCTATAATCACTACTGTTTAAGCTATATGTGTATTATTGAAATTGGTTCCAGAATAAGCACGATAACTCTTAGTAAAAAATAATTCTGATATAAGGAAGAGGAGAGTTGGGTTTCTCCCACATGATATGATAGATAAATTATGTATAATGATTCCTCAAGCATTCATCTTTTCTTTACTTAGTTTTTTTTATCAAGTGCACATTGTCCTTCTTAGAGTTTTAACTCAATGATTTACAAGTTCAAATCTCGTGCATGAAAGGAACACACAGTCGGTTCTATTTAAGCACAAAGACCCTTATAAGATTTTAGATTTTTAGTTTTCCTCTTTTCTCTTGATCATAAAGATGAGAGTTATGAAGTTAAGATCTTACAAGCAATGATTTCACTAAGAGCATCACGCGCATCATGCATAGTTTAGATGAGAGAATGATTTCATTGGGCTCAATAACTATGTCACATCATTCATGAGCACTCAATGAATCCATTCCCTCCCTTAAGTATGCTAAGCAACAGAGCTCAATTAGTGGGTCTTAGCATCACACGCTTCAACTTTAATTGAGCATAGATCAAGGTGCACTAAGCTCAAGAACTTTCTCACATAATTCTAAGCTCTCATGCACTCATGAGTCCAGCATCAATAACTAAGGTGAGCAATGGAGCACAAGACTTTTTAGTACTTGAATTCAATTAGTCCTTTATCTCTTGGTCCTCATTCAAGTCCACAATAGTCCTTCACATTTCTTTAATAAGTCATTGAGTTCACAATTTTTATTAAAGCTTGAGAAAAATTTCATACATCATTGTATCATTCATTACATGTGGGGTTGCCCCAACCCTCCCCAAGGGGGGGTTTACCTCTCCATTACATAAGAGATGAAAAAGAACACATACATGAATAAAGACTCTTTCATGATCAACTAAGAAAAACACAAGACAAGAGTTTAGAAAATACTAGGAACGTTCAATTGGGAAGTTCTCCGGACTTCACCTTTTCTTGCTTGTGATTACTTCTCCTAGGTCCGTAGTGCTGCCTTTCTCCTTCTTCTCCTTAGCAAGAGGAGTTCTTCCACCCTTGGAGAGTTCTTCTTCTCTTATATACAACCCTCTCCTTACTTAGGTTATAGTGAGCCAAGTTGGGAACCCTCCTTAAGTCAACAAGGGTAGTATTTATAGAGGTGGGATGCATTCTTCATCATTTCATTCAAAATCTACATTGCTAAAATAAGTCTGCTGTCATGATGGCCAATCCCACTTGAGGGATGAAATGACTACCACTTTTCCATTAATTAATCTCCGCATCACCTCAAAGTGTTAATTTTCCCTTTAAAAATAAATCTGCTGCAGCATGAATGTTGGCTGGAGACAAGGAGCTAGTTGGGGGTCATGTCCCAATCGCATTTAATGCGTTTGCTCAAACAATATTTTGGTGGGCCACTGCAGCGCGCTGTAGCGCGCTATAGCGAAAAGATTTCTCAAAATGATCAATTGTGGCGCGCTGTCGCCTTCTAGTTCGTACATTGATGATCCGCTACAACGCGTTATAGCGCACTGCAGCGCGCTATAGCGCTAGAATTTTAGCCTGATGCTCCACTGCAGCGTGCTGTAGCGCCAGCATTTCGCAAATGGTCCGCTACAGCACGCTATAGTGCCAGCGCTTCGCTAAAGGTCCGCTACAACGTGCTATAGTGTCAATGCTTCGCAAAAGGTCCGTTGTAGCGCACTATAGCACCAGCGCATTTGCAAATTGTCCGCTGCAGTGCGCTATAGTGCCAGCATTTCGCAAATGGCCCGCTGCAGCGCGCTATAGCACCAGCGCATTTACAAATTGCCCTCTACAACGCTATAGTGCCATCATTTCGCAAATGGTCCACTGCAGTGCGCTATAGCGCCAGTGCATTTGCAGATTGCTCCGCTGCAGTACGTTGTAGCACCAGTATTTCGTAAATGGCCTGCTGCAGAGCGCTATAGTGCCAACTTTTCGCAAATGTCCTGATGCAGCGCGCGACTGCGGTTTCTTTCAGGAACCTTGAAAATTTATCTAGAATTGTTCAGAATTTGTTGGATAAGCATTTTTCCTGAAAAGGTAGGCAACATTGGATTAAGGAAGTAGTTTTAATATAAAAATGAATGAAACTTTCCTTTATTTAGGATATAAATTATGGATTTATCATCTCACAAGCAAGATTCTATTTACCATGCGTCATGCGCTTCACACGCAATTTAGCTAGATGGGAGGATGCATCGGGTCAATGGATTATGTCACATCATCTATTGAAGTTCCCAATGCCCTCTCATCCCTTCTACTTTGCTGAGCAGCAGAGCAAGGTTAATGGAGAACTTGGTTCTCAAGCATCAATCTTTTGAGAGAGCTAATAAGGGATGGTGCAAGTGAGCCTTGAGAATTCTATCACATAATTCTCAGCTCTACTCGCACTATATTCCTTGCTCATACCCTATTTATGAGCATTGGAACACAAGCTCTTTTAATTAAATTAATTTAGAATTCAATTCATCCAAGCATTCATTCAATAATAAATTCAACAACACAAACAGTTTTTTATTTTATTTAAATAATGTCCTCATACAACCAATATATCCCTTACATGATTTTTCAATTACATCTCAACTCTCTCCAAGAAATTTTTAGCCTTCCATTACTAAGCAAGAAAGAACATACATGCAAAGAAAAGTAAACATCGCCATACAAGGAATCACCTGGAGGTTTTTGGGGTTCTCCTACTTTTCCTACACTGTCCTCTTGAAGCTCCACTCTTTGTTCCTTGCTATCTTTCCCTTCTTCCTGTTCTTGGTCCTCTCTTCCCTTTGGAGAGTTCTCCTTCTTTTCTCCTCATGTAGCCTTTATTTTAGGTCTTGATTAGTAAAAGTTGGAACCCTTTCTCAATCTTCAAATCTCCCTTTTATAGACTTCTTTTCACCTATTTAAAATTTAATTCAGCAAATAAATTCCATTTAGAAATTTGTACTTTGATTAAATAATTATTCATTTATTTCCTTGGTAATGAAGGGATTTAGGTTGTTTATATTTTTGTTTTATTGAGTAAAATAATTAAATCAACCTCTTACTCTTCCCCATGATGGCTTAAATATGTGCTCCTTAAAATAATTTTTTATAAAAGATTCCTCA
The DNA here is from genome assembly GCA_016760335.1 of Gastrodia elata. Classification (NCBI taxonomy): domain Eukaryota; kingdom Viridiplantae; phylum Streptophyta; class Magnoliopsida; order Asparagales; family Orchidaceae; genus Gastrodia; species Gastrodia elata. The sequence continues at coordinate 77,128,418 of CM028669.1, read as the reverse complement.
ATTTTTATTGCATCCACCCATTCCATCTTCCTGATATCTTTAATTTATTTCTTCATAAATTATTTCTTGATAATGAGAGGTTTTAAATTAATTTGATATTAATTCCAGCTGTGGGAAGGGGAAGAATTCAATTCTTTGGCCTTCCTATGCTGCCTTGAATGCATATTTCTGGGAAAAATTGCGTTGGGCGCTGCGGCAGCAGCGTTCCAAATACTGTTCCGCTGCGGAGCGCTGCGGCAGCAGCGCTCCAAACATTGTTCCTGCATAAAAATTATTATCTTTTCTTTGATCGCCGTAGCATCCACTGTGGCACGCTGCAGCGGATAAACTTTCGGATTCGTTGTTCAATTAGTTTCTCTATAGTTTTATAAAATGAAAATTTACCCGCAACGGTGCGCTACGGCGTGCTACAGCGGATAAACTTTCGGATTCACTGTTCAATTTCTCTTTAATATAGTTTTAATATTTCTTCGAGATATGACGCCATGGAGCGCCACGGTGCGCTGGGGCCCGCAGCAACGCGCTGCGGCAGTTTTCTCCCAAAATTGCACATTTAAGCCAAATTTTAATTTACTCATCTTTTATCTTGAAAAGCAGCGAAAGCATATCAAAATATATAATTTTAATTAAAAAGTGCTTACTTTTATTAACCTATTTTATTATAAATCCTGGAGTTATCAACAGACATAATATAATAATAAAGCAAGATTGAAGAGGTAAATAATATTATGCAAATATTTTTTAGTTATTTTACTTTTATTATTGTGGACAATTTCAGAAACAACTAAGGAGTAAGCACATCTGCAAGACTATATGGGTTCCAAGCTCAGCACACACTCCTCAATAAGTAATATTAAGTATCCTGATCTCTCCTTACCCCTGTCTATTGGAGTAATATGCACCATAATCCACATAAACTGAACTCAAATGCAAATATTTTTCTAAAATTCTAAATTTTCATTTTAATGCAACAATATTTTTCTTATATGAAATGTTCAAGAAAAATAAGCACAAAATTTAAGGAATGTATAGCACAACATCAATTAGTAAGCAAGGGACCCTACTAAACATGGTGATATTATTTATTGTCTAATTAAGCCATTTTAACTATTCTAAGTTACACAAGTTCAGGATCTCTAATTCTTAGTATTAACTGTAACTTAAAAGTACATCCGTATAAGTTAAAAGGGAATTTAACTGATCAAGTCTAATCTAATTCAATCAAGTACGACTACAGGTTAAGAAATAAATCGCAACGTCCTAGCTTGATAAATTTAGACGTTTAATCTAAGATCTGATCAAGATCTACTAAACAACAAATTATAGATTAAACACCACGAGCTTGGGCTTAATTACGTAATCCAAAAAGGTAAGACTTAAGATCTAGGTTTAAATCTAAATGTGAACTAATGATTAAGGCAAATCCTATTAAGCAAACTAAACTTAATGGGATGATTCTCCTATCCTGAATCTAAGGTTGAAAGAGAAAATATTCAAAAATAAATTATAAAATCTAGAAACTAATAAAACCAAGAATTTTTTCATTGAATAACTCATTTTATCTAATGAATAAAATCTAACTTATGATCTAGTCCTAATCTTAGTAATGGTCCTAATGTGAAGTAGAAAACCCCAAGGAAAAGGCTTAGAGAGATTTTTAGGAATTCAAACAAATTTGACCTAATAGTTTATTTTACTTACTTAAAAGATTCTAATACACCCCTAATATTAGTTTTACTGATTTGGAAGGTAATCTAGGGTTTAAAGATGCTTAACCTAAATTTTGGGCAAAATAACCATTTTGCCCCTACTTAAAAGTCCCAAGAAGCTACTTTTTGAATTAGGATTCCAAATTTGAATTTCTTACTGCCAAATAATTTCTTACTATCTAACATAAAGATCGACAATAAGTATGCTCAATTTGGGTAAGAAATGGATCCTATAAGCCCAAACTAAGGTTTTTGACCTAAGGGGCAATCTTGTAATTTACACTTAATAGAATCTAAATTTTTATACAGTTTATTGTTAATTACTATTCAATGATTCCATAGAGTCCAGGAACACTGCATTCTGAGGTCAAATGGCTAAGTTATGATTATTTCAATTTTTAAGAGCAATTTGGTAATTTTGTCGATCAACAAGGGATAAAAACTGAACTTTTCCATTTGTAGTTCAATTTCAGCAAACTAAGTTTCTATAGCTTCCCTATAGTATACTGAGTGCTTTGACAGGGAGTAAACTCAATTTGGACTTCAAATAGTCAAGTTATGGTTAAATATTATTTCAGTTTATTGATGACACGAAAATTCTAGGCTAATTAGCACTTTGAAATTTCTGAATTTGTAGTTGAATTGACCAAGTTATGGTCAATTGAAGATTGCATTTTGTTCATTTTGGTCATTTTTAGGGTAACGTCATAAATGTCACTTTTCAAACTAAGCTCCAAATAGGGAAACTAATACTTCAATAGTAATGGGGCTATTCTCCTAAGTATTTTAAGACCCATATTACCTATATTTGGACAACTAGGTTAAAAATTCTGAGGGTTTGTTTATGTCCTAAAATGTCACTACGTTATGCGTACCCCAAAATGAATTTTTGAATCATGTCATTTGACTCTTTTTATTTTTCTGAGTAAAATAAGACCTATATTTGTTATGTTTGGATCATTGTACAAAAAGTCATTAAACTTTAATGTTTTGAATTAAATAAATTAAATTAAATAGATTTTTATTATTCTATCTATTCAAATTAAATTAATTTACTATTCATACCTATAGCTAAAATAAATTTACTGCATTTATTAATTAATTAAATAAGTATTATTAATCTATTCCTAATTATCATAGATTTTAATTAATTATTACTTAATTTATTGATTAATTAAATATGCTAATTATAAATTTAAATATTAATTTACTGTTTAATTAAAATAATTAATTTCTCTATTTTAATTTAATTACATAAGTAATTATTTAATTAAGTTAACTAATTACTATTAATAATATTTATTGATTCTAATTAACTTAATTAATCCTACTAAATAATAGTAAATCTTAATTATATCCTACTGTTTATAATTAAATAGTATTAATTAAATTAATTTAATTGACTAATTAATACCTAAATACCCTATTATTAATTTTACTGATTAACTACTAATTAATTCTTGATTAATTTATTAACTATAATTAATCTAATGTTAATCTAGTTATTAACTGTAATTTAGAAATTATGTCTCTATTTAAACTATAGGCTATGTATATGCATTAATCTATAGTCTATATATATATATAAATATATATATATATATAATATTTTTTTTTGCAGGGATTTGATGGCTGCGGGACCCACAGCCACTTGGCGAGCTGTGACTGGCCATGGATTGCACGGCGGGGCCCACAGCGCCACGCGGCAGCTTGAGAGAAGCCGCGGGATGCGGGGTGGGCCCCACAGTTGATGCCTGCGGAGCCAGAGGCGGGACCCGCACGTAATACGCGGACGAATCTGCGTGTGCCAGCTGGTTCAGTGGGTCCCTCAAGCACATACGCTTGCTGACGCGGACGACACGCAGACCCGGGCGTGGAACGCGGGCTAGACTCGACCCGACCCAGCCCGGATCCCTCTTCGGCTTCCGCAAGCCACCCGAGGAAGGGGGACTAGGGCATGGCTTTTTACGGCAGATCCGGCGGCGAATGACGCTAGCCCGCACGGCCGAGGGTAGGTCTCAGCGAGACCTACCCGATGACACCTGGCCTGGCCTCGGAGGTGGCCGGAGGCGCTAGGGTTAACTTTACCCACCGAGGCTCGGGCCCGACGAGCTTAACGGTAACAACTGTTACCAAAACCCAAAATTCCATTGATCGGGTTCGATCGAACCCGATCGAAGGTGGCGGATCAGCAACCGAAGAGGTGAAATTGATATGCGAACAATCAATCGTAAGGAATGAATGAGATCAGTGAATATTAAGTACCTAGAGGATCGACGGTTCGAGGTCTTAGGGTTTGGAACGGGTCTCCTAGCTCGGTCCTTCGCGCGAAAACCTCAACACCTGAGTACAGGCACGGGTCTTATGGAAGCCGGGGACGGACCTACTGAGGGGGAAAAGGCCGTGATTGGAGCTCCGTAGCGGCAGGTTGTCGCGTGTGAGGCGGGTGGAGTCTCCGAAGGAGACGATGCCTCAGCCGTCGGATTGGATTCGATCCGACGGCTGATGAGGCGTCATCCGATCAGACGGCATCGTTAGGATTTTTTAATGGCAAGGTTAATGATCTAACGACGCTGTTAAGTAATTAATTAATTATATATATATATATATATATATATATATATATATATATATATATATATATATATATATATTTCTTAAATTCTATTTTAGTAATAATCATAAAATATTTAATTGACTCCCAAAAATTCCTAAATACTCACCCCTAGCTAATTAAGGGGTGGGGAATGCAACGACGATGTCAGATTTTTGATCCGACTGCTATTTTATTTTCCTAATTTTCGGGGTATTTAAATATTATTAAAATATTTGTCGAAATTTTGACGACTTACGATTGACATGAAAACATCACCCCTAGCTAATTTGGGGGCAATTAGCGTAATGGTGAAGTCCGTTTTTCGATTTGAGTTCATTTTAGACAGGTTAAATTTTAGGGTTTCTGGATTTTTCAAAAAACCAGGATTGATCTATTTGACTCCTGATTTGGACTAGGTCTTAGAGTTTGACTCTCAATAACTTGATTAACACTTAGGATCAAAATTAAGACTGAGATTAGTTATAATTGACTAAAGTAATAACTTGGGTTGTTATAATAACTGTAAAGAAGAATAGTATAAAGGGAATAGGAGTAAGAACTCAGAAGTATAATTGCTCTAGCCTGCAATAAAAAGTAAGAGAAAAAGTATCTGAATAAGATTAGAAACTACTAATGTGCATATGAAAATATGAAACAAAAATATTTATATTGATAATTCTAAGATTTATAGTAAAATAAGTGAATAAAAATAAGCACTTTTTGTTAGAAATGTATATTTTGATGTGTTTATGTTGCTTCTTCAGAATAAAATATGAGCAAAATAAAATCTGGCCTTAATATAAAATTCTGAAAGAAAACCACCCCAGCATGCCCCACGCTCCACAACACGCTGCAGCGCTCACAAGACTGAGAGCACGGCGCTATCGCACGCCGTAGTGGGTACAATACCGAGAGCTCGGCGCTATAGTGCACCAAAGAGGATCAATACAAAGAGCTCGGCACCACAGTACACCGCAGCGGATACAATACCGAGAGCTTGACGCTATCGTGCGCTGCAACGAGTATAAGATCGAGAGCTCAACGCTATCGCGTGCTAATGCGGATCAAGACAGAGAGCTCGGCGCTATGGTGTGCCAAAGCGGACACAAGGTCGAGAGCTCGGCGCTATCGCGCGCCAAAGTGGGCACAAAATAGAGAACTCAGCGCTACAGCGTGCCGCATCGGGCACAAGATAGAGAGCTCCGCACTATTGCACCCCACAGTGAAATTTCACTTAGCAATATTTCAAAAGCAAAATCGTTGCAGCACGCTGTAGCTCCCGTCAGAATTTCTGCCATGAAAAAGCATTAAAAGCAGTATAGGGAAGGCCAAAAATCTCAAATACTTTATCTTCCCACAATAGCCATTAAACCAAATCACTTTTAATTCTCCTCATTCTCAAGAGAACAAAAGAATATGAAATTAAAGTCATTTAATTCCTGAGGAGATGAAAGGGTGACTGCACTAATGCTAAAGAAGTATTCAAGATCTATAAAAGCTGAGAGAAAAGACTAAGAAATGGTTTCCCATTTCGACATTCAAGCTTCAAAATAATTGAAAGTGCAAGAGCTGAAGGAAGGAGAGAAGCCTTGCCCAAGGAAGGAATAGGATACCACCAAAGAAAAGAGGAGTCAAGCTCAAGAAATAGAAAAAGGGAAAGAGAGTGGTGATTGAGAGAAGATCCGATGAACGTGACAACAGTTCCTAGTATTGTATCTCTATCTCTTTTCTTAATTTATTTTCTGTAAAGAATGTAAGGGTTCAATATCCTAAATTTGTTTTCTTGTACTTCTTTTGTAATGGAAGCCTAAACCATCATTGGGGAGGGTTTGGCATAATCATGTAATGATTTGAAGGAATTAAAAGTGTTTGTACTAAATTTTTTCAATGAATAAATTTCTTTAGCCATTTTTTTATTATTGATATGAAAAATTTCTTGGATGAATAATGTGTCATGAATGTATCTATTTAAGTAATGTTTTTAAACTAAGAAAACCATCAAGCTAGTTTATCTTTTTAGAACTAAGGACATGCACATAGAGCGTCCTCACTGCAGATATCTGTGACAATTTCATTGTGTGAGGATGATCAGTACAAATCCTTAGGGTTTGAAATGATGAGCAGAGCGATGGAAAATTAAATGATCTTAGAACTCCACCGCTCACCATTAGCTTCAACTAGGAACATGTGTGCAACTGCCGAGATCCCAGTGACAAGCTTTTGAGCATTGTAGCATTGTTCCTCTAGCTAAGCTGAGAAGTTGATGTGTGTGTGCCAAGAGCCACCAAATGTGCTCTATGGCTCGTTCTAGTTAAAGGATGAAGATGAAGTATTGAGTACTTATGGGTGATGTGACATAACCCACTTAGCCCAATGACTCTCTCCCTTAGCTAAACTAAAGCCGATGCATGTGATGCTATTTAATGGAATCAAGTTTGCGTGATCACACAATTAAAATTATATATTTGAAAACTAAGACATAAGTATCGGATTTTACTAATATTGACCATGTGAGGGTCTATGTGCCGGGAATGAACATTCTTGAGTTCATCTTTGAGCATTAGACATAACTTAGTTTGAATTATGGGACACTTTAAGGAAGGCTATTGCTGCTTAAAAGAGTACTTACACAAAACCCTTCAATGAATTGCATGTTAAACCCAACTCTCCCTACTTTCTCAACTTCTAATCAACGAAACTTTGATTGCTAAATTGGAACCAACAACACAAACTAAACCATTGTTCAAACATCAGTGAAAACAAATATGCTTTAGTGACGAAACACTTCCTTCTCAATGGACAATAATTCTCGGGACTTCAAATCCCTTATTACTTCAGACCACGTGCACTTGCGTGTGAGCGCAGATGTGTAACTTCAGTCTGTGATATATGTCCAATAAAAATTATGCTAAGTAAAGCAAAGAAAATTAGTAAAGCATTAAATAAAATTAAAACAACATATACTGTGTAAATAATAAACTATAAGTAAGTACAGCACAATACTAAAAATGAAAGTGCAAAGTAAGTAAGTAAACGAAGACCTTAGCCTCTTGGCTTAAGAATATGTAGCCTAGGACTATGCAAAGGAAACATAGCTTGAAGGCTATGATGAGATCTCATAATCAATAAGATTATAAAAGATTCATAATTTATTTGTTGAAGTTATTTATGAAAATTCTCATTCTGCAGAAAAATTTACAGAATGAAGCGAGGAGTTAAGCACGTCTGCCTAACAAGTAAAGGAAAGCGAGGTCTCATAGAAAATAAATACTCACATTCACCCTTTGAAAATGTGAGGTCTACTTATATCCTCACCTAAGCCTGCCCTTGGCTATCCACCAAGAAACCTTTATAATTTTATGAAAGTTTTATTTATGCATAATATCTTGTATATATATTCAAAAGTATAAGCTCAAAGCAAAGCAAGTATTTAAGAATTTTAAGTAATTGTAAACTATGTGATATCCAAAGTTGTTTAATTTTAATGATCTACTTAATGATTGGAGCTAATTGAGCTTCCAATTAGCTTATAGATATTGATCTATAAATTAATTGTAAGTAATAGTATAAATAAATAGGTTTTAAAAAATAGTGGTTTGATTTAATTTATGAAATGATAAAATAATTTATAAGTATATTCATACAAAAATGATATTTATCCTACACTAATCCTAAACTAATCAAATTAAATAGTTTAATGATTTAAGGTTTAGAAAATTAGTATGGAAGAATAAAACTAATGGATTACTAAGTTAATTGAAGTGAAAGTTAACATACTACTTACTAACTTCATTTAATTAGTTTACAACTGAAAGGCTTCCAACCAAATCAATCACTAACTTAGCTAAGATCAATTGGTAGGAGACATATAAGTGTATAGAACAGATAAGACTACTAACTTACAAGTTCTAGTTTATTCTAGATTGTAGGTTAATAAAGCTTATAAAATAATTATATCACTATAGGAAACTAATGGACACTAATCCTCAGCTTACAAGAGAATCTAGAGTATGGACTAGAAGTTAAAGGATTATTGCTAAGTTTCAATCTAATTGTAGGATTATAATTTTATTGAGTTCACAACATGAAATAAAGGCATACTAAAAGCATAGAACAACTATAGGTTAGGTTAACTAAAGTCATAATGGTAATTCAAACAAGCTAAGGTTTCTAAACTTCATAAGATTAACACTAACAATGAAAATTGAATCTATAAAATGTGCTAATTAAACAAGCACTTAATTCATAAAAGTCAAGTTTCAACATGCAATTGAAATGATAAGTAAATTAATTTAAATGTAACTATTTGCTATCCAAGGGTTTAAAAGCCTAAAACATGCATTTTATGAAACAAAAAAAATTGCAAAATTACATTAATTAAGGAGCCAAATACCTAAAACATTTAATTGTTGTCCAAATGAAATAATGTAAGCAATTACGAAATCCTTATAGCATAAGGAGAAGAATGATACTAATTATGTCAAAATCAGACAATGTTGGGTTTTAAGGGTTTTTGAGACTCCTAATTAGGATTAAAAAGACATTAAGAAAATTAGGGTTTAAAACCTAAATCTGATTTTATATTATTGTCATACACATTTTTGTGATTGAAATTGACGATTGGAATGTCAAGTTTGGAAGAGAATTACTGATGTTATGGAATAAACAATATTTAGTAAAATAAATATTTAATTAATCATTTGAAATAATGATTAATAAATATAATCATCAAAATACAATTCTAATGTTATAAACTTGTTCTTCACATTTTTCAGGATTTGAAATAATCCATTAAAGAATTGGCCGGCGCGGTTTAATGGCGAACTGAAGCAAACAGCAAACTGCTTTGCACGTTTAATTGCAAACTCCTGGTCCCTGGTTCAAGGTATCGAACCGCCAGTACCCGTCTTCTCCCTCAATAGGAGCACTTGCCGCTTCGTCCATTCCAGCCGATACGCAAACACGGGAGAGGAATTCTCGACAAGATCGACTACCTGAGCTGAGAATTCCACACCATTTTATTGGCGTCGACTCAAGCCAAAATTTCTAAGATTATTGAGTATAGCAAGTTGTGATTTTTAAGAGGCTAGACAAGCTCCGATTGAGCTCGATTGAGACTGTTTGGAACTCCCAGTTTACCCAAAAAATGAATAAAGAAATAACATACGCACAATTAACAATAAATAAATGCAAAAACAACTCCAATAGATTAGATAAAAGCACTACAGTGAGCTTCGATAGGTTGAACCCTAAATGGATTCAAATGAGCTCAGCAGTAGATTCTCCAGTGAGGGAGATAGATAATTGAAACGAATTCAAAATACTAAATGCATAGCTAAAAGAATGGAAAATGTAATGATACGTGACTTCGATGAATGTGTTCTAGGGTTAGGCTGTTAGCTAGAATCGTCCACTGCAGGGACGAAGGGTTTTCAGCAACAAACACAAGTTAACAAGGAAGCAAAAAAGAAATGAGGTATCGGTCGAAAAGAAGAGCTAAATGCCATTGACGCCGAATCGTGGAGGTACGACACCTGCGCGTCATGCAAGCCACAATTGGGAAGGCGTACAGTGAAACACTATAGCCCCCGATCAGAGTCGTTCGATTCAAACGGATCGAACGAACAGTTCGATTGCGGAGATCTCATCAAAACGCGACAGGTGGACAGATGGTTGGATGAGATTGGCCCATTAACACAGGTAGCATCGTTATAAAAATAAGCCAGCACCGTTAGGTTATTTATTCAGTTAATAGAATAATTTAATTATTTAGAAATTAAAACACATTTATTTAATTAAAACTAAATAACCAAAAGGACTCCGAAAAATCCCAAATTTTCACCCTTACCAAATCGAGGGGTGAGGAACTCAAAAATGCAAATGAATTTTTGATCGGAGGTCAATTTAATTATCCTAATTTTTTGAGTTTTTAAATATTATTAAAATAATCGGGAAAAATTCAACGACTTCCAAACACTCCCAAAATATCACCCCTAGCTAATTTGGGGGTGATGAGTCCAATGGCGAACTCTGATTTTGATTCTGAAGTTTAAATAAAATAAGCATTCTCTAAATTATCAGGAAAACTAAGAATATTGGAAAGTATCAAATGATCTCCAAATTGCACAAAATATGAGGTGGAGACTCTTAACACTATAATAAGAGTATTAGAAGAGAAACAGAGTTAATTAAGTTACTTAATAATGGGTAACAGCACTAGGGTTGTTACAAAACCCTAAGTGGTGGTGGCTGTTGCTCTCCTTTGTATATCCAAGAGTAAGAGCTGGTGTTCCCTACTAGAGAAGATATTGATCGGGAAGCTGTGTAAGCGATAGATCTTTTCTTATTCATGCGAAGGTGAAGCTCTTTGTAACTCTATAATCCTTGTGATTCATAGTGAAATTTCTCTATGGTGTGTCTCCATAGTTTTTCCCATCTTTGAGTTTTCCATGTAAAAATCCTTGTCTTTAGATGCTTGTGGTTGTGCACATTATTGTGTTGTGATTTCTATTTTGCTGTGATTATCATGTCATTATTTTCTTAGTAACCTTTATCGTAACCTCAATCCTTGAGCGCAAAATCACTTCCACTGTGATGCTCGTGCTCATCTCACAACAAAGGGTATCATAGAGAGGTTCTTCGTATGTTCCTTGTTGTTCTAGGGTCTACAATTTAAGTGGGAGCAATGGTGGATGAAATGAGACCTAAAATAGAGAAGTTTAAAAGTACTAATTTTTCTTTCTAGAAAATGCAAATAGAGGATCTTCTCTACCAGAAGAAGTTGTGTTTACCATTAAGTGGAGTTGATAGAAAATTGCTACTATGTCAGTTGAAGATTGGGAAGTTCTTGATAGAATCGTATTGGGTTTGATTCATCTTTCATTATCTTCTTCTATTGCATTTAATATTATTAATGAGAAAACTACTATAGATCTCATGGATGCTCTGACAAGGATGTATGAGAAGCCATCAGCTTCCAACAAAATATTTCTGATGAAAAGACAGTTTAACATGAAGATGATGAATGGCTACTCAGTGATTGAATATCTGAATGGGCTTAACATTGTGATGAGTTAGTTGAGTTTGATGGGCATCAAGTTTGATGATGAAGTTTCAACTTTGTTATTCCTCTCTTCATTGCTAGATAGTTGGGATGGGCTGGTTACAACCATCAGGAAATGCATCGTTAAAATTCAATGACATTGTCAGACTGATGTTGAATGAAGAGGTGTAGAAAAGAACTCATGTGGGAGGCCTCTACTTAAGCATTGTATGCTGAGATTATAGGAAGAGGTGTAGACCAGAGACATAAATAAAATAGATATATGTCGAGATGAAGAAAATCAGGACCCAGAAAAGCAAAGCCTAATTGTTAGAACTGTGGAAAGGCAGGTCGCTTTAAGAAGGACTGTCCTATCCTAAAGAAGATAAGTGGTGGGAGCAAGAATATGTGCCCCACAGTGAATGTTTTAGCTGAAGAGGATTAGGATGCATTGATCCTATCACTTGTTAACACGGAGTCTTGGGTGGTGGACTCGGGCGCATCCTTTCATGCTACTCTACGATGGGTGCTTTCAATAATTACACCAAGGGTGACTTGGGGAAGGTATATCTTGGAGATGATAAAGCATACGGTATCATAGGAAAATATGATGTGGACATTCAGCTACCAAGCGATGCAGTTTGGAAGCTCAAAGAAAATAGACATGTATTATTTCTAAAGAGGAACCTAAATTCAATTAACTAGCTAAGTAGGGAGGGTTATATTACAATCTTTACAGGGGACTCATGGAATGTCACCAAGGGTGAACTCATTGTTGCATGGGGCAACATAGAAGGTAAACTTTACCTAATCAATAATGTGTATGATTCCATTGTAATTACAGAACAAATAGACATGGGTATATGGCACTGAAGGCTTGGCCATATGAGCGAGAGGAGTTTGAAATCCTTACAATCAAGAGGAAGACTCCTAGGACTGAAGTTAGTGAACTTTTATTTCTATAAAGACTATGTGATGGGAAAACAGAAGAATGTCACATTCTCCAAAGTTAGAAGAGAGCTAAAAGGTAGAAAACTCGAGTTGGTGCATACGAATATATGGGGGCCAGCTTCTACTTCTTCCATAGGTGGAGCCACATATTTCATCACCTTTATTGATGACCATACAAAGAAGGTATGGGTTTATTTTCTAAATCATAAATTTGACATGTTTGATGTGTTTGAAAAATGGTTGGCTTTGGTAGAGAATGAGATCCGATAGTTGAGGCAAGTATTGCGACAAGGAGTTCAAGAAGTTGTGTGCCTTAAGAGGAATCAATAGGAAATTTACATTTCTAAGAACGTCATAGCAAAATAGTGTTGTAGAATGGATGCACATAATTATCACAGAATGTTCCAGATGCATGAGATTGCATGCAGGTCTCCCAAAACAGTTCTGGGCTAAGGTTGTTAGCACAACAATGTATTTGATTAATAGGGGACCTTCTGTACCCTTAAATGAAGGGGTTCCCGAGGAGGCATGTAGAGGAAAATAAGTGAAACTGAACCACCTCAAGGTATTTGATTATTCATCCTATGTGCATATTGATGCATAATTCAGGTGCAAGCTTGATGCAAAGGCGGTCAAGTGCTCATTTATTGGATATGGCGCGGGCGAGTTCGGTTACAAATTCTAGGACATCAAAACCAGAAGGATATCAGAAGCAGGGATATCACTGTCAATGAAGTGAGATGTACAATGATTGTATTATAGTCAAGATTGATTCCAAAATTGCTTCAAATAGTGAGCCCTGACACATAGAAGTTGATGATAGTGTTGAGCTAGAAAAATGTGTGAGGAAGATACTCAAGAGCGTGTTGAACCACAAACACCCAAATTGTGGAGATCAACAAGAGTCACTAGACTGTCATATAGATACTCTCCTTTATTATTTATATGTTACTATTGGATGGTGGTGAACCAGAAAACTTTGAAGAGGCACTTTTAAGTAGAAGATTCGATCAAAGGGGAGGTTTCCATGAATAATGAAATGACATCACTCATGTCAAATGGGACATGTGAGTTAATAGCTCTACCAACTAGAAAAAAAGCTCTTCAGAATAAGTGAGTATACCGGCTAAAGGAAGAACTGAATGGGAACAAACACTATAAGGAGATGCTTATAGCAAAGGGCTTCCAGTAGCAACATGAAATTGACTATAGTGAGATCTTTACCCTAGTTATGAAGATGACAACCATCTGGATTGTGTTAAACATTATTGCAGTTATGAAGAGTGTTGTTGTGGTCGATGTGAATGATATATTGATTGCAAGATTAGACATGGAGGAGATAAAGATGCTGAAGGAGCAAATGTTAAGGGAGATTAACATGAAAATTTTGGGGCTGACCAAGCAGATTCTTGGGATAAGAATTAACAATGAGAGAAGTGCAAGAATTCTGAAGCTATCTCAGAAGGACTATGTTGAAAAGGTGCTAAAAAGATTCAACATGAGCAAGGCAAAGCCAGTGGGCACTTCCCTCCGAGAAAGAGCACATGCAGAATGTTCCTTATGCTTCAGTAATTGGGTGCTTGATGTACGCTGTGATCTGTACGAGACCAAATATTGCACATGCAGTGGGAGTAGTCACAGATTCATGAGAAACCTAAGAAAGCACCATTGGGATGCAGTTAAGTGAATTTTAAGGTATCTGAAAGGACAACAGGCAAAACACTTTACTTTGGTAAGTCTGACATTTCTCCTTAGAGCTTTGTAGATTCAAATCTTGCAGAAGATGTTGATAGCCGAAGGAGCACTACTGGATATGTGTTCATATTGGGAAGATCAGCGGTGAGCTAGATCTCCAAGCTACATAACATTATTGCTCTATCAACCATGGAGGCGGAGTACGTTGCCATCATTGAGGTGAGTAAGGGAATTATCTGGTTGAAGAATTTTATGGTAGAATTGGGCAAAAAATAGAAGGTTGTAAATCTCTACGATGATAGTATGAGCGTTATTTACCTAGCAAAAAATGCAACATTTCATGCCAAGACAAATCATATACAGCTTTGGCACATTATGACATTGTTGGAAGAAAGACATAATGGATTGGAGAAGATTCACACTTCAAAAAATTCAGCTAACATGCTTACGAAAGCAATAACAGTGGAGAAATTGAAGGCATGCGCTGCTCCAGTTGGCCTCAGCATGTAAAGAGAGAGTGGGAGTGAGCCACACCATGTTCTTGATAGAGATTGAAGAAAATAATGAATGATCAAGATTAGAAGAGGGATGATTCCAATAAGTCTCAAAGTGGGATATTTTTAGGATGTGGAGACCATTCAAATAATCATGGAGGTGCTAATGAAGCTCCGATGAGCTTCTAGGAGGTTCTGAGGTGAGATACGGAACGGAGTTGGGAAAGCTCAGCTGCAGCATGCACCATAGCATGTCGAGGTGCGCCGTATGCACAGCACTTGAGACCAAGGCGCTATAGCGCGCCCCGATTTAAGTGTTGTAGCAGCTGTGCAAGGCCTTTTGCATGTTTGAGAAAACCCTAATGGGTTGTGGCTGCTGCTCTCCTTTCTCATCATAGAGTAAGAGCTGGTGTTCCCTATTAGAGAATAAATCGATCAAAAAGTTGTGTGAGCGGTAAATCTTTCTTGTTTTTGTGAAGGTGAAGCACTTTGTAATTATGTAATCATTTTGATTCATAATAAAATTTATGTGTGGTATGACTCCGTGGTTTTTCCCATCTTTGAGTTTTTCACATAAAAATCCTTGTGTTTGGATGTTTGTGATTGTGCATATTATTGTGCTATGATTTCTATTTTATTGTGCTTCTGATTTCGTTATCTAATTAATAATCGTCAACACAACCCCGATCCTCGAGCGCAAAATCGCTCCCACTGTTGTGCTCGTGCTCATCTCACAACAAGCATGTGTCCTACTTAAGTAATTCCTTATTAATGACATTCCCTTGGATGTTATCAAGGCTACCTAAGTTTAGATTTGTTGACTTAGGGCTTAGGAGACTAAAATGATAAAACTCCTAAGTTTGTGAATTTAACATTAATTAGGTTAAGTACCCAAAAACTCAAGTTTATCATTTGGTGTCCAATTGACATGAAATCAGTGACTATCGATTACCTATAGCATATAGAGTACAATGACAATAAGTATGATCAATTTGGAGTCAAATGATAAATTTAAGTCTTAATTACACTTAATGATAATTATGAAGTGATTAACAAAATTAATTATTAAAATGAAAATTTAATCTCATATTAATGTTCTACATATTTTTTTGATCATTTTGATATATAATTTTATTATATTTTAATGTGTAATTAAAAAGTTATGAATTAATTAAAATTTGATTAATTATTAATTAATTTCCCTGATTACCTGCTGGCTCTATGCACGCACACTCACGGCCCACAGCCTCAACTCCCACGTGGGTTGGGCCGTCCACGTGCGCTAGTCTGATGAACAGTGCCGCGCAGGTCGAGTCGACCTACCCGATACTATTCATCACCTCTGTCCGTCGGGGTGGAATTAGGGTTTTACAAAATTTCCCTAACTCCGCCCCATCTGGGCCATCCCACGGGTCAAGCCAAATACCAAAACGCTCCTTGTGAGATGGCCTACATAGGAGCATAAAAACCACCATGCTAGAAATCGTTGTTCTCCCCTAACCCTAACACTAAATTTCTAGGGTTTGGGTTTATTGTGTGGTCAAAACTCGACCCCCACATTAAACCCTAACGACAGAGACCGTTGTCGACGCATTCCCTAGAACCAGGCCTATCGAATGGGCTTAGTCTAGCCGGTACTAGATGCCGGGCCTCAAGGTAGAGCATTCGGGCCCTCTCTGTGGCTTGGGTACTATTGAGCACTGTTGTGCCCCGAGCCACGGTGAGTCCATAACCCTCGATAGGGTCAAATTGACCCTCTCGAATGGTGATCTACCAATAGCGAAGCAATAACGAAATTGAAGAAATAGGACTTAAGAGTTTCATAGCCAGAATTAGGAGGTACTTTTCACTGTGGCAAGATTCCTCCAACAAGTCCTCGCTGGTTGTTGCTTTGTCCAGAACTCAAATTGGAGCTACCAAAGGATAGGGTTCGATCATGACCAATGGAGGGTATTAGGGCCTAAATCGAGGCTTACCATCAGCTGTCTGAGGCCATAGCACGGCTGCCTGCGTCACGCACAGTCGTGGCTAGTACAACTGAACACGACAAGGTAACAGTACGAGGTCGTGTGTTAACCATTGGATCGATGCCTCGATCCAACGGTCAGATCTTACTGGCATATCGGGTCATTCCTCGACCGCCCAATCTGGCTAAGGAAAAAATGCTACGGCCCAGATCTAATGGGATCGTTGTATCGTATTCTGCCCAGCATAGCAGTTCAGTGATGTTCAGTTTAATGAAAAATGGAATTTTAATTTAATTAAATTATTTAATTAATTAATAATATTAATCTTAATAATTAAATTTGAATTATTAAATGAGCTTCAAAAAATTTAAAAATTTACCCCTAACTAATTTAAGGGTGATGTACTAAAAAATGAAGTATAAATTTTAATCGAATGTCAATTTAATTTTCATTATTTGATTAAATTGCTAAAATATACGTCAAAAATGTCAATAATGTGGCTAAGGTCCGATTGAATAATTTCTCTCCTCTGTGTTGTTTTGTTGTGCGTGTTTCACCCTTCTTCTCTGTTGTGATTCAGGTCTGAGTATTGGAATATGTTGTTTTATTGTGAAAGAGTTCAAAATACCTAATATTTCCAACTAGGATGGACGAATTCTAGAACACTACTAGCCTTTTAAATTGGATTGTGTGTTATTGTTGCATCATAATTAAAATGGTCATTTAGAAATGAATTGTGATGTTTTGCTTTGGATGAGTGTTCGAACCCAGATCTTGCTTTTGCTTGGATCAGTTGCATGCCTATGTATCTAAGGGGGCTGAATTTTGTTTTACACTTACATAATGCTCCATCGTTTATCTCTTGCTTTTGCTGTAAGAAATGCTAGGGAGAGCTCTTGAGCTTTAAGCTGCTCTTGGAACTGCCTTTTAACAACACTCGCACTCAGAAAACGCAATGCGACAAACCAATGATGTAGAATTTTTCATTGAGAACTCAGAGGGAGAGCTCAAGTGATCCTTAGCTCCTGAACAGACAAGCACATCACTGGCACACAATCGGTTAAGGAATGGCATCCAAAACTAGTGCCCTAACCTGTAGAATTGCACTAAAGAAACACTAAAGTCATAATTCACAAGCTTCAACCATTGAGCTATAACATTGTGTTCAGAGAGCTGTTAAGTTTCTCCTATAAATTATTTTTTATTAAGTAAAATATTCATAATAACATGAGAGAGATGATTTACTGTAATTGCATTAACATTTGAGTTAATTTTACAAAACTTAATACCAAAAATAATATAAATTCAAATAACATGATTATATTGATATTTAATTGATTTTTTGTTAGAACTAATATTTACATATTTAGTGTTCAATAGTATATATATATCACTATTTTTTATTATAAGAAATATATTTTAATAATAGAGTATGATGCAAAAATAAGATTACATCCTAAAATACGAACCCTATGAATCAATCCTTGATTAATAAGGTATGATTGATTGCTGTCGTTTCACTCTTTCTAACCCTTCAGGCAAAACATACTGACTAAGCCATGGGAACACAGAAGGATGACAAACTGACAACATTTTGCTACAGCATTCTGTTCGGTGCCCCCAACACAATTAATCTCTATCTAAATCTAATGCTAAACTGATAAGACTGAAGTTTACTAATCACAATTATAGATGCATTTAAAATATTTAATTACTTGAAGAAAAAAATATGAGCATCGAAGCATTTTTCTCCCTCTAAATGTACTAATGATATGATGATATATATAGATAGATGTCTGTGTAAAGCTAAAGATGCATAAACGGTGGAAAACTTACCTTCTTTTTTATCTGTGCGACAGGAAAATTGCCTCCACTCAGCTAAATCCGACTCTTAAACTACAGGCAAAAAGAGATAAAAAAAATAATAATAATAATAAAAAAGGCAACATCTCTGCAAATGCATTAAAGGCGCTCTTCAACTCTGGGCTGGCGCAGGCTATACTGTATTTTAAAGAACAAATCCCATCCAATTAGCTAAATGAAGTTCTCATTAAGGTTCGCATATTATGAAATAAATAATGAGAAAAACACAACCAAAGGCCAATCAATAGGTCTGCCGTTCTACAACTAATACTTTACTTTCATCAATCCTCAGCCAGATAACCTAGTCAATTTGGATGCTATAACAGTGTATAGAAGAGAGTTTGGGTGCACTAGATAACTTCTCCCACTCGACTTGCATTGCAGAGCACCGGTTTCGTGCGTACGAGGCTAATATATTCTAAGAAAAGTAAAACATGAGAAAAAGGATGAAGCATGATAGAATACAAAGGCATCGGCAACACAGCACCTGCAGAAAAACACACAGAGTGACAAGATGTGGAGAGAGATAAGGAGTGATCCCAGAGCATAAATGTATTAATGGTGAAAAAGTAGCACTCACCTGCATTTTTTTTTCAAAACTAACAGCAATTCGGAGATTACATCCAGTTGTCTCTATAAGATAAGAAACACGAAACAAACATCCACACAGCTCAAATCAATTTAAATTCTCATCATTTAACTCACATCCAACTTTGGAATATAAAGAGAGGAAGTCAGTCCTAAGTGAAACAGGCAGCACCTACCTTAGGCTCCTTGTTTGGGTAGTACATAACTCAGGTGTGATCTGAAGAATGTATATTCTAGGAAATTGTTCTCAGTACATATATTTAGTGTGATTCTTCAATACGGCCTTGACCTCTGACCTCCGTGATAGTTCCTATCAGGCCCAGGACCACCGCTGTCCCTATAGTTGTCTCTGCGCCTGTCTCCGCCACCACCATAACCACCTCCACCCCTTCCACCTCTGCATAAATATCATACAAAATTACAATAAAAAGTGTATGTTTTTCAATAAAAGGAGAATTGAAGAAGGATATTTGAGAGAGGGAGCGAGGGAGAAGACTGAAGATGATAGTTTAGCGAATTCTTAATTGCCTAGTTAAATGGAATACAGCCAAAAAAACCCAAGACTACATTCAAACCTACACAATATTCAAAAATGGTAATAGCAGCACCAAGCAAAAACTCAAATTGAAGATTGCACACAAGTGATGTAACAATATTGAGAGGACTAGCTTAATTATAGAATATTGCATTTTATTTTCATTTATCAAATGCATTTGTATTTTGTCTTTTATTTAAACCACCCCTCTCCATATGCATGAGATGGTGAAAGAGCCCCCAACCATTGAGGCAATGCCTCGATCACGCAAGTGCTTTAAATTATAATCATGTTTATCCAGCTATTGGCGTATAAAAGAGCTTATTACGATGTAATTAAGGACATCACTAAGTTGAATCCACTTACCTATTTTCTTTTCTGCAAAGTGAATCCTTTTGCCCCCCTATAAGAATCCTTGACTTTTCTGCCATTGTTCAACACAATTTTTAATCAAATCCTTAGCTGATAATATGGAATTGGTTCACTGCTCGCTAAGTAGTTGAGGCATTTGGGTGTCAAAAGAAGTCGCATATTGTACCTTCTCACACACTTACCATTCATGTTGACTCTACTAAAAATATCTTTCAATTTACTCTTGGCCCTGCAATGAGCACCTTGAGATAGAAGACAATGGTTAGACCGCAATTGATCAATCGATTAAAATTGCGGCTGAGCCTTAGTTTTTTAAAGGGGTTGTTAAATTTACCTGAAATTGAATATCGAATTTAAAAGCATTGTTGAGATTTATCATTAAATATAATTATCAAGTAGTTTGGCTATTTTACTCGTTCATTAACTTGCTTTTGCCTATAAAACAACTTCTAAGGCTGTAATCAAAGATATGATTAAAAAGAAATTACTTTGAATCCATCTTAAATATTCTTTCCCCCTCTTATTCTCTTGGTATTCTCTATACACAGCTGAATCCTCTTTCCTCCCTGCAATCCCCCATCCCTCGCAGTAACTTTAAAATAAGAGAAAAGTTTATGAGCTTGTATTCTATATTATTTATTTGGTTTACACTCAACAAGTCATTTTACTAGATGCATTTACCATCCTCAGCCAAGCGTTCTGCCATTGTTCATGAAAATTTATTGAATTATTCACCTAAAAACAAATATGTTTCATTTAAATTTAAGAGAAATATGAATGAAAGAGTCATAAGCTTTATAATAATTTCTTTCAGACATCAGGAATAATCAAGATGGGACCCTCAGATTAAGGAATCAAAATTTTCTATAATAAAACAACATAATAACAACAAGATACGGCCCACTACGAGGAGCCAGCTGTACAAGAATTTTTTGTCTACTTACATGAAATAAAAGCTCCTTCCTATGTTCAAATTACTTGAGATCCTTCACAATAATTGCTTAGCATACCTTCCTAAGCCTTCCTCTTGTTTAGCAAAATTAATAAACTCTATTTCCTTGACTGGAACATAAAAATGGTCTGCGTTTAATATGCTCAAAAATCTAAAAATGATTCTCTCTAAGCTTATCAAAAACTGAAGTCACACCAATTTGTTACAAATGAACTACTTTCAAATCATATTCTTAATAATCCACCTTAGCATCCTCATCTCAGCATCACTTAATTTATCAACATACTTCTATTTTGCAGGTCAATATTCTATCCCATATAACACTGTTGATTTTAAAGCAATTATAAAAAGCTTTGATTTTAGTTTGAATGAAATTTTTCAATCATACAAACACTATAACCACTTTATTTCAACCATCCTGTCAATCATATATTCCTCTATTTTGTTCTATATGTATATGCGATAAAAATAAAAAAAATTTAATCTCTGGCTCTTTCTATTAACATAATCTTATATATTTTCATTCACAATAATATAGCTACGTTTATATGATTAAACATACACTCCAATATTCCATTCAAAATTTGCTAAAATAATACTACTATGTTTATAAAATAATTCTTCATAATTCAAATTTTGCTTTAATCCCATCTCTGCTCTTAATAATAAGAAGAGTAACTTAAGCAAATAAAATCCATCAAGGTACCCATCTTGACTGTGCTAACTATATATATATATATATATATATATATATATATATATATATATATAATTGACACAAATGTATACAAACTAATAGAAAAATCTTGATGTAATCTACTTAAAATAAAAATAATAATTAACTCACCTTGCATTAAAAAATTGTAACTGCTCTATTATGCATGACTTTAGTGACTACAATATGAGTAAAACCAAATTGATTATAAAAAGCACTAGTCTATTATCAAAATATATAATTTAAAAGCATGTATAATTATATTAATTCCTCTATAAATTGCACAAACCTGAGCATCATTTTTTTATAAAAAAAATACATCATTATACTCTCATGCTTTGAATGTCTTTCAAGTCCTTAAGCTAGTTAAGTCACTCGTTGATTTACCTAATATTGAGTACTAAAACATAAAAATCAGACTCAAATAGAAATGATAAAGTTATACCTAAATATCAACCAACTGCAATTAGTACGCAAGGCTCGAATTGTTCTTATTTTATACCCAAAAGATATCGAAAGTAAAACAAATCACACAAATACTATTATTTACGATGCAATAATTTTACTATCAAATGAAAATGAAATATTCATTATTTATTTGATTAAAATATGTTAAAGAAGTAATAACCTTGAATTTTAAATATTTATGAGTCCTAAATGATGTAGATGAGACAACGTAGACATATAAAGCAAAAAAAAATTAAGTTGCTCAATTTATTTGAGTAATCAATCAAAAGCCTGGCTGCTTAAAAAACTTTTAGAACTAAAAATGATCTTATGCTTCCAAAAATTTGAAGTAAATCATCATTTGATAATTTAAAAAAATACAGAGCCAAGATACAGCCTTTTAGAAATTTTAAACACTACAAATAACTCCCAAAAAAATCACATACTTAGGTATGAATCTAACGCAAGACAATGCAGTGAAGTAATGCAAATATGATTTCACTATTTAATTAACTTTGCTAACCATTTTATATGTGTGGATTCACGTGAAACTTTTTGAGAAAAAAGAGATGTCGTGAGCATTTAGACAACAAGAAAAGTTGAAGAAGACAAAGAATCTTATAAAAAAATAGTGAGAATAAATCTAAATAAAAGATCGTACAGAAGCATATATAACCGGTGTGCCACTCAAAACAATGAAAATTGACCTCTACAAGCATACTTTTGTCATAGATTGAACCTTCTAAACCATAGATTATGATCATTCTACTTCTTTTATTATACTTTTTATGAGCTTTTACTCATAAGTAGATGGATACTTTACGCAGTTCACAATCCTTGAAGTACTCTTTATTTATTATAGCCAAAGAGAGGAGCTCAAATACAATAAAAATCTTTAGGTGACAGTGAACTCCTGAAGTACCCTTAAGGTGGCAGTGAACTCTTGAACTGTCAACTTATCTCGTAAGTAGTTAAATCGAGAGATTGAAAGTGGCTTGGTGAGGAATTCCTCTATCTTCTCATTTGATGGAGTGTAAAGTATTGCGACTTCGTTATTTTTTACATTATCCCGGATGAAGTGGCAGTCCACTTCTGCGCGTTTTGTATGAGTGAAATAACGGGTTGTTAGCGAGAGAGATAACGGACAAGTTGTCAACGTAGATTTTTTGTTGCTTGCAACTTGAGCATGTTAGAATTCTTGAAATAGTCTGCGAAGCCATATGATTTTCGTAATCGTTGAGGCAAGTGCTCGATACAGCTTCTGTGGATGATTGTGCTATTGGGTGTTGTTTCTTGATGCTCCAAATGATTAGAGTTTGACCCAGAAACACACAAAAACCGGTTGTTGATTCCCTATCAGTAGAGTCTCTTGTCCAATCTACATCTGAATGTGCGTGAAGCTCCATGTTGGAAGGAGTGACGGGTAGCCCAAGATGAGTGGTGCCTTTGATATACTGTAATATGTATTTTAGTAGTGTGAAGTCATGTTGTAGAGGCTGATGCATGCGTTGACAAATACAATTGACAATGTGACTGATATATGGACGTGTGATGGCAAGGTATTGAAGGAGGCTGACGAGTTGCCTATAAATGTGTGGGTCAGGTAATGGGTCCGAGGTGATGGTGGATCTGTCGATTGGACTTTAGGAGTGAAGCTTTGTCTGTTATTTGACATTCCTGCACCTTGAAGAATCTGAACTGCATAAGAAATCAAGGACAAATGAAGGCTGTGGGAGATTTGTTGAATAGAGATACAAAAAATTTTCAATTTGAAGTGGTTTTCCATAGTTGTAATTGTTTGTGTAAGTAATGAGTAGATCATCCACATATTAGTAGATAGGCGCGGATGTGAGAGGTGTCATAGACGAATAGTGAGGGATCAGCTTTATTGAGTGAAACCGTATGTTATGAGAAATTTGGTGAAAATAGAGAACCACTATCGAGGGGATCATAGAGAGCCATTTTGAGCTTGCACAAGTAATGGGGTTTATTGGGATTGATGAAACCCTAAGGTTGTTTAATATAAATTGTTTCGTTCAGAGAGCCGTGGAGAAAGGCATTTGAAACATCAAGTTGTAATACGAACCATCGGTGATGGGCAGCTATAGTGAAGATTACGCGAATGGTAGATATTTTAGCAACCGGGCTGAAAGTTTATGTGTAGTCTAACCCATATGTCTGGTTTAAGCCTTGGGCCAGTAGACGAGTTATGTAATGAGCAACGAAACCATCAGTATTATATTTGGTGCTGAATGTCCATTTGCATCCAAGGGTTGGTTGAGCCAAGTTTGGGGGAACTAAATCCCATGTTTGTTGATCTTTGAGAGCCATAATTTCAACGGCCATTGTTTGTCTCCAGTGATCAAGTTTATTATCCTGGGTGTAGATAGTAGGATCGGTTTGTAGAGGAATCTAGGTTGTGAGATCGAGTATGGGGCAACGCTGAAGAGAACCAATTCTGGTTCTGGTAAGCATCAAATGTGAAGGATGGGTGGGGGATAGAAAGGTAGTGTCAGCTATAGGTAAGTTAGTATCGAAGATAGGTGCAGCAGAGGAGTTGTTGGTGGAAGAATTGGGTTGGTTAGAGGAGATAGGTCTTTGAGAACTTTGTGAGTTTGGAGATGTAGAGAGAGTGGGTAATGATTACGGTATGGGATGATGTGGTGTGGTAGAGGAATGTGGAATAGAGTGTAGAAAGGAACGAGCAAACGAGGGATATTGTTTTCAAAGATTGAGGAAAAGATGAGGTTTGGGTTTGAAAGTGATGTTCGAGGAAGTGTATGTTGCAAGAAATAAGAACTTTTTGTGTGAGTGGGTTGAAGTATTGGTATCCTTTGTAAGTAGGGGAGTAGCCGATGAAGATGAAAGAAATGGTTTTGGAAGAGAGCTTGGATTGTTGTTGAGGTGGTAGAAGTGGGTTGCAAGTAGCTTGAGTATATGTGGATTTGTAATTGTGTATAGTTTGTAGGGTATTTTGTTATTGATAGTCTTGGAAGAGATGCGGTTAATGATATAGGCTAAAGTAGAGAGAGCATCAGGCCAAATTTTGGAGAGGTCAGCTGTGTGAAGAAGTGTTCTGGTTGTTTCCATGAGGTGACGGTGTTTCCTTTAAGCGACTCCGTTTTGTTGAGGCGTGTAGGGGCATGAAAGCTGATGAAGAATTCCTATTTGTTGTAAGAAAGAGAAGAGGGTATTGTTGCAATGTTCACCCCTCCGTCGAAGCGTAAGATTTTTATTTTGTGGTTGCACTACATTCGAGGAAATGAGTGAATTGAATGAAAAAATTTATAATTTCAGATTTTTGTTTAATTGGAAAAATCCATACAAAGCAAGAAAAATCATCAATAAAAGAGAGTTGCGATAGCCTTCATTGGATGCATTAGGGGTCCCATACATCGAAATGAATCAATTCTAATAGTTTATAGTGATGATCCCCATACATTAGGGCAATTTGTGGTGTTTGTTCATGATGCATTGGATGCACTCGGTAGGATTATTGTTGATCTAAATATGAGGAATCTGAGTTGCGAGAAGCTGTTGGATGATTGATGTTGAATGGCCTAATCTCCGGTGCTAGAGTGTTGTTGCAGTCGATGTTATGGAAGAAGCAAGGAGTAGATGCGGTGGAGTTAGTGGAGGCTCGGGTGGGATGAAATAAAGACCATTACAATTGCAGCCTTGAAGGAGAACAGTGTTGAAACGAAGATTCTTGGTGCAGAAGATGATAGGATCAAATGAAATAGAACAGTTATTATCAGTTTAAAGTTTGTGAACAGAGATGGGATTAAATTTAGATTGAGGAACATACAATATTTGATAGAGATGAGATTAAATTTAGATTGAGGAACATACAATATTTGAGAGAGATTGAGCTTACGTGATGGAGCTGATAATAGATCGTTACTGATGTTGGAGATGTGTAGGGATTGACCATTGCTGATGGTGACTTTGTCGTGGACATTGTACAAGTTTGAGCTGGAGAGGTTGCTAAGATTGTTGGTCACATGGGCTGATGTGCCAAAGTCAAGAATCCTATTGTTATCAGTGCAGCCATCGGAGATGAGTGTTGTGGGCTGGTGGGAAGATTTAGTAAAGGTTGGATTGTGCCTATACCAACAAGAGATTGTTGTGTGTCCTCATTTTTCACATACTTGACACTCGATGGTGGCTCTTCCCAGCTAATCGTTGGATGCGGAGTTCGGAAGTGAGCTGAAGCTTGATCGATTAAGGGGCCAAGGGCTGAAGTTTGATTTGGTTCTGCCTCTCTATGATCTACCACTGCCTCTACCGCGGGTATGCATCAGCAACATCGGTGATGAGGCTTGCTGTAGATCATGACGGGCTTCGTGTTGTAGATTGATTCCTTCATTACAATGCAAGGAATAGAGGTCGTCGAGACTCAAAGATTGGAGATTTGTGCAAACTACAGTTTTGGATGCTTGATATTGAGCAGGGAAGCCATTCAAGGTGTAAAGAATGATATTTTTATCTACAATTTCTTTGATTTCAGAGAGGTAAGCTAGCATGAATTTGTCTTGCATTATGACGATGAGTAGGGCATTTTTAGTTGAATAACCTTGAACCTATTTGTGGATTAGAAACATCTTACAAGAATCTGCCAAGCTTCATGATAAGTTTCGGTGGTAAGGATGTAGGGTGAAATAGAGATGTTGAAGAATATAGCAGAAATCAAATTTTGATCGGTGGAGGTTCCTAATTCTGAACATGAATTGATCTGTTGATTTTCAGGCTGTCAAAAAGGTAAGATGGTGGTTTTGGCGAGGCATCGTTGAGGTGGCCGTGAAGACCATTGGCTTTGAAAAGGCTAAAGATTTGCACTTGCCAAATTGGGTAATTGTCGAAAGCAAGGGAGTGGTTTATTAGGTTCCTGATGTTATTGATCAAGACCGTAAGGCTGGCAATGGGTTTGGACCTTCTTGATTTTCCTATACATCAGTGCTGCTTGCCATGCTGAAGGATGATGCAGCCATTGGTCGGCTAGAGGAATGGTGAGAATGTCTTTTGTTTTTCTCATCGAGAGACGTTCGTCAGGCGCAGACCTAGACATCAGACACAGATGATTGATTCTTCCAAAGACGGAGGCTAGACGTCCGTCAGGCGCAGATGCAGACATCAGACGCAGACGACTCTTTGCGTCGATTATGTCGGAGATGAAGGTGGAGGCTAGACATCCGTTAGGTGCAGAAGCATATGTTAGACGCAGACGACTCTTTGTATCTATTATGCCGGAGACAAATGCGAAGACTGGCGTCGATTCTGCTAGAGACAAAGATGAAGACTTTCCGTGCGGGTGAATCAGATGCAGACCATTTTTGCGTCAATTCTACCGTTGATTCTAATGCGACAGATGGAGCTGATTCCGCTGGAGAGGAAACGAACCTGCTGTGCTAGAGGATTTAAAGGCCGGTGATGGAGGAGACGGTCATGAATTTCTTTGATACCATGTTGAAATGAAAGGAAGAGAGAAGAACATTTAAATTAGAAGAACTTTGTGTATATTGCCTATGTTGTTACAGCATACATGTGTATATAATGATGTGTAACAGTAACATATGTTGGTTACAAATTCTAATCAATGTCAAGCCTTCAATGAGAAGTCGATGATTACATTCTAATCTTTGTAACTTATAGTGATTTTTAAATTTGATTAATATCTAGCATTCATTGTTGCAGTTATATTCTGATAGAAATTGCCCAATATCACAAAGACAGCATACAATATAAATTTAAAGCTCAGATTCTAATAGTCCAAAATATTGCGAATTATATTTTGCAATGCATATGAATTATGTTGTCGCATGGCATCGACAAAGGTTATAATATGTTGCATAACTTTATTTTATAAAGATTATATATATTCTTATTACTCATATTATCTACTAACTCTATAAACTTGTTTGTCAAAGTACCAATACTCCAAATTCTATGATAAGGTACCTCTAAAATTTCTATAAAAAATCACTCTAAGATTTTGACTCTTATTCTGTAACTAATAGTCCTAAGCTTCATGATCATGTCATATCAATGATGCTTCAGTTCTTTCAAACTCTAGGCAAGGGAAAAAGTATCAAATTTATGTCCTATTTTGAGTTGATTCTTCCACGCTTTAAAAAAGTAATGGGCAATTAGAAAATTGAGTATTTGTTTATTATAATATAAGAAATTCAATGATCAAACATGGGCCTTATCCACAGCAATGATCTTATCATAATCAAAGCTACACATGATATGATCTATCATTTACAATTCATGGTAGTACAAGACCCAATATGTGGAATGCACATTTAAAGTGTTTGCTCCTCTTTCTGGTGGTTTTGGTTATATTAAGATTAATTAAAAAAGGCTTAGATTTTGTTTTATCATATGCTATTAGAATTGTCAATACACTGTTCAAAAAAAATATATGCTCAGTTAAAAGAACAAATCTTCTTGAACTCAAACTAAATACATTCTTAAAAAGAAAAAAAATTTATTTGTTTTTTCAAAGATTGTAACATTATTCTACAAGAAAATTGACACCTTTGTATCAATTATTAGTCTTATATTTAAGAGTAAAGAGTTATTAAACAAAATAATATGCCTAAAAAATTTACAAGATATAATAGATATTTAAGAATGAAAATAAAGATAATATCAAAATCATAACTACAAAACAAAGTCATTGGAATATTAAGGGACTGTTTGGCATGAGGTAAAATAGATGTAAAGTAAAAAATTTACCTGAAATCTAGGAATTTAGGTGTTTGGCATGAAGAAAAAATGAAGTAAAAAATTGAAGTAACAATTTTATTCTACCATAAATAGAGCGGGACAATCCTTTTCACAGCCAAATTAGCCGATTTTTTAAATTACGCAAAGAAAAGGAATACATATGCGGAGCTTCGATGCTACGTCTCCTTCGAAATGAACACACACTAAGGAAATTCAAAGACAAGTTTATTTCGAAGATTAAAGTCGAAGATAAGCTCGTTCTCGTTCTTC
This sequence comes from Gastrodia elata, assembly GCA_016760335.1. Lineage (NCBI taxonomy): Eukaryota > Viridiplantae > Streptophyta > Magnoliopsida > Asparagales > Orchidaceae > Gastrodia > Gastrodia elata. Next base: position 77,099,490 of record CM028669.1, on the reverse strand, counting down.
TCGTTGCTCGAAGCTCTAACGGAGACAAAGGAGACAGATTTTCCTCTCCTAGTTCCTGGCAGAGAAAATAATTTGGTTCAAGCAATGCTCATCTTCCCGCTTATTCTCAATCACACATCTTCCCCACTATTCCCAGTATTAGGTTGCTCCCCCATTAATCCCGCTTATTAAATCTTATATGGTAGTGGCATAAACTTTTATATTGATGTTCAACGTTTGCTGAAATAAAATGCTTCAGATCCCAAAAATCTCTCTTGTTTCAAAAATTAGAAACAATCTTTTTCAAGCCCTAGGCCGTACAATGCAATAAATTCTAAGTTTACAAGTTTTAAGTGTGCATCATGATAAATTGTTGTTTTTGAATTTCTGTGGATAGATTGGAGTATCTCCTCATGGCAATCTATTTCTATTATCAATGCAAATGTGGGGACCTATTTTGTTAGCAATGTTTGGAAAAATTTTCTTCTGCAATTTATGAATCTATTAAGCTCTTGTGCAGAGCCAATTGTATGCAGAATGTGTGTTGTTTTTTAGGAGGCTAAGAATTAGTTTAAAAATGTGTTCATGTATGCTTTGTACTTTTGGGTTTCAGTAACAATAAAGTATGGAGCCTTGCTTTGTTAGCGTGAGATAATTACTTACATGACACTCAGATTTAAGTATTTACATATCTAACATGGAAAATGTGATATATACAAAATTATCATCTAATATTTTCTTTATAATGGTCGACGTGATATGTTCCTTCTGTTATATTAGCTAAGATTATTAGACTTATCTCAACTTCATTTTGTCGGGCATTACTATCTATTTTTCCATTTAAATGCACAAGAATAAAGCAAGAAGCCCTAGCAATACATTTCTCTGAATATTCCTACAATGCTCAAGACTATTCTCTTGCAATACATCTATTTGAATACACAAGAATAAAGTAAAATAGGGAGATTAAAATTCTTCTATGTGCATGATCAAGTAGAAGCCCTACTTATAATCCAAAAAAGAAGATTCTTCTAATAATTTCTTCCTATGTTTCTTTTGCTTTCCCTTCATCTTTTAATATGGCTACTTAAGTTTTTCTAATAAGGTCATTAAATAGTCTATGCTTAGTATGCTTGGCCAAACAATTGTGAACTTGGTATTGGCATAAACTAGTTAGAAAATCAGAATGACTAACATTGTAGAGAGGTTATTTGCACATGGAAGAGCAAATAGTCTATGCTTAGGTTATTTGCACATGGAAGAGCAAATAACCTACTCACCACGAATAATTCCCCAATTTGAGTGCAACTACTCAATCTATTCAAAGCAAATGGCCTAAATAGCCATTTAGATGGTTCCTGGGTAAGCCCGCATTCCACGTCCATGACAGTGTTGGCAACCTCATTCCCAACCCTCGAGCCACCGCATGGAGCTTCACCGATCAGAACATTATCTCTGCCCTCTACTCTACATTTCACCCTCCATACTTCCCTACAGAATTCATTTTGATACTTGTCAAGGAGCTTGTAAATCCTAGGCATGTAGTGTCATGTAATATGTATGTGATTAATAATTGAATGAAATAAGCTCCTCTCCTATCTTCTCTCCTCTTAAATGTTGCCTTCTCCAGCTTCTTACATGACTCACTTTGAAAATTTAGAATTGGTCAAACAAAGATTAAGATAAAGACACTTGTATTTTAAAAAATCAATTTAGCTTTATGCCCTGCCCTATAGATCGACAATAAATGTAATTCAACTATAGAAAAAAGGGTCTCATAAAAGCTCATTATTTGCAGATAGCTCGTGCTAAACTCAATCGATAAGTTGACGAGCCAAGTTTAAACACATTTTGAAGCTCAATTCCTTATCAAACTGAATATAAGCAATGTCATGTTTAATCGTGTTTTTCTCAATCAATAATTTATAAATAATAAAAATATATATTTATGCAAATACGTAAAATTAAGTTTATATATAGATATTTACATGCATAGCACCTAAATCTTTAAATATTAATAATCTAGAACTCATATAATAATATTTACAAAGATATTTTTTCAATAATCCTAAAATTATTCTAATTATTAGTTATGTGGTATCATGCACTTTAAGAAAATGGATATGAATGTGCTCATTTTGTAAATATTATACTAAGGATATCAAATGTGTATTACTTAAAATTTTGAATTATCCGAACAAAAAAATCCCTATTTAAAATACAAATATTAATAATTTAAAATTATACATTATGTTAAATTATGAGTTTGAGTTTAGTTTAATAATGACTTGAGCATACACAAGTAAAATCAAACTCATATTTTTTTAAAATAAATGAGCTTGAACCAAGCTCTAATAGATCTCAAACCAAATATACACTAGCTAAGCTCACTCAAGCTCCAACTCCTTTACACCCCTAGTTGAAAGATTTACTGAAATTAAATTATAAAAAGAAGATAATATTTTCATTTAATATTTATTAATTAAGATAAAGCATATTAAAAAGTACCTAGAGAAATTCTTTAAAGTTTTGGAAGGAAAAAATTATATTTCTTAAATCAATGTCATTAAAAATATAAATAATGGAGCAATTCCACTTAACAAATAAAAGGTTAGACAACTAATTTTCCTATTTCAACCGAGCTACATTAAGATATAATTGTAAGATTATATTTCTTTGCATTCAACATTATGGATGTTCTTACTAAAAACATTCAAGAGATGTCTTGGTGCATGTTATTTTAGAAATATATGCTTATATATAAAACTAGAAATAGAGTTACAAGAAAATGTAGTTATACAAAACTACCCTAGAATTTAAATGTTGCATATTCGTAGATTCAAAATGAAACATATATAATATAAGTTTAATCACAATAGAAATCATAACATTGAAGATATAATTACTAAAAATCATGTTATCAACAAGAGCAAAAGATGCAAATATAAATGATAGTGAAATAGAAAATGAAGGAGCTTTTATAAGGTGTTATGAGATTGAAATTCCACTTAAATTTAAAGAACAATTTTATAGAACAATAATAAGGCCATACATAAAGAAAAATGTTAGCTTGCAAAATTGAAGATATTGATAAACTAAGTGATGCGATGATAAGGATGCTAAGGTGGAAAAGTAGGTATACTCAAAATGATATAATGAAAATTGAATACATTCGTAGCAAAGTCAAAATAGCCTGAATTAAGAGATAATTAGATATATTGAGCATAAAATATTAGATACCTCAGTGAAAAGTTGTATTAATGAATTTTCCTTTATTGAAATAGGAAAAAAGACACCTAAAGACAAAAAAAATATTTTGGAATGATCTCATCTACTTGGAGAATAGAGAGGAGAAATTAATTAAAAGATCATATTGGAAAAAAAGATTAATGCAACCAATTCTACTTCATGGTATGGAAGTTTGGTCTGTTGTTATTTATTTCCACAACAAACCTATTTGTAATGACTTAAATTACAATGTGAGACATAGCAACAAACTTAAAAACACAAAAAAAAAAAAAACTAAAGACAGCAAAAGGACGCTTTTGAATGATCTCACTTGTTGGGAGTTAGAGATTAATGCAACCAACCACTTAATGGAATTAGGGTTTAGCTAGTTGTTGTTTACTGCCATGACAAATGTATCTGTAACTTATGGATTGCATTGTAAGAAGTAGAACACTTATCATTAGATCTATTTTATGAATATCGATAGCTAAACTTGGAGCTGAATTTTATACAGATTGAGTAACTTTGGTAAAAGTATAAAAATTTACATTCATTGCATGCACCATATTTAGTGTGCTTTGATCAGAAAATAAAAATTTGATGATTGATGAATCATTACTTTGTTTTGTTTTTTATTTCAATGAAATGCTTTAATATGCATATGATGATTAGCATAAGAGAACAGAATTTTTTTCTCTATTGATTGGTTTGGTTTATAATTGGTTCACTACGGTTGTTTCCCCCACTATTTGATGCTTGTTATCTATAACTGGTTAATTGTTTGGTTCATAATTAAATATCAATTAGGCAGCAAGGTCTGGATTTCCCCAGTCAATAATTTTATGAGGTATCACGATTGGGCTTATAATTATACTTCAATTAGGCAGTGAGTTTTGAGTTTCCTTGTAGAATAGTTTCATGAAAATTTACTGCTGGCCATTAAATGATCTTCAACTTGGAGACAAGGTTTAAATATCCTTTTTGGAAACTTTCATGAGCTTTTTAGTTTAGGGCTTTAACAAGTTCAACCAGTTTGTTGGGTCGGATTCTTGATTTAAGATTTGGAATTTTGCCATCAATGGATATGTGCGATTGTTGACTTAGTATATATGGCAGATTTGTTCTTCCCTCTTATGATTTTTACATAACTTGAAGGTTTTTACCGTTGCAAGACTACACAGCTTTTGGTTATTGAAATTTGCATAGGTGACTGAAGACTTCAGACAATCGCAGAGAATTTTCTAAATGCCTACTTTAGCATTTTCATGGTTGTAGATACAATGATGAAACATGTATATTTAGAAATCATTGGCTTCAATAAAAATTCTAACTTATCATTAAATTTTGTATATGATTGCTGGATGTTGGATACGTATGAGAGCAGAGCATAAGCAATCAAATTTCTTGCAAAGCATCCACCTACGCTTGATAAAATGTCATTACAGCATGCATTCTTACTATGCAAGCACCAATACCTTTGGTGCCTTAAATGTGATACCAATTTTATAGGAAAGATGGTAGAATTGCTAGAACCAAAACATATGCCAAGATATATCTCTAACAATACAATCACTTGTGAAAGCAGCTAAAAGAAACATTTTGAATATCCAACATCCACAAGAAAAAGAGTGTCAGCAAATGGAAAACATAGAGTTAAAATCATACAAACAAATAAAAGAGTTAAGTGATTTGGTGACTCTTTCATTTTTATCTCAAGAAACAAGGGAGGGCGAGCAAGATGATTACAAGAATTGCAAATTCAAAGCTCTCCAAGCCATCTCTCGTACAAGCCCAAGCACTTTATTAATAGAATACAATGGCTACGATTATAGATTCACTCAGATATTCTCAAATAAACTCTTATTGGCATCATAAGCAAATAACATAAATTAAATAGAAAATTCCCTCTTAAATTCCAAAATCTTGCAAAAAAGGCTCCAAAAAAACATTTTCAAAATCAGCAGCTGACTTAGCAGTGGAGTGCAGCGTTAACAACTTGATAGAGCAAATGCAAAACTTAGCAGGTCACAGTTAAGGCTCAGTGACTAGCCACCATCTTCCAAAACCTGAGGTTGCGGCATGTTCAGCCGCACTCATGGCACTGGTTGTCTCTTAACACCCTCCATTTCAGATCTAGGTTGCCAAAACTAGCTCTACACAGCAAAAACAAGCTCTACATGTCCAACAGTTATTTCCTTAATTATTTTTACTTTTAATATTTCCTTATCAATTTTATAAGGGTTTTTATTTTAATCAGATAAACTGTAACAAGATTGTAATTTGGGTGTTAATTTGTAATCAACTTCGGATTTTTATGCTTATGCTTCTTGCCTATTTCTTATATCCTAATAGATCGTTGCAACACCAATGTAATTCGGCATTTTGGATTTTTGGATTTACACAAAAAGTAATTTTCTACAATCAGTGAATCCTAATTTTTTTTGTGGCATGCATATCTGCTGCACCATTCTAATTGCATTTGATACCTTAGATCCTGAATTCATTAGTTCGCCAGCAAATAAAAACAATAAAGTGCAATAACTATGCAAGAGGCAAAAACCAAATTCTGAAGCTCATGTGTGATAGTTGAATAAAAACACTGACCTCACATATTCTATGGCCTTTAAAATGATTTTCAGCACAAAAAAAAAGTTCTAGGTTTAAAAAATCGTTTTTATTGAAAGGTTCCAGAGGAAACACTTCCTAAATATTAAAATTTACAGGAGAAGAGTCATAAAATAGTATGTTAATATTAAATAATTAGACTGGGAGAGCAACTAGGTACTGAGTTTAATCTGCTTTAAACATACTCTAACTTATTTTTTAAGACCGTTTAACTATTTATTTGATTCATGGTAAAGAAAGACAAATCCAGCATTGCAAGCATGAGTGACCAATTGAACATAATATAAGCAATAATAAAAATTAAAATGTACCCGTGACCATATGCAGGTGCAGGTCTAGGGGCCGATTTTTCAGCCATTGCAACTTTAATCTCGAAGCCCCTCATAACATGGTCTGAAAAAAAAAATTAAGCATTTGTATAATGCTTAAAATACATTTAAATCCAAAAAAACAAAATCAGAGCTTACTATTATAAAAGCCGCCAGCAGAATGTGCTGCCGCAGGATCTTCGTAAGAAAGACATGCATCACCCTTACTATTTCCAGCATCATCAGTATATATCTTTATGTTCCAAGGCCATTGATCTTTGTAACCACGTTTCTGTTTGATCCTTCCAACCTACAGAACAAAAAAATGACTATGATACAATAAAACCAAAAATAGCACATTTTGTAATTATCGTCAGCAAGTAGGTTAGCTGAAGATAATCAGCACAGAGGTATCATGTATATACTCCAATATAGTGGTTATTAGCAGTGTCTGACTGATAAAACGACCATCAAAGATTATGATGTCAAAACATAAGAAAAATTAAATAAGTAATTTTAAAATATCGCCAGCTTAATCTGATCTTGACTAAAAAATGCTGGGTTCCAAAGTCGAATGAAAGTAATTACAGCACCTTCAATAACATAATCTATTATACTCTATCCACAAACATCAATTTTTTGGCTTACCTTATAATCAATAGGCCCAAATCACAATGTCAATCTAATATAATCATTTCTCATAGCAACCCTCTAATTTTTACCAAAGACCCACTTAAAAATCAAAATTTTTATGCACAAATTTAGCAATGGCATATCTGTTGCCTAACACTTGAACAAATACAACAAACCAAATAAAATTGCAACTTTATAAATTGAAATAAAGTCTTCGAAATCATCTGCTATTGTAACTATTAGATAAAAATATATTTTACCATCCAAATTTAACTCTAAAAGTGATGCCCTAATCTATTTCCCACTTTCAAGTACAATAAAATCAACATAATAAGATTTTTCATATTTTATACAAATAGTAATTACTTTCTAGTACAGAGCCACTAAAATTACAAATAATAATCATGTCTTGTTCTGCTAATTCTAATTGTATTCTCAAAAAGACTACAAACTTTTAATTAAATAGCTGCATCACCTACCAAAAATATTGCTTTTAAAAATAGCTTGCATTAAGGTATCAACAATAATAATAACAACCAATACCAAACAATATTCTCACTAACTGGATTTGGATATATGAATCATTTGTCTCCATTCCTATCCAGAGCACATCCCTAAATTTCAAGTATATAAAATTATTTCTAATAGTTTACTATCTTGCTTTTATTGGTCTCCCTCTTCCTCTTTTAACATGACGGGTTCAAAGCTTGGGATGAGAATTGTGGAACATTGCATGAGATATTCAATAGACAACGTGAATAAGATATCCACTTCCAATTTTTGATCACACAGCAATCCAAAAGCACTTACCAAATATAATCCAGCTAGCTTGGATTCTATTAATCACATTACCCACTTTTACCATAATCCTGAACACAAATATTATGGCTTCTATAATGATTAAAGCCTACACTCCATATACTCCATTTTTAATCTACTAAAATGAAATCATTTAGATTCTAAAATAGTCCCCCACAGCTCCAAATTTTGCTTTAACCTCATTCCTAATCTTATCAATTAGAAGGATGGCATATGTAAATAACATGCACCAGGAAGCCTCCTCTTTAATGTGCTAACTAAGTGCATCCATAATTAATGTAAAGAAATATCAATTAAAAGCAAAACCTTGATGCAATCCTATAGTAATTTTAAAATCATTAGACAAACCAATTTGTGATTCAACACAAGTAAAAACCTTGATATACATATCTATAATAACATAAATATAGACCCGCAAATCCTTTTTCATTCTAAAACTGTTTCTTGGTGCTTCAGCGCAAGTCTTTCTTCTAAATTGATAAAAATAAAATGAAATGTTCTCTCACTAAATTTCTCCATCAAACTTCTTAGTAATTTATGAACAGCATGGTTAATTTACATGGCATAAAGCCAATTTGATTTCATTCAGTTTTTTCAAAACTTTTAAAGTAAAACACATTAACATGATGAATCCCCTAAATTTGCAAAATCTTGAGTAGTTCCTTTATTAATGTAAATGAGTACAAAAACACTTCACTCATTCAACATAATTTAAGTCTTCAAAGGTGAATTAAATAATTTATTGACCCAAGAAATTCCTATATCACAAACATTTCCACACATTTATAGGGAATGACATTCGATCCTGCAACATTTTTGCTCATCTCTTTTAGCTCTTTCCAAACCTAAGTTTACAACTTGCTAAATAAAAGTGCAGTTAATATCATTTTAATAACTACTAAACTCATGTTAATTGTATCAATATAGTCTTAATTAAAAAATTTAGTAAATAAATCTATCTATAGTGAATGTCTCTATCCTTGAATATAGTTTAATCATCATTGATATTTTTTGCTTGAATTAAATCTTTAATCTACTTATCTCTTAATTTTGAACAAATACTATTTGTAATATTTATATTATTATTGATACTAGAAGTATTATAATTAATAAATTTATTAACTAAAAATAAAACAAAAAATTAGATCCCACCATGCAATTTTATAAAATCAATTATAGTTCTAACCAAAAACTCACTTGATCACAACCATTCATTTGTTCCAGTCAAGTAATACATTTATTAAAATATTCTTTTCTTAATCATATCATTTATAAATTAAAAAGACACCAAATTATTTTAAATATAATAAAATGCATATATATATATATATATATATATATATATATATATATATAAACACACATGCACACACATATATATGTATATAATGTCTTTAAGAATATAAGACATTCTTCTCACATATTTCTAATCATCCATTGTCAGAGTTGAATGGCTTTAATTTCAAATAAATAAATGTTAAAATCTAATCAAATTATAGCATATAAATATTTGATATTTGAGTCATTCACCTTCTAAAATGAATAGTGAGAGATATGTGCAACAAATAGCTCAAAAAATATAGTAGCTTAGCCATCTATATATTAAAACAGCTAGATGAAAGAAAAAAAATCATTTTATACATTACTATTTAACTTTTTTATCTTAATCAATTAAAAAAATTTATGAGTGAATAAAAGGAAATAAATCGCTTGAACTTACCAAAAGAAAGGTTTTAAAAAATATGTTTGAACAAAACAAAATAACCAAGAGAAGTTTTAAAAAATATGTTTGAACAAAACAAAATAACCAAGAGGAGTTTTAAAAAATAAGTTTGAATAGAACAAAATAACAATTATTTTAAAATAGAATAAAAATGGCCATTGTTACACAAAATGAAGTGCTAGATTAGCACACACAAACATGCACAAGGAGCAAACACGTGTATGACTTCATATTGTTACATAGGACTCATTTAAATTTTACTACTTTATTAAATTTAACTTAATACAAATATTATTTTTTAAGTTTTATCTTAATTGATTCATTTCCTTTATTATTGTTTATTCACATATGAATTTTAGTGAATAATAAGTCAAAACAATTTAGCAATGATGTGTGAAATGAATTTTGTTTTCAGAGTGGACGTTTGAAAGCCATGTATAAATCCCATACATTTTTTCCAATTCATAAAAGGTTGCGTATGAAAAGAACGACAATTCTTCCTTAAACTGTTGAATTAACAGTTATGAAAATATGTTCATAACAACATGGTAACATATGAAAAGAATTTAATTGTCAATAAATTTTTAATTGGAACGCATATAGATATCAATTTATTAAGCCGCACTGTTAATAAATTAAATCTAAATTTCCATTAACAAGTTTTTTTTAATTATTCATATCAATTAAAATTTTGCTAAAGCATTTACTATGATATTTATAAAATGGTATCATCTCAAATAATCAACAATTCCATTAAAGTATGGCGTGTAATTTCATCTCATTAACACAAATCATAAAATTCTTTTTTATATCATAATCAATGTTTATTAATATGCTATTCTATTACTAATTAAAGTGTTTATCATAACAAAATATTATATATTACTTTCATTTGTATTTAAAGATTTTTAACTTTTACTATTTTTTATTAAAATACACATGTACATGTTTGTGAGAGCATTCATTCTTATTGTTAATCAAAATCCTTTATTCAACATATCATAAATTCAATCTTTGCAAATAGGGGTGTAAATGAGAACCTAGAACGAGCCCAGCAAGTGTTTGAGCTCAACTTGTTGGATTTAGCTTGGCTCTTGTTTGGCTCAAGCTTGAATTGAACTTGAAATGAGCCAACTCAAGTTTGGATCGAGCTATTTTTATTTACCTTTGCTTATCTCAACTCGAGTTTGGCATGAAATAACCATGACTCAAGCCAACACTAACTCATGTGCATTATAAAAGACAACCCCAAACAATGTTTTGAACTTGAAATAATGTCAGACTAAAGTCCCAGCCAATGAACATGTAAAAGTTTTTTTGTTGATTAAAACTTTATAAAATTAGATATGCATTATTAAATCTTTTATACATATACATATAAATATCTAGACGAATTAATTATTGTTGTTATAATTTGTGTTTCAAATTAATCAAGCCGAAATCAAACGAACAACACTTGTTCATGTTGGGTTCATTAAGTAATTGAGTTCAAGTAGTTTGTTCAAGTTGTTCGCAAACTAGAACTATTTAGCGAAACACAAGTTCTCACGAATAATAAGCTTTATTGACAGCCCTATCAACATATTTCTTTAAACTTTTCATATATTTAAAATTCATTCAAACTTTAAATTAAACACATACACAATCAATAATAAAATAAGGTATCAATAACAAATAATATAATATATGTCAAATAAATTAATTTTAATGCACACATGTATACACATACATGCATATCTATATATATATATATATATATATATATATATATATATGTGTGTGTGTGTGTGTGTGTGTGCATGTGAATGGTGTTGCAACCCAGTGGTTGAGACTCAATATTTGTTATCCCAGGTTATGGATTAAAATCTCATCGGCCACACGTAAGCAAAATATATATATATATATATATATATATATATATATTACAAATGGTCTTCTAAAACAATTAATATATAATTGTAGCCATCAAATCTAATTATAAATACTAGCCACCCAAATCATAATCATTAGATTCTATGTAAAGAATAATAACGTTATGACTACATTATAGAGTACTCAAATATTAAAAAAACATTAAACTTCACAATATATTAAATATTTTTAAACCATTATACAGCTTCTAAGCGGATGATTAATTAAATCCAAAAGTTCCATGTAATCCTAACCCCCTTCCCTTGAAGGTTCACGCCTACATATCATATATTAGTAAAGGATAAAATGAGTGTGGATCAATCAAACACCAAATGCAGCAAGTAAAAGCAAAAGAAGGCAATAGAAAAGAAATGTAACAAAGAAAATTAACAAGTGTTTCAAATGCCACATGCCAATCTAAAATGTTTGAACAACATCTAAACTACCTCACCTTCTCAAATTGGTCTCGCTTTTTGCAACAAATGCATAAAGCAGATCACCAACCATGACAATTGACATGATATATCCATTATGTCAGAGCACTACATTAGAAGAAATCAGAAAAGAAAAAGGACCCGTATTAATTTAAGTGCAAACAGTGCATGAGCCACTTGTGAGTTTCAAAGTATATTTCAATTGCCAAGTTTACTTCCCATAGAAATATAAGTACCCATTCTTCTCTCAAGTTAATTCAGATGTTACTTTGGCAATTGCATACATGCTTTTTACACATTATAGCTACAATCAAATCTATTTTTAAGAACCCAAATTCAGGAAGAGTGTTCAAGATTAAAGAAATGATAAAAACAGTCAAAAACATTTATTTATCATAAATATTAACAGTGCAAACATGAAATATGGCATTGATTTACATATGTAGAATCCACATTCCTTCATATCCCATATTTCACATTCTGTATCCTTAAATCATTCAAAAATATCTCTAATCTCACCTACATTAAATCAATAGCACCATTCTCCCAAAAGATGAAAACAACCATAATTATAAAGGTGCCCAAAAGATATGCATTGAACTACAAGTTTAGTATGGAGTGTAAAGCAATTTGGTGGAAAAAGAAAGTTTAAAAAGTGATAGAACGAGACAAAAAGCATTAATAAAATCAAGGCTTTATTATGAGCTCTAGTGATTTGGGGACAATAATCAAAGGAATGGTAAGCTTTTTTAAGCTGGGAGGCATCCAGAAATGTTTATATCAACAGAGATTGGGTAATAATGACTAACGGTTTTTCTTATAATTTCTTCGTTTCCATAAGCTTTTGTTTTCACTCTCAAAGACTTTATTTGTAGGGACTAGTATCTAGCTTATTTTTAAGCAAAAACGTGGCTATGGAGCTTCATTTTTTTTTTTCAAGTGTTTTATCAGAATTGAATTTAATTCGTTAAAATTTGTTAAATTATTTTACTCATCCAACTTCAATTAGCACAAGTAATGGCTTTTAATTTCCCAAATTCACTTCAAAAATTAGTGCAGGTTTAATTTTAATATACCATAATCTTGATTGGATTTATAAAAAAAAATGATACTCTCGTCAAAATTTTGGATAACTTATTCAATTTATGCACATTTTCAGGTAAAGTAGAAACTTATCATCCTCCGACAATAATGAACCCACTATGTAGTCTCTAGCAACAAATTACCAATGTATAGTTCATGTTAGCCCGATGCAACTGACTTTTTATTGTCATTAAAGTACAAAATGTATTAAAAATCAGAAATGTGGGTTAGGCAATCTGAATTCCAGTAATTGTGGTTGGTTTACATTTAATTACATATGATGAACGCATTGCAATGGATAATTTTCATTAAATGAATCTTAGATTTATTTGAACTGTGAGTAATGCATCATTGGAATATATAATAAAATTGTATATTATGATAAAATTCAAGTTGATGATGAGTTAGACGACTAGTTTGACTTGATATGACCCAGATAATCTGAACACAACACAGTATTTGTTTATTATGTAAGATATATTTTTGGTCAAAACATGATCACTTGCAGATATTTTTCTTATACTCAATTCTACTCAAATGATAATCAAGTTTAAAATTCCAACAAAACTTGATTTATTCATCATCATACAAATTAAGATCAAACACAAAATTATGGGTCAAAAAAGGGTTGAGTTTTCGAATTATTTCAGGTAGTTTTCAAAAAGGAACATATATCAATACCCTTAACAATACCATGACCATGAATTTGACTAGACCCGCCAGGTCAACTGATTGGACAGTGAATATGTCGAACAGTCGGACTGAGAACATGTCCACCAGTCGGACAGTGAACATGTCCACCAGCCGGGCAGTGAACATGTCCACCAGTCGGACAGTGAACATGCCGACCAGCTGTTTAGGGGCGGTTGAACCTATATGCTTTAAAACTGGTATAGAACTGCTAAAACTGATTAGATTGGTGCACTGTTGAACAGGGCCGGTCTTTTATGAACTACTTACTCGGTTCTAAGAATCCCTTTTTATGTTTAGTTGTAGTAAGTGATGGTATATATATAAACATAAATTGAAAATGGTCCAAATTTTTTGTAAATGGTGTTGTGGCTCAAAGGTTGAGCTCTTGGGTTGAACTATTGATAGGTCAACTATTCAAATCCCATCAGCCACGTATTTGACTTATTAAGGCTAAACTTCTTCAAAATAAAATGGATATATACAAACAAATTTATAGTCCCAAGACAATGTGAGACTAAATTGGAGAATGGAGGCTGTGCACACAAGGTGAGGGGGAGCCCTTAAGAAAATTTGCATAAATTGAAGCATAATTCGATATTTTTACACATGAAAATAATGTGAGTTTTGGTTTTGCTTCATAAAATGCACAACTTAGACTTGTAAGTTAACATAAAAATAATTTTAAACTTATATATTTGAAAAATAGGTCCTTTATATACATAAATTTGTTTTAATATTTTTTATTTAACACTAATTAATAATTAGAACATACATGTCACAAAAAATAGTAAAACTAACTCCATTAAAAAAATTTTGTGAAATAATTATTATATATGTAAGATTTCAAAGTTTTAGCGCTCTATATAAAAATTAAGAAGTTTATTATATATTTATAAATTTTCCTGAAACCCATTATATATTTAAAAAATTCATAATTAATATTATGTTTTATAAAGTATAAAATTTTATCATTTAATGATTATTATTTCTTTCAAGTTTCAATCTCAACTCGGCCCTTGTTTAAACTATAAATCTTAAACAGTTCCTCTTAGCAATTCGATGACCAATTCATATTGGAAGGGATAAATTATCTTATCAGAAGTTCAAAAAGAAAATTAGTGTGCTAAAAAATGTTTTGAAAATTTAGATAAGAAATTAAGAATTGATAAAAGAGAGTTTGATATAAATATGCTAGCAAAATTAAGAGATAAGAACATGAAATATTTGACAAGTGGATTAATGATATTGATTAAAAAAATAAATTTTATGAATAATGGCAATGGATGTAAGTAGATGAATTATTTTCAAAAAATTTAATGAAAATAATAATAATTAAATTACTCATAATTAATGTTATGTTTATAAAGCATAAATTTTTATTATTTTATGATCATTATTGCTTCCTAGTTTGAATCTCAGCTTGACTCTTGTTTAAACTTTGAATCTTGAACAATTCCTCTTAACAATTCGATAACCGATCCATATTGGATGAGATATAAATTATCTTATAAGAAGATCAGAAAAAAATTAGTGTGCTAAAAAATGTTTTTGAAAATTTAGATAAAAAACTAAGAATTGATATAAGAAAGGTTGATATAAATATGCTAGCAAAATTAAGAGATAAGAACATGAAATATTTAACAAGTGGATTAATGATATTGATTAAAAAATTACATTTTATGAACAAGTACAACAAATGTAGAGAGACAAATTATTTTCAAATATTTCAATGAATATCATAATAATTATTTTACATTAGCTTGGTGGCCTAAAAGGCAATATCTTTCATTTGACAAATGAGTAAACTAAATTTTCAAATGTTTTATAATAAATAAAGAGTAAAATAATTGTAGAATAAAACACCTATTGATGAAAATGCTTATGTTGGAAAAAAGTTTTATCTCACCAAATTATCATTGTATTTTTTTATAATAGTTGAAGCAATTTATGCAAATTATATATAAAAAAAGTTGATGAGCCATGATTAGAAATTTTAGAAGAGTAAAAGAATATTGATCACAAGGATTTACCAAAAGGTTTCACATAATGAATTTAATTTTATTCTAGGTCATTTAAATATGAAGACTATACATTTGTCAAGAAGTTTGACTGAGAATTTCATTGAGAGAAAGATCTTCAATTGATGTTTATCTATTAAAAAATGCAAATGATAAATATTATGAATGAGTTTTGTAATGATTTTTTAGAAATATATTTTACATATACTGAAGTTATTTAAATTATGTACAATAGAGCAGATATGTGTGCTAGCACACAAAAAAAGTTATTTTCCTATTACAATATGATTGCATTAAAGATCAACTCTAAGCTCATAGCTCTTTACTCATACAAATTCTTACTAAATGCAAACAAGAAAAAATGTCTTAGTGCATATGGTTTATAGATAAAATTCTTTTTATTAAAACATCTAGATAGGCAGATAAAGCAAAGCATGAGCTACGAAGAACCACCATAGATCTAAGAAGTTCCATTTTAGTAGATACAAAACAAAATATATAAGTGCAAGTTTTATAACATAAAAAGAAATAGTGATTAAAAAGTGATAATTAAAGAATATGCCACTAAAAAAAGTAGACAAATCATACAAAACAGAGAGCAAAGTGCTTAACAGAAATCAAGCATGCTTAATGAAGAGTGCTCCTAGGATTTGTGCATCAAAAGTCCCTCTCAAACTTTATAAAATTGACTATATTATTTGAGGAAAACGTTAGCTACAACACAAAAACACATTAAAAATGTGTTTTCCAGAGATGAGTTATTATAAATGAGTGGATATCCATGACTAAAAATGAAAATAAATGAGTCATCCGTAGTAAGATTTGACCAACTGCACTTGACGATAAATTCATTGAAAATCATCTTTTAGATGGCTCCAACACATCTAGTACAATTTGCTAAATGAACCAATAAAGAGTTAATTTAATGAATACTATCCATAATAAATGAAAATTATAGCCAAAATAGATATGACAAGAAACTATTATGAATGATATCACATGCATTGAACTTGGGGAAGAACTAGTTTTTGAAAAAGCACTATGACAACATTGAATTCATGTAACTGACACTTCTTAGTTGGGAAAAAGTTCAGTTTTGTTGTATTTAAATGCTAACTTGCACTTGGATTACTGAACTAAAAATTAGCCTTTTGCAAGAATCACAAAACCCAATAAAAAAAGTGAAAATAAATCCTTACTGTAATCATATTTTGATTGCATACAATTTGGCTACTCTAGAAATTAAAAATATTACTAGTTGCCACTGTATCATGCATATATGTAATATCTTGACAACTCATAAGATAATTTGCCCATCAAATGTTTTTCTCTTCCTTAATAGTACCAAAATTCTAATATACATCAACAACAACACCAAAGGCTTAGTCCCACTAGGTGGGTTTGGCTACATGTACTTTCTTATGTAAACTTTTAAACACCACAATCTTAAATAACTAATAGATTCATAGATTCATATAAGTTGACTAAATATTTTTAAATTATTATTATTCTTGCATATGATGTGCATTCATGACAGATTGGAGTAGCTTTACTAGAGGAAAAGCTTGTTCAAAACAATATAAGATGGCATAAACCATTTTATTTTCAATTTAGCTTATATAAAAAATCATAAAAGTAATTCCACCCACTGTGTTATAATTTTGACACCTTCAACCATGGATGTTTCTATTAAATACAATTTAAATTAAAGGCCGCATATTCCAACAGGTGTTCGTAACAATTGAGCCGATCAGTTAAAAGCAGACATTAATAAAAAAAAAAAAACAGTAAAAATAGCAATTACATTAAAGGAAAAATAAAAGCAGAATCATTTAAATAAAGAAAGATATAAAGTAAGAAAATGCACGCATTAAATTATTAGGATAAAATCAGTGGTGAAGACTTAGGTAGGAAAATTAATATGAATACAAGTAGTACAATACTATTTCTAAAGATATGTATCAAACTATATGCAGCAGCTAGAGTAGATAAGAAAAAATTAAGAATTCATAAGCCAACCTAGGCAAAGGTGTAAGGCTAAAGATAATGATCAAAAGATTACAATTCAAAGACAAGCATGGCATCAAAACCAATTTACCTCCCAAAAAGAACAAGCAAATAGAAAACATTTTTTAATCTGTATTGCATAAGTGAACAACAAGTTTCCAACATAAGAGGCTTGTTAGGAATGAGAAATTCAAAATTTTAATGCAAATGCAGTAAAGATTGTGATCATGGTTTTTATTAGCATCAGTCATATTTATTGCAGCAATCGCAAATTAACAGATTAAAGGCCAAAATTCCATAAAGCCATACAAATAAAATAAAAAGGAGGTAAATGACAATGAATGATCGATCGCGAATGGAGTTGCCTGAGGTAATTGCTCAAGGCGGTGATTGGCAAGGTCAGTTCAACGAGGCCTAAAGAAAACTATGTCAAGATGATAGATATGGGAAATGGACAGTGACGGGATGGGGATGGGATGTTTTCCTAGTTCAGTGAGCTCTGGAGGGCTTTACCATTGTCATCAAAATGGCTAGAAAAGTTCAGCAAAACTTTTTAATATAGACGGGTGAGCACACAGGAGATCAAGAAGACTAGCATATAGTTGCAGTAAATGCAGTTGAAAGAAGGATGGCATATTTTAGAAATTTTGAAATCTGGGAATAAGCTAAATTTGAGAAACTTTCAATACAAGAACTTTATGTTTGTTTGGGATGGGTTATCTACAATCTTAGCTTTAAAATTGTTGTGCAAAAAAAGCAAACTTTTTGCAAAGTCTTGTAGAATTATAAATCTACCTAAAAAAATGTCAGATGGTTGCATTCTTGAAGTTACCAAACTCTAGTATATCAGGTTGTTAAGAAGATCCTTCTTGCCACTTGAAATTTCAAAAACTGTAACTAAAGTAGTGGCTAAGCGAATGTAACAGCTGTGCATCCAGTCGACTTGGATTATTTGATTCAAAGATTATAGAAATTATCAGACTTTTACTTCAAATCTAAAAAATCGAGCCAAACCAAATATATCAAAAACAAAACTAATTCAAACTGGCTTCCATGATATGTCTAAGTGAGATATGAGTATCCTTTCAAAGTATGTGAATAATCACTGACTACCAAATTTTTTAACATATGGCTCAACTTTATTCCCTTATAATTTGAGCAGTCTTGAAAATCACAGTTGTACTCCACTTATTAGACATATTTTAGTCTTTAAAATAATATTAAATAACTTTGAAATCCAGGTAAGTCCTTCCTCACCCAACCATTTCCACACATAAATAGGGATGCTATTTGATCCGATCATTTTTTCACCCTTCATCCTCTTTAAGGTATTCTAAATCTCAGTTTCACTAATTCATCAAATGAAAGTGTAATTGACAAAAAATTTATGACCGTTAACTCATATTAATTGTATTCGTACAACTTTTATTAATAATCTTAGTAAAATAATACATCCGCTATAATAAATATATTTATCTTTTAAAAAAATTATGATTGTCTTTAATATATTATATTTTAATCAAATCCTTGAGTCACGTATTTCTTTATTTGGCTATCTTATATATTTATCTTTCTCCCTTAATAATTTCTTATTTATCATAAAATCCTTGAATGAAGTAGTAATCTTAGCATCACGAACTATTATTTTGGATTCAAATGAACTACTTTATATTTCTAATAATTATTCTCATTCATATGTTTAAACTATTAATTATAGTATATCCTTTTTTATCTTTGATTAACATCTTATTTTCACTATTAAGCATCTTTATTATTAGGTGCTCTCCCTTTAGATTCACAAAGCATACTTTTTAATAACATTATGATTACGACTTAAAAGCTAAATTTCACATAAGGTTGGCTTCAACATCAAAGTCCCATTGTTAAGATTTTAAAATTTCACTCTTAAGAATATATATACTATTCTTCTTAAAATTCCACTAATTGATTTTAAAACATATTTAAAATTTAGTATTACTTTTATTATTCTTTATTTTCAAATATAGAACCAATAATCACTATTGGGTCATCAAGCAATCATCTGGAATAATATTATAATTTTTGCAATATAAATGATCTTTATTCTTTAAGAAAAAATAATCAATTTGAATTTTAAAGTTTCCATTTTTATAAGTGATTGTATATTCCTCATTTTTTAAAAATAAGTATTAGCAACCATAAAACCATAAGCTAAAGAAAATTTCATAATCATTTTTCATTCTTCATTAATCTATCTAAAACCACTATAACTACTATTAAATTCTTCACTTACTCTTTCAACATGTCTATTTAATTCTCCTATAAATAACACCTCTTATTATTATATTCCTTGAATCAACTCTTCATAATCATACAATATTATTTCTTTTATGGTTATATCCTCATATTTGAGGGGCATAAATACTACAAAAAATTTTAAAGTTAATTTATCAATTATAATCTTTAAAGATAACTCTATATCCCAATCTCTTAACTTCCACTACATATCCTTTAAATTCTTATCTAAAATGATACTCACATCATTCCTATGACAAATTTTACTTCGTATCAAAATTTAAAATCCAAGCTATCAATTTCTTTTGCTTTCTCACCCACCCATTTTATTTTTTGAAGACAATAATTATTCCGTCTATTAACTATTATATCTACAAACTCAAAAATCTTGTTAATGAGTTCAATATTCCAACTACCTAATCTTAAATTAGTATCATGAACTAGCTTCTTTACTCACATTCATCCATAATGTAGGAACCGTCACATATTTGATAGTACCTGAGTGCCGATGTAACGGCCTGCACCCTTTCAACTACATCAAGTAATGCAACGCGTCATTTCCATGGGATAGACGCCCTAGCTAAAGCACAAATTTTAAAAGAATTAATCTCATGAGAAGATTCTACAATATTTTACGATGGCTATCGACAATTTGACACAACCTCCTCCTTTCTCTTCCAGGACTTGGCTTTGGAAACAAAAAAGTTAATTCTCATGTAGGAACTCTCACTGACAAGACAAAATCCTAAGTTGAGTCTCTCTTGTAATGATTAGAGCTTTCAGAATTGTTGTTCATTCTCCCATCTCGATAACAATATAGAGGGATTTTGTCTTAACGCCAAAAACTTCCAATCGAATGAGGCTACTTCTCAGGTCTCGTCGAGATGTTGACTTCTATGTCTACCTTCGCTTTGCCTTTGCCTTTTGCTTCAATATCCGCCTTCACCATAGACAAAACTGCTATGCAGCTCTCGCCTTAACACACTCGATAAAGCATAGATATTTAGGTCGCGTGAGATAATGGTTGTTCATTACCTGTAGTTTAGATCGCAACCATTAAGCTCTAAACTAAAAATATTATTTTAATCAATTAAATTCGGCTTTTGGATTATTTAGTTTTTGGCAAACAAAAAACCGAACTAAATTCCAAAAACTAAATAATTCAAAATCTTGATCCAAAGTTGAAATATTAATTTACAAACAGTACCAAACCAGTCAAATAAGGTTGGCTCAGTTCAGCCTTTAGGTTTTATTCTACTAGCACACACCCTTAACCATATTTTATATTTTTCATCCTTGGCTTTAATTCAAGCCAAACAGAAAATAGAATCCAAGAAAAGCCAAAATATCTCAATCCAAACAGTCACACGATCTACAACAATGCAATCTCCCTTTCATCTTCCTGGAAAACTCAAAAACATAAGCATAATAAACAAACTTCTATTCAAGACAAGTCATCACCAATATATCAAAAGAAAAACGAAAAAAGATTACAAAATAATTATTAAAACTAAAATAAGCATAAAAGCTACAAGCCACTGAGCGAAACAGAAATATCAAAGAAATGAAAATTTAATCACTGTTCAGCCACAGTAACACTAAGAAGATAGAAATTTGTTCATGCTCAGGTCGAAGATGGCAGTCAACCAAATAATTTCTACCATATGAAAAACTTTGGGCAAAGTGAAAATTATAAATAATTAATATGCAAAATCTAAACTCGTTCATTAAAGTAATGGCATTAAAACTAAACCACGCAAGGTGTTAAAAAGTGTTGAATGTCAAGGCTGTGAAAACAATATTTACAGGGAGAAGGGACAATCAACATATCTAGGCAATAAATCTTTTTAAATAAGAAAATCAGTAAAATAAAATTCTACCTGTCCAATGCCACCAAAAAGATCCCTCAATTCATCAGTTGTCACATCTGGGGGTAAATTTGAGATGTATATTCTAGAATTGTCACAAGCATCTCCACAAGTATCATCACATTGCTTAATAAACGATGGAGTATCAATAGGAGCACCCCCATAAGCACCACCTCCAATAGGTGCCGGAGCAACAGCACCCATATCCCGACCTGTCTGAGGAGCACTGCGTCCACCATCATAGCTTGAAGGCACCCGACCAGAGAGATAATCCCCTCCATAAGGATTGGGAAGTGGGTCACCATAAGACGGAGGCAAGGAATTCACCCCTCCATAAACACTAGCTGGCGGAGGAACAGAGTCATGCCCATAAGTACCATTCCCACCATAAGAGTTTGGTGCCAAAGGATAGCTTCCACCTCCTACTCCATAAGGAGCTGTCGGTGGCGGAATCTCAGCATAGCCACTATCCTCTCTGCCTCCATACCCACCATCATCTTCTCTACCCAATCTGCCATGACCACCATCTTCCCTTCCCTGACCATCAAAAGTATTACCTCTACCCCTATCACTACGACTTCCATTGTAACCACGACTTCCCCCACCATACCCACCACGACCCCCACTACTATAATCTCCACCACCACGGCCCCCACTACTATAATCTCCACCACCACGGCCCCCACTACTATAATCTCCACCACCACGGCCACTGCCATAATCTCCACCTCCACGATTATAGCCTCCATCGCTACCGCCTTTGTTATAACCTCCGCCAGCTTTGATCTGACCCCCACCTCCACTGTTGTTACCAGGGCTGGGTGCACCACATTTGTTGCACTCAACTCGCCTTGCAAAGTTCAGATTTCCACAACTAGATAAAGAGCGGACCTCATTAGAATGAAAAAAAAAGAAATTTAAATAAGTTTGGGATATAACATTTCAATTGATTGCTTTACGATAAAATTCAAGTTCTTAACAAAAGAGGATCTTGGAATTTACATGCATTACACTGCAATAATTATGAATTATATGTTTAATGCCAAAACTTTTAACTACTAGCCTTGCACTTAGATATTAAGAACATCTGCAGCGGAGACCATCTGCTGCTTCCATCACAGATGAGGAAGCTCACTTTTTTGCTCTTTGTTCCTTCAATCTATTCCTATTTGCATGAACAGCTCCTCTACTCCATTCAATAAAAATCATAACAAATCCCATTTTTTAAATCATCAAATTGACTTTTTCTTTTGTTTTAAATGGAACCTCACATTCTTTCTGAAAAGGACAACAGGAGAAGGTAGTCTGCGGCAACAATGACATCCATAACTCTTCCGAAGTTGAAGATAGGTGGGCATTCCGTTAACATATACAGAAGAAATTTAGAAGTTGTATGCTTGAGTAAAAGGCCAGTGTTATGCATGTAATCCCTTAGATCTAGTTAGAAAACATATTTTTTTAAAGTTTAAAATCCCTCAAAAGCTATGATTTTAATTATGAGAATGTAATGAGTTAATAGGAAATCATCACTTTCAAGAATCCAAGTAATCCAAAAGCCAAGATCAACCAACCTTGGGTTAGGGCATTTCCAATCCCCATCACGCCCACCAGCCCCACGACCACCGCCTCGATTGCCACCGCTATTTCCCCCTCGGTTCCAACGATCCCCACCTTGATCCCCACCGCCGTCTGCAGCAAGAAATAAGATCAATCATAAGAATTTTAAGAACTCTATAAAACAGACGGCTAATGAAAAGTATATAAATCCAAGACCTCGATTTGGAGGACCGCCATAGCCGCCTCCACCACCACCTCGGTTATACCCGCCGCCTCCACGTGGGGCTGAGAAATCCCCCCTGTCAGATCCGTAATTGCCTGACATGTATCTCTCAGGTGTCGTCTGCCTCTCTGTGCTGAGAAGTGCGAAGGGCGGCTGATAGAGGAACGCCGCTCGCAAGTAGGTTAGAGAATCACAACAAGGCCTCTCTCTCCTCGAAAATTTGTATAAATTTTATTCTATTATATTTGATGGATTTATATATTTATTTTCAAAATTTGATTTTGATTCAGTTTTGATTAGGGTTATTGATTTTGTTGAATCTTGAAGGTAGGTTAATAATTATTTATATGATTTTAAATATAAGTCTTTAATATTAAAAATTTTGAATGAAAGTAAAATTACTATGATTTTTTAATTAACTTATTCTACTCTCACATATGGTTGGTTTCGAATCAAGTTCGAATCGAGTCAGCACATACTCGAAGTCGACTCGAATTTGTTAGAGTTCGAGTTCAAGTCATTTTGAATCGAGTCAAATTATTTCAAATTTGAGTTCGGTCAAATTCAAATTTCAAATTTTTGATCAAATTATCAGCCCTACTGCAGCATCATTGCCCAACCTTATTTTGTTCATAATATTGTTTTATTAAATTTATATCAAAATACATAAAAAATATTTACAACGTGTTTATCTAAAGAGAAATGCTATTTATACTCATTGACATGGCACCAGAAAAACTCATCAAATAGGATTTGGATATTATTTCATTAATATTTATTTATTTAAATTAAAATAATACAAATAATATTTTTTAAGTTTGTATTGAAATGATGGACAAATCTCATTGGATGAATTTTTTTGAGTACCACGTCAGCGAGTCTAAATAGCATTTCTCTTATCTAAATTTACATTACTTCATTTCAACATTTGTTTATCTTATAATAGCGATTATATAATTCATGCTTAACTTAGCAACTTATATTATCTCATCAGTTTATCCAACTTAAAGCTATTGAAACGCAACTAAATTCTTATGAGTTTAAGTTAAATAAAGCTAGCTTGGTTGTTAAATTAGTATACATGAGTTGTCTTAAGTTGATGTAAGTCATTTACTTAAGAAAATATCCAAATTTAAAATGATTCTTTATAAAATAAGTAAATTTAAGTGATAATTAATTTTTTAAGTTTTGTTGTTTGTGTTAGTCAATTAATATAAATATAATTTATTAAATATAAGTAATACTAATATTGATTATTTTAAATTAATTAAAAATATTTAAATAATTATTTAAATGAATAATGATGATTAATAAAGTTAAATTCTTGTATAGTTAAGTGAATTAAATACTTCAATGACTATGATGATTTATTAATTAATTTATCTTATTATTGTATAATGGTTTTTAAGAGGAATAAATATATAGTTGCTAAATCCTTAATATTTATATTAAAGTATTTATTAATAATTAAAATAATTAACAATTTAATAATAAAATTTTTAATATATTTATATCATATAATTTTATTTATTTAGTTAATAAAGATGATGTAATTGAATTATATTTATAATTATTATAAATGATTATTTAATTATTATTGAGTAATAATTAATAAGGTTATTAAATTATGATTTACAAAATAAAAAAAAATAAAAACAATGTCATCATATGATAGTAATTATTGTTAATTGCATAATCATCACCTATAAATTAATTAATATAATAAATACATTATTAAATTAGAATTAAGCAAAATTAAATTAGGTTAACTAAAGCTCAAAGTTATTTGATTTAAATTTAAGTGAGAATCAAATAAGAGATAAATCTATCAATTTAAAATTTATATAGGAAAATAAAATTATAATTTAATTTTAATGACTACAATCATTTATAGTAAAATTTAATTATTATTAAATTAAGTTAAATTTTCTTATATTAAATTTGATTTATTTAAGTAAATTGTTATAACTTTAAATTGATTGCACCGTAATTATATTTTCTTGATCATCAATTGATTTTTATTAATCAAATAATCAATTGCTCATTTGATTTGATTTTAATATATTATTTTCAAACTAATTCTTACTTTACTTTTCCCTTATAAAATATTAGCATATTGTGAGACAAACTATAATAAGACTCAGATTATTTTTTGTAATAGTTTCATGTTCATTCTATAGAAATCAACTTTTGATCAATCATATTACTATCTTATAACTTAATTAATCGATTAAACTAATATCCAACTTCATTCTTAATTGTTTATAAGTTTTATAGCATGCCAACAAACTAAGTTTTGATGAAATGTTTCTAATAAAAATATAAGCAATTAATATATTATTTTTTCACAATAAGTACAATTTATGTAACCTATAAGGATAATATATAATACTTTATGGTATAATGCTTGCTTGGCTTTATCATGATAATTGACAATGAAATACTTAATTATGTTGCATTTGTGTAATTTGATGATAAGTATAATTTTAATGGAAATTGATGTTAAAGAGGCTCATAAGAAATTAGAAAATTGTGAAATGTTGAAAGTATGATTTGTTTTAAATCTCAAATTTGTTATTTGTTGCAAATAATGAAACTCAATTTACTCATATAGGTGGATGCCTTTATGACAATTTTGTCCAAAATAATCATAGAACTAAGAGTTGAGTTATGGTTTGGTAATCAAATGTGATGTTAAATGTCAACTTGAATATACATTACTTAAACAAAAGTAAGCAAAGTCACACAATCAGCAAAAAATAGATGACAAAAAAGGGATGGTAGAGCAATGCAGATAATCAGCCAAGCAATTAGATGAGAAGTAAGCAAATATGTATGCAAAGGAAATACAAGAAATGCATAAGAAATAAAATACATTTTGTCTTATTAAGCGGTGTATATATTTATATAGATTTAAATTTGATTTCTAATTTAAATATCATAAAATGCATTTTGTCTTATTAAAATTGCACAAGATGAATTATCATGTTCACGACTTAGAGCTCGCCGCAGTGATCTTTGCCTTGAAAATCTGGCGTCACTATTTATATAGAGTTCAATGTTCCATTTTCACTGATCACAAAAGTCTGAAGTATATCTTCATTCAGTGAGAATTAAACTGCCGTCAAAGAAGATGGCTAGATCTGATTAGTGATTATGATTTGGACATTCAATACCACCCTGGTAAAGCGAATGTTGTGGCGGACACCCTCAGTCGTCGTGCTACACTATCAGCTATGATTGTTATAAGTTTGCTAGATGAAGAATTTCGAAAGTTATAAATTATTCCAGTGCATGGTGATATGTTAAGCTCCATGTTAACCAATATCAATGTGGAGCCCACCTTTCATTGAGATGTCTTTATTTTATAAACTAAAGATGATGAATATTTAAAATTTAAGGTGGATATTAAAGGTGGTCACTATCAAGATTTGCAGATGCATGAGACAATAATTTATCAAGGTAATTATTTATGGATTTTCAAATCCATGCACCAGGAGATTCTCATAAAAGGCCATAATTATGGTTATGGGTTCACCCTAGGAGTACTAAAATATATTAGGACTTGAAGAAATCATTCTGGTGGCCTAGTTTGAAGAAGAGTGTGGCAAATTTATTGCAAAATGCCATGCTTGCAACCTCGTCAAAGCGGAGCATCAAAGGCCTGGAGGACTTCTTCATCCTCCGGTTATCCTCGAATGGAAATGGTTTGATATTTCCATGAACTTTGTATTGGGTTTGCCCAAAACAAGGTCTGGTATTAATTTTATTTGGGTCATAGTCAATCAACTGACCAAGTGAGCCCATTTTATCCCAATGTGTATGTGAGGCCCCCGTACTGACAATAAGGAAGTACGGTGCTCGAACTGTGGCGAATCCCCAACTTAAGTATAGTTAGGTAAACCCAGCTTGCCTTAAGCCAAGGACTTGTCACCAAGTACTATAACATTCATCAATTTATAAATATCAAAGTGGCGGAAGGAATAAATAATAGAGTAACATCCACAAGCATACACAGTAGAAAAGAGAATGCAATAGTGTAATTCATCACAATGCAAAAGTGAAATACATCCAGAATTAATTATTACAAACTGAAGTTTAAAGAAAATGAAAATGTCTCTCAATCTCACTGAAATAAAAAGGCAATATCTAACTAAACAGCAGCAGCACAGTCCTCATCCTGAACCTGCTCCTTCTCCGTGACACTGCCCAAGAACATGTCTGAATCTGACATTTGTCGATATCACAAATTCGAGGGCCCCAGCCAACAAAACGAAAAGGTTACAGTTAGACAATTGTCTAAGTATATTTTAGGCTATTTTAATGAACTGAACATTTAAAGATATCACATTTTTAACTTAACTACACATGCAAGCAGTAAAGGTGCAACAAGCTATGAAAGAAATGGGTAACTATAAACTATCCATTTATAGCCAGCATACAATGCAAAATAAATAAAGTGAGGCTAAAAGCTATAAAATAACAATTACAATACAATTCAAAACCTAATATGCTTATGATCATATTAATATATGCTGAGTATATAAAAGGAACACAAGTACTGAAACGTGAAATTATAGCATCCTAAACATGCCAATATACATAGTTAAGCCATATGAGTATACATACAACATGCTAGTTAAAAATAGGAAAAGAACATAAAAGCCACTGAGATATGTGGCAAAGCGAGCAATCTATGAAATATGAAGCCACTGAGACATGTGGCAAAACGAGCAAATACTGAAAATAAGGCCACTGAAGCATGTGGCAAAGCAAATTAGAAAATAATACAATCCAGCTAAAGTAGCAATAAGCCTAAGACATAGTACTGCCATACCAGCCAATAGGCCATACAGGGCCTCCAATATCAACAAATCAATCCCCAACCTAGCCATCCAAATATGTCAGGTCTGAGTCCAGTCTATACAATACTACTACTGAAGAGGCAGACTAAGCTAGGTCATATTATACCAACTACAAATAAGATAAAACTGAATGATATGCAATTCAAATACTAACTTAGGATGTATCGTCCATATCCTAAGTTTTCCTAGTATGCTCAAGGAATAAGGCTCAATATCCAAGGTAAGCAAAGCAATCTAGTCAAAGTAAGCAAGAGACTCAATTTAAACTCATGTGATATCTGATATTATCTAATTACCAATTCTAACTACTCTGAAAAGGTACAAGTTTAGTATCTCCAATATCCAGCTATTGAGTAGAGTCTCAGATTTACATCCTTAAAGTTAATATTTAGAACTTAACAAGTTCTAATCCAAAATCATGTGATGACTATATGGCTTAAGTAGGTAAATCAATGACCTAATTAATTCATATTTTACTCTCTTACCCAAATCTTGATTAAGTAAATCAAGATTTAAGGATTTAGAACTTAAACCTTATGTTGAGTTCAAATACCCAAATCCAAGGTAATATTATATCTAAGATCTAGGGTTCACACTTATTACCCAATTTGAAGGTAAAGAATCCTATAAGCTGAAAGATTCAGGAACTAAGAACTTAGTGAAAGGCTATTCTACTGATTATAAGATAAAACAATCGATTAAAAACTTGAGAATCTAAGATCTATATTCAATCTTTAAGATAAATTCCTTATCTTAGATTGAATCATCCTATACCCACATGGAAGGTTTCAAAAGATTAAATAATTAATCATTAAAGAATTTCAATTGGAGATGGTTTGATTTCAATTTGAAGATCTAAGTCTAAGATCTTAAGATCTAAAGATCTGATGTTTGATCACTTTAGACTTCTAATTAGAGTTTTAACTTAAGAGTGCCCATTTGTATTTCTTTTAGAATTTAAGTTCATAGTTAAACTAAATGGAGCTATTAAGGTTGAAATTGACAATTTTAAGCATTAGATTAACATTAAACTCATATTGACCTTTTTAGGGCTACTTAAGATCTAAGGATCATCAATGTTTGATTTCTTTAAACCCTAAGCTAAATTTTAACTTAGACGTTACCAATTACATTTCTTTTAAGTTTTAGCTCTTAGGTTAACCTTACTGAACTTATTAAGGTGATATTTAATCATCTCAATTATTAGATTCCAGGATTAATACTAAATGACTCTTATAGGATCACTTAAGATCTAAGTGTCTTAATTAGAGATTAAGTGGAGATTTCTTGAATTAATGAACACATTATCATTACTATTAGTCTAAGAGTTCAGAGAACATCTCTAATCTATCTTAAGATAGTTTAATGAAACTTCCAAGCCTTAAGGAGCATTTAAACATATTTTGGTCAAAATGACCAAATGCCCCTCTAAAGGGTAAAATTATGATTTTATGGTCTAGTTACTCAAGTTGATCCAATCTATTTTAATGAGTTTCATATTGATTAGTGAAGTGAGAAACACACTTATATTAGGTTTTGATGACCTAATTAATCTTAATTATCACTAATCACTTATTTAAGGTGATTAGGGTGATTAGTGAATATAGGCATTATTAGGGCAATCCAACCTTATACTTAGGTTACTATAGACCTAATATGACATTAGGAATAACCCCCATCCAAAACAGAGGCTTAATTAGGGTTAAATTCACTAATCTTTATTTAAGGTGATTAAAGAGTGATTAAGAAAATAATTATTCAAAATCAACTTTAAGGGTCTGATATTGTTCCTTAGGGTACAAGGAGCAATCAGAGCCCTTAATCTCATAAATTGGATGCTTACATAATTTTATATGATTTTATTACTGATAGCAAAGAATTTGGCAAATAAGTTTTAATCTAACTATTGGATCTGAGATTTTATTTTATATTTAGATTCCTTGATTTTTCTGATTCAAATGGTATATTAGATCATACCATTTGGATCAGTATAGCCAAAGTTATTTAATTAATTTAATCTGAATGTTTATTTAAATTAAAACTATACGATTTAATTAATTAATCGCATAACCTTTAAAAACGTAATCCTATAATTAATTAATTAGCCGTGGCCCGAACTCAAACCGCGCGGGTCGGGGTCGGCCCGGCTCAAAATCCAGTGTCTTCTTCCTCTCGCACGCGCCCGCAGCCCTAACCCTAGGACCAGTTTCTAGTGCCAAATTCTCCGTGCTCCGGTCACGCCACGCCCCGATTTCAACGGCTACACGATCCCTGACCCTAGATGCACCGATTAAGCCAAAAAGCCATAACTGGGAGGTGCTGGATCGCCGGATGACTACTCGGTCGAGACCTTCCAGAAGGCGCACCTGTGAGGAGTGAATTATCCTCACAGAGTCCACGGGTTGCCGCTATCTTGATCCCTACACGCTCAGGGATCGATGAGGGAGCGATAGGTCGACTCGAGGGGTTCTGAGGTGGTCTAGATCACTGGGGTGCTACTCAGCGTATTCTGCCATCTATACCTGCGACTGGATCGATCGATTATGGTCAATCGATCGATCTGGTTGAACACAACCATCGATACCAACTTACAATCACTGCCCAAATGTTTTGGCACTAGATAGACGGCTAATTGCGCACGAGAGCGCGGCATTAGGCGAGCTAGAGGTCCCTCTGGCAGTGCGCTCAGACGACGAATTCGTTGTCCGTCCCACAGCCAGACCTCGCCTGCAGACACGAAATGCCCACGGGGATCTAGGAAGGGGTCTTAACACAGCATCTGAACTTATTTGAGGGCGTGACGAGCTGAAATCACTCAACTGAAAATGGATAGAGGTTGTACCTTAGTTTGCAGAAACGCAGTGACAAAGAGGTATTGGTTAGCTTGGAAACTCTCCAAATAGTCTCAGCAGCTATGCAGGGGGTCTGAACGCCAGACCTTGCCCTCTATCAGCTGTACTCAGCAGGTTCCGATGCCGGGGATCGCCGGGCGCTCCAGAGCTTCTTCTGGGTAAAATTGTGGGTCTCAGTGGGCAAAGGAGGTCACTGAAGTGGGCCAAGGGTATTTATAGGTGAGGAGAGGTTCAGGGAAGGCTGCCATGGCTAGATGCATAGTTCAGGCTCGGGCAGGGGTGGAGTCCCGAGCCACAATAATTTGGGGCAAGCAGGCCCTCAGGACCCGACGGGCATTATTCTGCCAGAACTGGGAAGATCCTAATGGTTGGGAGGACGTGGCAGTGCGGGTGGGAGACAAAGCCTACGTGGCGAATTTTCGATGTCGGCAGAATCTCCGTGAGGACGAAGATCCACAGTGGCAGGGCTCGCTTTCGCCATATGATGCCGAAGCCGTTAGAATTAAACGGTCTGATGCGGGGATTGAAAAATGGAAATGCGGATCAAATCTGGTGCGTCGAATTTAAGATGCCGATTGCACGGCTGTGCTTTGATCCTGGCGGGGGAAGATAGCGCCGTTGGGAAAGCCATGCCAAGATGCGTACTAGGCAGCCTACGGGTGCATCTCTGTGCGCCGCTGTCGGGACCCCGCAGCGGATCTGCCGCGGTCCCGACAACAAATCCCGGGGTTTTATTTTTTTAATAAAAATTAATTTTAAATATAAATAAAACTAATTAAATAATATATAATTATTCTTAAATTATCCAAATCCAGTTTAGGACCAAATGAGCTCCAAAAATTCTCAAAAATTCACCCTTAGCTAATTTGGGTGTGAGGAATTCAAAAATGAAATCAGATTTTAATTTGGAGATCAAAATATTTTAGGTATTTTTCAGAGCTTAAAAATAGCCAAAAATACCAAATTTTCTATTTTTTGCTCCAAATGATTTCAAATTTCTAGGATTAGGTTTAAATGACCCATTGAGTCCAATGGAATTAAAATCAAGGCTTAGTTTAGCTTAAATAATTCAGATCTAGATGGGGTAACAACTTTAGGGTTGTTACAGTGTCAAACTGATTATGTAGAGAAATTAACGAAATTATACATCAAGGAAATTGCCATATTACATGGAATCCCAAGATCAACCGTATATGTGGTGCCCCGTACCCTTCCACAGCCATGCTAATATTAATATTAACATAATTATGAGGAGTACAGTGCTCCAACTATGGAAAATCCTAAACTTAAGTAGAGTCAAGTATAACCCAACCCGTCTTAAGCAGAAGACTTGTCACCTGAAACTAAGAATATACATCAACTTATCAAAGTAGCAGAAGCAGAAAATAGTATAATATAATATCTACATCACAGCATAGTATATAAAAGTAAATGTAACAGTAACTCAGCTCAAAGTGCAGAAAGTAAATACATCCAGATTTAAGAATTATTACAGACTAAAAATTTAAATGAATAGAAAAGAGCTCTCATCCTCACAGCAAACAACAAAATATAACTAAGCAGCAATATGAAGATTCTCATCTTGTCCAAGCTCATCTCCAGCAGAACCACCAATGAACAGCTCCAAATCTGATATTTGTCGGTTTCACAAATGCCATGGCTCCAGCCAATAAAAGAAAAATGTTACAGTTAGATAAATTGTCTAAGTACATTTTAAGCTAATTAAGTGAACTGAATATTTAAATATATCACATTATTACCTTAAGCATACAAATAGTTTAAGGTGCAACAAGCTACAAGAAACATGATAGTTATAAATAACATTTTTAACTAAGCAACAAAGTATGTAAAATAATATACCATTCATGAAGCTGAATAATATAAGGCTATAACGTATAATTAATTACAAAGTACTGAAAGTAAAACTTATCCTAACATAATTATGATCACATGAAATACATACTGATTACATAAAGGAAAACTATACTGAAACGTGATGAACTGAGTATACAAAACTAGTATCCTAAACATACAAATACTTAATAAATACTGAACTGAAATAAATATATAAGTATGTAGAGCTAAAATTAAAGGCCACTGAACCATGTGGCAAAGTAAGCCAAAGCGCTGAAATAAAATAAAAGTAAAGCCACTTAAGCATATGTCAAAGCAAACCAAAGTACTAAAACTAAATTGGAGTAAAAGCATGCATAAACCTAGTACTGCCATACAACAATAGGCCATACTGGACCTTTGAACAGAAAGTTCAACATGTATCCATCCTAGACATTATTAGAGCTAAGTCTGAGTTGAATTTATAGAATAAGATATGTATCCATCCTAGCCAAGTACAGAGCTAGGTCTGAGTCTATTCTATAATAAAACTGGAACTGAAGAGGTATACTAAGCTAGGGCACACTTACTGAACTGAATGTATTAAATAAACAAAATAATAAATGTTTATGCTTTTAAAATACTAACTTAAAATACCCATCAGTATTATAAGTTCATCTATTATGTCCAAGGAAAAAGGCTCAATATACAAGGTGTGTAGGGCAACAATAATCAAATAAGCAAGAGACTCAACTAGACTCATGTCATATTTATAGTTGTCTAATTTAAATTGCTCTAATTATTATGAGAAAATATAAGTTTAGGATCTCCAATATCCAACTATCAAGTAAAATACCAGATTCATGACCTTAATATTAACATTAGAACTTAACAAGTTCTAATCTAAAATTAGATGACGACTATAAAGGATTAAAGTAAATAATTTAATGACTTAATTATTATATTTTTCTCACTTAACCCAAATATTGATTATATTAATCAAGATTAGAGATTATGGACTTAAACTCCATACTTGTGGTTCAAATCCTAAATCTAAGGTACTATCCAAAACAAGGATCTAAGGTTCACACCCAACCATAACCTAAAGGTGGAAGATCTTATGAGCTGAAAGATCAAGAAACTAAGATCTTAATGAAAAGTTATTTTATTATTAAAGACAAAATAATCAATTAAGAACATAAGAATCTAAGATCTATATTCAATCCATAGAATAATCACATTATTTTATAGGTTGAATAAATTCTGCACCCATAAGGAGGTTTCAAAGGAATTGAATAATTAATCAAGTGGAGAGTTCCAAATGAGATTATGCAATTCAATCAGATGATCAAAGGATATAAGATATAAGATCTAAAGTTTGATCACTTAAGATCTAAACTAAAATTTAGACTTATGATTTACATAACACTTCTTTTAAGGTTATAGATTATGAATGATCTTAGTAAGGCACTTAAATTGGAATTTGAATGCAGGTATTAATTAAGTTATTCTCTAATGGGGAGTATTAAATTCTTATTAAGACCTTAAGATCTAATTAGAGAAATTCAAGACTTATTCACTTATACTAAATTTATTAGACTTAAAAATTACATAAAAGATGCTAATGCATTAATTAAAAGCACATTACTAAAATTCTAGGGTTTGAGGGTGCTTAAATAATATTTAGGTCAAAATGACAAAAATACCATTCTCTAATGAGGATTAATTAAGGCTAAATTCACTGATCAAGGTTTATAGTAATTAAGAGATGATTAACAAATTTAAATCTCTGAAATTATTTCTAATGGCTTAGATGGATTATACTCTGTCTCATGAATAATTAAAGACCTAAATCATGATTTTTGGGCATTAATTGAATTAATTATGAATTAATTAAGATTAGAAAAAGATCAGGAAAATCCAACCATTAGATCATGAATTTTATTTCATATTATTATTTCTTATATTTTTCTGATTTAAATGGTATATTGGATCATACCATTTGAATAAATATAACCAAAGTTATTTTATAAATTTATTATGAATGTCTTAATTAAATTAAACCATATGATTTAATTTTCTGAATTAATTTCCTTAAGGAAATTAATTCAGAAATCCTTTATTTAACTATCGGTCTGAAATCAGAAACGTACAGGTCGAGGCTTAACGCGGCTCAGCACTCTGCGTCGTCTCTACGCCGAATACCCGACATTAGGATCCCTCAGGTTTGCTTCAAATGTCCAATTCTCCATGCACAAGGCACACCGCACCTGGATCTCGATGGTCACACCATCAGTGGCACTAGACGTGTCAATTAAGCTAAGAATCCCTTTCTGGGATGCGTCGGATCGCCAGGGTGCTACTTAGCCTATCGATCCAAATGGGGAAATCTGTGAGGAGTGAATTCTCCTCACAGAGACAATGCCATGATCTAGGACTTAAACCTACACATTCAGGGATTGAAGGAGAAGCATTTGGACGAATCGACAAGTTCTGGGAGTGGATGGATCACTGGAGTGATACTCGCGGCATTTTACAGATGCGAGCTGTAACTGAGTCGATCGATTCCAGTCAAATCGAACCCAGCGATTGCTATGAATCGACAATCACTCAAGAAGGGAGTTGGGCTTCAAATGGGGACTTAAAGGCTCGATCAATCATTATGATTCAATGGATGATGCTAACTGCCAGTGCACTCTCAGACGACAATCCCACCATCTGGTCCACTGCCAGTCTTTACCACTGCCTTAGTTGCCTAATGGGGAACTAAGGTGTGATCATAGCATGGCATCTAGGGTACGGAAGGCGCGAATCCAGCTGAAACCAGCTTGATAGAAAGGAGGTCAAAAGATGTACTTATAGTTGAAGAATTACTACGATAAGGGGGAACTAATTGGCTAAGGAGCTCTTCAAGCAGTCTCAATAGCCATACAGGGGGTCTGAACGCCAGACCACACCTCTATCAGCAGTACACAGTAATGGCAGTCGCCAGGCAAGCTAGGAACACCAAGAATAGGGAGTGAAGAAATTGGAGATTCACTGTGAGAAAAAGAGCTCACTGTGAATTCAATGGGGTATTTATAAGACTTAGAGGGGGGCTAGGGTAGGAGCCATGGCCTTAGGCTCGGGCTGAGGGGTTTTACATAGCCTTCCTCAAATGGGAGGATCCAATCATCCGAGTCACCATACTAGGCTCTGTCATAATAGAAGGATCCTAACGACCTAGGAGATATGACAAAGGAGTGGTAAACCAAATTGACGTGGCGAATACTAGAAAATTGTCTTGGTCGGGCCAAGCATTGCATGGGGACAAAGATGAACAGGAGGGTTTATCAGCATCTATTTGATCGAGAGACTGTTGGAGACAGATGGCTCGATACAGTTCTATAATCACAAAACCGCAGGTGGAATCACCGCCGTCGGATGAGGGGGCTCGAGTGATTGGCTAAGATCAGATCATGGCTTGGGATAGATCCCACCGTAGGATAGAAGGCACCGAGATGTGTGCTAGCTGATCCATTCGACAGATAGGCTGCCCCATTGTCGGGACCCGACAGCGGATCTGTCGCGATCCCGACAGTAAATCCTTGCTTAAATAATATTAAATATTTAATTTAATTAATAATATAAATCATTTAATAATTAAATAATAATTCTTATAATTTTAAGATCAAATTTAGGATCAAATGAGCTCCAAAAATTCTCAAAAATTCACCCTTAGCTAATTAAAGTATGAAAAATTCAAAAATAAAATCAGATTACAATTTGGAGGTCAAATTAATTTAGCTATTTTTTTGAATCAAAAAATAGACAAAAATACTAAAATGCTCAAATGAGCTTAAATTGATTTCAAACTTCTAGGATTAGGTTTAAAAGACCCATTGAGTCTAATAGAATCAAAATTAAAGCTTTGTTTAACTTAATTAATCTGAATTTAGCTAGGGTAATAATTAGGGTTGTTAAAGTATCCGATCATGATAGTAGGTTCACTTTCAAGTTCTGGCAAGCAGTGCATCAAGTCCTGGGGACTACTTTGGCCATGAGCACCACCTTTTACCCACAATCTGATGGGCAAACAGAGCGTATTAATCAAATCTTTATGTCTATGCATCCTGAATTTTGGTGGTTCCTGGGAAGGCCACATTCCCTTGGTTAAGTTTTCCTATTATAATAATTATCAGAAAAGTATTGGCATGGCTCTTTATAAATCATTATATGGTAGAAAATGCAGTACTCCACTTGGATGGTCTAAAATCGGTAACATTCAACTTTAATGATTCGATCTTATTGATGAAACAAATAGAAAGATCCAATTAATCTAATAGAGGATTAGAGCAGCGCAAGACTGCCAAAGTAAGTATCATGATGTTCATCATCGTTCTCTATATTTCAATATTGGAGTTTTTGCTTATCTTAAGGTCAGTCCTATGAAATAAGTATTCTATTTTTGTGTAGCTGGAAAAATCAGTCCTCACTACATCGAATCTTTTGAAGTGATAGGAAAGATAGGCTCTGCTGCCAATAGATTAAAGCTTCCCGAAGACTTCTCTGCACTTCATAATGTATTCCATATCTCATTATTGTATAGATATCTTCAAAATCTTTTGCATCTCGTTCAACTTCCAACTTTGTCTCTCTAGCCAAATCTTTCCTATGTGGAAGAGCCAATCAAAATCTTAGCTCACGATCAAAGGCAGATGAGAAATCGTTCTATTCCAATGGTTAAAATTTAATGGAGGAATCATTCGCGAGAAGAATCTACTTGGGAAAATGAAGCAGATACACACTATAAATATCATAAGCTCTTTGAAAGCTTAGGTACTTCTTCAATTTCTTACTCTTTTAACTTCTTGTTTTTTAATTATGCATTAATCTTCCTACTTAAGTGATGTCGAAGATGGCATCGTTCTTAAGTGAGGGAGTCTGTAACAACCCTAGGTTGTTATCTTAGTCAATCAGGGCTTAATTAGGTCTTGATCTTAGTTCTAGCACTCTTAATATGTCATTAGGAGCATGCCTTAAAATTTTAGTCCAAATCAGGTGTCAAATGGATCAAACCCTGATTTTGAGAATTCTAGGAACCCTGTAAGTTGACTTATCTAAATTGACCGCAAATCAAAAATCCAACTTTGCCATTATGCTAATCACCCCAAAATTAACTAGGGGTGATATTTTGGATGCATTTGAAAGTTGTTGAATTTTTGGAAAATATTTTAATATAATTTAAATACCCCAAAAAATAAAAAAGTTAAATACTCATTGAAATCAAAATTCGACTTCGCCATTGCGTTCCTCATTCTTCATTTACCTAAGGGTGATTTATTGGAAATTTTTGGAATGCATTCAATCAATTAATTTTAATTAAGAAAATTTAATTTAAATAATTAAATAATTATTAGTATATTTAAATATAAGTGTTCTATTTCACGCGGTCTCCCGTCTTGCCTCCACGCCGTCAGATCAAACAAAAGTTTTCGATCATTTGATCGATCGATCGAACGATCCATGCATGTCTCCCCCATATTCCTCGGAGCGTGGCAGCCATGCGTACGCGCGACAGACTGCCCGCTAGATGGATCCTCCCACCATTGATGTTTGTCGTTTGAAGCCCCATTTAATCTCTTTAATCGAAACCTTAGTCTTATTTCTTGGTGTTCATATGCTCGTCATTTTAAGACCCTAAATTTTCCTAACCGTCCATTTCAGGTACTTCGATTTCCTTCATCACTTACTTTATAGCTTTGAATTTTGTTTCGAATCCTTATTGTTGTTTGCTGATTATCATTCATGCATATTGGATCGAACTCAAATGAGTTTAATTGATCAAGTTTGAGTTAATATCCATAGAAGTCTATAGTAGGTCTCCGTCCCGCCTTCCGTTCACGACGTTTCGTCTTGGGTAGAAGATTGCCAGCGATCCTAGTCGTTTCTGGCATCGGTTTGATTACATATCAAGAGGTCTCTCCAAGACCTCTCCGAGACCTCTCCATTAGTGTGCGGGCCGACCTCCAATGTCGGTGTTAGGGTCATCATTTTGGCAGCCCTAGGTGCCCATTCGCGGTTCACGCCGCTCCTTCCCTTGGTTTGCTTCAGATCGGATCGGGGCGGACCTGACCCGCAATAGGCCTCTGGGCTGCACAATCATTTTGATGGCGCGCGGGGCCCACCCTTGTGCGCTGTCTCACTCCTAAGATTGCCGCGTGGAGAGTGTGGGACCCATTCTAAGCTGCGCTCTCAGTTGTGGGGCCCACTGTAATCTCTTTATCGGATCCTTGTGGGTCCCGCTGTTGTATAAAAAAATGGGGATGAATTTCAAATTGATTTATGGATTTGATTAAATTAAACTCATATTAATTAAATTAATTAACAAAACTTTAAATATGCATAACTTTTAATACACACATCCAAATATATCAAATATATATATCAGTTTAATCAGAAAAATGAGAGGAGCATTTTGTAGTGTCAATTTTCCATTTGAAGGAGTATTTAACATTATGGTATTTTAGGACCTCTCACTTAGTTCAAAGCTTAAAAAAATTCTATGGCTCATAACTTTACAACCACTGATCTAATTATAGCCAATATGAATCTCATTTTAATCAGGAGATCATTATGAATATTTATATAGTATTAATTTTGTTGTTGGACTTACAGTTTGACTAATGACTTTAAGGTTATTTCCCTAATTATCTCTTAAACTATAGAAACTTCAATTGATCATAACTTGATCAGTTAAACTCCAAATTAAGTCATCGAATATATCATTTTAATCAGGAAAACCTAATTATCAGTAAACTGTAAGAAAATTTAGGTTTTGATGAGTAGATTTTCTAATTTGTCCTAATTATCATAAAACTTGATTAACTCATAACTTAACTTAATGGAGTTCAAATTGAGTCTACTCTCAGTCATTGCACTTAGTATGCTATATGGAAGTTATAGGTACTGATTTTGTTGAATTTGAACATCATTTAAGAAAGTTAAGTTTTTGACCCATTTATAAACCTCCTAAATTATATATTTGAACCCTAAAATATTTTTGGCTATAACTTGACCAATAGATATCAAAATTTAGTAATATTAGGTTTTATGGAATTCTAAGATAGTAAACAACCATAAACTGACTAAATCTTTAAACTTTAATAGGTAAAATTACCAAATTGCCTTTATGAGCTAAAAATTGTTAATTGAGCTCATAAAGCTTAATCCTTATCCAAATTTAATGTACTTACTGTCTATCTTCATATTAGATAGCAAGTAATCATTTGGTATTAATGAATTTCAATTTGGAACCCTAATTTATAAAATAGTATTTTAGACCCTTAAGTAGGGGCAAAATGGTCATTTAACCCAAAATTTAGTTTAAGTATCCTTATACCTTAGAATCTTAATTAAGTTACTAAAATTAGTAAATAAAGTGTTTTAGGTTCAAATTTTATGTTATTTAAGCTTACTAATTAAATTTCTAAGCAAAACCCTAAATTTTATCTTAAAATAATTCTAAGTAATTATTAAGTTTCATGATGTGAGATTCATCTCACATCATGTCATCCATAAGCCATCTAAATTGATAGTTAAGTATACTTAATATTTAATTAATTTTAATGCATAATAATACAAATATTTTCCTTAGTATTTTATTTAACTTTAGAATCCTCTTACTTATGAATTAAGCATAAAAATAGGTTAGAATTCATTCATTGGATAAATAAGTTACTCAATGGATGAAACCTTGATTTATAGCTTTCAAGAATTTCATCTTTTATTTATAATTATTTTATATTTTAACCTTAGATTAAGGTTAGAGATACATCCTATTAAATTATAATTTTGCTTAATAGGATTTGTCTTAATTTTTAGTTTGTGAGCTTTTGTGTTTCTAGACCTTAGCCTTTAGGATTACCTTTGAATTAAGTGATTAAACCCAAATATTTAGGGTTTAAATTCTTAATCCCTCAATTTTGATTTATCTTAATCAAGATTAGTTTGGGTTGCTGAAAATTATAAAATTAGGATGAATGACTAATTATTTGACTTATGCAGGCGACATTTTTTTATTTGGATTAGAACTATTTAAATTCTAATATTTAAATAGGAAAGTCGTGAATATGAGTTTATACTAGATAGTAGGATGATGGAGATCATGAGCTTGTATAAACTTAGAATAGTTAGTATATAAATTAGATAAAAACACATATCACCTATATTTTAGTAGAGTTTCTTACTTACTATTGAATTTTGTTGCTTTGCATTCCTTATATTTTGAGCCTTTTCACATTAAACATGTCATACAAGATAACTTTAATGCATGAAATGAAAATATAAAAAATTAGGATAACACTTACATTGAGTTCATTTTTGGTCGGATATTTGTGCACTTTTACTGCCAATGGATAGGTGGTAAGGAGAAATAAGGATTACTTAATACGTACTCATTGAATTGAGTTGTGTTGAGTTGGAATACGCTTTAGTCTTGCAGACATGCTTGACTCGTCAGCTACTTCTGAACATGTCCACAGAAGTAAAGTAAAATAACTAAAACTTACTGCATATATGTATTTTTGCATCCTCAGTTTAGTACAGTTTCTACCTTAGCTCTGAGAAGCTAAGATATATTATACAATACAGTTATTTTTGCTTTAGATTTGATAAACTAAGTGACATGCATGCTTTAGTTCAGTGGCTTGTTAGCTAATTTTTTTGATATGATAGATTTTACATGTTATGCTTTCTTTACTACTTCTTGCTTATCTTTACTACAGTTCAGTATTTGTTTATTTACTTACATATGCTAGGATGCTAGTTTTGCTTGCTTACTTATATGTATCACAATTCAATTTACTTTATGTTAACATGCATAATTTCATATGATTATAAACATATTTGGATGAGTCTTATTTTTAGCATTTATATTTATTTTATTCTTATATAAATACCTAGCCTTATTACAACTTTAGGTGGAGGAATGTGCTTTACTTTCTTTTGCTTAAGTTATAAATATATTATTTATATATTTCTCTTATTCTTTCATATCTTTTTTCACCTATTTATGCTAACTAGTCATTTAATTAATGGTGATATCTTAAATGATTTTGAAACTAATATCAGCATAAAATGTACATAAACAATTTATTTAATTATATTTTATTTTCTTTTGGATGGGGCATTGTCATTGTGAAACCGACAACTAGAAATTTTATCCGCACTTGGGATAATTTGGCTAAGAAATTCTTATCCAAATATTTCTTACCTACAAAGACAATTAGGTTAAGGATTGAGATAACCAACTATTGATAGCAAGAGGGGGAGATGCTATATAATAGTTGGGAATGCTTCAAGGAGTGCGTTAGGTGCTGCCCCCATCATGGGTTCCCTCAGTGGATGTAAGTGCAAATGTTCTATAATGAATTGAATGCACCCACTAGGACCCCAATTAATGCAGCTATAGAAGGTTCTCTAAGCAGCAAATCCCAAGAAGAAACATATGACCTTCTAGAAGAGATGGCCAATAATGCATACCAATGGCCTACTAAGAGGCTTAATCCCAATATAAAAAAATCAATAATGTTAATGAGACCAATCAAATTTAGCTCTCCAACACAAAATAAATGCTTTAAACCAAAAGATTGGGAGTATGAATATGAACAATGCCTAAGAAATTTACTATGATTTATGTGGTGGGAGACACAGTAGTGATAATTGTAACATGAGTAATCCCTTAACACTTTCTAGCATGGAGCAACTAAATCACCTTAGAAATAATAATGTTAATCAAAATTGACAGACTTTTATTACGTCTGCGCTTGCACGCAAGTGTACATGGTCTGAAGTAATAATTTGGAATATGAGTTCCAAGATTTATCATCCTCAGGGAATTAGGTGTTCTGTTACTAAGGTATAGGTTTTAGCTTTTTTTAAATTCTGAAGGAGTATTATTTTTCTGTATTTAGATAAAACATGAATCCTGGACAGTCCTCTTCTACTTCTGCTGCATATGGTAGGTCTTCATCCAATATTAACGCACTCCTCAAGACTATGCAAACCTTGGTAGATACATACATGAAATAAGCAGAAAGAATAGAAAGACTGATTGTTGCTCAAAGCAATCAGAATACATTCCCAACATCAGTAGCTCCCGCACCATATTATCCACCTCATCAACATTATCCGTCCACTGATGGACTTTTGCGTAGCTTCATCTGCCTGAGGACCCCTACCTTTAGTGGGAACCTATCAGCTATGGACACCTCCAGTTGGTTAAAGCTGGTAAAAAAGAATCTGACTAGTCTCAAGTGCTTTAACT
The DNA here is from genome assembly GCA_016760335.1 of Gastrodia elata. Lineage (NCBI taxonomy): Eukaryota > Viridiplantae > Streptophyta > Magnoliopsida > Asparagales > Orchidaceae > Gastrodia > Gastrodia elata. Next base: position 77,056,251 of record CM028669.1, on the reverse strand, counting down.
CTGAAGCAATCAGATTGGCAACACACATGTTCCAAGACGAAGCATAATATTGGTGGGACAACACCTGAAGAAAACTATTTGCTGATTATGCCATAGAAGACATCTCTTGGAACTCATTTGTTGAAGCATTTAGAGCTAAATACATCCCTCCTTCAGCTCAGATTAACCTAGAGGATATGTTCTTAAGGTTAACACAAGGTAGTCATTTTGTGGCTGAATATGAATCGGAGTTTCAACATTGTAATAACCCTAGTTGTTACCTTAGCTAAATCCAAATTAATTAAGCTAAACCAAGCTCTAATTTTGATTCCATTAGATTCAATGGGTTATTTAAACCTAATCATAGAAGTTTGGGATCAATCGAAGCTAAATTGAGAATTTTGATAATTTTGGCTATTTTTAAGCCCTAAAAAATACCTAAATTAATTTGATCTCCAAATTAAAAATTTCATTTCATTTTTGAATTCCTCATACCCTAATTAGCTAAGGGTGAAATTTTTAGAGCTCATTTAATCATAAATTGGATTTATAGAATTAATTAGAATTTAAATTAATTATTAAATGAATTAATATTAATTAAATTAAATATATTTATATTTTATATATTTGGAATTTACTATCGGGACTGCGGCATTTAATCCAACGGGACCGCGGCATTTAATCCATCCGATGCCTTAGCACGCATCCTAGCGCATTTAATCCAACGACGGGATCCCATTTGGGTTAAGATCTAATCCTAGGCATCGGATCCATCATGCGCATCTAATAACTACCATCTATCCCGCTTAAGTAATCTATCTGAACTGTCCAGAGCCAATGGTCGATCCATCTGATGGCTCTGAAGTCCCCTAGCACTGTGGACATTCTTCCACCTCTCAACCCGTCGCTCGCTGGTCCCCCCCGATAACCAGGCAACCTCCAGCCCCTGTGGTAGTACGGGAGGATGTTGAATTTCCTTTCCTACTGTGATGACCCACTTAAGTAGTAATAAGTGAAACTCTTAAATATCGAGGTGCCTTTTCAAATAATGGTGGAGTTCCTGATAAGAATTCCAAAGTTAAGCGTGCTCAGGTGGGAGCACTCACAGGATGGGTGACCTACTATGAAGTTATCTTCTGAGGGCAAAACCGTGAGGCCTTTTTGGCCAAAGCGGACAATACCTTGGTGCTTAAGAGTTTGGGCTGTTACAAATGGTATCAGAGCAAACCATAAGGTGTCAGATAGGAGCTAAGTGCCATACAGGGCAAAGTACCACTTCATGTGAGCAGACTCTTGAACCTATGATGGTTAAGGTGCTACATAATTGTGGGTACCTCTTGCGCCTGTAGGGGTCATCTCTAGTCCTATCTACCCAATGGATGGTTCTTGGATCTGTGTGTGGATACTGACGAGGACGTCAATTACTTAAGTTGGGGAGATTGTGATGACCCACTTAAGTAGTAATAAGTGAAACTCTTAAACAGCGAGGTGCCTTTTCAGATAACGGTGGAGTTCCTGATAAGAACTCCAAAGTTAAGCGTGCTCAGGTAGGAGCACTCCCATGATGGGTGACCTACTAGGAAGTTATCTTCTGAGGGCAAAACCGTGAGGCCTTTCTGGCCAAAGCGGACAATACCTTGGCGCTTAAGAGTTTGGGCTGTTACACCTACCCTCGGTGCGACCTCCTTCCGGTAGTCGCTTCCCTGAAATGCCCCTGGCTGTTGCATCCAAGCCTTCCCTTCGGTCCAAGCCAATGCCATGGAGCCCGAGCTCTAGAAGCCATCCCCATTGCTCCTAAGGCCTATAAATACCTTCAGGATATCACAGTGAGTCCCTTTGCTCACTGTGAATCCTCAATTGCACATCTGATGTCCCCTGGAGCTCCCGTCTCTCTCAGTGATTCCCGGTGTTCCCGAAGCTTTGAACCGCTGATAGAGGGTCCGTCTGGTGTTCAGACTCCCTGCAAACTTGCGTCTACTACTTGGGAAGCTCCAGCTCACCTCAATTACTCTCGGCTATGCCTGCAACCTCAACTTCAGGTACAGCCTTCTCCCACTGAATTTCTTAAGTTCAGCTCTTCATTATGCCTCTAGATTGAGCCTCTGGATGTTGTTTAACTAGCCTTTGCCACTTAGGAAACCATTTGTGATTGTCGCCAGGGTTTGAGCTAGCTCTGATTGATCGTATCGATCAATTGAGCTAGCGACCGAGTCATGGATGAGTCCGAGTAAGGACCTAACGATCGGCTGCACCACAGGTTATGAAACCTTGGGGGTTCGACTCGCCTCACCTCACTAATGGTGTAGGGATTGATCCCCACCTATTTAGTGGCTTCTGTGAGAAGAATTATCCCCTCATAGTGAAGCGTAATCATCTAAAATTAGAAGTTTCGGTGGAGTAGCCACCCAGCGTTCTAGTCTGTCCCAGATAGGGCTTATAGGTTCAATTGACGCGCCTTGACTTCCTGAAGGTGTGGCGATTGAATGCTGGTCATGGCGTGGTCTATCGACAGTGAATTTTGCTGTCCAAGGTACCCTCCTCGCGGCTACCTGCGAAGGGGGTATCGGGGACGATGCTACTGTTGCATTGGGCCAGCCCAGGCCCGCGCAGTGCGATAGTGCCAGCCCAGCCGAGCCCCACTCTGACCCGCGCAGTTTGATATCCGGGCCAGGTAAATTAATTTATTTAGGAATTATTTTCCTTCTGAAAAATAAAGGATAAATAAGTTTAATTAAAAACCCTATGATTCCAATTTAAATAAACATTTAGAATGTATTAATGAAATAATTTAACCAATACTTATCCAAATGGTATGATCCAATATATCATTTTAATCAAAAAAATATAAGAAATAATAATATAAAATAAAATGAAAGATCCACTTGTTAGATCTTAAACAATTACCTAATCTTTCTTTATTTTTATTTAAATCATAATAAATTCATTAATTATCCAAAAATGTTGAATAAGGTCTATAATTGCTCATGAAACCATGGAGAAACTATATAGACCATTAAATGTAATTTAAGACTTTTAATTTTACTAATAATTCCTTAATTACCCTAATAAGAGATTAGTGAATTTAGCATTAGATTAATCTCTGATTTTTGGGGAATGTAGTTCCTAATGCTTCATTAAGTATAGTAGAACCTATAAATGTGTTTGGGTCACCCTAGAGTGCCTTAATTTCCTTAATCTTTTCATATTGATTTAGCTAAGCAAGATGGGTTTGTGATTAATTAAAACATCAAACTAGGGCGATGATTTGCTTATTTAAATCAAGTAGTCGACATTGATTTATATATAGTTTGGACTTGGCCAGTCCTAATTATGTTCAACCTATAAGACCGTGAGTCAAAGTTATATTTAGACTAAGAATTAATGATTCTGAATCTTATGTAACAAAGAGTAGATAGAATAAATAAATTAAATAATAATGGATATCACCTATGTTTTAGTTGAATCTCTTGCTCACCTTGATATTTGATACTAGGCTAGCCTTGTATTTGATGCTTAAGAGTTTGGGCTGTTACAAATCAAAGTGGCCCATACTTTTTTGCAACCATGCTAATACTGATATTAGCATAATCGTGAGGAGTGCAGTACTCCAACTGTGGCAGATCTCCAACTTAAGTAAAGTCAGGTAAGACCCAACCTGCCTTAAGCCAAGGACTTGTCACCTAGAATTGTGAACATACATCAATACAAATTAAAGTAGCGAAAGCAAGAAATAGTATAATATAATATCCACATCACAATATAGTATAAGAGAGTGAAAGAAACAGTAACTCTGATCAAATGCAGATAAGTAAATACATCTAGAATTTAATTATTATAGACTAAATTAAATAAAAGAAAAGATCTCTCAATCTCACTGCAAGAAAATAAAAATCTATCTAAGCAGTAGTAGGAAGATCCTCCTCCTGCACTGGCTCCTCTCCTGCAGCACTACCAACAAACAGCTCTAAATCTGACATTTGTCGATATCACAATTGCCAGGGCCCCAACCAACAAAAGAAAAATGTTACAGTTAGACAATCGTCTAAGTACATTTTAGGCTATTTAAGTGAATTGAATATTTAAGATATTACATTTAAATGTTTTAAACATGCAAGTATTATAAGGTGCAACAAGCTACAAGGACGGGGTAGCTATAAACTAGTCATTTATAGCCAATCAACAAGTATGGAAAAATAATATACAAAGCATAAAACTAAACAAGGCGAGGCTAACAATAAAGCAACTGCAATTACTGAAGTAAATATGATCCTAACATGCTTATGATCACATAGATACATGCTATGTATATAAAGAACACAAGTACTAGAATAAACATGCAATTCTAGCATCCTAAACATGTCATTTACTTAATAACTAATCAATGAGGGCATATATACAAGCATACATATTATTATGTAAAAGGCCACTAAAGCATATGACAAAAGTAAGCTAAGTACATAAATGAACAAAAGTAAAGCTACTGAAACCTGTGGCAAAGCAAGCCAAGCACTAAAGTAAGGCCACTAAAGTGTGTGGCAAAGTAAAACAAATACTGAACTAAGATGAAGTAGAAGTAAGCCTAAGACATAGTACTACCACAACAGAAACAGGCCTTACAGGGCCACTGAACTGAAAGTTCAACATGTGTCCATCCTAGGCATCCGCAGAGCTAGGTCCGAGTTGAACTTATAGAATAAGAGATGTATCCATCCTAGACATCCGCAGAGCTAGGTCCGAGTCTATTCTATAGCAAAACCAGAACTGAAAAGGCAAACTAAGCTAGGACATACTCTACTAACTAAAAACATCGAAAGAACTAAATGAATGGTATGCTTTTCAAATACTAGCTGTAACGCCCCGCCCCATCGCCGTGCGCAAAAGACAAGTATAATCATAATCAGCGACGGAGCGGTGCGCTACTCAGGATGGGTGGACTTACAAAACCCATCTTCACAAATAGACTAAAAGACTGAGCCACACTAAAGGCTGCTGACTCGAACCTGAGAGTAGGATTGAGAGTCAATACTTAAGATAAGAGTAAATTACTTATCTTAAGTATTAGACTAATACATATATTGGATTTAGAAAGGTAAATATGAATCCAATATATGTTATCAACATATCAGCATTTTCAGTATGCTGATCACATCAAAATACTAAGTATAGTAGTATAACAGAGTGCGGAAGCTAAAGCAAAATATCCAGAATGCATTCATCACAGAGTAGTAGTAAACATTCATCTTAAAAAAGAAAAGTAAAATATATCCAGAGTTATTACAAACTGATTTAAAAGATGAAATGTAAAATCTATCTAAAGAACTAAAATAAGTAGAAAGCAAAAAGGTGAAAAGCTGATCCACTAAGGCTCCATGTACTCCTCCAGAATCTCCTGTAGATCCTCCTGCTCTGTCTCCACAAGCTGCTCAGGATCTAGCAAATTACCGGATCCCAAAAGTACCCCATGTTAGACAAGAAGTCTAACACATCGCAACTAACTAACCAGTTCTAAAGTAAATACCATAGATAGTAAAGTAAACACAACTATAGAAAATAATAGTAAAGGAACTATATAACTAAAACTTTAAAGACTAAACAAAGTAAAATTGCATCAAAATTGAATATTGAAAGTAAATGAAAATAGAAAATGCTCAGAAATCAATGTGAAAAGTCCAATGATGTACTATATGTCACTGGAATGATGTACTCAAATATGCCACAATACGAGTATGCCACGGTATGTCACAGAACTATCATTGAAAGGCTATGAGTTGTATGGTCCAATATATACATACACTCAGTTGGAAAGATAGTATGGTGATGCCGATGCATCCTGAGATTCCCTAATATATGTAAGTAACATTCTATAACCCATAATTCATCACTGATACTCATGCATCACTACTGGAATGATTCCTCAAACTCATGCTCATATTTATGCCCATGCTTCTATTCTATATAAGAAAAATTTAGAAATCCATAAAACTTTGAACACTGATGGTGAATTCTAAGTCTCCACTGTGCAGAATCTTGCTAAGAGGATTCTGACACCTAGCTTCTAGAATGATGATTGGTTAAAGTTGAAGACTTACTTAAAGATCATTATATGGGATGATTGTATACACATAGTTAGCATGTTTACAAGAAAGGTGATTCTTATCACTTAGTTTGATTAAGCCACCCTAACGAAGCAGTCTTCGATAGGAGGCATTGCTCGTTGGCGATTTGTATATAAAGCTAAGTTATTAAGATGCCTAACTCACAATCACACTCAGTGTCTTAAAGAAGGCGATTCTAATTACTTAGTTTGTTTGAGCCACACCTATTGAAGCGGTCTTTGCTAGGAGGTATCGCCCGTTGGTGATTTATATTTTAATCAAACTAAAGAATGAGTACCTGTTTAATACACTCTTAGTCTTGGGAGATTTACTCTAACGGGACTGTATTCGTCTAATCCCTCGGGATATCACCTGCTCATAAGTCCATATTGGAGTGACTCAACCAATCTTGAATACTATTAAAGAAAATTAGCACTATGGGTATGCCATACTACACCAACCAATAATATGGGTTCACACAACTCTATTTATTTAATAAGGATTTATCAAGACTATAAATTCTTATGCTAAATAGGTAAGTCCAATACAAGCCTCCAAGAAAATATGATCAAGTATCACTCAATAAAGATTCTACCACAAGGAAAGGTGTCATTCTAAATCTTAAGTGATTCCTACCACGAGGGGTTAAGATCAACTTCTAAAGTTAAGAGATCATCTAAGCTTCTACCTCAATGAGTTATGCAAAGTCCTCCTACCTCAATGTATATTCAACTTTAGGTCTTTAAAATATTTTAAATGATAATCTTATGATGAGATGCTTAAGACCTCACACTCCTAATTCTAATGCTAACACATTAGGTTTTCCTTATCTCTTAGATTTAAAGTGATCAGATCAGATGATTAAGTCATCTAATCATTCCTTATTCTAAGATTATGGGATTTAAATCAAGGATGTTATTAGAGTTAGATCACTTATTCAATCAATAGGATTTTATAAATCTTATTTTGCTAATAGTATTCTTTAAGAGAAAATCAAGGATTTAAGGTTCAGATTCAAAATAAGCAATCTCATGGTTTATTATTAACCTTAATATATCTAATCCAAATATTTAAGATTAATATCAATCAGATGCATTATTAGAATAATGTCAATTACATTATCTTACAATCAAGCCACTTTAGTTAAGGTTTAAGAGTTTGGATCTTAACTAAGTAGAAGAGGGTTTAACCCCTACTCATATCTAGTTGAGATTAAGGATTCATTTATAGATCAAATGTCAAATCATTGAATTAAGTATGTATTATTGGTGGCAATTTTAGCCTTAGATCAAGTCTTAAAAGCTTGATCAAAGTCTTAAGACTTCTTAAGTTAATTAAGATGATTAAGTTCTCCAATTTCAAATTTATTCAATTTATACATCATAAATTATCATACATTATTTTCATATATTTACCTTACTGTTATGAAGCATATTAGTAGAAAAATTTATGAAAATAAAGAATAATTAGTGCTAATCAAACCTTAAATCAATCCAAAAGGACTAGCACATAATTACAAATCTAGCCATCAGAATTTCATACAAATTAGCACATAAGTTCTATTTAATCATACAATCAATCAGAGACTATGTTTGCTAAGATCCAGTATATATAGACCCTATTTATTACTAATCATGGTTTAACAAGATTATGGTATAAGTTAAAGTACAAAGATCAAGAAAATAATTCACTTAGCACATTTATTCTACTCTTTATAAGGAGACTAATGGCACCCTAAACATGCATTTTGTTTAAGTATAATTTCTAATTCACCCTAATCAAAATCTGTAATATTTGGGCAAAATCAAAAAATCTAACCATTAGATATTCAATATTATTTTATATTCAGATTTCTGATGATTTTCTGATAAATTTCTTATATGATATCATAGGGTTTAGACTAGTAGATTAAAAGTTATTGAATTAATACATTATGTATTTTTATTTAATTAAATCCCTATGATTGGAATAATTGGATTATTTTCCTTAAGGAAAATAATTCCAATTTTTCGAATATTAATTAAAACGGGTTCAGCCCGTTCACCAAAACACACGGGTCGGATCGGCCCGGGGACCCGTTATTGTCGAACCACGCGGGTCATGGGTCGGCCCGACCCACACAGTCCATCTTCTTCCCCTCGCCAGCCTTGACGCCTCACCAATTAGGGTAACCTTAATCGACCAAATCTGCGGCCTAGGGACCACGCCACGACCTCGAGTTGGTCAACAATCAATCCCCTAGCCAAGACGCACCGATTGAGACCAGGAGCCCTCTGTGAGAGGGTCTGGATCAGCCAGACCTTATTCACCCGAGAACTCCTGCAATGGGACTACTGTGGGGAGACAATTCTCCCCACAAAGGCTATGCCAGACCCGGGGCTCGATCTCCACACCATCAGGGAGGTGAGGCCGATCGAAGCCCCCTGGTCTGAGGGCGTGATGTGAGCTGGAACGCCAGGGTCTTACTCGACCCGAGGCGTCCTTAAGGGACTTAACCTGATCGATCGATTCAATGGATCGGGGCTAACTCAAGGTGTAATTTCAATAGCCTTGAGTTCAAATCGACAATACGCAGCTAACCGAATGAAAAAGAGGGGAGTCTGAGCCTAATTGGCTTAGACTGAGCAAGAGGGAGTACCTGGTTTGTCGTGATGGCTTGGGATGATCGACTAAGGGAATGGCTGGCCTTAACTGAGCTTCCAGATGCTACAAAGAATCCTAAACACCAGGAGAGCCTATTATCAGCGGTTCGAGAGCTCCTAGATCGCATATGCAAGCTCAGGTGTTCGGTAATGGCGGAAGTTACAGAGAGCTCAATTGATCAGCAAGGGTCAATTGGAGCAATACTATGGCTATTTATAGCCTTGGTAAGGGATTGGGAAGCTTCTGGAGGGTTGGCTCGGGTTGGGAAATACCCGAGAGGTCGGGCCATGGCTGAGCTCTCAATTTTCCTAATTGAGCTTGGTTGGGTCATGAGGCCCGATCAGGACTGATATGTCATTGAGGGAAGATCTCCAACAACCTGCTGAGGTGGAACGGGTAGTGGGGGATAGGCCTGGCTGTCCAGGATCCAAAGGATTCCTTCGGTCAGTCGCTGGCATGGCGAAGACAAAGATCCATAGTACGGATGTACTATGGGTCATCTGATAGATCTATCAGGACCGCGGAATGGTCCTGATCCTTCAGATTCTAATGGCTGGACCCGATTAAATCTGTGTCGTAGGATTATAGGGCGCATCTAACGGTAGATCCTCGGTTCCACGGGATTTAATCCTAGCCATTGGATAGGATGGCGCAATCGTGAGATGTGCGGGACTCCGCTGTCACGTGACCCGGGCTCCGCAGCGGATTGCCTACGGTCCACACAGCGGAACTCAGCCGTTATTTTAGTTTTAGGGTAAAATTGCAAATTTAGATTGTTGGAAACCCTAAAATATAATTAGACTATTTTAATTAAATGTGAATTGTTGCCTAAATGATTTCCAAATTGCACTAAACTTTCACCCCTAGCTAATTTGGGGGTGAGGAATTCAAAAATGTAATTAGATTTTAATTCTGAGATCAAAATATTTTGAGTCTAAACTAGGGCATTTAGATTGATCAAAATATTATTTTGAACTTTGAGAAGTCCAATGGACTTCAAAATTTTAGGATAGGTTTCATTTGATATTCTTAAAGTAATGGAATCAAAATTAATGATTTCTTAAGCTATATATTAGCAAAGTAACAATCTAGGGTTGCTATAGACTCCCGAACTTAAGAATGATGTTATCCTTGACATCATCTCAAGAGAGAAGACAAATATGAAGAAATTTAAAGAATTGAATAAAATTCAGAAAATTAATGAGTACCTGAATTTTCAAAGAGACTAGGATACTTTCTTTTCATATTCGCCTCTTTCTTCCAGGTAGATTCTTCTAAAGAGCGATTCCTCCACTGAACCTTCACCATTAGAATTGAGCGATTCCTCAGCTGCTTTTGATCATGAGCTAAGATCTTAATTGGCTCTTTCGTATAAGAAAGATCCGGCTGGAGAGATACCGTTGGAAGTTGAATCAAGTGAGATGGATTACAAAGACATCTTCATAGAGAGGAGGCGTGGAACACATTATGGACTGCAGAGAAATCTTCGGGAAGTTGCAATCGATAAGCTGCAGAACCAATCTTTTCTAGGATTTTAAATGGCTCGGCATAGCGAGGACTTAGCTTCCCGGCTACACCAAAATGATACATGCCTTTTATTGGACTAACTTTAAGATACGCAAAATTTCTGACCTCAAATTCCAGAGTACGATGATGAGCATCATGGTACTTACTCTAGCAATCTTGATCTGCTTTGATTATTTGCTAGATCAGTTGAATCTTACGATTTGTTTCTTCAACTAAATCAGAACCATATATCTGAACACTGCCTGTTTCAGACCATGCTAGTGGAGTACTGCATTTCTTGCCATATATGGTGCCGATGCCAATAGTCACCTAAAAATTATTATTTTATGCAAATTCTAAGAGAGGAATATGATCTTCCCAGAAGCCTCCAAAATATAGAATACAGAGATGAAGAAGATCTTCCAGTTAATGGCGATATGCTGAGTTCACTATTAGCAAATATTAATGTGGAACCCACTTTCCACCGAGATGTCTCCATCTCGCAAACCAAAGATGATGAGTATTTGAAATTTAAAGCAGATATCAAAGGTGGTCGTCGTCAGGATTTGCAGTTGCAGAATGGTGTAGTTTATCAGGGCAATCGATTGTGGATCCCTAAGTCAATGCATCAAGAGGTTTTAGTTGAAGGCCATAATTCTGGGTATCATATTCACCTAGGCAGTACTAAGATGTATCAAGATTTGAAGCAATCATTTTGGTGGCCAAGTATGAAGAAAGATGTAGCTGACTTTGTTGCCAAATGCCATGCCTGTAACCTAGTAAAGGCCAAACACCAAAGACATGGTGGTCTTCTGCATCCACTAGATATTCCTGAATGGAAATAGTTTGATATATCCATGGACTTTGTCATGGGATTACCTCGTGCCAAATATGGTGCCGATGCAATCTAGGTTATTGTTGATCGATTAACTAAATCAGCGCATTTCCTTCCTATTCGTCAAACTGATTCAGTAGAGAAGTTGGCAAAGCTCTACATCAAGGAGATTGTCAGATTGCATGGAATTCCAAAGTCAATTGTATATGATAGAGATAGCAGATTTACTTCCAAGTTTTGGCAAGCTGTGCATCAAGATCTAGGTATGACTCTAGCCATGAGTACAGCTTTTCATCCTCAGACGGATGGTCAAACTGAAAGAGTAAATCAAGTTCTTGAAGATTTGCTTAGACTCTGTATTCTTGATTTTGCTGGTTCCTGGGAAGATCATATCCCGTTAGTGGAATTTGCCTACAACAACAACTTTCAGGCCAGTATTAAGATGGCTCCGTACGAAGCGTTGTATGGTAAAAAATGCAGTACTCCACTAGCCTGGTCTAAAACAGGAAGTGTTCAACTGTTTGGTTCAGAGTTGGTAGAAGAAACCAGCAGCAAGATCAAGTTAATTCAACAGAGAATTCATTCAGCTCAAGATCGTCAGAGTAAGTATCATGACTCTCACCACTATCTCTTAGAATTCAATGTGGGAGATTCTGCTTATCTGAAGGTCAGCCCAATGAAGGGTGTTTTCAGATTTGGTGTAGTTGGGAAACTCAGTCCCCGCTATATTGGACCTTTTAAAGTATTAGCCAAGGTAGGGTCATCTGCTTATCGGCTAGGCCTACCTGATGGCTTTGCAGCTGTTCACAATGTTTTTCATGTATCCTCACTAAGAAGATGTCTTCGAGACCCTTCGCACCTTGTTCAACTTCCAGCAATAGAAATTCAACCTGATCTTTCTTATGCTGAAGAACCTATCAGAATTTTAGCTCGTGATCAGAAACAGCGGAGAAATCGTTCCATTCCTATGGTCAAAATTCAGTGGAAGAATCGATCGTTGGAAGAATCTACTTGGGAGAAAGAGGTGGATATGCGCAATAAATATCCCCATCTCTTTGCAAATCTAGGTACTATTCATTTCTTTCTTTCAATTGCATCTAAACTCGTATTGTCGCAGCAGAATATTTCTTCACTTAGGTGATATCAGGGACGACATTGTTCTTAAGTGGGGGAGTATGTAACAACCCTAGGTTGTTACACTAGCTAAAACTACATTAATTAAGCTAAACAATGGTTTGATTTTGATTCTATTGGATTCTATGGGTCATTTAAATCTAAACCTAAAAGTTTGAAATCAATTGGAGCTAAATTAGAAAATTTTGTATTTTTGGCTATTTTTAAGCCCTAAAAATATCTAAATTATTTTAATCTCCAAATTGAAATCTGATTTCATTTTTGAATTCCTCATATCCTAATTAGCTAAGGGTAAATTTTTAGGAATTTTTGGAGCTAATTTGGTCCTAAATTAAATTTGGAAAATTTTAGAATAATTAAAACTTAATTTAAATAGTTTTAATTAATTAAAATTAATTTTTATTTAATTTTTATTCTGTGGGATTTGTCGTCGGGACCGCGGCAGATCTGCTGCGGGTCCCGACAGCGGCGCACGCATTTCGGCCACTGGATTCATCAACACGCATCTCAGTGTGCTAGATCCGATGGCCCTCATACCACGTGCTGTAATTAAATCCTAACCGCCCGATCGACAGATTAAATTGGACGCTTGAGATCCTCTCCGCGGTTTAGTTAATCAGGAAGCGCATTTGGCCGTCCATTACCAATGGCTTTGCGGATCAGACGGCGGAGACGGGTCTAAGCACTGTGGATCATCTTCTCCACTCGCCTGTCTGTGCCTGGTCCCCCCTGACAGCGGGATCTCTCCCTGGCGCGTGGCAGTATGGGAAATTCACTGAATTTCCTCTCCTGCCCTCGGCGCGTCTGTTTGGCCAGCTGCCTTCTTCCCCAATTTCCCCTAGCCGTTGGCCCGAGCCATTTCCTTTGGCCCGAGCCTTCTCCCCATTGCTGAGCCTTGGACACCACCCCTAGAGCTCCCCTTGGCCTATAAAAACCTCTAGAAGATCACAGTGAGTCTCTTTGCTCACTGTGAACCCTCAATTCCTCCAATTGTAGCCTCTCAAGCCCCCGTCTCCCTCGGTGAATTTCGGCTTCTCCCGAAGTGCGAACCGCTGATAGAGGGCTAGTCTGGTGTTCAGACTCCCTGGAAAGTTTTGTCTACTGTCTGGGAAGCTTCAGCGCCCATCAATTTCCCTCGGCAAGGCCTGTATCCCCGATTCGAGGTACAGCTTCCTCCATTAAAATTTTCTGAAGCTCCTTTCATTTCTGTCTTCTGGAATGAGCTATGAATGTCGTCTAAGTAGCCTTAGCCACCTAGGAAACTCCTGTGACTATCGCCTGGGGCTAAGCTAGCTCGAGTCGATTGAATCGATCGACTGAGCTAGCCATCGAGCCAATGGCTGAGTCCGAGTAAGGACCCAGCGATTGGCTGCGCCTCGGGTTAAGATAGGTTGGGGTTTCGATGCATCTAGTCTCCCTGAATGTGTAGGGATCAAAATCTAGTTGAATCGAGGTCCCTGTGAGGAGAATTTCCCCCTCACAGGTGACCTGAGACGTCTCGCAGAAGGACGTCTCGGGTGAGCTAGACCCCATCGATCCAGAGGGATCCATATGGGGGTTCTTGGTCCAATAGACGTGCCTTGACTCAAGGAACGTGTAGGGATTGATTTGAGCCCCTGCCATCGCCGGAGCGCCGGGAATTTCAGCTTTGAAATTCGCCGGGCTCGAGACCCGTCAAGAGGTAGAAGACGAAGTCGCGGGTTCTGGGCCGGGCCAACCCGTGACCCGCGCGGTTCTGATTTTGGGGCCACTCCTATTTAATAATTATTAGATAGTATTTTAAATGGTTGCGATTTTAATTAATTAAACCCTATAATTTTAATTTAAATAAACATTTAGATTAAATTAATTTAATAACTTTAGTTATACAGATCCAAATGGTATGATCCAATATACCATTTGAATCAGAAAAATTCAATGAATCTAAATATAAAATAAAATCTTAGATCCAATGGTTGGATTAAAAATTATTTGCCAAATCTTCTCTGTTTCTAATTAAATCATATAAAATCATTTGATTGTCCAATTTATGAGTTTAAGGGCTCTGATTGCTCCTTGTACCCTAAGGAACAATTCCAGACCCTTAAAATTAATTTTGGATAATTAACTTTTTTAATCACTCCCTAATCACCCTAATCAAGAATTAGTGAATTAACCCTAATTAAGCCTCTGATTTGACCTAGTAATACCTAAGTGTAAGGCTGGATTGCCCTAAAGTGTCTTAAATTCACTAATCACTCTAAGTGCCTTAATTAGGTGATTAGTGCTAATCAAGATCATTTAGGTCATCAAAACCTAAGATAAGGGTGTTTCCTACTTCAGTTAGTCATATGAAATACTTTAAAACAGATTAGAACAAATTTGGACAATGAAACCCTAAAATCCTAATTTTAGCCGTAAGAGGGGTATTTTGGTCATTTTGACCAAAATGTGATTTTAATATTCCTTAAGGACTGAAAATTTCAGTGAACCACTATAAATGGATTAGAAATGTCCTCTGAAGTCCTAGGACAAGGATAGTGGTAATGTGATCATTAATCCATGAAATCTTCATTTAGTCCTTAATAAGGATACTTAAATCTTAAGCATTCCTTATGAAGATCATTTGACCTTAAACTTACTAAATTTAATAATTAAACTGACTAATTATATCATTAATAAATTCAGTTAAGATAAATTAAGAATTAAGTGTTAAAGAAAATAAACTGAAAATGTCTAAGTAAAATTCTTAGCTTAAGATCTAAAATGATCAGAACTCAGACCCTTAGATCTTAAGTGACCTAAGAAGGTCAAAATGGGTTTATGTTAATTTAATATTTTAAATTGTCAATTTTAATTTTAATAAGCTCCTTATAGTTAATTATGAAATTAGATCTAAAGAAAATCATAAATGGGAACCTTTGAGTCAAAACCCTAATTAGAAGTCTAAAGTGATCAAACTTCAGATCTTTAGATCTTAGATCTTAGACTTAGATCTTCAATTTGAATCAAACCACCTCCAATCGAAATTCTTTACTGATTGATTCTTTAATCTTTTGAAATCTTCCATGTGGGTATAGGGTGATTCAATCAACAAGATAATAAAGTTATCTTAAGGTTGAGTATAGATCTTAGATTCTCAAGTTCTTAATTGATTATTTTATCTTATAATTAGTAGAATAGCCTTTCACTAAGATCTTAGTTCCTGAATCTTTCAACTTATAGGATCCTTTACTTTTAAATTGGGATTAAGTGAGAAACTAGATCCTATTTAGAATATCACCTAGGATTTGGGACTTGAACTCAACATAGGGTTTAAGTTCTAAATTCTTAAATCTTGATTTATTTAATCAAGATTTGGG
Source organism: Gastrodia elata (assembly GCA_016760335.1). Lineage (NCBI taxonomy): Eukaryota > Viridiplantae > Streptophyta > Magnoliopsida > Asparagales > Orchidaceae > Gastrodia > Gastrodia elata. The sequence continues at coordinate 77,040,718 of CM028669.1, read as the reverse complement.
TAAGAGAGTAAAATATTCATAAAATTAGGTCATTGATTTGCTTAATTAAACTATATAGTCGTCATACGATTTTGGATTAGAACTTGTTAAGTTCTAATATTTAACTTTAAGGACGTAAATATGAGATTTTACTCAATAGCTGGATGTTGGAGATCCTAAGCTTGTACCTTCTCAGAGTAGTTAGATTTGGTAATTTAGACAACAACAGATATCACATAAGTCTAGATTGAGTCTCTTGCTTACTTTGACTAGATTACTTTGCATACCTTGGATTTTGAGCTTTTGCCCTTGAGCATAATAGAAAAAACTTAGGATGATGCATCCTAAGCTAGTATTGAAATTACATATCATTCAGTTTTGTTTTGTTTGCAGTTAGTAGAATATGACCTAGCTTAGTCTGCCTCTTCAGTAGTATTGTATAGACTGGATTCATACCTAGCATATTTGGATGGCTAGGCTGGGGATTGATTGATTGATATTGGAGGCCCTATATGGCCTATTGGCTGGTATGGCAGTACTAGGACTTAGGCTTATTACTACTTTAGCTGTATTGTATTGTTTTGTTTCTGGTTTGCTTTGCCACATGCTTCAGTTGCCTTATTTTCAATAATTATTCGCTTTGCCACATGTCTCAGTGGCTTCACACGTTATATATTACTTTGCTTTTGCGACATGTCTTAGTGGCCTTTCTTTTCATCTTAATCTACATGTTGTATGTATACTTTCATGGCTTAGATATATATGTGAATGACATGTTTAGGATGCTAGAATTTTATCATATTCCATACTTGTGTTCTTTTATACTTAGCATGTTTTACCTTGATCATAATCATGTTAGGATCATGTTTATTCAGTAGCTGCAGTTATTTTACTTTTAGCCTTACCGTGCTTATTTAGTATTTTATATGTCACTTCATATACATGTTGCATGCTATAAATAGATAGTTTATAGTAATCCATTTCTTTCATAACTTGTTGCCCCTTTACTGCTTGCATGTGTAGTTAAATTAAATGTGATATCCTTTAATATTTAGTTCATTTAAATAGCCTAAAATATACTTAGACAATTGTCTAACTGTAAACTTTTTATTTTGTTGGCTGGGGCCCTGGCATTTGTGATACCGACAAATGTCAGATTCAAACGTGTTCGTGGGCAGTGTCGCGGAGGAGGAGCCAGTTCAGGAGGAGGAGCTTCCCGCTGCTGTTTAGATAGTTTTGCATTATTTATTTCAGTGAGGATGAGAGTCTTTTATTTTTCAGTTATTCATTTCAGTTTATAATAATTAATTTTCTGGATGTACTCTACTTTCTGCATTGTGATGAGTTACTATATTGCATTTTCCTTTTTCTACTATGTATGCTTGTGGATATTACTTTATTTTGTACTGCTTTTGCCACTTTGATATTTATATTGATGGATGTTATAGCACTTGGTGACAAGCCCTTGACTTAAGGTAGGTTTGGTTCGCCTAACTTTACTTAAGTTGGAGATTTGCCATAGTTGGAGCACCGTACTTTCTTATTACCAGTACGAGGGCCCCACAGTAGGAGAGGAGAGGAGGGGAATGAGGGTTTCATTTTTTCTAAGGGAGAAGAGGAGTAGTCGGTTGAAACAATGCTGAATTTTTGGGTGGCTGCTTTAGGGTAGGGTTCCATATACTTAAGAGGCAAAAAGTTAAATTCAATCGCAGCCGTTAGATCAAAATCCAATGGCTGAAACTTCTTGATCCTTGATCTAAGTTGATTAAACTCCAAAAATTACAAACTTAGTATTGAAACGACCGTCTCAACGAGACAAACGCAAGCATCTACAAATTATTAAATTTGGACGAGTATTTTATTTTATATTAATTTTTAAGTGAAAATTTTTATAAATTCACTACGATTAATCCAGAGCCCGAAAAATCATGAAACTTAAAACATAGATTCCTTTTATAATGCTTAATTCAAATATATAAAAATTTCTAAAATATAATTTTTATTTTATCTTTTATCGACTCCGGAAATTTAAACTTCCCGATTTTATTTAGGACGGTTCGAAACTCAGATTGCACTCAAATTTTGGTGGAAGGATCCCCTTAATATGCTTCATTTGAGGATATTTTTATTTGATTTTTGTTTAACTAAAATTGAAAATTCTAATTTCGACTTAATCCTCCTAAATTTAGAGTTAATCACGCTAGTAACAACGCCGGGTTGTTACAGACTCCCCCACTTAAGAACGATGTCGTCCTCGACATCACTAGTTAAATGGAATGGCCAAGAGTCAACTTCGGTACTGGCAACTGACCTAAGAATGATTTAAAATCTTTTGACTTCATATAGGAGAGTTTGGTCATGCTGAGTAAAATATTTAAAAAGAGAGGTATAGATCTAAGAAAAGTTTTGGAGAGTTTAACACCAGCAACTGGGTTGAGTGATATGGTAAGGTATGCTACCACTGCCTTTTCCTCTAATAACTAGGGAAACAAACCAGCAACAAACGCCGCCACTCACTTAAATGAGCTACCACTGTGCTATACTCGAGGAGAATAATCCTCTGACGTTAAAAAAATCTTAGAAAAGATAGATACAAGCTAAAAAGAGATGATGATAAAGTAAAATGAGCATAGTATGTAAAGTTAATTGGAGCAATACCATGCATTTAACCCGTTAAATAAGGAGCGATCATCCACAAATACTTAACTACTTACTTAAATAATAAAATCATGACTTCCCTTAGGTTAAGGGAATTAGCTCAAGTTTGCCTAAGGAAGAGGGGAATGTAAGGTAACCGTTGATTTGGAGTTTAATTGATTAACTTATGACTAATACTTTCAAATGAAGTGAAATGCTTAACATCCTACATATGAAACTCTAGACATTTTATATGTGTTTAATATATGAAAATTTCTAAGTCCTAAAATTCTTAAAAATTTTGGCAGAGTCTCCTTTATTTTTGTTCAAATAACCAATTTTTTTACACAAGCAAAATATAAGTCAATCCATTGACTATTTCTAATTCTAAAATAGAGTTTAATCCTTTTTATAGGATTGCTCATTTCCAGTCCTACAATAGAGTTCAATCCTTTTTATAGGATTGCTCATTTCCAGTTCTACACAAATTTCAAATATAGAAAACTAAACTAAACAGTTTATACATCCTTATATTCAACATCTAAAAAGATATAGAAAGCAATTCTTATAAATGTAGAATTATTTGACTTATTGCACATAAGGCAATATTTGCTTCAGCATTTCATTCTTTTTGTTTTAACTTATAGCTCATCCTGTAAAGAACAACAATATTAAGTTAGCATTTATAAGGATATTAACATATAATTCAGAAATTACAAAATACAGCATTAAGGATTTATAGCAATTCATGGATTTAAAAGCTCCTGGATACCAATATGAGATTCAGCAATTACAAAAGAAAATACAGTAATAAGGATTTATAACATGGGTTCTAATGTAAGAAAGTGATAGTTTTTCATTCTATAAAAAAAGATGGCAGCATATAATTTTACACGTGATAGATAAAAGCATTTAAATTACTTAAACTAACTAACAGCATTTGATCATTTTAATCTAAATAATAACACTTAGAGTACAGCATGATTAATCTAAATATGTAAAATTTTACATAATTTTTTTCTCAACATTTAAAATTGAAGCATAATATTTGACTCATAATGAAATAAATGACCGAAATTTGATTTATAAACTACATTGCAACAATTTGAATCTTCTAAAATAAAGGCAATCATTTGATTCATTAAAAGATATGACGGCATTTTATTTCATAGATTATTTAGTAGCAATTTATCCACTTAATTTGGTTGACAGCATTTGATCTTATTTGATTAATGGCAGTAGTTGTTTAAATGGTTGTCTATGAACTAATAGAGGGAAAGTTACTGTATGAAGGTGTCGTGCTTGAAATAAGCACATCAATTATCAATTTGATGTATATAATCTTTGTTGTATATAATCGAATGATATAAATGCCTTAAAAGAAAATTCAACATCACAAAAACTTAAGGAGAGGGTGATTCAAATCTCGGATCTAAGTCACTTAAGGCAAAGATCTAAAATTCAGTCTCGTAGCATTCCTAATCTGTGGGTAATGTGATTTCAAGTACTTTGGTTATTGTCAAATTTAGTTGACGTTAAGTAGCCTTCAATAATACTAATCCTCATGACATGAAATATATTCTATTTACAAATACACCTCTTGAGCATTTAGATACATTCCAGATTATGGGAACACAATGATAACTATCAAGCACAACCTAATATAAGAGTTTAGCTAAGACAATAGTCAATATAAATGATAACTCCTAAAGAGTTGCACCCAACAATTTTCAATAGCATACTAACATCACAAGTAAACACAGTTTGAAGCACAATATAAATGCTAATTGTTCCTAATAGTAACTTCCTAAATTGCTTTGCAAAATCATTCGACACACTAAAGTTCAATGCGCCTCCAATTAAAATTATATGTCACTAAGCATATTTCGAACATCACTTAGAGCATAGCATAACAGTGATTGATTTTCACGATTAATGTATTACATTTTGATAATAATAGCGTAAGATTCAATATTACAATAGATAGTAGTATTTGATTTAATATTGCATTAAGATAGCAGCAATATGAGACGGGTCTTTCACATTATCCACAACAATATGGACAGTGTTTTCAGCATCTAAAACAAGAATTATGTGATTAAAGGAATAGCAATAAATTAGATATTTGAAGTTTGCCAACCATATCATTTACAAATGATTATTGATAGTCTTCCATATTTGTTACTTTGTATTAATAATACAATGCAATATCAAAAATCATATCATTCAATTTTTCCATCATTACTTTGGCATAACATTCATGTCCTAAAATGTCACAACAAAATAAGAAAATGCATCTTAATCTCCTAAGAAATTTTGAGGTTAAGTTCTTTAACTGCTTCATACTATTAACACCTCAATGAACTTGAACCCAATTTAATTATTTCACTTCCTAATGAATTTGATTATGTTTTTCACATAAAAAGAAAAATAATAATAATTTGATAGAGGTGTGATTTCAATTCACTTAGACCACATTAAATTTTCCTTGAGTGATGACATTATTATTCTAAACACAACCAATTTCGAGACCATTTGTTATATGAGCGAAACCTAAAGAACTCATTGGTTTTAGTATGAATCAAGTACTAACCAAATCACAAATATCTAAAATGGGAGGATGAATAAGAAAAATTATTTATAATTGATTTGATATAAAATTTTCTTAGATTCTAAAGGAGGTTTTACTAAATTATGGAACAATATCAAAGAAATAAGTACAAATGCAGTTTCTGTAAATTCATCTGCAGCCGAATTCACAAATTCTGTATTTATCATCTTCTTCTCTATTATTGGTGATGTAATTGTTAACTCAGAGATGCCCTCACGCTTAAATTCTTAGCTTCTTCATCTTATTCCAACAATTTATTAAACTCTACACAGTATACACAACCTTCTTACTTCATCTACACCAATCACTATGGAAACCAGAATCTAGATACATCATATTTCACTAATGCCTTAGTAACCCTACAACAAGTTTGCAAATATAATTCAAATGCATAAATTATTTAGCTCTCCACGCTAGTTTTACAAATCAAAGTTTACTTAACCTGTTTAAGTAATAAATGAGTTTACTATTAATTTAAGAAATGAATAAACATAACAATGAAGTGGTTGTGGTTAACTAAATATGATATTGCACTCATCACCTTATCCTTCTCACATATTAATCTTTTTCTAACATCTTTAATTTGACTCCTTTCTAAGTCTTATAAATTCTTTGGTTCTCTTTCATGAGGTTCTCATAATTCTAACATTTCAATGTTGCATTGAATAAACTATGGATCAAACTATTACTATACTAATGTTTCTCTAATCATGCTCAACATAAGAACGAACCATTAGGTAGATAGAAGCATAGCCACTATCTGACACCCTATGGAATTCTCTGATACTAACTGTAACGGCTGCCCCTTGACCGTCGTCGAGTAACACTAACTCAACTACGATCAAGTATGGGCTGTCACTAATACCACAGATAATAGACAACTTATCCATGGAATTAATCTGAAGGTGAGCACAGTATTAGGAAGAAACATAAGTAAAGCACTGCATAAACTAAGGAAAAAGGCATTCAACAGTATCCACATCCATTCATTCATATACAATATAAAAAATACAGAATAACAAGAAAGAAACTTCTTTATTGCATTTAATTAAATAAGAACAACATGAATTTTTACTAACTGAGCAAGGTCTCATTCCTTGCAGAGTATCAACCTCACCTGACCTTCTATCACCAGCACACCCCAAGTACAAGGTCTGAGCTAACACTTGATGCTGCCATATGTACATATATGACAGGGCCAAGCCAACAAAGGAAAAATAATATTAGACTTATAAAGTCTAAGCACAATAAAACTATAACATAACATATACTTGCATTTAAGAAGATGTTATTCAACATAAGAGTAAGACAGAAATCAAACTGCAGAAATACTATAAATAACTGAAAGTATAAGCTGTACAAAATGAAAGCAAAGTAAAGTAAAAGTGCGGAAAAACTGTAAAGACATTAAATAACTGAAACTGTAAGAACTAAGCAAAGTAAAACTGCATCAAAACTAAATACTGAAAGTAAATGAAAATGTCAGATGCTCATAAATCAATGTGAAAGGAATGTCAAATGCTGAGAAGAATGCTATAAGCTGCACTATATGCCACTGAAACAATGCTCACAAATATGCTATACCACAGTATATCACAGAACTATCACTGAAGGTTTATGAGTAGTACAGTCCAATGTAAGCACAATAGTTAGGAAGTCAGTATGGTGATGCAGACGCACCCTAAAGTTCCCCAGTCTGTGTATATAACATTTTGTATCTCATACTGTATCACTGATACCCATGTGTCACAACAGAAGGAATGAGTTCAACTCATGTTTATGCTTATGCTTATGCCATTATATTGAATAAATGAAAAATCCTGAAATCCATGAAGAATTTAGTAAGAAACAGTAATGAATCCTAAGTCTCCACCATGCAGAATCCTGCTAGAAGGATTATGACTCCAAATTTCTAGATCGATATTTAGTTAAAGTTATTTATTTACTTAAAGATCACTAGGCAGGGTGATTGTATACACATATTAAATATGCTGCAAAGATAGGACTCACAACATTTAGTTTGATTACACCACCCTAATAAAGCGATCTTCATTAGGAGGCACCATCCGATGATGGTTTTGTATCTCAAACTAAGCATTAAGTCAATAAACTCACAATCATACTTAGCGTCTTAAGGAAGGTGAATCCCGTTACTTAGTTTATTTGAGCCATACCTATTGAAGCGATCTTCGCTAGAAGGCATTGCCTGATGACAACTTATCTTTCAATTAAACTAAGAAATAGGCACCCATTTAATACACTCTTAAGATCGATTGATTTACTCTAAGCGAGGTTATATCCGCCTAAGCCCGCAGGATAGCAACAAAGATAAATCTCACTTATAGTGACTCAACTAATCCCGAATATTATTGGAGACTAGTAATATGGGTATACTATACTGCACTACCCAATAATCATGGTTCAATCAAGTCTATTTAATAGAATAAGGATTTATCAAAACTATAAGTCCTAAACTAATAGGTAAGTCCTATACAAAGTTTCATCAAGTGAACGTGATCCAAGATCACTTAATATGGATTCTACCATAAGGAGATGTATCTCTTCTAATGTCTTAAGTGATTACTACCACAAGGAGAATAGATCAATCTCTAAGGTGATGGGATCTTCTATACTTCTACCTTAAGGATTCATACAAGGCCTCCTACCTCATGATATATGAATTTAGGTCTTTTAAATAATTCAAGATGATCTTATGAAAAGATACTTAAGGTTCTCTCTTCTAAATTTTGATATTAATCTCTTAGGTGTTGTTTCATTTTTAGGTTTAGGATAATTAGATCAGATGATTAAGTCATCTGATCACACTCAATCTAAGATTATGGGATCTAAATCAGGAATATTTTTAAGACTTAGATCACTTGATTAATCAATATGATTTTATTAATCTTCTTATGCTAGTCCTCTTACTTAAGAGAAAACAAGGGATCTTAAAATTTGATTCAGATAGTGAAATCACCAAAGATTGTTATTAACCTTAATTTGTCTAATTCAAATGTTTAGAATCAATAATAAATTGAATGCATTATTGGAGAATGTTAAGTTCCTTATCTTATAATCAAGTAAATTGTTTAAGTGGTTAAGAGTTTGTGTCTAAATCTAACAGATTAGGTGTTAACCCCTAATCTCATCAGTTTAAGTCCAATAGTTGCATTACAAATCAATGACAAATCACATGAATTATTGATGACTTATTGATGACGATCTAAGATTCAGATTAAGTGTAAATCACTTAATATATCCCTAAAGATCTCTTAAGTTAAATAAAGGATACATGAGAGTTTATTGAAATTTAGCATTCAAGATATAATCAAGACACCTAAATCCTTAAACATAGCTTATAAGGTAATTGAAAGTTAACATAAACTTAAGAAAAGTAAAAGCACAAAAACAGTAACAAGAACTATGCAAGTGATGTATGCACTTAACATAGAACTAAATAAGAAATTTAATATATCGAACTCAATACAAGTTCTAAGTACGAAATGTACCTGACACGGCACCAAGACTTCTGTAACCAGTAATTTAACAACATCAATCATAGAAACCTATTCATAATGCTAAGGAAAAATAAGGTTTTGCTTAAATACAAGTAAGCTTAATAGTATTAGATTTGCAGTATTTGAGCATGATACAACTAAATGATAATTTACTTGGACAAGAGATGCTTAGCTTAGACTAGTATGAATTCTATCTAATTTGTTCTCCCTAACTTAAAATAGAAGATTGATTATAAAAGATTGAATACAATAGCTTGATAATATTTAATTCATTATGGATGGATGGAAACATAACAACATGATTCCTTAGGATGAACTCAAGAATATCAATAAGTTAATATAAAAGATTAATGAATATTAGTTCATTTTATTTGAGATAACCAGTATTAGATCTCACACAAAACAATAGAAAGATTTGCATCATGACATAAGAATAGCCTAAATGTCTCCATTAACAATATGACTCATGCAAAATTTTTAAAGATAACAACTAGCCTAAGTTATGGACTAATTATTCTAGTAGATATGCAAATAAATCAATTTCTAAAATTGATTAATTTTTTAAACATAGGTTGGATGCATATGAATCTACAATTACAATAGCTAGCAAGCCAATAGAAGATAAAAATAACATTTTAGTGAGCAACCATTAGACATACATCTTAACACAATAAACCATCCAAGCTAGCAACAATTAATTCCATAAGATTAATAAAGTAAATCTCAAGATTTTCTTGGGTAAGATTGAGTACATCAAAATCAATAGAATCTTACAAATAACAATCAACATACAACCTTTCCTACTTGCTAACCCTAACACATTCATCTTCATCTATCTTAACTCTTCATAAATAACAATAAAATTAGCTTTATTAGAGAGTATGAGGAGTTACTCATCCAACAATTGACCTATTATTGGCAAGAAAAATGAAGAGGGCTACTGTTTTTTGGCCACCAATAGAGGATGAAGGAAGAGGTGGCTGCTATACACTCTCGGCCAATAAGGAGGAGGTGAGGTGGCTCGGCTAGAGGAGGGAGGAAGGGGAGAGCAGCTTGGTCGGCCAAGGGGAGGAAGGGATACTTGGTCTTGGGAGGAAGAAGGGCTGCTCAGTCTTGGGAGGAAGAAGAGCTGCTCGGCCAGCCATGGAGAAGAAGATGAGGTTCGGCCATGGAGGAAGAAGAGGAGAGGGGAGTGGAGGCTCTCAGCCTGGAGAGAAGGAGAGGAGAGGAGGGGAATGAGGATTTCATTTTTTCCTAAGGGAGAAGAGGGAGTAGTCAGCTGAAACAATGCTGAATTTATGGGTGGCTGCTTTAGGGTAGGGTTCCATATACTTAAGAGGCAAAAAGTTAAATTCAATCACAGTCGTTAGATCAAAATCTAACGGCTGAAACTTCTCGAGCCTTGATCTAAGTTGATTGAACTCCAAAAATTACAAACTTGGTATCGAAATGACCGTCTCGACAAGACAAACGCAAGCGTCCTAAAATTATTGAAATTGGATGAGTATTTTATTTTATATTAATTTTAAGTAAAAAACTTCAAAAATTCACTACGATTAATCCGGAGCCCGAAAAATCACGAAACTGAAAACATATATTCCTCTTAAAATGCTTAATTCAAATATACAAAAATTTTTGAAATCCGATTTTTATTTTATCTTTTATCGACTCCAGAAGTTTACACTTCCCAATTTTATTTAGGACGATCCGGAACTCAGATTGCGCTCAAATTTTGGTGGAAGGATTCCCTTAATATGCTTAATCTGAGGATATTTTTATTTGAATTTTATTTGACTAAAATTAAAAATTCTAATTTCGACTTAATCCTCCTAAATTTAGAGTTAATCACGCTAGTAATAACACCGGGTTGTCACAATTCAAGAATTTCTAATATATGCAGAAGACCACCAGTTATTTGGTGCTTAGCCTTTACCAAATTGCAGGCATAATACTTAGCCACAAAATAGGCTACATCCTTCTTCATACCAGGCCACCAAAATGATTGCTTTAAATCCTGGTACATCTTAGTACTGCCTGGGTGAATGTGATACCCAGAATTATGACCTTCAATCAACACTTCACGGTGTATGGATTTAGGAATCCACAACCGATTACTTTGATAAATTACGCCACTGTGCATTTATAATTCATGACAACGACCACCTTCAATATATGCTTTGAATTTCAGATAATCATCATCTTTAGTCTGCAAGAAAAAGACATCTCTGTGGAAGGTAGGTTCCACGCTGATATTTACAAGAAGCGAACTTAGCAAATCGCCACTGATTGGGGAAATTCCTAGCTTACGAAATTCTTGTTCTAAAGAACTGGAGGAGAGTATGGAAGATAAAGTAGTACGATGGCTAAGAGCATCGGCCACAATATTTGCTTTTCCTGGATGATATTGAATGCTCAGATCATAATCACTAATGAGTTCTAACCATCTCCTTTGACGACAATTCAATTCTCTTTGGGTGAAGATATACTTTAGACTTTGATTACCATTGAAAATTGAACACTGAACTCCATATAAATAGTGTCACCAAATTTTTAGAGCAAAGATTACAGCGGCAAGTTTAAGATCATGAACTAGATAATTCTTCTCATGGGGTATTAACTGACGAGAGGCGTAAGCGATTACCCTACCCTCTTATATTAACGCACAACCTAGGCCAATTCCAGAGGCATTAGTATATACCTGGTAGTTTAAGCCTTCCTTGGGCAGAACAAGGCCTGGAGCGGTAGAGAGTGCATCCTTCAGGGTTTGAAACGCCTCCTCGCATTCCAGGCTCCAAATGAACGGAACAGCTTTCTGAGTTAACTTAGTCAAAGGCAAAGTGATCTGGGAAAGCCCTTAACAAACTTCCTGTAATATCCAGCCAATCCCAAGAAACTTCTAATATCTGTGACTGTCTTAGGTTGAATCCAGTCCTGAATAGCGCTTACTTTATTTTGATCTACACGAATACCCTGGGCATCGACGACATGCCCCAAGAATGCAATGGACTTAAGCCAAAACTCATATTTGGAGAACTTGGCATACAGTTGATGTTCACGCAGAGATTCTAATACTAACCTCAGATGTTCTTCATGATCTCTTAAGGTTCGGGAATAAATGAGGATATTGTCGATAAAGACGATTACAAATGTGTCTAAGTATGGCTTCAGAACTCGCTGCATCCGATCCATGAAGATTGATGACGCATTGGTGAGTCTGAAAGACATCACTAAGAATTCAAAATGACCATAGCGAGTACGAAAAGCGATCTTTCCTATATCATCTTCTTTTACTCGTAATTGATAATATCCGGACCTCAAGTCAATCTTAGAGAATATGACAGCTCCAGATAATTGGTTGAATAAATCATCAATTCTAGGTAATCGGTATTTATTCTTTATGGTAGCTTTATTTAGTTCACGATAATCTATGCACATTCACATAGATCCGTCCTTCTTCTCACAAATAAAACTGGTGCTCCCTTAGGATACATACTTAGCCTAATAAAACCTTTATTCAAGAGCTCTTGTAACTATTCATTGAGTTTTTAAAGTTCCTTAGGCGCCATTCTGTATGGTGCTTTAGATATAGGCTAGGTACCCGGAGCTAATTCAATAGAGAACTCAACTTCTCTGGAAGGAGATACACCAGGCAGATCTTCTGGGAATACGTCGGTGAATTCCTTAACTACTTTACAATCAGAGAGAGTGATACTTTCTTTTGCGTCACCCATCATAGTGACCAGAAAAGCATCACAACTCTTACTAATCAATTGTTCAGCTTTAATAGCATTTATCAATGATAAATGTGTACTGGTTTTTCCTATAAAGGTTTCAGACTTTCCCTGGGAATGGAGAGTGGCCTTCTTTTTCAAGCAGTTTATCACAGCATTATTGTCATTGAGCCAGTTCATCCCAAGGATAATATCAAAGTTTGCTAGTAGCAGGATAATTAATTCGGAGTTAAATTCCTGACCATTTAATAGAATTTTGATGTTACAAAATTTATGAGCACTTAGTTGAGCTCCAGATGGAAGTCCAACACTCAAAGATTTTTATAAGTTGTACGAGTGTGGTTTAAGGATGTTGGCAAAATGTTCAGAAATAAATGAATGACTAGCACCGTGTCAAATAACACATTACAGGGCTGGTCATTAAAATAAAGCGTGCCTAATTTATTCATACAAATTGTAATAATTAAGATACCGAAACGCAAGTAAAAAAAGAGAAGTTCAGAAATGTGTACCTGAAACCACATTATTATCTTCTGCGACTTCTAGAGGCGTTAAAGCATACACTCGTACAGGACCAGCAGGACGGTTGTTTACCTGCTTCCTGGGATAGTTTTGGGATTTAGGAGCTGAGGGCTGTTCTGGAGCAACTTCAGGTGCAGGTGCTGGCATTATTATCAAATTTGGTTCTCTCCTATTCAGCAGAGTTGCTCTAAATACTTGGTTCTTTTGAGATGGCTTCATCAGAGCTCTATCCACTATTTCCATATGTGAACAGTGATAGAACCTCTATCCTGGTCGCCCATAATTGTAGCACTTATGGCCAAAGTGGTAATACTGCCATATGGGTGAGGCCTATTACAGCCTTAAATTGGTTCAGTAGAGAATGCAACTTCAAGTTGATAGACCTTTGCAAAGTTAGGTCTGTGCTTCTTTTAGGCTTTGTGCTGGTTAGGAGTTGATTGTGCCTTTCGCTTAAGATCTTTTTCTGAGTGGTGATGCTCAATCACCTTAGCTGTCTCTACTAGTTCAAAAAAGCTAGTCAGGCAAAGTGGAATAATCTGATCTTTCAATGAATCTCAGAGTCCACTAAGAAAACAATGGCACTTAGCCAATTCGGAGTGGGTAATTTCTAGAGCAAAATAAATCAACCTACGAAATTCTCTTTTGTAGTCAGCGACAGAGCGACTTCCTTGAGTTAACCTTAGAATCGTGTCTGCAATGATGTTCTGTGCAGACGGGGGAATAAATTCAGCTTTGCATGCTTCAATAAATTCATCCCAAAGGATGTCTTCCAATTTATAGTCAACGAACTTTATATTCCGGGCCTCCTCCCACCAGTATTTTGTTTCAGCATGAAACAAGTGTGTAGTGAGACGGACGACTTCTGAGTTAGGAATCTTCAGACTAATAAAATCCTTCTATACTGCTTTTAGCCAGTCTGCTGTATCCATTGGTGTTAAGTTTCCACCAAAGGTGGAAGGCCTTAGTCTTAAGAAGTTATGGAGAAGACTATCCATAGAGTGATGGGAAGAAAAAGTATGTTGCGGAACAGGAACAGCATGAGCAGTAGCAATAGCTGGTACTGGATGATCAGACATTATCTCTTGCATTATCAGTGCTTGTTGAGCCTGATTCTCCAACAAGGTTGCCACCATTGTTTGCAGATGAGCTACTTCATCAGAAGATCTGCTCAAAGCCATAGTATTCTTGATTGGGGTAGCAGCAGGAGGTGATTCAGAGTTCATTCTAAGTAAGCATTACAAATCTTGATTTCAGAATCATTCTAAGGAAGACAGTAATTAAATTTCTAATAGATGCCAAAAAAAATTTTTACTTTCAAAATGAGGGATTACATAAGATTTAGAAAATACCAAAAACTATAGCACTACTAAAATCAAGAAATAACAATTACTCTAACTAGCACTTAGATGTCCTGAATGTACTCAGTCCTAAATGCAACACAAAAATCTTCAAAAGTTACTTCCTGACGCTTTCTCTTGCACTTTCATTCGAGCATCTTGATGGTATCGTACCACCAGACTCCTGCATAGTCCAGCATCAGATCTGTCACTATATCAACCCAGAGGGACTCTGGACACTCTATGTGCCTCAGGACTGACTCTACTCGATTCAACCACTTCTGTGCGTAGATAGGAAAGTCAAGCCCTCGGTATGCCGTTTGATGTAGAAGTTTGTCCAAGACTAAGGCTCCTTTTGTTGAAACTCCTTTGATTTGCCATTTGATCTCCTGTCTCCATTTGAAACTATAACTCCAAGCCAACTCGAAGGCATGCAGATAATATTCCAAATCGGACTCTTCATGATCCATTTGATCCTAATAATAGAATGTATTGGTTTTTGTTAGCTATAGATGACTAGATATCTAGGGTATGAGTATTTTCATTATACATTTTTCAGAGAGTTACTGATAGTACTATGCTATGGATGTTATATCTTAATATTTATACTTTAAAGAATGGTCCATTAGGTAGAAAGGAATCACAGATCCTATTCTAACACCTTATGGTGTTCTTTAATACCAACTGTGGGGCCCCGTACTTTCCTGTGACCATGTTAATACTAATATTAGCATAATCGCGAGGAGTGCGATGCTCTAATTGTGGCAAATCCCCAACTTAAGTAAAGTCAGGTAAGACCCAACTTGCCTTAAGCCAAGGACTTGTCACCTGTAACTGTGTGGTATTAGGTAAACACTTTTGAACCCTCTACTTTTACAGTTATTACTTGCTTAACATAGTTAGTAATTATTACATCTGTAAATAGGTTCAATTTGTATAACCAACAAGCCTTGCAACATCCTATTTGACACTGGAGCTTGTCATTCCTTTGTGTCGGAAAGCTGGGCAAAATCACTTAACCTACCTTTATATCGCCTAACAAATCTTCTTAACGTTGGGTTACCTTCTGGAGCCCAAATGCTAGCTCGCCAATTTTTCAAAGTACCAATCCCCATTGAAAATGAAGAATTTAAAGCAAAGTTAGTAGTTCTCCCCATAGCCAATTTCGATGTAATATTAGGCATAAATTGGCTAAGCCAATATAATGCTACTATCAATTGCATGAAAAAGAAGATCACCTTAAGTAGTGGTAGCAAGGCCAAATCCTTTGTCGGTAATCTTAGCATGAGAGCCTCACTAATCAATGCTATAAAAGTGAAAAGGTTAGTTCATAAAGATTGTGATGCCTTCCTAGTAACAATACTAGGAGAAAAGAAAGAGGGCATTTCCTTACCCAAGAGTCCCGTCGTTTGCGAATTTGCTGACATTTTCCTCGAGGACCTACCCGGTCTTCCTCCTCCACAGGAAGTGAAATTTGCAATCGCCATTGTTCCAGGGACACAACCTATCTCTAAAGTTCCCTACGGAATGGCACCCAAGGAATTACAAGAACTGAACAAACAACTGCAGAAACTGATGGAGAAAGGTCTTATTAGGCCTAGTTCATCCCCATGGGGAGTGCCAGTTCTGTTTGTCAAGAAGAAAGATGGATCGATGCAGATGTGCATCAATTACAGAGAATTAAATAAAGTAACAGTAAAGAACAAGTACCCACTACCCCATATTGATAATCTGTTCGATCAATTAGCAGGAGCAAAAGTGTTCTTGAAGATCGATCTGCGGTCAGGATACCATCAACTGCAAGTAAAGGAGTTAGACATAGCAAAGACTGCCTTCAGAACCAGATATGGCCACTATGAGTTCTTAGTGATGTCGTTTGGATTGACAAACATGCCTTCCATCTTTATGGACCTAATGCAGCGTATCTTGAAACAATACCTTGACAAATTCGACATCGTGTTCATAGATGATACTTTAATATATTTTAAGATGAAGAAGGAACATGAAGGTCATCTCAGGATTAGTATTGGAAGAACTAAGAAGCCACTAGCTCTATGCCAAGTATTCAAAGTGCAAATTTTGGCTTGAATATGTCACCTTCCTAGGCCATGTAGTAGATGCTCAAGGGATCAGGGTAGATAAGAATAAGGTCAGCGCAATCCAGGAATGGGTTCAGCCTAAGTCAGTGACCGACATCAGAAGCTTTCTGGGCTTAGCCAGTTATTACAAAAAGTTTGTGAAGGGCTTCTCCCAAATAGCCTCTCCGCTCACCAAGCTCACCCAAAAGGCTGTGCCATTTGAATGGTCGCTAGCTTGTGGAGAAGCGTTCTAAGCCCTAAAAGATGCGCTTTTACCTGCCCCAGTCTTAGTTCTCCCTAGAGAAGGTGTGAACTACCAGGTCTATACTGACGCCTCAGGTATAGGCTTAGGTGCAGTACAAATGTAAAAAGGAAAGGTCATAGAATATGCTTCTCGTCAGCTGAAGCCTCATTAAAGGAACTACGTCGTTCATGATCTCGAGTTAGCTGCTGTAGTGTTCGCTTTAAAGATCTGGCATCACTATCTATGTGGAATTTAGTGCTTGATTTTCATAGATCATCAGAGTTTGAAGTATATATTCACTTAAAGAGAGTTGAACTGCTAATAGAGAAGCTGATTAGAACTGATCAGTGACTACTACTTGGACATCCAGTACCACCCAGGAAAGGCGAATGTCATAACTGATGCGCTTATCCGTCATGTGACTCTCAATGCCCTTATCTCTAAGAGTCCTCTTGAAGAAGAATTCTGTAAAATGGATATCAAGTCAGCACGTAGTGACCAAGTGAGTAAAATGATCCCAATGATTAACATCAAGCCCACATTCTACAGATACGTGTCTATTACTCAAATGAAAGATGATGAGTACCTAAATCATAAACAAGTTATTGAGAGCAGTGGTCTCACTAATCTCTGATTCCCTAAAGGTGCTATATATCAAGGAGATCGTTTATGTATTCCTAAGTCCATGCACCAAGAGGTTCTAATTGAAGGTCATAGCTCCAGATACCATATCCATCTTGGAAGCTCAAAGATGTACCAAGACTAGAAGCAATCCTTTTAGTGGCCAGGAATGAAGAAAAGTGTGGCTGAATTTGTTGCAAAGTGCCACGCTTGCAGTTTGGTCAAGGCAGATCACCAAAGACCTGGTGGTCTGCTTCACCCACTTGAGATTCCTGAATGGAAGTGGATATATATATATATATATATATATTTATTTATTTATTTATTTATTTATTTATATATGAATTTCATGATGGGATTGCCTCATGCAAGATCTAGAGCATATGTCATTTGGGCCATAGTTGACCGATTGACAAAATCCGCTCACTTCATCCCTATCAAGCAGATAGACTCAGTTGAGAAGCTAGCCAAGATGTACATCAAAGAGTAATCAAGTTGCATGGAATTCCCAAATCTATTGTATCAGATAGAGATAGCTGATTCACTTCTAAATTCTGGCAAGCTATGCATCAATATCTAGGCATAACCCTAGCAATGAGTACAACCTTTCATCTACAGACGGATGGTCAGACAGAACAAGTGAATCAAGTTCTTGAAGATCTACTTAGGCTATATATCCTTGATTTTGCTGGATATTAGGAAGATCACCTCCCACTAGTGGAGTTCGCTTATAACAACAGCTTCCAAGCTAGTATAAAGATGGCCCCTTATGAAGCCCTGTATGGTAGAAAGTGTAGCACTCCATTGGCGTGGTCCGAAATAAGCAGTGTACACTTGTATGGACCTGAACTAGTTGAAGAAACGAACAAGAAGGTTCAGTTGATTCAGCAGCACATTCGTGTAGCTTTAGACCACCAAAGTAAATACCATGATATGCACCTTTTCCCACTAGAATTTAAAATTGGAGACTTCACTTACTTGAAGGTTGGTCCAATGAAAGGAGTCTTCAGATTCGGCAAAGCTGGGAAACTTAGCCCCCATTATGTTGGTCCATTTGAGGTAGCAACCAAAATAGGTTCTTCTGCCTGCAGACTAAATCTTCCATATAACTTTGCAGCAGTCCACAACGTATTCCATGCATCGTCACTAAGGAAGTGCCACAGAGATCCATCTCACCTAGTTCAGTTCCCAGAAATTCAAATCCTGCCTGATCTGTCATATACCGAGGAACCAACTCGAATTCTGGCCTGAGATCGCAAGCAGCTTAGAAACTGTGCTATCAAGATGATCAAGGTCTTGTGAAAGAATCGTTCTCACAACAAAGCCACTTAGGAGAAGGAATCCGATATGCAAGTCAAATATCCTAGACTCTTTGAGAATCCATGTATTCTTTCTTAGCATCATAAGCTTCAAATTCAATTCATGTTTTTATTCTTGCCTTTTCTTTCCACTTGAGTGATGTCGAGGATGACATCATTTTTAAGTGGGGAGTCTGTAACAACCCAAGTTATCACCCTTGTCAATTAAAACTGATATCTATCCTAATCTTGATCATAAGTGTTAATCAAGTCATTATGAGTCATCTACTAAGACCTGGTTCAAATCAGGAGTCAAATAGATCAAATCATGATTTTTGAGAAATCCAGAAACTCTGGAAATTAATCTATCTAAATTAATTTCAGATCAAAAATTGGACTTCGCCATTACGCTCATTGCCCCCAAATTAGTTAGGGGTGATGTTTTCGAGTCAATCGAAAGTCATCAAAATTTCATAGAATATTTTAATATTTAAATACCTTGAAAAATAGGAAAATTAAATACTCATCGGAATTAAAATTTGACTTCACCATTGCGTTTCTCACCCTTGAATTAGATGAGGGTGAAATTTTGGGATTTTTTGGAGCACATTTATAAAATCTGAATTTTTCTTTATTTTTAGAATTAAATTACTTAAGTTAATCAAAGTATTTCATTTTCCCTCTTCTTTTCTTCAAAATATGATCCCTATGTTGTCTCTCCCTCCCTTCCCAGCACCTTCCTCCCCATCCTAGCACTTGAGTGAAAATTTACTGCCATTTCTTCCCATCTATGCTGATGGGAAGGCTCATAATGGAGCCTTGTCCCCTCCTCCCCCTTAAAAGAATCTTCAGCTCCTTCCTTTGACATTTTGCCTAGCTGAAGTCATTCCTCTCTTTCCCTCTTTCCTTCATTGTTGTACCTATTGTTGGAAGAAACCTCAGCCCCTTCCTCTTCTTGCTAATAGTTAAAGAAGAAGGAGAAATGACCTCTCAAGCTCTCAAGCCTCTCCTAGGAAATATGTTATTGTCCAAGCTAAGGTACTTCCTTTTCCCCATTGAATATATTCAATGGCTACTTTATTTCACTCTTATACTTAGTTTGCATACTTAAAAATCTGTATTTAAGGTATGGATTTCATTAGAGCTCATTAAGGTTGTGATTTTAGGAAGATGAAGATGCTCTGATTTTTGTTCATTCTGAATACCCAGTCCTTTAACCCCACTATTTGCATCAATAACTTAATCTTTTAGTGCTGATTTAAATATTAATGGAAATGTCTTGGAAAGAGATTTCCATCGGTATATGGCACCGCACGTGAAGTGCTCTAGGTTGAGATTAATTGAGCCCAAATGTTGGTTGAGATTAATTGAGCCCGGGTGAAATTACCGCCGGGTGCTCAGCGCGCTGCAGCGCCCGAGGTTCGTATCAGGGTCCACCGTAGCACGCTACAGCATGCCATAGCGCTTGGGTTTTATCCAAAAGGCTCTACAGTGCACCATAGCATTTGGCTTTCGGTCAAAAGGCGCTACAGCGCGCTATAGCGCGCCACAGCCCGTCGTAGCGTTCAGAAAATTGATTTGACCATATCTTAGTCATTTGGACTCCAAATTCAAAAATTTAAAGTGCTAACTAGCTTAGAATTTTAGTGCCAACAATAATTGAAAATAATATTTATGTTTTGAACCCTAAAAAAATAGAAAATGACCAAAATATTCCAAACCTTAATTAGGTCATAACTTGACCAATTGAAGTTTAATTTGAGTCTACTCATAGTTAAAGTACTCAATATGATATAGGGAAGCTATAGACACAAAATATAAAAGTTAGCTTTTTGATCCCTCTTAACTTAGAGAATTACCAAATTATTCTTAAAAATTGAAATTGCTATAACTAATTCATTAGACCTCAAAATTTAGTGTTTTTGGACTTTATGAAATTCTTGAACAACAATCAACAGTAAATTGCATAAAAATTTAGATTTCATTAGGTGTAATTTACTAAATTACCCCTTAAATCAAAAATATTAGTTTGGACTTATAGGACCAATCTCTTATCCAAATTTGGTGTACATAGTGTCTATCTTCATGTTAGACAATAAGGAATCATTTGGCAATAACAATCTCAATTTAGAGCCCTAAATAAAAAAGTAGTTTTTTGGACCCTTAAGTAGGGGCAAAATAACTATTTTGCCCAAAATTTAGGTTAAGTATCTTTAACCTTTAAAATACCTTTTAAATCATTAAAGTCAGTAATAAAACTAATTTAAGATCAATTTAAGTTATTAATCCCTCAATTGGAATAATTTGTAAAACATCTCAATTTTAGGCTTTAAAATCCATAAGATTAATATTCTTTACTTAGCCAAAATCCATCCTTATCTTCCATAATTAAATAAAATTAGCAAGTGTAAGAAAATTCAATCAAATTAATTAAATTCCTAAAATTTCTCTAAGTCATTTCCTTAGGATCTCTTACTTCACATTAGGATTATTCCTAAGACTATGGCTAGATCATAGAATATATTTTATTTATTAAATAATAGGGTTATTCAATGAATGAATCCTTAGTTTTATTAATTTTTAGATTTTACAGTTTAATTTCAATTATTTTGTCTTTCAACCTTAGATTTAGGATAGGAGAATCATCTTCTTAAGTTTGATTTTACTTAATAGGATTTTTCTTAATCATTAGATCATATTTAGATTGAAACCATAGATTCCTTAGACTGTACCTTTAGGCTATGTGCTTAACTCCAATCTTACAGTTTTAAAATCATAATCCCTAGTTTAGTATATCTTGATCAGATCTTAGTTAGAACATCTCAATTCATCAAATTAGGATGTTGTGATTTATTTCTTAACTTATAATCAATCTTGATTAAGTTAGATTAGAGCCTGATCAGTTCTAATTCTTTTAACTTGTAAGGCCATACTTCTAAATTATACTCGATAGTAAGAATTGGAGATCCTGAACTTGTGTAACTAGAGTAGTCAGAATGGTTTAATTAGACAACAGATGATATCACCATATTTAGTAGAGTCCCTTGCTTAATACTTGATTTTGTGCTACACATTCCTTGAACTTTGTGCTTATTTTTTCTTGGACATGTCATATAAGAGAACATTATTGTAAGAAAATGAAACTTAGAATACTAGGAAAATATTTACATTTGGGTTCAGTTCATGGTGGATTATGGTGCACATTACTCCAATGGACAGGGGTAAGAAGAGATCAGGATGCTTAACATTACTCATTGAGGAGTGTGTGTTAAGTTTGGAACCCGTTCAGTCTTGCAGATGTGCTTAACTTCTCAGTTATTTCTGAAATTATCAACAGAAACAAAAGTAAAATAATTAAAAGACATTTGCATAGTATTATCTGCCTCTTCAGCTTTACTTTACGGTTCTATTCTGTCTATCCTAGCTTAGAAAAGCTATGAGAATTTCTGTTTGCCCTAGCCCAGAAAGGCTATGGGAATATTACTGGGCTGGATTGGCCAATGTTTTCTAATATGACAGTTATACATTCTTCTTTTCAGTTTTTCAGCTTACTGTTTATTATGTTGATAATGCATGTTATTTCAATTAGCTGTATTTTCCTATTTTACATGCTTATTTATGTAGATAAATATATAGGATGCTAGACTTTACTACTTATTATATGTGCCACTTTTATATTACTATTTTAAATCAGCATATGCCATATGATCATCAGCATATTTAGGATTAGACTTTTCTTTTTAGTACTTTTACTCACTGTACTACATATGTATGCATATCTTTATTTAGTTGCTTGAGGTATACTTTTGTCTCAATGTTCCACTTAGTTATAAATGCTGACTTTATAACTTATCTTGTTTCCCTTGTATGCTTACCTGCTCCCATACTAGATAATTCTCTCTTAAGTTAAGTGTGAATGGTGATATTAATAAATGCTTAATAAATTATCTGCCTAACATGTGCTTAGACATTTTGTCTAATAAGATTTTTCTTTTATTGGCTGAGGCTCCGGCATTGTGAAACCGACAATGTCAGAACTTGATCAGTTTGAGGAGCTAATGCCTGAGGAGGAGCCTTACATAGAGGATGCGCAGCAGCTTGGAGCAGA
Source organism: Gastrodia elata (assembly GCA_016760335.1). Lineage (NCBI taxonomy): Eukaryota > Viridiplantae > Streptophyta > Magnoliopsida > Asparagales > Orchidaceae > Gastrodia > Gastrodia elata. Next base: position 77,018,034 of record CM028669.1, on the reverse strand, counting down.
GGATATTTAGCTGTCTTTTATTCTTGTGAGGATGAGAGTTATTTTTAATTCATTTCTTAAACTTTAATTAAAATATTGTAATAATACAAGCACTTATGACTGTGTTTACTTTTAGCACTTTATTATTTATTGAGCTGTAGTATTACTTCTTACTTAATGTATGGTGAATGGATGTAATGTTTACTTCATATTGTTTCTGCACTCTGTATGTATGATAAACTTAGTGACTGATCCTTATGTTCATTCTGTGCATATCCTTCCCTTATTAGTGGATAGTGAATCTTACCCAATCCAATGATAAGTGAGGGATTTGCCAGAAGTAGCACACCGCCCCTTGGGTCTAATCCTGTGGATCAGGGGGTGGGGCGCCACACGAACAATGACATGGTTGAGTAATAATATTCCTAAATATCCAAATCAGGTGATTATTTTGTTAGGTTGAGTATTTTATCTTACTTGTAGATGTATTTTCATTTATATACTCCTATTATTCTGAGCTCAAGATTATAGTACTTTGGATGTAACTCTAATATCCAGTTAGTGACTGATTGACAGAAGAACAACCCATTAGGTAGAGTGGAATGCAAATTCCAATCTGACACCTTATGGAATTCTCTAATACCAATTGTAGTGCCCCACCCCATAACCCGCAAGATTAGACTTAAGAAGTGGTGTGCCACTCTAGAAAATCCATCACTTATCAAATGGATTTGGTAAAATCTACAATCCTCTAATAAGGGAAGGATGTGCACAGGATGAGTACATATTATCAGTCACTAAATCAACATAAATACATAGTGCGGAAGCATATAAGCAATAATACATCCATTTCATCATACATCAAAAAAGAAACAAAATGAAATATAGCTCAAAAAATAATAGTGCAGAAAAGTAAATACAGTCACAAGGTACATGTATTATTACAATGTTTAATAAATAGTTTAAAAGATTGAAATCAAAGAAAAGTCTCTCATCCTCACAATATGCAAAAAGAAAAACTAAACACTTCTGGATCACCTGGCTGATGCTCCTCTTCAAAAAAAGGCTCCTATATAGGAATTGGATCTTCAAACTACTCAAACTCTGACATTATCAATTTCACAATGTCAGGGTCCCAACCAAAAAAAAAAAAATCTTATTAGACAAATTGTCTAAGTATATTTTAGGCTGAATATTTTATATGAATAATGTCACTATTTTTACTTTAAACCAACAAAAGTGAACTAACTAGCATAGGAGCATTAGCATACAAGAAACATGATAAGTTATAAATACAATATTTATAACTAAGTAGGAATTAAGATAAAAAAGCACACCTCAAACAAACTAAGCAAGGAATAGTCATACATATATAATACAGTAAGTAAAAGTATTAAAAAAAAAGGCTAATCCTAAACATGCTGATGATCACATAACACATGCTAATTTAAAACAGTAATGTAGCGCCCCGCCCCGTCACTTCACGCAAAGGGGTAAAAATCATAATTCAACGGCAGAGCGGCGCGCCACTCGGGGAGGAATATCCTATCTCCCCGAAATAGCTTAAAACTAAGCCCATCTGAAGGGCTGCTGACTCAACCTTAAGGAGGGTTGAGAGCTAATACTTAAGCTAATAGTAGTATCCTTATCCTAAGTATTAGATAAATATATACATTGGATTTAGAATACTGATCACATTTCCAGTATACTGATCACATCACAATACTAAGTATAAGTGATATATAACAGAGTGCGGAAGCTTAAAGCAAACATCCAAAAACATTTATCACAGAAGCTATATAAAAACATTCCTCTCATAAAAGAAAAGAAAATACATCCAGAATTATTACAAACATTTACTGAATAATAGACATAGAGCTAAGTACTGAATTGAAAATAAACTAAGCAGAAAAGTAGTGAAACTGGAGGAGAGTCCACTAGTGCTCCACCGGCTCATCCTGAATCTCTTGGGTAGCCTCCTGACCTGGATTAATATAATGCTCAAGATCTAACAAATTGTCGAATCCCAAAAGTACTCCGTGTTAGATAATAAGTCTAACACATCGCAACTAATCTAAACAGTTCTAGTTATTCATTTAATATTTATATAATATAATTAAATATGCATGAATAATGTAAAAGTAACTGAAAGCATAAAACTATATAAAATTGTACAAAAAACTGAAGTAAGGTAAAGTAAAGTAAAATTAAATTATAAACTGAATACTGAAAGTAAACCAAAAATAGTAATGGATCTGAAACTGAGTAGTGATATGTAAAATTATACCGTATGACATTGAATATGTGCCATGAATATGCTGCAACACTGTATGCCACTGATATGCAACCAAAATATTACTGAATTATTATGAGTCGTACGGTCCAATGTATACATACATCCAGTTGGGAACTGTGATGCCGATGCATCCTGAAATTCCCCAGTCAATATATATAATATTCTGTAACCCATAAATCATCACTGATACTCATATGTCATCACTGATACTTAACATCATGCTTATGCTCATACTCATGCTTCTAACCTACATGAGGTAAATCCAAAAACATGCTTAGAAATTCGATAATGAATTCAAGGTCTCCATTGTGCATAATCCTGCTAATAGGATTCTGACTCCTAAATTCTAATTTGATATTTAGTTAAAGTTGAGAATTTACTTAAAAATCATTAGATGGGATGATTGTATACACATATTTAGCACGTTTGCAAGAAAGGTGGTTCTTAACACTTAGTTTGATTAAGCCACCTTAATGAAGCAATCTTCGATAGGAGGTGTCACTCAATGGCAATTTGTATCTCAAGCTAAGCTATTAAGATGCCCAACTCACAATCACACTTAGTGTCCTAAATAGGGTGACTCGAATTACTTAGTTTGTTTAAGCACACATATTGAAGCGATCTTCGCTAGGAGGCATCACCGATGGCGATTTGTATTTTAATCAAACTAAGGGATGAGTCCCTATTTATAACACTCTTAATCTTGAAAGATTTACTCTTACAGGACTGTATTCGTTTAATCCCTCAGGATAGCACCTAATCATAAGTCCACATTGGAGTGAATCAACCAATCCTGAATACTACTGAAGAAATCCAGTACTATAGGTATACTATACTACACCAACCAATAATCTGGGTTCAGAAGATTCTATTTAATCGACAAGAATTTGTCAAAGCTATTGATCTTCACTCTAAATGGGTGAGTCCTACACAAGGCTCCAAGGGTATGATCAAAAGATCATTCGATGCAAGTTGCTACTACTAGGCATAAGTTCCATTCTAACTGCTTTATGTAGTTCCTACCATAAGGTATCAAGTTCAACTTCTAAAGTCATGAAAGATCATTCAAGTTTCTACCTCAATAAATTACAAAAGTTCTTCCTACCTCAAGGTACCAATATTTAATATCTTTAAGCATTTCAAGAATGATCCTAAAGCAAGACCCTTAAAATCTCACTTTTCTACTTCTTAAGCTAACATTCAAGCTTTACTTATTAGTTTTAGATTGAAGTGATCAAATCAGATGATTACCATTTATATGACCTTTTCTATTCTACAATCATGGGATGAAAATCAAAGATCTTATTAGAGTTAGATCATTTCATAAATCATTACAATTTTATTATCTATTCTATGCTAATAGTCTTATATAAGAGAAAATCAAAGATCTAAAGTTTAGATTCAATTGATTTAATCACACAGATTTAATATTAACCTTAGCACTTCTAATTCAATGATTTAAGATTAATATTAAATCATATGAATTATTGGAATAATATCAATTAAATAATCATTCAATCAAATTAATTGATTAAGTGATCAAAGGTTAGATCTTAATCAAGATAAGTTAGGGTTTAACCTCTAACCTTTCTACCATTAAGACCAAGATTAATTTATAGGTCAATGACAAATCAATGTGTTATTAGTGTATTATTGATGTCAAACTTTGGTTTTAGATTAAGTATCATCTACTTAATCAAGTTAGCAAGATTCTTATGTTTAATTATAGTTTCATGTCATTTATATATGATTAGGTATCCAAATAGATATTTAGAGTTTTCTAATATACATCACAATATCATGAAAGCATCTAAATATGAAGATGACATAGAATAAAAAGAGAATTAATGCTAACCAAATTCTAAATCAAAGCAAAGGGGTTAGCACTTGATTATAATTATAAAAAACTTAGGTTTCATGCTATTTGGTTATTAAGATATACCTATTCAATGCAAACACTTAAGATTCTAATACTTAGCATTTGGCACAAAATACATTTAAGGTACATAGTAGGTTTTGAGCACTTATTAAAAATAACAAAGTTTCAAACTTAATTTCCATATAAAATTTTATGCACTTTCCAATTTGATATTATTTAGTCCCACTAGGGTCCTAGGGACCTTAAAATGCAAAAACAGTGAAGTTTTGGCCATTTCAGCCAAAACTGGGTAGTTTTAGAAGAATCTGGGCAGTTTTTACAATTTTGGGAGCTACAGTGCGTTGTGGCGCACTAGAGCACGCTACAGTGCTTCTAGCGTTGTAGCGCGCTATGGAGCTTCTGCCGCTGCGGCGCGCTGTGGCGATTTTAGCTCTGCAGCGCACTGTGGTGCTTTTAGCGCTATTGCACGCTGCAGCGGACCAACTTGCGAAATAACTATTTAATTAATTTATTTTTGACATTTCTTAAAATTTTCCTGAAATTCCGCTACAGCCCGCTACGGCGCGCTGCAGCGATCCAACTTGCGATTTACTGTTTAATAATTAATTTTATAAGGTTTCTGCCGCAATACCGTTGCAGCCCGCTGCAGCATGCTACGGCGTGCTTCAGCGGTCCATTTTGCAAACTTGGGCGCTGCAGCGCCAGACGGTATTTTCACCTAGACGAAACCTGTAAGGCCTAATTTTGAGCTCAAATACTCCCAATTCAAAGCATTTCACGAGTGGTGCCATATATCAATGGAAATGTCTTTCTGATACCTTTCCATCAATACCAAAATCAACACAAACGAAGTATCCTAACTATATGAAAAATATGGATAAAAAACATGGTATACAAAATGGATAAAAATAGAGCATGCATTTTTCACAGAAATGAGAAGCTTTAATGTGCCTTAATGGCTTCCTTACTCTATCATGAGTTCTTAGAGCTACAAACAGTATAGTAGCAATATGAAGAAGACAAAGGAGATGAGCAAACAGGTACCTTTAACCTTGCAAGAGAAGGAGGAGTAAGACTTGGAAAGCTAGGAGGTGAGCTGAACTTCTTCTTCTTCAACACAAGAGCATCAATGAAGGAAAGGATGAGAAAGCATCAGCAAGCCAAAGAAGGGGCTGTGCTCCTCCTTAATAAAGAAGGGGGAGGATGGAGTAGGGGAGTAGGGAGCCATCATGACCCTAAGGAGAGAGGCCATTATGCTTGAGCTATGGGTGGCATGGCTAAGGGATGGCCAGTCAAAATTTGCAAGGGGGCTGTCAGCCAAGGCAATAGAAAATATGGAAAATTGCAAATTTATGACTAGATAATCCCTTATTTATTTTATCTAATTATTCAAAAATTTAAAATTTTGAAACGTGCTCCGAAAGTTTCCAAAAATTCACCCCTAACTAATTTGGGGTTGAGAAATTCAACGGTGAAGTCGGATTTTGATTCCGACAATTATTTAATTATGCTAGTTTTCGAGGTATTTAATTATATTAAAATATTTGTAAAAATCCGGCGACTTCTAAATGCGTTCAAAATATCACCCTTAGCTAATTTGGGGGTGACGATTGCAATGGTGAAGTCGGATTTTGATTTTGAGGTCAAAATAAATACCTCAATTTTTTAATTAATTAAATATTAAAATATTCCAAAATAATCGATTGGGCTCCGAATTGCTCCAAACCTTCAGGGTTTGGTTCTAATGACTAGATGAACTTAATGGAATGATAATTACGATATAATTAGACTAAATTCAAGCTGGGTAACAACCTTGGGTTGTTACAAGTAATTTGAGAGTGATACATATAGTAAGCAGTAAAATCTAGCATCCTATAAATATATACAAATAAGCAGGTAAGTAAAGAAATACAGCTGATTGGAATAACATGCATTAATAACATAGTAAATAGTAAACTGAAATAGGTATGTATAACTATTATATCAGAAAGAATTGGTCAATCAAGCCTAGCATAATTTCCAAAGCCTTTCTGAGCTAGGACAGACAGAAATTCCCAAAGCCTTTATGAGCTAGGGCAGACAGAACATAATAGTAAGACTAAAGAGGCAGTAAATACAAATGCAAAATCTCTTAGTAATTTTACTTTTATATCTATGGATACATCTAGAAATTACTGAGGAGTCAAGCACGGCTGCAAGATTTTATGGGTTCCAAGCTTAACACATACTTCTCATTGAGTAATATTAAGCATCCTTATTTCTCCTTACCCCTGTCCAGTGGAGTAAAATGCGCCAGATCACCAAGTAACTGAACCCAATGCAAATATTATCCTAATATTTTAAGTTTTCATTTTCATGCTTCAATAATCTTGTATGACATGTCCAAGGATTTAAAGCACAATTTTAAGGAATGCGTAAGCAACAAAATTCAATTGTGAGCAAGAGACTCTATTAAACATGGTGACACTATTATTGTCTAATTAAACCATTCTAACTAATATAAGTTACACAAGTTCAGGATCTCCAATTCATGCTATCGAGTATAACTTAGAAATACAGCCTTGTAAGTTAAAAAGGATTAGAACTGATCAGGTTCTAATCTGATTCAATCAAGTATGACTATCAGTTAAGTAATATATTACGACATCCTAATTGATGAATTTAGATATTCTAAACTAAGATCTGATCAAGATCTACTAAAATAGGGATTATGAATTAAATACTATGAGCTTAGTTTAAACACATAATCCAAAGGTACTATTTAAGGAATCGGGTTTTACTAAGAGTGAACTATAAATTAGGGTAAATCCTATTGAGTAAAGTAAAACTCAATAGGATGATTCTCCTATCCTGAGTCTATGGTTGAAAAATAAAATAATCAAAAATTAAGTTGTAAAATCTAAAAACTATTAAAACTAAAGATTCATTTATTAAATAACCCCATTATTTAATAAATGAAATCTAAATTATGATCTAGTTATAGTCTCAGGAATAGTTCTAATGTGAAGTATAAATTCCTAAGAAAAAGACTTAGAGGAGATTTTATGAAATTTTTACAAATTTGATTGAATAGTTGATTTTATTCACTTAAAAGATCTTAATACAGTTATAATATTAGTTTTAGTGATTTAAAAGATAAAATAGGAGCTAAAAATGCTTAACTTAAAATTTTGGCCACCTACTTAAAGGTCCAAAAAATTACTTTTTGATTTAGAACTTAAAATTGGAATTTCTTACTATCAAATAAATTTTTACTGTCTAACATATAGATGAACAGTAAGTACACTTAAGTTGGATAAGAAATGAGGCATATAGGTTCAAATTAATAATTTTAACCTAAAGGGAAATTAGTAGTTTTATACCTAATGAAATCTAAATTTTTATGCAATTTATTATTAGTTGCTGTTTAAGGATTCCATAAAGTCTAAGAACACTAATTTCTGAGGTTAAATGGCCAAGTTATGAATGTTCTAAGTTTTAAGGGCAATTCGGTAATTTTTCTAAAGTTAAAGGGGCAAAAACTGAAATTTTTCGTTTGATGTCCAAATTCATCAAAATTAGTGTATATAGCATCCCTATAACACACTGAGTACTTTGACTGGGAGTACACCCAATTTGGACTTCAATTGGTCAAGTTATGACCTAACTAGAATCATAGGTATTTTATTAATTTCTAATTTTTTAGGGCTTAGAACCTAAATATTATTTTAGTTTACTATTGGTACTAAAATTCTAAGCTAATTAGCACTTTGAATTTCCTGATTTGGAATTCAATTGACCAAGTTATATGGTCAATTGAAAATCAAGGGCATTTTGGTCATTTTTGGGTGATGATCCTAAATGTCACTTTACAAACTAAGCTTCAAATGAGAAAACAAATACTACCACAGTGATGGGGCTGTTATCCTGATCACTTTAAGACCCATATTGACTATATTTAGATAACTAGGTAAAAAGTTATGAGAGTTTGTTTATATCTTAAAATGATACTATGTTAAATATTCTCTGAATCATTTGAATTATGCCATTTGATTCTTTTTATTTTTCTGAGTAAAATGAGACCTATATTTGATATGTTTGGATCAATATTTTTAAATTTATGACATTCTAAGATTTCATTCAAATTGCATTACTTGAGTTTTTTAAATTATTAAATAATATAAACTTAAATAATTAAAATGGTTATTATTTTTACAAATCTTTAACTAAATTAAATTAATTTAATTTAAAAGTTAACTAATCTAATTATATTTATAGCTTACTGTTGAAATTTAATTAACAGAAAAGATTAATTAACTTAACTACTATTAATTAATCTAATTAATTGAATTTAATATAATACAAAATAGTATATATATATATATATATATATGTGTGTGTGTGTGTGTGTGTGTGTTTGTGCGTGTGTGTGTGTATAGATATAGGTATATATAAAATTATTTAACATATATCATTATATATATATATATATATATATATATATATATATATATATATATATATATATATATATATTCAAAACAGTCACTTTTCTATTACTCAGAAATAAACTTTTTACAATTTTAGACCTGAAATGTAATCCTTCAAGAAAATCAATCCAAAATTTGGAATTAATTTTCACAAGGATAATCAAAAGGCAAAATAACAGCTAAAAAGAAGGGCTACAAGAAACTGGCCCAACCAACCAAAACAACATCTAGTAGTGGCTTCCTTAATTACCCACACAAATTACAGATCGCTAAATACAAAAGCCTTCCCTATCAACTACAGAAAGTCACCAATTGCTGGATCCAGGCAATGAATGAATATCTGGTAAATAGCTGTGAACGATCCCAAAGAGTTCGTCATCGAGGACCACCACAGGCACCCAGTGGCAGCACCTGACAAAAACCGGGCCTTACGAATCCAAGTAAGAGTCCAATCTGTGCTCTTGCAAAGAAGAATCAAAGTGCTGAAAAACCAGTGACTTAAGACCAGAAGAAACCAAAGAGAATAAAGCCAAAAAACTAGAATGAATAGTTCAGGTTTCTTTGCTATGAAAGAATAAATTCTAGAAGAGACTGTCAAAACCACCGCACAGCTATCTAAGGAGCTATAGCTCAAAACTGACCCCATCCTGAAGCGATGAAGAAACAACACCTGAATAACAAGCAGCTTTAAACTGAAAGAGGGATAGCTGGAACTTTTAAAAAAACAGAGCTAATGACAGAACAATCTCTATATAAATACTTTCCACCCGAAGAATCTCAAGCGCTAGATCTCAACTAAAGAAAATGCCTTAAGTACCCCTCGGCACTTCCCAGAAGACAGAGAAAAGTACACCTGGGATAACCACACAACAGACAAAAACTGAACGATCAGACTGACAGTCACATTAGCAGGAAAAAAGTCCACAGCAACTTTGGACAAAACCAAAACCATAAACAGCCGAAGATGCAAGAAAAAACAAGACCAACAAAACCCACAAGATGGCAGACAACAGCAAAATAAAACTAGAATAACAAAACCTGGAGCCAACAAAAAAATGAGCGGTTGCATAGAGTACCCTAAGGTACCTACCTCCAGCACAAATAGATAAACACTTGGAGAGACCAATTCACCTGCCAAAAACTTACAAACAGAACTACAGCCACCAGAAACTAATCTTGAAATCCTCGATCCAGAGCTGATAAAACTTTGAAATAACACCAATCTTTTTACATAGCTCCTTCTTACAAGCCAACATAAGCTCTTCATAACCTGAAAAATACACAAGATCAATAGCACCACCTGACAAAAGGATGCAGTAAATATAAATCCAAGGGATCATCCACATACGAATACCATCCATGGAAATTTTGTTTTCCCAGCTAATACAGACGATATAATCCATCATACTTCTCAACCAGGAAACTTTCAGAATAATTTCTCCATACCCATTAAATTGCACTTTAAAAAACAGAATTGAAAAAGTTCCAGAAAATAAGAACTCAAAATTCCAGGCACAGATGGCTAAATTACACACGGACTTAAAATACAAATGAAAAATGATATTCTGCGGAAAAAAGCTCATTTCAATAGCTAATTTCATGAACTTATCAATAGCAAAAATATATCTCTGAGTTGAAATACACACAGACCTCCACTTAATCAAATTTTTGACCTTCCAGGTTTGCCAACAAACCAAACACGCCAGAGTAAAGCCAAAAATACCTACCACTTTTTTCCACAAAAGGAGCACATCATGAACAGCAAAAGAAATACTTTGGCTATTGAAATGCCAAAGATGATCATAATTCTTCCATAAATCTTTAGCATAATTGCAAGAGAAAAAAAGATGAGACAAAGACTCCTCATTGTTACAGAAAACAACTTCGAAGCTAATGAAACACCTCTGTCTTTCAGCACATCATCTGTAGATATAAATTTCTTCCAGATTCTCCAAATAAAAAAAAGAAATAGCTGATGAAGGAAGTTTAAACTAGCCATAAGGAGATAAATGATAAAACAAGGGAAGCATTTTTCATGCTGAATTAAGATAAGGCTTCAACTTCTTCCCAATAACTACATACATAACATCTTTTCCACTCCCAGTTGAATCTCATAAGTTGATTTAATAATACTGCCATCTGTGATCACTTCTCTAAGCTTCTGAATATTCCAGTGACCCTCATTCCAAAAGTCTAAAATCTTTGCGTCAACATTACCTGTAACAACCCTAGGTTGTTACCATGCAAAATAAGAGTTGCTTAATCAATTTTTAGTATCATTACCTTTAGAACATCAATTTAAGCCTATCTAGAATATTTGAAGTTCACTTAACTTCTCTAAATTAAAATTTGCAATTTGATCAATATAGATGCCTTAGTCTAGACCCAAAATATTTTGATCTCAGAATTAAAATCCGATTGCATTTTTGAATTCCTCACCCCCAAATTAGCTAAGGGTGAAAATTTGGTGCAATTTAGAATTTATTTGGGCCATAAATCAATTTAAAATAAAATGGTTCAATTGCATAAAAGGGTTCCAAACAATTTGATTTTGCAAATATACCCATCTACCTAAATTAATAGCTGGGATCCGCTGTGCGGACCGCAGGCGATCCGCTGCGGAGCCCGGGGCATGCGACAGCGGGATCCCGCGCATCTCACCATTCCACCTTTTATTCAACGGTTGAGATTTAATCCTGCGGAACCGCGGATCAACCGTAGGATCTACCTGACCGATCCAACGGCTCGGATCACTTCCGCGATCGGCTGTTAGGATCCGAGTGATCCGAGCCGTTCCGCCCTCTGATCGATAGATCAGACGGCATCCGAAGGTCCCGCTACTATGGACCTTCGTCTTCCTCTCGCCCGCGCCTGACAGAGGAGATCCCCCATACTGCCAGCTGCCTCCCCTGTCCCCCACTCGCGCCTCCAGCTCAGCAAACCGTTGCTGGCCTTCCCCTAAATGCCATGAGACCCCAATTGGGCCTCGTGACCCGGCCGAGCTCAAAATGGAATTTTGAGAGCTTGGCCATGGCCCGACCACTCCGGCCCTCCTCAGCCCAATTAAAAGCTCTGGAAGCTTCACGGCACTTCCCTGAGGCTATAAATAGCCTCAGCTCTCCTCCATTTGATCCTTGTTGATCAATTGGAGTCGAGCTTCCTTCTCCGCCATTGCCGATTGTTGGAGCTTCTTCCAGGCACTCCCGAGCTTGCGTACCACTGATAGGAGAGTCTCCTGGAGTTCAGGAGCTCTCAGAGAAGCTTAAGGGAGCTCAGCCAGCCAGCAATTTCCTCTACGTCATCTCTAATCCATCCCGACAAATCCAGGTATACCCCTTACTGGATTCAAGCCAATGAGGCTCGAACCCTTCTCCTTTCGATGCGTGTGAGTCAGTATTGTCGTCTCGAACCCACGGGTATCGAGATTAAGAACTAGGCTAGCTCCGATCGATCAAATCGATCGATCAGATTAAACCGCTTAAGGAACGCCTCGGTCGAGTAAGGACCCGGTGATCTAGACCACCCCAGACCCTCAGACCAGAGGACTTCGACCCGCCTCACCTCCCTGATGGTGTAGGGATCGAGCCCGAGGTCTGGCATGGCCTATGTGGGGAGAATTATCTCCCCATAGTAACTCTAATGGAGGAGTCCTCGGGTGAGCAAGGTCTGGCCGATCCAGACCGGCTCATAGGGGGCTTCGAGTCCCAATAGACGCGTCTGACCATGATGATTGTGCATCGATCAAGTTCTGGCCGAGCCGCGGGCTGGATGCACCGGATTTTAGCGATTAGGGTTTCCCTAATCGGTCTCCTCCTTTGGGACAATGGCACTGTGCAGACTAGGTTAACCCACGACCCGCGCTGTGCGACAGTGCCAGGTCTCCTGGGCCCCAATCAACCCACGCGTTTTGAATTTGGGCCGAGCCGTTTTAATTAAATCGTAATTTTGGAATTATTTTCCTTAAGGAAAATAATTCAATTATTCAAATCATAGGATTTTGATTAAATAAAAATACATAATGTATTATTTAAATAACTTTTAATCCACTGGTTCAAATCCTATAATATTATATATGAAAATGATCAAAAAACTCTCAGGAACCTAAATATAAAATAAAATCATGCATCCGTTGGTTAGATCTTTAATTATTGCCTAATTACAGTGGATCTTAATTAGGACAAATTAGTAATTTTACTTATCCAAATTGCATGTTTAGGGTGCCATTAGTTCACTTATGATAATTAGAATGCATGTGCTAAGTAGATTATTTTTCTGAGTTTTATAATTTTAGTTATGCCCTAATCTTGTTAAATCATGAATTATAAATTTTAGGGTTTATACTCATTGGATCTTAGCAAACTTAGGCTCTGATTACTTGCATGATTAATTAGAACTTGTATGCCAAATATCATGTAATTTGAATAGTTGAATTTATACTTATATATTAATCCTTTTTGATTGGGATTAGGATTTGATTAGCACTAAGTATCCTCTATTTTATAAAGTTTGATTATTAATCTGACTTATAATAATAAATTAAGTATAGTGAATTCATTTAGATAAGTTTATTAAGTATACCTGAATAAATCCAAAGATTTAGAATCTTAAATATCTTAATTAACTTAATAAATCTTAAGATTTGGGTCAAGCTCTTAAAACTTGATCTAGGTTTGAGATTGCCACCAATAATACATAATTAATCAACTGATTTGACATTTATCTTTAAATACATAACTTGAGTTTTCTTAAGGCATGAGAAGGGATCAAACCCTAATCTACTTAAGAAGAATCTAAATCCTTAAGAACCCTAACTTAATTGATTTGATTTTAAAACTATGAACTAAACATTTTCCAATAATGCATTTGATTTATTATTGATTCTAAACATTTGAATTAGACAAATTAAGATTAATAACAATCCTGGGTGATTTCACCATTTAAATCAAATCTTAGGATCCCTGATTTTCTCTTAAGTAATAAATTTGCATAAAAGATTATTAATGCTATATTGATTCAACAAGTGATAAAATCCTTAATAATATGTTGATTTAGATCCCATAATCTTAGTTCAAGTGTGATCAGATGATGTAATCATCTGATCTAATCATTCTAAATCTAATCATAAAATAGAACCTAAGAGCTTAATACTAACATCTAGAAAGGAGATATTGGGTATCTCTTCATAAGATCATCTTGAATTATTTAAAAGACCTAAATTCATATATCATGAGGTAGGAAGCCTTGTAAGATTCCTTGAGGTAGAAGTATAGAATATCCCATCACCTTAGAAATTAATCTGCTCTCCTTGTGGTAGTAATCCATTAAGGCACTAAAAAATATACTTCTCCTTATGGTAGAATCCATATTAAGTGATCCTTGATCACACTTGATTGGTGAAACCTTGTATAGGACTTGCCTATTAGTTCAGGACTTATAGTTTTGATAAATTCTAATTCTATTAATTAGACTTGATTGACCCCTGATCATTGGGTGGTGTAGTACAGTATACCCATATTACTGGTCCCCAGTAATATCCGGGATTGGTTGAGTCACTCTAAATGAGATTTGTCTTTATTGCTATCCTGTGGGCTTAGGTGGATATAACCTCGCTTAGAGTAAATCAATCGATTCTAAGAGTGTATTAAATGGGTGCCTATTCTTTAGTTTAATTGAAAGACAAGTTGCCATCGGGCAATGCCTCCTAGCGAAGATCGCTTCAACAGGTATGGCTCAAATAAACTAAATAATGGGATCCACCTTTTCTTAAGACACTAAGTATGGTTATGAGTTTAGTGACTTAATACTTAGCTTGAGATGCAAAATCATCATTAGATAGTGCTTCCTAATGAAGATCGCTTTGTTAGAGTGTCTTAATCTAACTAAGTGATAAGAACTCTATTCTTGCAACATATCTAATATGTGTATATAATCACCCGTCTAGTGATCTTTAAGTAAATAAGCAATTTTAACCAACCCTCGCTTTAGAAACTTGGAGTCAGAATCCTCTTAGCAGGATTCTGCACGGTGGAGACTTATGATTCATTATTGTTTCTTACTAAATTCTTCATTCTTCATTCGTTCAATATAATGGCATAAGCATAAGCATAAACATGAGTTGAACTCATTCCTTCTATTGTGACATATGTTATCAGTGATACAGTATGAGATACGGAATGTTATATACACATACTAGGAAATTTTAGGGTGCATCTGCATCACCATACTGACTTCCTAACTGTTGTGCTTACATTGGACCATACTACTCATAAACCTTCAGTGATAGTTCTGTGATATACCATGGTATAGCATATTTGTGAGCATTATTTCAGTGGCATATAGTGCAGCTTATAGCATCCTTTTCAGTATCATGTTTATTTTACTTTTAGTTCTATTTGATGATAGCTTCACATTTCATAGCCCTTTTTGTAACAACCCAAACTCTTAACACCAAGGTATTGTCCGCTTTGACCTGAAAGGCCTCACGGTTTTGCCCTCAGAAGATAACTTCCTAGGAGGTCACCCATAGTTCTATTTGATGATAGCTTCACATTTCATAGCCCTTTTTGTAACAACCCAAACTCTTAACACCAAGGTATTGTCCGCTTTGACCTGAAAGGCCTCATGGTTTTGCCCTCAGAAGATAACTTCCTAGGAGGCCACCCATCCTAGGAGTGCTCCCACCTGAGCACGCTTAACTTTGGAGTTCTTATCAGGAACTCCACCGTTATCTGAAAAGGCGCCTCGATATTTTAGAGTTTCACTTATTACTACTTAAGTGGGTCATCACAATCTCCCCAACTTAAGTAACTGACGTCCTCGTCAGTATCCACACACAGACCCAAGAACCATCTATTTGGTAAATAGGACTAGAGGTGACCCCTACAGGCGCTAGAGGTACCCACAACCATGTAGCACCTTAACCATCATGGGTTCAAGAGGCTGCTCATATGAAGTGGTATTTTGCCTTGTATGGCACTTAGCTCCTATCTAACACCCTATAGTTTGCTCTGATACTATTTGTAACAGCCTAAACTCTTAATACCAAGGTATTGTCCGCTTTGGCCTAAAAGGCCTAACGGTTTTGCTCTCAGAAAATAACTTCCCAAGAGGTCACCCATCCTAGGAGTGCTCCCACCTGAGCACGCTTAACTTTGGAGTTCTTATCAGGAACTCCATCGTTATCTGAAAATGCATCTCGATGTTTAAGAGTTTCACTTATTACTATTTAAGTGGGTCATCATACTTTTACTATCTTGTTTACTCAGTACTTACATTGTTCCTCACTTACATGTTTTTCTTCAGCTCTGTTATGGCTTTACTTTACTTGTATACTTTGTTATATTTAGTTTAGCTTTGCACAGTTAGTTTCGATGTGTTAGACTTCTTGTCTAACACGGGGTACTTTTGAGATCCAGCAATTTGCTAAATCCTGAGCAGTTTTTGGAGACAGGTCAGGGGGACGTACCAGAGACTCAAGAGGAGCATTTCGAGCTGTAGTGGACCAAGCATCCACTTTTACTTACTAGTCCTTTTCAGCATTTTAGATAGACTCTTTATATTTCTGCATTTAAATGGTTTGTAATAAAACTCTAGATGTACTTTTAATTTTCTTTTCTGAGATGGATACTCACTATTGCTTGAGATGAATGTATTCTGGATGTTTTGCTTTTAGCTTCCGCACTCTGTTATACTGCTATACTTAGTATTGTGATGCGACCAACATACTGAAAATGCTGATATATTTTATAACGTACATGGGTTCTTCCCCACTTCCTTGAAACCTTGTGTACGTACTAGTCTAATACCTAAGATAAGTATTTCATTCTTATCTTAGATATTAGCTCTCGAACCTACTCTTAGGATTCGAGTCAGCAGCCTTCAGTATGGCTCCGTCTCTCTAGCCTATTCGGGATGATGGGTTTTGCTTATATGGCCCACCGTTCCCGAGTAGCGCACCGTTCCGCCGCCGAAATATGTTTTACACTTGTCCTTTTGCGCACGACGACGGGACGGGGCGTTACATTACCACTCACAGGAATAAGTGTAAATAGCGAACCCTCTTTTAACCAGCAATCATACCAAAAAGAAATACTTCCCTCAGCAATATCCCAAAAAATACATTTTTTAGCTGCACTACGGAACCTTAAAAGATTTCTCCAAAAGACTGAATCATCCTATTTAAGCCCTCTAATCACCACATGATCCATCTTACCATATCTTTCCTTTATGTAAGTAGCCCAAGGTCCCTCACTTTTCCTTAAACGCACAAAAAGCATCCGCTGTATTATTAAAAGGAAGAAAGCCCAACCCACCATTTTTTCTGGGGATCGAATGTCATCCCAGCTAGACCAGTGGACAGATTTCCTAGTACCATAGTTACCCCACAAAAAACTATTACACACTTTATTAATCATATTAATGAACTTCTTTGGGGGTTTCAACACAGCCAAGTAATGATTTGGCATAGAATTAATCACAGATTGTAACAGAATAATTCTACCCCCAAAAGAAAGACATTTAGCCGCCCAACTATTAATCTTATCAGTTATAGCTTCTAAAGTTTTTTGGAAATGGGACCGAGAAGCAATACATTTCATCAAAGGCAAACCCAAATATTTTATAGGAAGAGTGTCTTGCGTTAAATTGGAAATATTTAAAAGGTCAGCACTTCTGCTACTTGGGACAGATTTCCCAAAAACAACATTTGATTTGCTCATATTTACTTTCATCCCTGAGACTTTCTCCATCTGGCTCAAAATGTTTAAAATTGAGTTAAACGCTTTCAAAGAAGCTTTACTAAAGATAAGAGTATCATCTACAAATGAAAGATGGGAAATGATTCTTTTAGCAGAATTATGAAAAGCTATCCCTTTAGTAGTACTAAAAGAATGTGATAAAATTCTGGAAAAATAATAATTTGCAATGATAAATAGAGCTAGAGACAATGGATCACCCTATCTAAGGCCTCTTGAAGACTTAAAGAACCCATGACTTGAACCATTTAAAATAATAGAAAACCAGATATTTGAGATGGATTTATAGATAAATTGAATGAAACTCTCAGAAAAACCAAACTTTCTCAGAACTGCAAGATGAAAACTCCATTCAATCCTGTCATAGGCCTTCATAATTTCCAACTTAATAATGGCATTTCCCCCAAGGCATTTCTTATCAATATCGTGCACAAGTTCTTTAGCAAGAAGAAAATTATCAAAAAGAAGTCTACCTTTTACAAAAGCATTTTGATTGGGAGAAATAATTCTATCAAGGATAGAACTCGCCAAAACTTTAGTGGCAATTTTATTGAAAATATAGCAATGGCTTATAGGTCTAAAATCTTCCCAGGATTTAGGCCTATCCACTTTGGGAGTCAAAGTAATAGAAGTTAAAGTTACAAACTTGTGAATATAATTAGCCTTGAAAAAAATCTAAAACTGCTTCCCAAACATTAATCCTAATAATCTCCCAGCAGGACTTGAAAAAAATAGGAGAGAAACCATCTGACCCTGCCGCAGAATCCTCTTTTAACTCTTTAATAATATCTTCCACCTCTCTCAAGGTAGGAGGAGATAATAGCCACGAGTTCTCATCCTCAGAAATTCTTGGAAAAGTAATATCATTTCTAAAACTAGAGAGATCACAGCCTTCTCCCTGCCAAAGATACTTAAAAAACTCACACACAGAACTTCCCAGGGAGTCAAAAGGAATATTAACACCCCCAACATACTTTAAATGAGAGAACACATTAGCAGAATTTTTGATATTAACCCAAGAGTGAAAACTTTATGTATTTTTTTCACCATCCTTGAATCTTCTGAGAGTCAATTTCTGAATCCAAAAAGCTTCTTCCATACTCAAGACATTATCTATATGTTTACAAGCTTTATCAAGATGCTCTTTCACCAAAGGAGAATTAAAACTGTTCAAAAGAGCTTCAAGATTAACCACTTTAGCTTCCGCCTTCCTAACATTATCAAAGATATTACCAAAATGATCTTTATTCCAAGAAGTATGGACTTTTCTTAACCTCTTCAATTTTATGTGAAATCTAATCATTGGGGAAACATTAGGATCCACAGCAGCAGAGCAGTTCAAATTAACTAGTTCAAAAAAATTTGGATGCTGAACCCACATGTTCTGAAACCAAAAACTAATTCTACCAACTAAAGAAGAAATAAGAGGTAAAAGAAGAGGGGCATGGTCAGAACCAAGCTGACCCAAATGAGCCACCTGGAGCTTATTAAATAGATTGGCAAAATTTGGATTAACTAAAAACCTATCAATTCTTGAAACAGCAGAACCATTGGACCAAGTAAAAGAAGAATCAGAAAAATCAATATCCATTAAACCAAAGTTACTAATCATAGCATTAAAATCTCTAATTTTAGAATTATAGTTCCGACTCTTTCCAAAACGTTCAGATTCTTTTTCGGACCACATTGAAATCTCTCCCAATTATGCAGGGAGAGTCATCCAGATTGCACCAATTCTCTAAAGAAGACTATAAATTTCTCCTCACACTATACGAGCAGCTACGTACACAACAGATAATTTCCAACTCAGATTGTTCCAGATACAATTTCCATTAATACATTGATCCTCATTAACCACCATATCGAAATCAAAAGGTGGATTCCACAAGATCCAAATCTTACCATTTATATTATTCAAAAATTTTGAAAGGCCCAAAAACTTAGCAATCCTTTCCAAACAAGACTGTTTGATTAAAGGTTCCAAAATTGCAAGAAAAATAATATTATTTCTTTTACACATAGATTTCAATCTTTTCTTTGTTCTAGCATTACCTACACCCCTTACATTCCAAAAAAGAAAAATTTTCTCCATCAAAAAGTGATTCTAAAAGATTTTCTGAACTGAGGTCTTTCCAACAGCATCTCAGCCTTGGTCCTACGGACCAATCGTTTTCCTTTTGGAGAAACCCACTCTTTTTCGGTCGTATCCAAAATAATATAATCGGATCCATTTCGACTTCCGACCTCCAACGAACAACCATTTTCTTTTTTCTGAATAGCTTCTAAGATTAAGTTCACAATATTATTATTATCAACAGGAATCTCATTTGATTCAATAGAATCAATACGATCCTTAAATTCTTCTTGCAGAGTCAAAGGAGACTTACTCACAAAAGGGATAATAGCTTGATCCAAATTCTTTTCAACACCACTATCAGATATCACAGAAATCAAACTTTTTTTAATTCTCCATTGAGGCTTTAAACGACTAACACATTCTGACTCCGTGTGACCACATCTTTTACAAGCCCCACACTTAACAAACTCTTGTTCCACCCTAACTTACTGAACATGTTCAAAAATATTACCTGAAATTAATATGACCTTAGGACATCTCTTGGATATGTTAAGATCAACCAAAACCATTGCATGAGGAGCATGCCAAAAACTAGAAAAAATATCAATGGCAATCGGAGCACCTATTTTACTTGCTAAAGCTCATAAATGAAGCGGGTTGTTCAACTTCGGACGAAGATACGGGAAATTTATCTAATGGGGTTCAAAAGGAGAATCCACCACATTATCCTGATCTTTGTCAACCAGAAGTTTAATCGTACCTCTTGGAAGTTTAATAAAATGAATTGAAAGCAAAATAATAAAATCATCAAAAGAAACCAGAGAAACTGAAAAATTATTCTTTGGTAAAGACCGGATCCAAAAACCTCCTTTACAAAATGAGAACAAAAAAGAATCAAGAACTTTTAAAGAGATCCAGCCTTTCAAACAAACCCCAATCACTGAGAAACCACCACCTTTACAAGGTAAACATAGCGAAGGGATAGAAAGATTTGTGGTACATCAAACTTTACCCGAATCCAGAGCAGGTTTGAGGGGATAGTGGGAAAGTCATCTTCATCAAACTTCTTACTCTCGAGAACGCTCTTAACTGAGACGGCCGAAACCCTAGAAGCGCCCGAACCGCTTCTTGATCTCGTCATTTTTTTCTCATGTATATATGATATGATATGATATATATATATATATAAAATAAACGTATATATATATATATATCATATATTTATTATTCTTTTGTAGGTTTAATGGCAGCGTGACCCACCACGGCCACGTGGCACAATCTGGTTGGCCGCAGTGCTGCGGGCGAGGGCCCGCATGCCACGCGGTAGCGCCAGATTGGCTGCGAGTCCCATGCGGCGTCAGAACTGACGCATGTGCAGCCCCACAGGAGCAGCGCGGGGGCAAACTAGCACGCAACCGCTGGCTACGGGGCCTACCCACGCACGACACGTTCCGAAGGGACACGGGACAGGCCTGGGTCGATCCGGCCTGCCCTGAGGGTTTATACCTTCATCCTGATCCACCCAAGCATAAGCATCTAGGGCATAGGAAAATCCGATGATCCCGGCGGCTTCAGGTCTGGACCCGCATAGTGCGGGCAAGGGCTCGACGAGGCCGACTCGCCACGGGTCGAGTAGACACATGAAGGGGCTCGGACTAGCTTCAGGACCTAACCCTAGGGACCTAGGATTCAGGACGAAGAACTTAATGGTTTCCACTGTGGATGCAAACCCTATAACTTTCGATCGGATTGGATTGAGCTCGAACGAACCCATCATTTGTCAATCTATACAATAAAATAGAGTTTCAAAAATTGTGATTACGGATTGCATGAGTAAAATAGGAGATCAAAAGTATCTGTATGGATGACTAAGGTTCTAGGGTTTGATTGAAGGTGGTCCAAGCTCCAAACTACAAGATCTCGATCCCCATAGTCCTGATTCGAGTCTTAATGGTTGCTAGGCGAAGTCGACGAGGCCGGAAGGGCTCCGGTTGGCCAAACATGGCGACCGATTGACGCGTGGAGGGGTGGATCGAACGAGGAGAAGAAGTCTTCCCGCCCATTTGATCCTGACCCGATCATGAGGAGCAGATCTACGGATTGGATCCGATTAGGGATATCAGGACGGATCTGAAAAACAGGGATCTGACCTGATAAGGATTTATTAATTATTAATTTAATTCATTTTTTAATTAATATTTTTCTAAATAAATAATAAAAATAATAATATTTAAATGAACTTAAAAAATCTCCAAATATTCACCCCTGGTTAATCGACGGGTGAGAAACTGCGGGACCCCGTACTTTCCCGCGGCTACGCTAATACTAATATTAGCATAGCTGCGGGGAGTACGATGCTCCACTCCGGTGGCAAATCCCCAACTCAAGTAGAGTCAGGTAGGACCCAACCCGCCTTAAGCCAAGGACTTGTCACCTTGTAGGAGAACTGTGAACATACATCAATACAAATCAAAGTGGCGGAAGCAAGAAACAGAATAATATAACATCTACAGGCATAATATAGTATAAGAGAGTAAAATAAACAGTAACTCAGATCAAATACAGAAAGTAAATACATCCAAAATTTAATTATTACAAACTGAATTTAATAAAAATAAAAATCTCTCAATCTCACTACAAAAAGAGATAATTTATATAAGCAACAGTAGGAAGATCCTCCTCCTGCAACGGCTCCAATCCTGCAGCACTGCCGACGAACAACTCTGAATCTGACATTTGTCGGTATCACAAATGTTAGGGCCCCAGTCAACAAAAGAACAAGGTTACACTTAGACAATTGTCTAAGTAAATTTTAGGCTATTTAAGTGAACTGAGTATTTAAGATATCACATTTAAAGGTTTTTAAACATACAAACATTATAAAGGTGCAACAAGCTACAAGAACGAGATAGCTATAAAGTAATCATTTATAGCTAATCAACAGGTATGTAAAATAACATACAAAAATATCAATTAAACATGGTGAGGCTAAAAGCAAAAGTAACTGCAACTACTGAAATAAATCTGATCCTAACATGCTTATAATCACATGGAGACATGCTGAGAATAATCAAAACACAAGTACTAAAAATAAACATACAATTCTAGCATCATAAACATGCCAATATCTTAGTAGTAATCAATGAGAGCATATATACAAATATGCAGATTGACATGGAAAAGGCCATTAAGACATGTGGCAAAAGTAAACTATGTACATGTATGAGAAAAGCAAAGCCACTGAGACATGTGGCAAAGCAAGTCAAGCACTAAAAGAAAAGTCACTGAAGCATGTGGCAAAGCAAAATACTGACAACTGAACTAAAGTAGCAGTAAGCCTAAGACATAGTGCCGCCATAACAGAACAGGCCATACAAAGCCTCTGAACTGAAAGTTCAACATGTATCCATCCTAGGCATCCGTAGAGTTAGGTCCAAGTTGAACTTAAATAATAAGATATGTATCCATCTTAGACATCCATCAAGCTAGGTCCTAGTCTATTCTATAACAAAACTAGAACTGAAGAGGCAGACTAAGCTAAGACATACTCTACTAACTGAAAGCACTGAAAGAACTGAATGAATGCATTTCAAATGCTAACTTAGGATGTAACTTCCATATCCTATGTTTACCTATTATGCTCAAGGTACAATGCTCAAAGTTCAAGGTGTGTAAAGTAATCAAAGTCAAAGTAAATAAGAGACTCAATCTAGACTCATGTGATATTCGTTGTTATCTACTTTATCCAAATCTAACTATTCTGAGAAGATACAAGTTTAGGATCTCCAATATCCAGCTATCGAGTATAATCTCAGATTTACGACCATAATGTTAACCTTAGAACTTAACAAGTTCTAATTCATAATCAAATGATGACTATACGAATTAAAGCAAATGAATCAATGACTAAATTATTATTATTTGCTTCTCTTAACCCAGGTCTTTATTTAGTAAGTCAAGACTTAAGGATTATGGATCCAAACTCCACTTGGTGTTCAAATCCTGAATTCAAGGTAGTATCCTTAGTAAGGATCTAGGGTTCACACTTTAAAACCCAAATTAAAGATAAGAAATCTTATAAGCTGAAGAATTCAGAAACTATAATCTTAATGAAAGGTTACTATACTCGTTATAAGATAAAATAATTAATAAGAACTAAGAATTTAGGATCTACATTCAATCTTTTAGGATAATTACATTATCCTATGGATTAAATCAATCCTACACCCACATGGAAGGCTACAAATAAATTAAACAATAAATCACCTAAGGAATTTCAAATGGAGGTAGTCTAATTCAATTAGAAGATCTAAAGTCAAAGATCTAAGATCTAAGATCTAATAGTTGATCACTTTAGACTTAAGCTAAGTTTAGACTTAGAATTTTTCCAAGGTGTTTCTTTTAGAATCCAAGCCTATGGATCAACTTAATTAAGTCACTAATTAAGAATCTAACATTTTAAGATAGTTAGACTTAATTCTTAAGATAAGATGATTTTGAATACTCTTAAAATCTTAAGATCTTAATAAGAACTAATTTAAGATTTCTTTACTTAATAACCATATTATTATGTGAGATTTTAGAAAGATGCTAATAATCTAATTAGAAGTATTTTACTGAAATTTTGAGACTTAAGGGGTGCTTAAACACATTTTGGTCAAAATGACCAAGATACCCCCTAAGGCTAAAAATGGGTTTTAAGATTTAAGTATCCAAATTGATCCAAGTCTATTTTAATGAGTTCCATATGGATTCATGAAGTGGAATAAACACTTATCTTAGGTTTTGGTGACCTAATTAGTCTAATTAACACTAATCATAATTTAAAGCTAATTAAGGTAATTAAGGAAATTATGCATGCTAGGGTGAGCTATTTGCATTTATAAGTTCTAACACACTTAAGAAGACATTAGGAACTTAGTTCACCAAAATCAGAGGAATAATCATAGTTTAATTTATAAATCCTTAATTAGAATAATTAAGGGGTGATTAGGAAAATTAAGGCTCCTAAATTTCTTTTGAGAGTCCACACATGTTCTCTGTGGTCTTAGGAGTAATCAGAGACCTAAATCAACATATTTGGATATTAATTAAATTTAATATGATTTAAATCAGAACTGAAAAGGATTATGCAATTATTTGAAATCTAACCATTGGATCTCTGATTTTATTTTATATTCATGTTGCTTACATTTTTCTGGTTAAAATGGTATATTGGATCATAATATTCGGATAAGTATAACTAAAGTTATTTAAATAATTTAGTCTGTATTTTTATTTAAATAGAAATTATAGGGATGCATTTATTAAATTATTTAACAGAGTAAATTTAAATCTAAAATTAATAATAATAGCCGCGGCCCAAAATCGAAAAGGCGCGGGTCGGGGCGGCCCGACCCGAAGCGCCAGTCATCTCCTTCCTCGTGACTATGCCCGATACCCATTCGATTAGGGCTAGGTTCAGATGAGCAATTCTCCGTGCACACTCCACGCCAGGCCCCAAACTCAATGGATACACCATCAAGAGACTCAGTGTGGCGGCCCAGCCCCGCCGTGGTCCTGTTAACTCTTAAGTTAACATGATTACGGTGGAGGGGTCACCAAATGACAAGGTCCCCACTTAAGATTAGATTAGACACACATTCTAATCCAATTTAATTAAGGACTTTGCCATTCATCCCAAAAATACTATCACTAAATGATCATACATGAACTCAGAGTGCGGAAGCATAAAACATAACATCCATCCAATACAGTATAAATACAACAATACAGAATAAGTAAAGTACTGAAAAAGAAATATAAACCTGTATTATTACAACATTTTAATAAGTTTTAAAATAACTGAAAGGAACTCTCAATCTCACTGAAAGAAAAACTAAAGCTACAGATCTTCAGGAACGGGCTCCTCCTCCAATGGCAAGCTCTCTACTGGATCTGCTACTTCAACAAACTCAGAACCTACCATTATCAGTTTCATAATGGTAGGGCCCCAACCAACAAAAGAAAAACTGGTTAGACAATATGTCTAAGTACATTTTAGGGCAAACAATTTTATTAAATTAAGTAGATATCACCATATAAACAGAACTAAGCATAATAGGTGCAGAAAAGCATATAAAAGAATAGTAATAAGTTATAAACCATAGTTTATAACTAAATAAATAGGAAGTAATGCATACCTCCTCCAAGCAACTGCAACAAACACAAGTAAGCAATAGACTAAACTAAACTGTAAGAAAAGGTACAACCTAAACATGCTTATGATCAAACAGAATATGCTAGGTGACATACATAGCAGTATGAAACTAAAAGCAACTAACATCCTAAGTAAGCATAAGAAAATAGTAAGTAGAACTAGCATCCTATATAAAAATATGTGCAGGAAAGCTGTAAGTAAAATAGTAACTGCAAACTGAAACTACAGTAACTATATAAGTCATCTGAACTGAACACAAAATCAACAATTCTTAGCCTGATGAGCTAAGAAACTCTGAACTGAACATCACTGAATACTCTAAGCCTGATGAGCTAAGACAGAACTAAATGTAAGTGTACTTGAATTAGTATATCCATATCAGAATCCTAACTCTGTAGTCAGTAGGGCGAGAGTCTATCCATCCTATCACTCGAACTAGGCATGGCCAATAGACTGTCGGACATTAAACCCTCGAAAGGTTGCCGACCCCGAACGGGTTGATCGAAGAGGTATACTAGTCAAGCTACACCTTACATACCACTTGTGAAACGAACATAATGCTGCTTTATAATAATATTCCAAATTATCATAAGATATTTATCAAAATATCTTATGTACATAATACATGTTCAAGGTATAAGGCTCAAAATCAAGGAATGCGAAGCATCAAAATCAAAGTGCAAGAAACTCTATTTAAAACACAGGTGATATCCTTTATTATCTACTTTATTTGTTCTATCTACTCTAAGTTACATAAGTTTCAGAATTATCAATTCTTACACATTCTGTAACTTAGAATCACGAATCCTACTTGTTGAAGATAATTAGGACTGGCCAATCCTAATTATGACTTAATCAAAAGATGACTATTTGGTTAAAAATGAATAAATCTTCGACCTAGTTTTGTAAATTAATTCATCCCAATCTCATCTTGATTAGCCAAATCAGGATGAAAAGATTAAGAATTAGACTCCAGATGATGGGGTCTAATCACTTAATCTAAAGGTATAATCTAAGGGTCTAAGGTTTAGAACCCAAAACTCACAGACTAGGTTAAGGCAAATCCTAATGATAAATAAATTTCATTATGATGGATCTCTATTCTTAGTTCTAAAGTTTAAAGATCAAATAATCATTTAATAAACTAAGAAAATCTATAAATTAGAAAACTCAAGGTTTCACCTAATTGAGTAACCCAATTTACTCAATAGATGAATTCTAACTTAAGATTTATTCCTAATTTTAAGAAATAAGGCTCTTAATTACTAGGAGTATTTCTCAAGACACACATCTTAACTAATGTTATAAGACCTAAGGATGGATCTAAGAATGATTAAGAAAAGATAAACACTCATAATTTACTTAGGAATTTTCTTAAAGAGCATATTTTGAGATTTTAATCAAAATCTTATTTAGACTTGAATTTGATTAATTTCAGTTCTAAATCATTCTATTTACTGGTTTTAGTGATTAGAAACTGAATTTAAGGCTTTTAAAGGCTAAACCCTAAATTTGGGCAAAATGACCATTTTGCCCCTACTTAAGGGTTCAAAAGATCAAATTTTGATCTAAGGCTTAAATTCTGAAATTTTCTTTTGGAAAATGTTTTTTACTGTCTAATGTAAGATTATACAGCAACTAAATTAATTTTGGGTGATTATTAAACTATATGAGATCAAATTAGTGAATTTGACTCATGAGGGCAAATTAGTAATTTGACTAAGTAAAAGTTAAATTTTCTTTCAGATTATTGTTTTTTACTACCTAAGCTTTCTATAGAATCTAAATTTGCTGAAATCTGATAAGTATTGGCCAAATTATGGCCAATACAAGATCTAGGGTTTAAGGTTAATTAAGGGATCCTTAATTATGAGATAAAAGCCTAACTTTTCCAATTAGTATCCAAATTGAATAAAATTAGTGGCTATGGATTACAAATAGCTCACTAATCATAATAGCATGAGGTAAGCTCAATTTTGGACCTAATTTGACTAAGTTAAGACCTAATTAGGGTTTAGGGTGATTAGTGAGTGATTAACAAAATTAATTACTCAAATACTAATCCAACCTTATAGATTGATTCTAAATGGTTCTATGAGTTCTCTGAAATTTAAATCTCTCAATTTGGGTTACTAGATTTGCTAATATTCACTAATCAAGATTTAGAGTAATTAAGAAAGATTGGCAAATCTAACCGTTGGATCTAAAATATTTTTATAGATTACTGTTAATTAGGTTCTTCTGATCTAAATTGATATTTGGATCATCAAATTTGGAGCTCAATTGACCAAGTTATGGTCAATTGAAGTTCTAAGGTTAATTAACCTAATTAGGGTTAGGTCCTAAATGTGATTAGGCAATTACTAATCTAAACAGTAAAACAAACACTATCAAATTAATCTTTAGGGTTTTCTGATCACTTTAAGACCCATATTGGGTATAATTGGATCAATCTACACAAAGTTATGAGCTAAATAAGGTTTGTGACATTTAATTTAAATTAAATTAAACCCTAAAAAAATCACTTTACTAAATACAGGTCCAAATGCAAAATTAATAGTACCATAATATTCCTCTATTTTTGCTGAATCCAATGGTATATAATTTTGCATAATTTGGATGAGTAATTTAGGAGTTATTAAGGTTTAAAGTTTAGAATTAATTTAATTAATTTTTACTGTTTTTAATTTAAGTTACATTATTCTGTTTTTATATTAAATATATGTATAATTATTTTAGTTATTATAATCTGGCGTATAATTATATATATATATATATATATATATATATATATATATATATATATATAATTGATTTAATCATTTTCTACAGACACGTGGCAGCCTCTTATTGGCGCGGCAGACAACGGTGGGTCCCACTGCCAGACCGCTGACATCGCAGGCCACGTGTCGCTCTGCGATTGGCTTTGCGTCACGCAGTGGGTCCCGCTGCGGCAGCTGAAGCGCCGCGGACTTGGGCCACGGGCCGGGCCCGGGCCGACCCGACCGGCCCGAAACGATCTTCGTCTCCACGCGAATCAACTCCTCAACGGCGACTTAGGGCATCCAAAACGGCGGCGAATTTGCCGTCACCGGAGGTCGAATCATACATCGTTTGAAAGGTCTGGATGAGATCTTCTAATAAATGGTTGAATCGTGTCCTAAGATGATCTGAGTTGATCAAAAATCCTAACCCTAGACGACCCTATTCACGGCTAACCCGCACCTCTAACCGTAAGTACTGTAGCGATACGAAGGAATTGATACGATCGGGTTTGATCAGACTCAATCAAACCCGATCAAAGCTTAATCTAAGCATTGAAATAACTATTCAAAGATTAAAATCAATAATCCATAAAGTAGATTGAGAACGGTTCGTACCTCAAGTTGGACGGCAGAGAGGGTTCAAGATCTAATCGCCCAGATTTCCTCTTCCTCGATCAAACCAGGCGAAGATAAAGATCCAGAAGTCTTATAATGCTCCTAAAGCGGTGCTTAGATGGTGGGAATCGATGGCTGCGGCCATCTGGCGCTCGCGGAGCGCTCTGCGTTGGCACCGAGCGACGCGTGCGCTCCGCTCGGCAGACGATGGGGACGAAGCAGCGCGACCGTCCGATCGCTCGATCGGACGGTCCGAAAGGACCGTTTGATCAAATGGAAAAATTAAAAAGAAAAGGACGGTTTTAGGAATTGCTGACGGCGCCGTTAAATGCTATTTTTAAATAATAATATTTAAATTAAATTATTCAGATTTAATTAATTAAATTTAACCTATTAAATGAATCCCAAAAATTTCCAATAAATCACCCTTAGCTAAATGAAGGGTGAGGAACGCAACGGCGCACTCGGATTTTTGATCCGACGAGTATTTATTTATTTGATTATTTAGGGTATTTAAATAATATTAAAATATTTGACGAAAATTCAACGACTTCCAAATGCCTCCAAAATTTCACCCCTAGCTAATTTGGGTGTTCTGAACGCAATGGTGAAGTCAGATTTTCAATCTGAGATCTAAATGAAAAGTCAAATTTCCAGGTTTTGGGATTTTCCAGAATTCTTGATTTGACTTTGTTGACTTCTTCGTTTGACATAGGTTTCCGAGATGAGTTTCAAATCACTAAATTAGTGACTTAGAACCTTAATTAAAACTTAGATTAGTCTTAATTGAGCAAAGTAACAACCTGGGTTGTTACACTCAGGCGCGTCGATTGAGGTAAGAACTCACATCTGGGTCACTCTAGAGCGATGGGGTACTACTCGACCATAACGTACTAAAGGAAGGAACTTAGGGTTCCCTATGAGCGAGTGTAATTCTCCTCACAGGAGCCACCAAACTGATGGGGCTCGATCCCTACACCATCAGTGAGGTGAGGCGAGTAGAACCCCCAAGGTTTCACAGCTTGGGGTGCAGCCAAACGTTGTGTCCTTACTCGGACTTAGCCTCGGCTTAGATACTAGCTCGATCGATCGATACGATCGATTCGAGCTAGATCAAACCTTGGCGACAATCACTATGGGTTTCTTAAGCGGCTAAGGTAATCTAGGCGGCATCGAGAGGCTCATCCAGAAGACAGAATGGAGACTGAACTTAAGAATTTCAGTGGGAGAAGGTTGTACCTGAAGACGGGGTTGCAGTCTTGGCCAATAGGAATTGAAGTGCTTCCGAGCACACCAGACCAGCAATGCAAGTTTATAGGGGTTCTGAACACCAGACAGGCCCTCTATCAGCGGTTCTAAGCTCCAGAAAATGCCGTGAATTGCCGAGAGAGAAGGGAGCTCCAGGGGACTTAGGGTATTGCAGCGAGCAAAGGAGCTCATGTTGATTCTCGGGAGGTATTTATAGACTGAAGGAGGCCCTAGGGGTGGATGCCGTGGCTCGGGCTTGGAGAATGGCTTGGCCCGTAGCAATGGGGTGGCTCGAAACGGTCAGGGGCAATTCAGGGAAGCTACTACCGGCAGGGGGTCACGCCAGCAGAAGGGTAATAACGGGCCATTTCCCGTACTGCCATGGGGCTGGGAGGATCCTGGCTGTCAGGGGGGGACCAGACGCGAACGGGCGAGAGGTAGATGAAGATCCACAGTGCTCGGGTCTTCGTCTGCCGTCTGATGGATCGACCGTTGAGCATGGATGGTCCAGATTGATTAGTTAAACAGGATGGTTGATAGCCATTAGATGCGCGTGATGGATCCAAAGCTTAGGATATAATCTTAACACTGAGGAGATCCCGCTGTTAGATGGAGCGTGCCGGGATGCGTGCTAATTCGTTGAATGGCTTAATCATATGCGCCACTGTTGGGACCCCGCAGCAGATCTGCCGCGGTCCCGACAGCAAATCCCGCCTTTTTAATTTTAATTAATAATTAAATTTAATAAATAAAATCAATATAATAATATATAATTAAACTAATTAAATTCTAAATCCAATTTATGCTTAAATGAGCTCTAAACATTCCCAAAAATTCATTTTTAGCTAATTAAGGCATTAGGAACTCAGAAATAAAATTATATTTTAATTTGGAGATCAATTTAATTTAGGTATTTTCTAGGGTTAAAAAATAGGCAAAAATACTAAAATTCTCAATTTATCTCCGATTGATCTCAAACTTCTATGGTTGGGTTTAAATGACCCATTGAATCTAATGGAATCAAAATCAAAGCTTGGTTTGGCTTAATTAAATTTGGATTTAGCTAGAGTAACAACTATAGTTGTTATAGACTCCCCCACTTAAGAATGATGTCGTCCCTAACATCACTTAGTGAAGAAAGTACTGTTGGAATTGAAAATTTTAAATGAAACAGACAGAAGAGAAAAGAACAGTACCTGGATCTGCAAAGAGCTGTGGATATTTATTGTGCATATCTACTTCTTTCTCCCAAGTAGATTCTTCTAACGATCGACTCTTCTACTAGATTTTGACCATGAGAATTGAGCGATTCCTTAGCTACTTCTGATCACGAGCCAAGATTCTAATTGGTTCTTCGGCATAAGAAAGATCATGTTGGATTTCTACTAACAGAAGTTGAACAAGATGAGAAGGATCTCTAAGACATCTTCTTAATGACGATACATGAAACACGCTATGGACAACTGCAAAGTCATCAAGAAGATTTAACCAGTAGGCAGATGATCATACTTTGGCTAGAATCTCAAAAGGTCCAACATAGCAGGGATTAACTTTCCCTGCTGCACCAAATCTGTAAACACCCTTCAGTGGACTGACTTTCAAATAGGCAGAATCTCCCACATTGAATTCTAGAAGACGATGATGAATATCATGATACTTGCTCTGACGATCTTGAGCTGAACGAATTCTCTACTGAATTAACTCGATATTCTTGTTAGTTTCCTCAACTAACTCTGAACCAAAAAGTTAAATGCTTCTTGTCTCTGACCAAGCTAGTGGAGTACTGCATTTTCTACCATACAATGCCTTATAAGGAGCCATTTTAATCCTGGCTTGAAAGCTATTATTATAGGCAAACTCTAGTAATGGAATATGATCTTCCCAGGAACTGGCAAAATCAAGAACACAAAGTCTAAGCAGATCTTCCAAAACTTGATTCACTCTTTCAATCTAACCATCCGTTTAAGGATGAAAAGCTGTACTAATGGCTAGAGTAGTACCCAAATCTTGATGCATAGCTTGCTAAAACTTAGAAGTAAATCTGTTATCTCTATCAGATATGATTGATTTTGAAATCCCATGCAGCCTAACAATTTCTTTGATATAGAATCTTGCTAGCTTCTCTACTGAGTCAGTCTAACAGATATGAAGGAAGTGCACTGATTTGGTTAAGCGATCTACTATGACCCAGATTGTATCGGCACCAGATTTGGCATGAGGCAAGCTGTCATAACCCAAGTTGTTATCATAGTTGATTAAGACTAACCCTAGGTCTTAAACACAATTATAAGTACTAATTAGGTCAAATGGAGTCAAATTGATCGAATTCTGATTTCTGGAAAATCCAGAAACCCTAAAAATTGACTTATTTAAATTGACCTCCAATCGAAAAATGGACACTGCCATTGAGTCCCTTGACCCCAAATTAGCTAGGAAAATATGTTCAAAATTTTCTGGATTTTTTTTTCAAAAAAAAAATAATAATAATAATAAATATTAAATTAATAATTTAATTATGATGGCGCTAACGGCGCCGTCCGATCGGACGGATCCATCCGGACCGTCTGATCGCGCGGATCCATCCGGACCATCCAATCGCGCGGATCCAATGGCTCTCAGCCGCGATCCGCGGCGCGCGGTCTGGGCTGATCCGGACCGTCCGCAATCGAGCAGGATCCGACGGTCCGGAGCCATCGTCCTCGCGCGCTCCGCCTGCTCGCCACACGGCGCGCCCGCCGCCCGCTCGGCCAACCGCGGCCTCCCCCCGACCTCGGCGAGCTCGCCTGAGGTCTTATAAGACCTCAGGCGAGCTCGGGGCTCCGGGTTTGCGAAACCCGAGCCCCGAAACCGCCCAAAACCGTCCGAGCCCCCGCAGCCGTCGAACGCAAGGTACCCCGATCTCCCTCCTCCTCCGTCGATTTCGCAAATTTTCTTCTTGATTATTGTAGATCTTAGGTTTGATTGTCGATACATCAGACCTGATCAAGCTCGATCAGGTCCGATAAACCCAGATCTAGATTTAGAAAAATTTGGGTTCGGTCGGCCGAAACCCTAGAACCTAGGGTTTGATTTTGCCAGCAATCCCGGTCACCTCCGGCGAAGGTCCGCCCACCGGCGTGTAGCCCTCGTCGAGGGCTACCAGCGGCCGTGCGGGCCGTGGTGGTCCGGCGCCGGGAAGGCCGGCAAAAGCCGTGTTCTAGCCCGGCGCCCTCGGGCCGTCTCCGCGAGGGAGACGAAGTCCGGGTCGGGCTGGGTCGACCCAAGCCCGACCCGCCCGAGCCGGGTCCGCGTCAGCTGAGTGGGGCCCACCAGTGCCACGTGGCGCCTTCTGGGCCTGCCACGTGTCGAGTGGGACCCACCATTTGAAGCCCGCGATGCTTCGGCTTCGGCCGTGGGGCCCACCAGTGCCACGTGGCAGCCAGCCGGCGTGCCACGTGTTCCGTGGGGCCCACCACCCGAGCCCGTGCGACGGTTCGGCCTCCCAGTGGGGCCCACAGCGCCACGTGGCCTCCTCTGGGCCCGCCACGTGGCAAGTGGGACCCACTGCCCGGTCAACCCGCGGCGATCTGTCTCCTTGTGGGGCCCACAGTGCCACGTGGCAGCCTCTGGCAGTGCCACATATCAGGTGGGGGCCCACTGCCCAGTCACCCGTGCTGAGTCAGCCCCTGTGTGGCCCACAGTGCCATGTAGCAGCTTTTGGCAGTGCCACGTGTTCAGTGGGGCCCACTGCTTGTTAATTAAAATTTAATTAAATTACTGTTAGTTAATTACTGTTTAGCCTTAATTAATTACAGTTAGTGGTTAATTAAGTTATGATTAGTGTTAATTACTTTTGAACAGTAACCTTAATTAATTAAGAATAATTAGAGGTTAATTTAGTTAATTAAAATCCTAAACAGTAATTAGGATAATTAATTATTAATGAACAGTAAAATATAATTAAATACTTTTAACAGATAATTATGACTAATTAAAAAGTAATTAGTGATAATTACTTTGCTATAGTAAAAATATTAATAAATATAATTAAATTAATTAAATAATAGATTAATTAATGTTAATTAGTAATTAAGCCTAATTAATCATAGATTAATTAAGAATTAATAATTTCATGAATTCTATATAAAAACTTTAGGAATGAACAGTAAAATAATATAATTTGAATAAATGAACAGTAAAATAATTCAAATTGTATTTTTGAATAGTAAATCTTAAAAGTTTAATAACTTTTTATAAGATGATCCAAACATAGCCAATATAGGTCTTAAAATACTCAGAAAAAGTAAGAATTCAAATAACGTAATGTAAAAATTTATTTCGGGGTACGTATAATGAGGTAGCATTTTAGGACCTCTTTAGAGCCTCATAACTTTTTACCCGATTATCGAAACATAGTCAATATGGGTCTTAAAATGCTCAGGAGAGCGGCCCCATCACTGTAGTAGTATTAGTTTTCCCATTCGAACATTAGGATAAAAAAGTCAACCCTAGAATTTAGAGTTGACTTTAGTGAAAAATGACCAAAATGTCCCTAGACTTCAAACGGCCATAACTTAGTCAAATCAACTCTAAATTGGAAAATTCAAGATGCTAACCAGCCTAGAATTTCAATGTCATCAATATAATAAAATAATATTTAGGATCTGAATCCTGGTTTTTTAGGTAAATGACCAAATTACCACTAGCCTTATTTTAGCCATAACTTGACCATTTCTCGCCCGATTTAGGCGTACTTACTATCTATCTTCAAGTTATACAGTAAGAAACCAATTGAAACTAAGAGAATTCAATTCTGACCCCTAAGTCAAAAGTTGACTTTTTGACCCTTAAAGTATGGGCAAAATGGTCATTTTGCCCTAAGATTGGGCTAAGTACCCTTAACCTTGGATAACATCCCAGAATGCCAAGACTAATATGATAATCATCTTAGTAATGTTTAAGCAAGTGAAATCAACCCTTAAGTCTGATTCCAATAATTTCTGCTAAGTCTTAAGCACTATACCTTAAGGACCTTTCCTGAGAATAGGAATAGATCATATGTTAGAGTTCATTCATTGGGTAAATTGGGTTACCCAATGGGTGAAACCTTGGTTTTATTAGTTTTTAGACTTTCTTTTATTTTACAACTCATTCTGATTATTTTATCTTTAAATCTTAGATTTAAGTTAGGAGATTCATCCTATTAAATTTGATTACTTAATAAGATTTGCCATAACTAGTAGACCACTTATAAAATAAAACCTAGAACTTATGTCTTATCCTTTGGATTATGTGATTAAACCTAATTCTCATAGTGTTTAATCCATAATCTATAGGTTTAGAAGATCTTGATCAGATCTTAATTAGAACATCTAAATTTACAAAACTAGGACGTATGATTCATTTATTTAATTCGTAGTCGTCTATTTGATTGAGCTAGATTGGAACCTGATCAGTTCTAATCCTTTTTAACTTATAAGGATGAATTTCTGGGTTACACTCGATAGTAGGAAAATAGTGATCCTGAACTTGTGTAACTTGGAATAGTTAGAAGGTTAAGTAGAAAATAAATGATATCACCATGTTTAGTAGAGTCTCTTGCTTACTTTGATGATTGTTGCTTATGCATTCCTTGATTTTTGTGTCATATTCCATTGAGCATATCATATAAGATATTTGATGCATGAATAAAATATTAGGAAAATATGGAGACTCCTTAGATTCCTTATGAAAATATTAAAGTGATTTATAAAAAGATAATGATTTTATGAGCTGCCTCTCATTTATATCCTTATTTCCTAGCCTCCTTATGTCACTAGGGGAAGGATCCATTTTGTTGTGTACCTAGTTTACTAGCCTCCTTATGTTGCTAGGGGTACACCGTTGATGCCTTAGCCATACTGGCGTTAAGGTTGCCTTGTATGCTTAGTTTACTAACCTCCTTATGTTGCTAGGGGCATACAGTTGGGCCTTAACCGTACTGGTGCTAAGACCCTTCATTTGCTTTGTGTGCTTACTTTGCCTACCCTCCTTATGTCGTTAGGGGTACACAGTTTATGCCTTAGCCGTGATGGTGCTAAGCTTTTTTGGTATTCGATGGGCTTGAGTAGCTCTTTTCTATATGGCAGTCGATGCACGTGTGACTTTATATGCAATTATTATTGCTTACTTTTCAGTATTCTTATTCCGTCAGCTTCTTGTACTGCTTGATATACATATTTATGATGTTAGAATCTTGCTGCTATATGTACTTACCACTGCGGAGTTGTTTATTTTTAATTGGCATATTTCTGTTGATCACCAGCATGTTTAAGATGTAGTACTTTTCTTACTGCACATGTCTAGTTATGTATATTTATCCGCCCTTCCTTGCTTAGTTTGTATGCGAGGCATGTCTCAGCCTCTTTCCTTTTCTTTGCTTAAGTTATAAATAATGATTTATAGCTTCCCTGTTTCTTTGTATAGCTTGCCGCTCCTTTTCTTATATATATGTTGCTTAGATGTTGTCAAATGGTAATATTACTTAACACTTATAATAATTCATCAGCTTAAAATGTACTTAAATAATTATCTAACCAGATTTTTCTTTTCTTTGGCTGGGGCCCTACATTGTGAAACCGACAATGGCAGACTCCTTTCAGTTAGACGAGCAGGAGTTAGGTGCGGAGCCATACCCAGAGGAGGAGCCCGTGGAAGAAGCTGCCGTCTAGTTCCCTTTTGCTTCAAGTGAGGATGAGTGGTTTTCATTCAATTTAAACATTTTAAATTATGTAATAATACAGGTACTATTGACTATGATTTTGGATTGTATACTTATATTCTGAGTTCTATCTTTCTTTCCTATTTGCACTGTGATACTTGGATGGTTTACATTTCCTTAAATCACTTCCGCACTCTGTTTATTTACTTATACAGTGACTGTTAGATTGATTCCGTGTTAATCATTCCCTAACTAGGTGGATTGTGGAGACTATCCTAATCTAATGATAAGTGAGGGGTTAGCCAGAGTGACACCCCACCCTTAATCTAATTCTTTGGCAGAGTAAGGGGGTGCGGGGCGCCACACAAGCCCATAACAAAATCCATAGATATAGCAAACCATTTTCATTCTGGAATTTCTAATGGGTGCAGAAGACCACCAGGTCTTTGGTGCTCGGCATTTACCAAATTGCAGGCATGACACTTAGCCACAAAGTCGGCTACATCTTTCTTCATACCGGGCCACCAAAATGATTTCTTTAGATCTTGGTACATCTTAGTACTGCCTGGGTGAATATGATACCCAGAATTATGGCCTTCAATTAACACTTCAC
Organism: Gastrodia elata; assembly: GCA_016760335.1. Classification (NCBI taxonomy): domain Eukaryota; kingdom Viridiplantae; phylum Streptophyta; class Magnoliopsida; order Asparagales; family Orchidaceae; genus Gastrodia; species Gastrodia elata. The sequence goes on along the minus strand of CM028669.1, from coordinate 76,980,462 downwards.
AATGCATGGACTTAGGAATCCACAAACAATTACCTTGATAAATTATGTCGTTCGGCAACTGCAGATCATGACGAAGACCACCTTCAACATCTGCTTTGAACTTCAAATAATCATTGTCTTTGGTCTACGAGATAGAGACATCTCTGTAGAATGTAGGTTCCACATTGATATTTACTAGAAGCAAACTTAGCATATCACCACTAACTGGAGAAATTTCAAGCTTATGAAATTCTTGTTCTAAGGAACTGGAGGCGATCATGGATGATAAAGTAGCATAACGACTAAGAGCATCGGTCACTACATTTACTTTTCCTGGGTGATATTTAATACTGAGGTCATAATCACTAATGAGTTCTAACCATCTTCTTTGACAATAATTCAGTTCTCTTTGAGTGAAGATATACTTCAAGCTTTGATGATCAGTGAAAATCGAACACTGCACTCCATATAATAGTGACGCCATATTTTCAAGGTAAAGATTACAGCGGCAAGTTCGAGATCATGAACTGGATAATTTTTCTCGCGTGGTTTTAACTGACGAGAGGCGTAAGCGATTACCTTACCCTCTTGCATTAATACATAACCTAAACCAATTCCAGAGGCATCGATATATACCTAATAGTCCAAGCCTTCTTTGGACAGGACGAGAACTGGAGCGGTAGATAGTGCATCCTTCAGAGTTTGAAATGCTTCATCGCATTCAGTACTCCAAATGAACGGAATGGCTTTTTGGGTTAACTTAGTCAAAGTCAAAGCGATCTGGGAAAAGCCCTTAATAAACTTTATGTAATATCCAACTAATCCTAAGAAACTTATAATATTGGTGACTGACTTAGGTTGAACCCAGTCCTGAATAGTGCTAACTTTATTCTGATCTACACGAATACCCTGGGCATCGACTACATGTCCCAAGAATACAATGGATTTAAGCCAAAACTCACACTTAGAGATCTTGGCATACAACTGATGTTCAGGCAGAATTTCTAACACTAGTCTTAAGTGTTCTTCATGATCTTTTAGAGTTTTAGAATAAATGAGGATATCGTCAATAAAGATGATCACGAACTTGTCTAAGTATGGTTTCAAAACTCGCTACATCAAATCCATGAAGATTGATGGCGCATTAGTGAGTCCGAAAGACATCACTAGGAATTCAAAATGACCATTACGAGTACGGAAAGCGGTCTTTCCTATATCATCTACTCTTACTTGCAATTCATGATATCCAGACCTTAAATCAATCTTAGAGAATATGACAGCTCCAGATAACTGGTCGAATAAATCATCAATTCTAGGTAATGGGTACTTATTCTTTATGGTGACTTTATTTAGTTCACGATAATTTATGCACATTCACATAGATCCATCCTTTTTCCTTACAAACAGAACAGGAGCTCTCCAAGGAGACATACTTGACCTAATAAAGCCTTTATTCAAGAGCTCCTGCAGCTGTTCATTAAGTTCTTACAATTCTTTATGTGTCATTCTGTATGGTGCTTTAGATATAGGCTGGGTACCCGGAACTAGTTCAATAGCGAACTCGACTTCTCTGGAAGGAGGTACACCAGGTAGATCTTCTGGGAATACGTCGACGAATTCCTTAACTACTTTATAATCGGAGAGAGAGATACTTCCCTTTGCTTCCCCCATCATAGTGACTAGATAAGCATCATAACCCTTACTGATCAATTTCTTGGCTTTGATAGCATTTATTAACGATAACTGCATACTAGTCTTTCCTATAAAAGTCTTAGACTTGCCCTGGACATGAAGAGTGACTTTCTTTTTCAAATAATTTATCATGACATTATTGTCACTAACCCAGTTCATTCTAAGAATGATATCAAAGTTTGATATTGCCAGGATGATCAATTCGGAGTTAAACTCCTATCCATTTAATGGAATTTTGATGTTACAAAACTTATTGGCACTTAGTTGGGCTCCAGATGAAAGTCCAACGCTTGGGAATTTTGCTAAGTTGTACAGTTGTGGTTTAAGGACGTTGGCGAATTGTTTAGAAATAAATGAATGACTAGCATCGGTGTCAAACAACACACTGCAGGGCTGGTCATTAAAGTAAAGTGTGCCTAATTCTTCATACAAATTGCATTAACAAATTGCAATAATTTAAGTACGGAATGAAATTAACAAGGGAGAGTTCAGAAAAGTGTACCTGACACCTCATTGTTGTCCTCTGCAGCTTCGAGAGGTATTAAAGCATAGACTCGCGTAGGACCGGCAGGACGGCTGTTTGTCTGCCTCCTGGGGTTATTCTGGGACTTAGGAACAGATGGCTGCGCTGGAGCAGCTTCAGGTGCGGGGGCTGGCATTATGGCCAAATTTGGCTCTCTTTTGTTTAGTGGAGTAGCTCTGAACACTTGGTTCTTCTGATATGGTTTCATTGGAACTCTATCCACTATTTCTGTATGGGCACAATGGTAGAACCTGAGGCCTGTTCATCCACAATTGTAGTATTTATGGCCAATGTGATAACACTTACCATATGGATGAGGCCTATTACAGCCTTGAATGGGTTCAGTAGTTGGTGCAGCTTCCAGTTGATAGACTTTTGCAGAATTATGCATGTGCCTCTTGAAGGTTTCATGCTGGTTAAAAGTTGGTTACGCCTTCCGCTTGAGATCCTTTTCCGATTGATGATGTTCAATCACTTTGGCTGTCTCCACTAGCTCAAAGAAGCTAGTTAGGCAGAGTGGAACGATCTGATCCTTCAATGAATCTCGGAGTCCACAGAGAAAGTGGTGGCACTTAGCCGGTTCATAATGAGTCACTTCTGGGGCAAAGCGAATCAACTTACGAAATTCCCTTTTGTAGTCAACAACGGAATAACTCCATTGAGTCAATCTTATAATTGTGTCTGCAATGATATTTTGTGCAGATGGGGGAATGAATTCAATCTTGAATGCTTCAACAAACTCATCCCAAGGCATGTCCTCCAACTCATAGTCAGCGAACTTGGTATTCCCGACCTCCTCCCACCAATACTCTGTCTCCGCATGAAACAGATGTGTAGTGAGATGGACGGCTTCAGAGTTTGGGATCTTTAGACTGATAATATCCTTTTCTACTGCTTTCAGCCAGTAAGCTATGTTCATTGGTGATAGGTTTCCACCTGTAACAGCCCACGCTCTTAAGCACCAAGGTATTGTCCGCTTTGGCCTGAAATACCTCACGGTTTTGCTCTCATAAGATAACTTCCTAGCAAGTCACCCATCCTGGGAGTGCTCCCACCTGAGCACGCTTAACTTTGGAGTTCTTATCAGGAACTCCACCTCTATCTAAAAAGGCATCTCGATATTTAAGAATTTCACTTATTACTACTTAAGTGGGTCATCACAATCTCCCCAACTTAAGTAACTGACGTCCTCGTCAGTATCCACACACAGATCCAAGAACCATCCATTGGATAGATAGGACTAGAGGTGACCCCTACAGGCGCAAGAGGTACTCACAACCATGTAACACCTTAACCATCATGGGTTTAAGAGGCTGCTCACATGAAGTGATAGTTTGCCTTGTATGTCACTTAGCTCCTATCTTACACCATATGGTTTGCTCTGATACCATTTGTAATATCCCACACTCTTAAGCACCAAGGTATTGTCCACTTTGGCCTAAAATGCCTCACAATTTTGCCATCGGGTCACCCATCCTAGGAGTGCTCCCACCTGAGCACACTTAACTTTGGAATTCTTATCAGGAACTCCACCATTATCTGAAAAGGCGCCTCGATATTTAAGAGTTTTACTTATTACTAAATAAGTGGGTCATCACACCACTGAAGGTGGAAGGCCTCAGTCTTAAAAAATTGTGGAGAAGACTATCCATCAAGTGATGGGAAGGGAACATATGTTGTGGAACAGGGACAGTATGGACAGCAATAGCAGTTGGAACGGAATGACCACTCAGCATCTTCTGCACGCCGATTGCTCGTTGGGCTTGGTTTTCTAGCAAGGTTGCTTTTATTGCCCGCAAATGAGCCACTTCATCGATAGAACTACTAGTTGTGACAGTATTCTTGATAGGAGTGACAGCAGTGGTGATCTAGGATTTATTCTAATTAAACAATGCAAATCGTATTTTAGAATTTTTTTAAATGAAGACAATCGATAGATATCAAAAATTTTCATTACTTGTTAAAATAAGGGGTTACATAAAATTTAGAAAATGCCAAAAAGCATAACTCTACTAGAATCATGTAAGTCAAAAGATGGCAATTGCTCTAACTAATGCTTAGACATCCTTAATATACTCAGCCCTAAAGGCCACATAGAAGTCCTCAAAAGTCATTTCCTGATGCTTCCTCTTACGCTTCCTTTCGAGCTTTGCAATGGTGTCATACTGTAACAACCCTAGTGTTGTTACCCATTAATTAGCGATCTAATTGACTATAATCATTTTTCATTAGTCTTATAATAGTATTAGGAGTCTCCAATTTAAATTTTGAGCGATTCAGAGATCGTTTGACAATTTCCAATATTTTCTAATTTTTTGATAATTCTGAGCATGCCTAATTTATTTAGACCTCAAAATCGAAAACGGAGTTCACTATTAGACTCACCACACCCAAATTAGATATGAGTGGTATTTTGGAAGTGTTTAGAAGTCGTCGAATGTTCTCCGAATATTTTAATAATATTTAAATACCGAGAAAATTAAGATAATTAAATTGACCTCCGATCAAAAATCCGATTTCATTTTTGAGTTCCCCACACCTCAATTTAAGGGTGAATTTTTAGAATTTTTTCGGAGCGCATTTGTATATTTAAAATTAAATAAATAAATAAGTATAATTTAACTAATATAATATAATATTTAATTAAATTAATATGTATTATATAGTTTTACAACATTTAAATGGCTAGAAATAAAGAAGAAGGAGACCATGTGCGCTACTCCAAACTCGGAACAACGTTGTTTTTAGATCCAGTCCATTCATTCTTCTTTATACATCATCCAACGATTTTTATTCATTCTATCTAATCTTACCGTTGGATTCTCGATTAAGACCGACGGCTTAGATCATTCTTCCTGTACGTCTTTGAGGTTAGAGCGATCGTGCTCCTGCAAGCTTCAGAGGACGTACGCCACTCCACCGGGACAGCTCTCTTCAACCTATTTTCTTTGGCAAAGCATCTCCTTCTCCTTTCTCAAGCATCCAAAAGCTCACGCGAGAGCTCCACGCTGAAGGGGAGCATCAGAAGAGTGTTCGACGATTCTTGCAATCTTAAAACTCGTCGGAAAGGGGTTGCAACTTCCGGGTACTTCCTTAATCCTATACTATTCCTAACTCATCCTAACATTGGCCATTAAAATATGAGATCTTTATTTTTATTAGTTTGCATCTCTAAGTAATCGAACTTGTTTTGATCTTTCATCATATTTTGTGTTTAGAAATTTTTTTTTCAGTTCATTTTATATATATTTTAAGTTGAAGGTTAATAATATATAAGTAATATTTATCTGCTCAAGACTTTTTTTTATTTCAAAATTTTTGCTCATCCCTCACGGTGAGAGGTGGATCCTGGGCCCGAATTTTTGGTGGCCCATGAATGAACCCGTCAAGTTTAAGCTCCTGCCTAAATTATGGGCCTTGTATGTTTTCTAGCCCATTATTATGTAAACCCATTAATTATCACAGTGCATTTTAACCCAAATGGATAGAATAGTTCAGCCGTCCCATAATATGTGATTTAATACTAGTGAATATCAGTAAATTGAATTATTAAATGGATTATTATTATAAAAGGTTTAATTATTGTTAATGTAAATTTTATTAATTTATAACTTTCAAAATATTTAATCAAATTATATGATACTATATATCATTTTAATCATAAAAATATGTAGATTAATTTTATGACATAAAAATTTAACTTTTGAATCATAATTTTCTTGATCACTTTTTAACCAAATTTAAGAGTTATTAAAACCCTAATTTTTCAAGTTGTCCAAAATTGACAAATTTAGTATCAATCTTCTCCTTATGAAATGAGGATTTCATTTATTTATAAAATATTTTCATTGGAAAACAAGTTAGGATTTTAGATTTTTGACTCTTACTTAGTGTTATTGTGATTAACCTAAATTTCTAGATAGCTTATTTTAAATTTTATAAAACCCTAGGATAGCTAACTTGTCATATTTATTATTTCCCTTACTAATTAGATAGTAGTTTATGAGTTTAGTTCTCAACCTTTTTTTAATGTGAATTAATTGCCAAGTGCTTAATTCACCTTTCAATCCTAAGGTAGAAACTCTATGATTGATTTGCAATTGATCTATAGTTGAATCCTAAGTCTATTAGTTACACCTATTAAGAATAAATAGTCTTAATGTATTAGTAATTATAGAATTGTGAATCAACTAGATCTAGTTTTAGTGATTAGTCTAGAACTTAGATTATTCATTCTAATCCCTAGAACCTATTTTTAATTATTTAAAGATATAGTAATATGAATCCTTAACTTACTTAGATTAGTTTAGAAATCCTATTGAATTCTTTAAACATATATTAATAGTAAACATAGAACTTATAATTCTAAAAGTCTAGTAAGTACTTATCCTAAACCTTATAATTACTTGTAACTTAGCTAGATTAATATTGTTTGATTAGAACATTCAAAATATAATCTAGTTAGAAAACCATAATGAAAAGTAGTATAATTATTTTAGTTTTAAATTTCTTAAGTTAGATAATTCCTTATGTCAATCTCTACCTACTAAGTACCTAAACCTTGATTTAATTATTGTAATTATATCTTATAGTTTAAGATGAGATTAAGAGCTAATTTCTAATAATAACAATTATACTTATAAATTATTTTGTCATATTATACTCAATGAATTGAATCTATTACTTTCAAAATCACAACTATTTTTATATTACAATTAACTTGAGATGAATATCGAATTGAATCTATTACTTTCAAAATCACAACTACTATTATATTACAATTAACTTGAGATGAATATCTCAAAGTTAATTATGAGCTCAATTAGCTCCAATCATTAAGTAGATAATTAAAATTAGATAACTTTGGATATCACTTAGTTGCAAATATTGAATTTCCATTGTTAGCTTTCTTAGCTTTGAGTCTTATTCATTGAATCATTCATAAATATATTATGCATGAATAAAACTTTCACATAAAATTACTAGGGGTTCTATATGGTGGACCAGTCTAGAGCAGATAGAAAATGGAGTAATAAGGAGACACCGCATTTTTAGACGACGAATGTGAGTATTTTAGGTATGGACCCCCGCTTTTCTTAGATGTTAAACAGACGTGTTTAACTCCTCATCTCATTCTGAATATGCCCATAGAATGAGCACAGATTAAAATAATTTCAATTAATAAATATGTGAGATCTTCAATCTTATAGATTGTTAAGACTCCGTATAACTTTTAGCTATATTACTTTACATAGTCCTAGGCTATGTGTATCTTAGATTTAAGTCTAAGATTCTTCTTCCAATTTTTTTACTATGCATTTTCTATGATTTAAAACTGTACTTTACTTGTTCACAATTTATTTAGATTACAATGAATGTTATATAATTTTATTTAAATGCTTCACTATTTATTTTCTCTTACTTAACATAAGTTCATTTGAACATATACATGCTTTAGTTCATTTAATTTCATATGCACATGAGTTCATTTCTAGCTTATTTAAAATGATTTTGCCCTTGTATTAATTATAAGTTAGGATGTATACTTAAGTGAGTATTCTAACTCACTTGTTTCTCCCTTTCCTACTTGTACGCTTACCACATTGCACCTATGCTTATGCTTGCTTTGTAATTAGAACTGTGATATCCAATTATAATAATAACATATTTAGCCAAATCTTAAAATGTGCTTAGACTATTTAGTCTAACTAGGTTTTCTATTTTTTGGTTTTGCCCTATCACATTTAAATGCCAAAAATGTGATAGATCAGGTGCACTTGGAGGCTAGTGGAGCTAGACCAAGCGCTAAAAACTAAAATTGCTTCCGCCTATCATATATTATAAATTTATAGCTTATTAAGAACTCCAAGTGAGCTATAAATTTTCTTTTCTTATTTAGTTTACTGTTGTTCTATAATAGTGTCATTTATTTTAATTTACTATACTTGTTGGAGCTTAGAATATACTTAATGCTTGTGATGAATGAATGGATGAGTAAATGAATGGATGAATAGAAATCAAATGTATAAAATTTATGTATTAATTAAGTCTTTGCATATCTTCCTATGAATATTGAATGTCATGATGAAATAAACCATAAGGTAGACAATTGTTATACATATACTTCTCTCCTTTTAACTTTTAGAAATGGAAATGAGCAATCCTATAAAAGGGATTGAATTCTATTGTAGAATTGGAAGTGAGCAATCCTATAAAAAGGATTGAATTCTATATTAGAATTGGAGTTAAAGTGGATTGAATGTATGATAGTTTAGGTTGTCTTTTCTTTTAAATTAAAACTCTCATTGGAATGGGAGTATTGCATGTACTACTGCAAGTATTTCCTTAACCATTTACAAAGGAGATTTTGCCAAAAATTTTAAGAAAATATAGACTTATAATATTTAGGAAAAATATAGACCCATAATTCACATGTTAATTTCCCCATAAATAATTAGTATCTCATAGCTAGGATTAAATAAAAGTAATTCATTTATTTTAGATTACTATTGCATGTACTCATGTCAATTTCTTAAATTGTAATCTCATGTCCTCTTTCATAATTTGCATGTTCAAATCTATTTTACTTTCATTCTTAAATTCATCTGTTGTATCTTTATTTACAAACTTCTAAACATCATTCATAAATCTTTTGCTAAACATAATACTTAATGATTTGGATTAGTTTTCTTATAATCTAGTATTAGGTATTGTGGTGATGCATCAATATTGAATTAAGTGATTTCTAATATTGGGGTCATCACACATACCACCAGACTCCTGCATAATCCAGCATCAGATCCATCACAATGTCCACGTAAAGTGACTCGGGACACTCTATATGTATTAAGATTGACTCCACTCGGCTTAACCACTCCTTTTCGTATATAGGAAAGTCAAGCCCTCGGTACACTGCTTGATGTAGAAGTTTGTCCAAGACTAAGGTCCCTCTAGTTGAAACTCTTTCAATTTGTCAGTTACTCTCTTATCTCCATGTGAAACTATAGCTCCAAGCCAACTTGAAGGTGAGTAGATAATAGTCCACGTTAGACTCTCTAGAATCCATTTGACTCTAAGAGAAGAAGTTACTAAGTTTTGTTAAACTAGAGATAATGAGAATTTCAATATATAAGTATTTTCATTCTATAGTTGTTCAAAGAGATACTGATAATATTATGTTATGTATGTTACATATTGATGTTTGCACCTCATAAGAACGGTCTATTAGGTAGAAAGGAATCATAGATCCCATTTTGACACCTTATAGTGCTATCTGATACCAAATATGGGACCCCGTACTTTCCCGCAGCTACACTAATACTAATATTAGCATAACTGCGGGGAGTACGGTGCTCCACTCCTCTGGTAAATCCCCAACTCAAGTAGAGTCAGGTAGAACCAAACTTGCCTTAAGCCAATGACTTGTCATCCTATAGGAGAACTGTGAACATACATCAATACAAATCAAAGTGGTGGAAGCAAGAAACAAAATAATATAGCATCCACAGGCATAACTTAGTATAAGAGAGTAAAAGAAACAGTAACTCAGATTAAATGCAGAAAAGTAAATACATCCAAAATTTAATTATTACAAACTGAATTTAATAGAAATAAAGATCTCTCAATCTCACTACAAAAAGAGAAAATCTATCTAAGCAACAGTAGGAAGATCCTCCTCCTACACCGGCTCCGATCCTGCAGCACTGCCGACGAACAACTCTGAATCTGACATTTGCCGGTATCACAAATGTCAGGGCCCCAGCCAACAAAAGAAAAAGGTTACACTTAGACAATTGTCTAAGTATATTTTAGGCTATTTAAGTGAACTGAGTATTTAAGATATCACATTTAAAAGTTTTTAAACATACAAGCATTATAAAGGTGCAACAAGCTATAAGAACGGGAAAATTATAAATTAATCATTTATAACTAATCAACAGGTATGTAAAATAACATACAAAAATATCAACTAAATATGGTGAGGCTAAAAGCAAAGGTAACTGCAACTACTGAAATAAATCTGATCCTAACATGCTTATAATCACATGGAGACATGCTGAGAGTAATAAGAACACAAGTACTGAAAATAGAAATACAATCCTAGCATCCTAAATATGTCAATATGTTAGTAGTAATCAATGAGAGCGTATATACAAACATGCAGATTGACATGAAAAATGCCACTGAGATATGTGGCAAAAGTAAACTAAGTATATGTATGAGCAAAAGTAAAGCCACTAAGATATGTGGCAAAGCAAGTCAAGCACTACAAGAAAAATCACTGAAGATGTGGAAAAGCAAAATATAAACTGACAACTGAACTAAAGTAGCAGTAAACCTAAGACATAGTGCCGGCAAGGGCTCGATGAGGCCGACTCGCCACGGGTCGAGTCGACGCATGCAGGGGCTTGTACTAGCTTCAGGACCTAAACCTAGGGACCTAGGGTTTGGGACGAAGAACTTAATAGTTTCCACTGTGGATGCAAACCCTATAACTTTCTATCGGATTGGATTGAGCCCGATCGAACCGATCATTTGTCAATCTATACAATGAAATAGAGTTTCAAAAATTGTGATTAAGGATTACATGAGTAAAATAGGATATCAAAAGTATCTGTATGGATGATTAAGGTTCTAGGGTTTGATCGAAGGCGGTCTAAGCTCCAAACTACAAGATCTTGATCCCCATAGTCCTGATTCGAGTCTTAATGGTTGCTGGGCGAAGTCGACGAGGCCAGAGGGCTCCGGTTGGCCAGACACGGCGACCGATTGACGTGTGGAGGGGCGGATCGAACGAGGAAGAAGAAGTCTTCCTGTCCATTCGATCCGGACCTGATGATGAGGAGCAGATCCACGGATCGGATCCGATTAGGGATATCGGGACGGATCTGAAAAGCAGGGATCTGACCCGATAAGGATTTATTAATTATTAATTTAATTCATTTTTAATTACTATTTTTCTAAAAAAATAATAAAAATAATAATATTTAAATGAACTTAGAAAATCTCCAAATATTCACCCCTAGCTAATCAAGGGGTGAGAAATTGTGGGACCCCGTACTTTCCCGCGGCTACGCTAATACTAATATTAGCATAGTTGCGGGGAGTATGGTGCTCCACTGCTGTGGCAAATCCTCAACTCAAATAGAGTCAGGTAGGACTTGACTTGCCTTAAGCCAAGGACTTGTCACCCTATAGGAGAACTGTGAACATACATCAATACAAAGGAAAGTGGTGAAAGAAAGAAACAAAATAATATAACATCCATAGGCATAACTTAGTATAAGAGAGTAAAGAAAATGGTAACTCAGATCAAATGCAGAAAAGTAAATACATCCAAAATTTAATTATTATAAACTAAATTTAATAGAAATAAAGATCTCTCAATCTCACTGTAAAAAGAAAAAATTTATATAAGCAACAGTAGGAAGATCCTCCTCCTGCACCGGCTCCGATCCTGCAGCACTGCAGACGAACAACTCTGAATCTAACATTTGTCGGTATCACAAATGCCAGAGCCCTAGCCAACAAAAGAAAAATATTACAGTTAGACAATTGTCTAAGTATATTTTAGGCTATTTAAGTGAACTGAGTATTTAAAATATCGCATTCAAAGGTTTTTAAACATACAATCATTATAAAGGTGTAACAAGATACAAGAACGGGGTAGCTATAAACTAATTATCTATAGCTAATCAACAGGTATGTAAAATAACATACAAAAATATCAACTAAACATGATGAGGCTAAAATCAAAAGTAACCGTAACTACTGAAATAAATCTGATCTTAATATGCTTATGATCACATGGAGATATGATGAGAACAATAAGAACATAAGTTGTAATGCCTCACTACTATATTAAAATTTAATAATCTAACAATGAGTGTTACAGTAGTATTTAATATTGAGTTAAGAGATTCTAACTCAATATTTAATACTACCTTATACTATATAGATATATGGGGAGAAGAAGGACATTCAATTGTTCTAACTTAAAATATTCATTATTTATAATATGAAATTTCAAATCAACATGAAAGAATAACTTACACACAACACAAAATATTTATAATTTACAAAGTGTTCATAAGTGAACTTGTTCTCACATAAATAAATAAAAGTAAATTCTTCTTTTCAACTATTGTTCAGCTTTTTCTTTAACTGCAGGTCCTGCTCCTTACTCCTAATCTACCATATTTTTGTTTTTAAATATGGTAGGGTACAGCCAAAAAAAGAAAAAGTGATTAGACTTTAAAAGTCTAAGTACATTTTAAAAGTAGGCTAAACATTAATTAAGTGGATATCACATTACAAATTTAAAGAAATAGCGGTGCAATAAGCATAACAATGATAAGAAGGTATGTAAGAAATTGTGCTCACAATGTTAAAATATTTTTGTCAATCCTATAATAATTATGTTAGTAGCATTTGAATTATTTACAATTTGAAAGAAAACATGAATATGTTCAAATGGATTTGTATGCTAAGTAAGAAGAAAATGAACTGTATATATATGAAATTCTGTACTGTATAAATTTATGAAAGATTTAATCATAGAAAATCATTTCAGTCTAAAGACTGAATATATCATTCACAATCAATGAGATTATGAGAAATGCAATTTATAATTTATTTATCTTGTAATTTTGTTTTGTGGGCGCAGAACAAGTGAGGAGTTGAGTACGTCTACTCAACTTATCTGTAAGTGGGGTCAAAATAAACACACACATTCCTCCTCAAAGGAATTATGTGGTCTCCAAATACACTAATAGCCATGCCTAAGCAAATGACAGCTGCACTAAATCCTCCATATAGACCCCTCTGAAATTTTTATAAAATATTTATTATATGCCCAAAATCTTTTTGTATGAATCAAGGTTTTAAGCTCAATGTGTTTGCAGCACAAGAATTGTATCAAAGTATTGTAAATCTTGTGATATACATTGTTTTCAATTAAATTCTATTCTAATGATTTCATATTCACAATGGTTGCCCATATATAGGCCATCCAAATTGTGATATGATAATAAAAAGAAATAATTAAGACAATAATATGAGATTCCAATTCTAAAAATTTTGGCATGATCTCCTTTGTACTTGTTTAAATAAACAATTTCAATATCAATATCAATATCAATCAATTAATTATGTGGTTCCAATTCATGTCAGCATTTTGGATTATAAATACATGGCAGGTCTTGTTCTCTAACTTACTGAAGCAGCACTAATCTGTATCATAATCATTATCTAGAGATTTTAATAAGATAAGTTTAGTAAGGAATAATGTTTCTTCAGTTTATCAAAATTGGTACCTTGAATTTTCAGATTTATTCCTCATTTATATCAACATTCTTCTATATACTAGATTCAACATATTTTACTCAATCTTCTAACGCATGCATCTAATTTCAAATGATGAGATCACCCATTAGCACCGCATTATTTCTACAAAAATGCATCAAAACAACGCTTTGAATATTAACCATAAAATACATAAATAACCAAATAAAATAAATGAGTGAAACATTAAATCTTTAAAATAGTCATGATGTATAATATTCACATAATAAAGTAACGTACATGATAATGTCAAAAGTTGGCAGGGAGAGAATTTGGCAAAATAACTTCCTAAATGAGTTTAGGTAAAGAACAAGCAGTGTTTTGTTTAGTAATACCATAGCACCATCCATAAAATGGAAATTCAATTTTTTATACAAAAATATAGCACTTTTACTTTGGTGCCATCAAATTTAAGAGTTAATAAATTATGAAATACTAATGTGAACATGAATGCATTCTAAGCAAAAGGCATTCTCTATATATTAAAGGTGCGCAAAAGGATTTGTTCAAAAATATAAGGTGCAGAGAGAGTTCGTCATGTATAGCAGTTGATTACATGTTAAAGATGGCTGAAAGAAATCAGAAAATTAAATAATAAATGTGCTCAAATTCAACAAATATAAAAGTTTGCTTAATAGCAACATGGCATTATCATATAATTGTAAAATCATGCATAATATTACACATACCTATGATTGATACAAGAACTTTCAATTTAATGCGCAAAATTAGTTATAAAAGCCTATAATCCTAAAGTGCATGCATTCTCTTATTTTCTGCATTCATATTTAATTGATGAGCATTTGCTAGCAGTTGAAAGACATCAAACAGCTATATAACACAAATAATGCCCAGTACTCATGTTAAGCAATGTAAATGAAATATAAAATTATGGTTGCAAAAAATGTAGCTGCTGATGATAATGATGAAATAACTGAGCATAACAAGAGTCACCATATAGGCAGACATTTACATTCAATTAATATAAAATGATCCACCAGGACAATAACTGTGATTTTAAAGAGATAAAAATGAACTTGCGCATGCATGAATCTCTTTATGCAGTTATACTAATAGAGAGAAATTGAATACACATGTAAGCCATCTTATGGATATGTATCTAGTCATCGAACTCCATATGCGCAACTGGGATTAAATTAAAAGACAACAGATATATTATAAACACTAATCCTTGCATTAGATGAGGCATTCCCAACAACCATAAAACCCAAACTAGAAGATCCGCAAGCATCAGAAAAGAACATAAACATCTCTTAAATTTTCACCACAATTTAAGAGTACTATTGTAAAAATCAATGCAAAGCAAAGCTGATGAATGCCAATATATACTGTAATAAATATAGTCATGCTTTTTCTGAATTTAGACCTTACTCTTAATATAGCTGTTGTTGCTGCCTTTAATAAAGAAAGAAAAAAACAACTTCAATGATAATGAGAGATACAAATATAGAGAGCTCATGTATAATTATGAAGCATTAAGTAAAAGCCAGAATCATCATATACATGCTTGCTAAGTTACTGAAGTAACACCCGACATATGAGTCATACAGCTTAGAGAAATAGCATTATCAATTAAATATAATAATTGGGAAAGTCATCAAATAGATTAAATACTGAAATTTATTGTGTTCAACACTTGGTTTTAATATACCATAAGCATTTAGCATGAGGTTGGTCCGGTAATCAAGCAAGAGAAAATGCCCTTTTCATAAAAAATGCTCGCCATTAAAAGGTTTCAAAAGTTATTGGAAGTAATTTGGATAATAAGATTAGTATTAGTTAACCAAATTATAATAGTTGACGGACTAATTTGGCAAATATCTATTTTAAAATTCATATCTATTTGCAATAACCATAACATGTGTAGATAGCATATATTGTTTTATAGTAAGACATTACATATAGCATACTCTACTCAATAAGTGACACTGTATCGAAATAAATTATGTTGAGTAAAGATAACATAATGAAATGCTGATATAAAAGTGTTTCATCCCTGATTAGAAACAACGCAAGTAAATAGTTAACGAAGGAAACTTCAACAAATTGGCAATATTTTGCTGTATTTGACTAAGAAGAAATAATAGCCAAATACTTATTAAGTTTATCTCATGCGTATATTATATTTATATTTATTTAACTGAACCTGCA
Organism: Gastrodia elata; assembly: GCA_016760335.1. NCBI lineage: Eukaryota > Viridiplantae > Streptophyta > Magnoliopsida > Asparagales > Orchidaceae > Gastrodia > Gastrodia elata. The sequence continues at coordinate 76,964,753 of CM028669.1, read as the reverse complement.
ATTGATGTTAATGAATACATTTAAAATTTCAACTTTGTGATAATTCCATAGATAATTATAAAATAGATTGCAGTAAAGGTTGGCATGATGAGAAATAGGAAAATTTGATACACATGAGAGTAGTATCTAAAAAATAATGAATGTGGATGAAAAAATATATATTGAGTGACAAAAACAAGCCATTATTTCTCAGTTTGTTAAAATTGATGTCTACTTTATAATAGTTCATCCCGTCAAAATATAACAAAATTTATATTTCCGATTATAAGTAATGCAGCAATAAAAAAAAAACATTCATACCAATCCTTAAACTTATGATAACATCTTCTTTAATTTATTATTAGGAGTACATTATAATTTTTTTTCAAGAAAATTAAGCAACTACTCATATGTGCTGTAATATATACCATAAATAAAGATTTTCACTTTCATAATTGGCACTTAGCATGGGCAACATAGATTTAAAAAAATAAAATGTTATATTCTTCCTTATTCTAAATACTGTTCTCTTTACTAAAACAGAAGTAAGATCAACTGAATTGTAATAAACAAGATCACCATTTGAAGTAGAGTATCAACATTACTTTTGACTTCGTATTTGAAATTATTTCAATTAAAACTTTCTCAAGAACAATATGTATTTAAACTCTTGATCTATACTAAAGACTGTTTTGCAATTTTCTTATTTTTTTTTTAAATAAGAAATCTAAAAGTTACATATACTCTTCGTACAAATAATACTAGAGGATAAAATAATATATGAATCATCTAAGACAACTATCTTTAAGCTTCACTTGGCTAAAGTTAGTTCAACAGCGTCATGGATATACTCATACTTTATCATATATGTTCATGAGTACTAAAACATATACTTTTCATTGAATATTCGCAGTTGGAAAATATAAGGAAAAGATAATATGCATCAAAACCTAATTTATATACATAAATATTCTTAGATTAAGTGAATGCCCAACGAGTCACCATCAAGCTTGTGGATATTTTCTCATCATCTAAATAGAATCATTGATGAGATACTTTTGCGTGTATAACAAAATATCCATCACAAAATTATCTATGATTCCTATGAATCCTTCAAGATGATTTCATATAAATTATATTTGAATAAGAAATCGAGTGGAGTACTAGTGGGAAAAGGAGGCCTCGCGGGACATTATGGCAAAATCCATAAGCAGATTATAGTCGATAATAGCCATCCCAGCATATAAAAGAAAAATACAGCAATTTCTAAATGTATTGATGCTATAAAGAATGTTGTTCTAAAGGGAAATAATAGAAGTAAAGGTCAATATTGGCAGCAGTTGAGCAAAGATTATAAGCATTCACAGTGGCCTCATAAGAAGACAGCAGCTGAATCAAACATAAAGCATGAACCATAGACAACAGATGAATAATAAGATTTTGCATTGACAGCAGTGGCTTTTTACCATTAAAACTTTCTTTGAGGCAGCCAATATTAAGAAAAAAATGATGTAGTTCAGTAAAAAAAATGGCCAACAAAGAGCTTTTTATAGACTTGCTGAAATTTTTAGTACCAAAAAGAATACGATCTGATTGAATCAGATCTAATGAGTTTATAATGACTATCATGATTACGATCCCACCTTTGCATCTTTAGCTTCTTTATTTCCATTTTATAATATTTCTAACACTTCTACAATACCATCATACTTTTAAAGATTACTGAAACAATAATAGAATAATTGAAATACTTACTTTGATGACTTTATGATATTACAAAGAGATTTCTTAAATCTGAATAATATCGAGTTTTCATCAATACAATTAGTTATTCATAAAATCTTCTTATAATTAAGAATTATATAACACCGGTCCTTTTAATTTTAATCACTTAAAAATCGATTATATGACATCCTACTAAATCTTTTTTGACATTTTAAAACCCTAAATTAACATTGACTATATGCAAACTACATTAAGAAGGAAAAAATTGGGAGGAGTACCTGAGTTGGATATTGAGAAATCATTGCTAGGGTTTAGGGGATCGTCTGCTTGCGCCAAAAAACTTGCCAAGACTTCCAGATCGAGAAGGTAAGGTTTCTATAAATAAGGAGTTAGCGTCGGCTTACCTCCATACGACTAGATGAGGTGATGTCAATCCGTTCCTTGATGAGGACTCCTATTGGCGAGGGTAGCAGCGCGAGCCACGCATCGTCGCCTCTCTTCTCGCTCGCTCGAGGGATAGGGATGGAGAGGGTTCTCGGGATGGGAACATATCGCATGCGTTTTAGGTTAGGGTAGAGGATATGCGCTATTAGGGTTAAATGTAGTTATGTATACATATATATATATATTGATTTATTTAGAATTTTTATTAAATTAGAATTATATGATTATTTATTTCTAAAGAAAATTTTGAAAAATTACTTTTTAGCTAAATTGAGAGTAACGAACTCAAAAATGAAGTCAGAATTTTAATCGGAAGTTATCTTAATTATTTCATTTATCAGATTTTTGAAGATATAATAAAATAATCGAGAAATTTTGACTATTCCCAAAACTCATTAAAATTTCACCCTAAGCTAATTTGGGTGTGATGAATGCACTGATGAATTCCAATTTTTAATCTGATATCAAATTAATTTCCTCATTTTCTTGATTTTAGGAATTACCTAAATTAGGGTTTTGTTCGTTTAGATTCTAAGTTTGATCAAGGCTTCTTAAATTGATCTTAATGACTAATTAAGACTTAATAAGAGAGATTTAAAATTAATTGGATGATTAAATGGAGATTAACAAACTTGAGTTGTTACACAAGTACTAAAAATAGATATACAATCCTAGCATCCTAAACATGCCAATATCTTAGTAGTAATCAAAGAGAGCGTATATACAAACATGCAGATTGACATGAAAAAGGCCATTGAGACATATGGTAAAAGTAAACTAAGTACATATATGAGCAAAAGTAAAGTCACTGAGACATATGACAAAGCAAGTCAAGCACTAAAAGAAATGCCACTGAAGTATATGACAAAGCAAACAAATACTGACAACTGAACTAAAGTAGCAGTAAGCCTAAGACATAGTGCTGTCATAACAGAACAGGCCATACAGGACCTCTGAACTGAAAGTTCAATATGTATCCATCCTAGACATCCGCAGAGCTAGGTCCGAGTTGAACTTATAGAATAAGATATGTATCCATCCTAGATATCCATCGAGCTAGGTCCGAGTCTATTCTATAATAAAACTAGAACTGAAGAGGCAGACTAAACTAGGACATACTATACTAAATGAAAGCACTGAAAGAACTGAAAGAACTGAATGAATGCTTTTCAAATGCTAACTTAGGATGTATCTTCCATATTCTAAGTTTACCTATTATGCTCAAGGTACAAGGCTCAAAGTTCAAGATGTGCAAAGTAATCAAAGTCAAAGTAAGCAAGAGACTCAATCTAGACTCATATGATATCCATTGTTATCTACTTTATCTAAATCTAACTATTCTGAGAAGATACAAGTTTAGGATCTCCAATATCCAGCTATTGCGTATAATCTCAGATTTATGACCGTAATATTAACATTATAATTTAACAAGTTCTAATTCATAATTATATGACGACTATAAGAATTAAAGCAAATAAATCAACGACTAAATTGTTATTGTTTTCTTCTCTTAACCAGGTCTTGATTTAGTAAGTCAAGACTTAAGGATTCTGGATCCAAACCCCACTTGGTGTTCAAATCTTGAATCCAATGTAGTATCCTTAGTAAGAATCTAGGGTTCGCACTTTAAAACCCAAATTACAGATAAGAAATCTTATAAGCTGAAGAATTCAGAAACTATAATCTTAACGAAAGGTTACTATACTGGTTATAAGATAAAATAATCAATAAGAACTAAGAATTTAGGATCTATATTCAATTTTTTAAGATAATTACATTATCCTATGGATTGAATTAATCTTACACCCACATGGAAGGCTGTAAAGGAATTAAACAATAAATCACTTAAAGAATTTCAAATGGAGGTAGTCTAATTCAATTAGAAAATCTAAAGTCCAAGATCTACGATCTAAGATCTAATAGTTGATCACTTTAGACTTAAGTTAGGTTTAGACTTAGAATTTTTCCAAGGTATTTTTTTTAGAATCCAAGCTGAAGAATTCAAAAACTATGATCTTAACAAAAAGTTACTATACTGGTTATAAGATAAAATAATCAATAAGAACTAAGAATTTAGGATCTATATTCAATCTTTTAGAATAATTACATTATCCTATGGATTGAATCAATCCTACACCCACATAGAAGGCTACAAAGGAATTAAATAATAAATCACTTAAGAAATTCCAAATGAAGGTAGTCTAATTTAATTAGAAGATCTAAAATCCAAGCTCTAAGATCTAAGATCTAATAGTTGATCACTTTAGATTTAAGCTAAGTTTAGACTTAGAATTTTTCCAAGGTATTTCTTTTAGAATCCAAACTTATGGATCAACTTAATTAAGCCACTAACTAAGGATCTAACATTTTAAGATAGTTAAACTTGATTCTTAAGACAAGATTATTTTGAGTACTCTTAAAATCTTAAGATTTTAATAAGAACTAACTTAAGATTTCCTTACTTAACAATCATATTATTATATGAGATTTTAGAAAGATGCTAATAATCTAATTAGAAGTATTTTACTAAAATTTTGAGACTTAAGGGGTGCTTAAACACATTTTGGTCAAAATGACCAAGATACCCCCCCTTAAGGCTAAACATGGGGTTTTAAGATTCAAGTATTCAAATTGATCCAAGTTTGTTTTAATGAGTTCCATATGGATTCATGAAGTGGAATAAACACTTATCTTAGGTTTTGGTGACCTAATTAGCTTAATTAATACTAATCATAATTTAAGGCCAATTAAGGTGATTAAGGAAACTAGGGCATGCTAGGGTGAGTCATTTGTATTTATAAGTTCTAACACACTTAGGAAATCATTAGGAACTTAGTTCACCAAAATCAAAAGATTAATCATGGTTTAATTTGCAAATCCTTAATTAGAGTAATTAAGGGGTGATTAGAAAAATTAAGGGTCCTAAATTTCCTTTGAGGGTCCACACATGTTCTCTGTGGTCTTTGAGTAATTAGAGACTTGAATCAATATATTTGGATATTAATTGAATTTAATATGATTTAAATAAGAACAAAAAAGGATTATGTAATTATTTGAAATCTGACCATTGGATCTCTGATTTTATTTTATATTCAGGTTCCTTATATTTTTTTGGTTAAAATAGAATATTGGATCATACAATTTGGATAAGTATAACTAAAGTTATTTAAATAATTTAATCTGTATTTTTAGTTAAATAGAAATCATAGGGATGCATTTATTAAATTGTTTAACTGAGTAAATTTAAATCTAAAATTAATAATAATAGTCGTGGCCCAAAATCAAAAAGGCGCGGGTCGGGGGCGGCCCGACCCGAAGCGCCAGTCGTCTCCTTTCTCGCGACTATGCCCGATACCCGTTCGATTAGGGTTAGGTTTAGACGAGCAATTCTCCGTGCACACTCCACGCCAGGCCCCGAACTCAACGGCTACACCATCATGAGACTCAGGCACGTCGATTGAGGTAAGAACCCCCATTTGGGTCACTCTAGAGCGATGGGGTGCTACTCGACCGAAACGTACTAAGGGGAGGAACTTAGGGTTCCATGTGAGCGAGTAATTCTCCTCACAAGAGCCACCTAACTGACGGGGCTCGATCCATACACCATCAGTGAGGTGAGGCGAGTCAAACCCCCAAAGTTTCACAGCTTGGGGTGCAACCAAACGCTGGGTCCTTACTCGGACTCAACCTCGACTCAGCTACTAGCTCAATTAATCGATACGATCGATCCGAGCTAGCTCAAACCTTGGCGATAATCACTACGGGTATCCTAAGTGGCTAAGGGAATCCAAGCGACATCCAGAGGCTCATCCAAAAGATAGAATGGAGACTGAAGTTAAGAATTTCAATGGGAGAAAGCTGTACTTGAAGATGGGGTTGCAAGCTCGGTCGAGAGGAATTGAAGTGCTTCCGAGCTCACCAAACTAGCAATGCAGGTTCATAGGGGGTCTGAACACCAGACGGGCCCTCTATCAATGGTTATAAGCTCCAGAAAATGCCAGGAATTGCCGAGAGAGACGGGAGCTCCAGCGGACTTAATTGGGGACTTAGGGGATCGCAGTGAGCAAAGGAGCTCACGGTGATTCTCGGGAGGTATTTATAGGCTGAAGGAGGCCCTAGGGGTGGATGTCGTGACTCGGGATTGGAGAATGGCTCAGCCCGCAGCAATGGGGTGGCTCGAAATGGTCAGGGGCAATTCAGGGAAGCTACTACCAGCATGGGGTTGTGCCGAGGGCAGAAGGGGAAGAATGGGCCATTTCCCGTACTGCCACGGGGCTAGGAGGATCCTGGCTGTTGGGGGGGGTGGGACCAGACACGAACGGGCTAGAGGTAGACAAAGATCCGCAGTGCTCGGGTCTTCATCCACCGTTCGATGGATCGACCGTTGAGCATGGATGGTTCGGATTAATTAAGCGGGATGGTTATAGCCATTAGATGCGCGCGATGGATCCGACGCTTAGGATCTAATCTTAACACGGAGGAGATCCCGCCGTTAGATGGAGCGCGCGGAGATGAGTGCTAATTCGTTGAATGGATTAATCATATGCACCGCTGTCGGGACCCCGCAGCGGATCTGCCGCGGTCCCGACAGCAAATCCCGCCTTTTTAATTTTAATTAATAATTAAATTTAATAAATAAAATCAATATAATAATATATAATTAATCTAATTAAAATTTAATTCCAATTTAGGTTTAAATGAGCTCCAAAATTTTTCAAAAATTCACCCTTAGCTAATTAAGGCATGAGGAACTCAGAAATGAAATCAGATTTTAATTTGGAGATCAATTTAATTTAAGTATTTTCTAGGATTTAAAAATAGGTAAAAATATCAAAATTCTCAATTTAGCTCCGATTGATCCCAAACTTCTAGGGCTGGGTTTAAATGACCCATTGAGTATAATGGAATCAAAATCAAAGCTTGGTTTAGCTTAATCAAATCTAGATTTAGCTAGGATAACAGCTATGGTTGTTACAGAAATGCAACGACAATGTCAGATTTTTGATTCGATGAGTATTTTAATTTCTTAATTTTTGAGGTATTTAAATATTATTAAAATATTCGACAAATTTTCGATGACTTCTGATTGACACCAAAATATCATCCCTAGCTAATTTGGGGGCAATGAGCGCAATGTCGAAGTTCGATTTTTGATCTGATGTTAATTTAAATAAGTTAATTTCAGGGTTTTTTAGATTTCCCAAAATCAGGATTTGATCCATTTGACCCTGATTTAGACTATGTCTTAGTAGATAACTCCTAATGACCTAATTAACACTTAAAACTGAGATTAGAACTTGGATTAGCCCTAATCAAATTGGGTAACAATTTGAATTATTTTAATTACTGTTTAAGATTGCATTCAATAAAAATATAAATACTTATATGTCAGTTTAAGCATCGCTTTTATTTAATTTATATCATATAAGCAGTTGCTTCGCTGATTAAATATTATTTGCTTCAACACAGTTATTATTCTTACATTTTTTGTATTATTGAGGCATTATGGATGTCTTAATGTCTTCAAGCAACCAATGCACTCAGATTACCAAAGAAATCATTTGCTCGTAGGTTTACTTTGCTCTCCATCTTCAAGTTTTCAGGGTAAACTTTAATTTTAGTTTTATCAATTATATTTTTGTTATTATATTTAACTCTTTTTTTCTATTTTGATTCCTTTCTATGTCTGAAATATTGTGCTACAACTGCACAATGCAATTTAATTATTATTCATTATTTTAGACTTTTGATGGCTAATAACACAATAATTTCTTATATATCATCAACTAAATCTATTAATGTATGTAGTTTTCAAACTTATTCTCTATTAAAAGCATTCATTTATATTTTTATTATTATTATTTGATTAATTTACTTGAAATCAATGTACTAACACACATCAACATTCATTTTAAACTTTATATAGATTGACATGTGAGTTTACAAATATTAAATGATATTAAAATTTTAAATTTATGTTTTATACTTCTACAATAAATACCTCAAAGCTAAATTTTACATATATGCTCTCTGATCTCTTGATATTATTTATATTGAAATTATGCAGTGTCGTTATTATTGTAAACATATTATATATATATATATATATATATATATATAATCATTGATTTTTTATTTTTGTTTGCCGCAAATACAATTATTTTCATTAGTAATATTTGTCTATTCTTACTATGTGGGGAACAATGTGTTCTCTCTACGAATACTAAAATATTTTAATATGATTGTAACAAGCAAGCATTAGGTAAATTAAATATTGTAGTTATTTAAATTTTTCTTTACACTTTTTTGAGCTATTGGTGTTTCCAAATTTCAATTTTTGGCATAAGATATTTTACGGTCTATGTAATTTTTCCCATGAATGCACAGGATTTATGCTTGAAGTTGTTTTGTTCTTCATTTTGTCTGTCACTTTTTTCATATTCCATCCATCTTTGCCATGAATTCCTGTTTCATTTTTGTAAAGTTCTACAGTTAGTCAGGTGCAACTTCAGTACTTCACTCCAAACTCTCCAGCGAGCATTGCAGATTCAGAGCCATCATCCATGTTCATCATTTGGTATTATTTTTGTTAGTATTTTATCATAGTAAATGTACTATTAAAAATAAGTTCTGCTTTAATTTTTGTAGTTCTCGCATGTTTAGTTGAAGCTATTCTAATTAAGAGGAAAATCAATAATTCTATTTTTTTCCATTGAGAGTATTTATCACTTTTATAAAATTTTTTATAATAAGGTCATTGCTTACTATTTTTATTTATTGTTGTTCTCTCTTTATTGCTATACGGAGTTCACTGGTGTCTAGTTGATAGAGTATGAAGATTACATAATCTTTAGAGATAACTGAATGCTTTTAATTTTTTTGATATTTTCATATTTTATACAACTCTTGAAATAAAACAATATATGCATATACTCATTTCTGATATTTGATACTATTTTTCTAAGTAGATGATGATGATGATATATTATTTTCTGTTATATTTGTTGTTGATACTGATTTTTGAGAAGAGAGTTTAATATTAATATTTGTTTTCACATTTTCCTATATTATTAAATTAAGTTTGCCTTATTAATTTATTACATAAAACTTTGCTTTTCATTATGTCTTTTATCTCGTTTAGAATATGTTATGGCTTTTCAGACAATTGAACAATGAAATTTTGAACATCTTTTTAGTTGCATTTTTCACGATATTATCTTCTGTATTTTATTTTATTTCAATATAATGTCACTCCACACTTGTGCGGGTTACATGCTTGTATATATATATATATTAAGAGAGTGAAAGTATTAAAGAAAAAACAAAGAAAAAGAAATAAGAGAGAAAGAAGGAAGAAGAGAAAAAATAAGTAAGAGAATTATTAAACATAACAAAATAGATAGTAAAAGTAAAAGGAGAAAGAAAAATAAAAAGAAAAATAAAAAAGAAAATAAATAAATAAAAAAATATATGAAGAGAGAAAACATTTATCAGACAAGAAAAAATGAAAGAGAGTAAGAAATAAGAAAATAAAATAAAAGATAGAACAAAAATAAAAGTACAAAAAAAAATAAGAAAATGAGAAAAAAAAAGAAAAAAAATAAGATAAAAGAAAATGAGAAATAAAAAACAAAGAATGAAAAGAAAATTAAAAATTAATGTATTAATAATAACACATTTAGCATTGTATAAATATTTTTTGTTTTACTACTTTTTTGAAAATTTAGTATTTTTTTTTTCTTAAAGAATAAATATTAATGTATTTATAAATAACACATCAATCCTACTCTCTAAAAACAGTAGGCGAAGCGAGGGTGCTTTGGCCTTGTACTGTTAATAGAAATCCCTATTTCTCCGATGGGTTATGGTCGGATTGCTCTTGTCTTCGTCATTTCCGCATCCCTCAGCTTCACTTCTCTGATCATCGCCGACCATGACTCAAAGGTCTCTCTGTCTCTCTATTACGAATCCCTTTGTCCTTATAGTGCCAAATTCATAGTTGATTACCTGGCCAAGATATTCAACAACGGCATAATTGACATCGTCAACCTCGATCTCATCCCCTACGGAAATGCTAGGGTCATGTCCAATGGAACCATCATCTGTCAGGTTTGTTCCTTTTATTTTTGTATAGTATCTCATCTCTTTTTTGGGACGTAAATGACAAAGTATCCGGTGTGTTACGCTGAATAATTTGAATTTGGGGCTGTAGATAACAGAATCTTGTAGGATTTACTTGCAGAAATAATTGATTGGGGAAGACTAAGACTCTATTGGAATTGTCTTGGAAGGGATTTTGGATCAATTGAAAGTGGTCTGAACGCACAATGGGTCAAGATTGTGCTAGATGAGCCGAGGCGCCTTGATTGTGTGATTTGGCGCGCCCAAGCACCAGCAACAACCAAAGGATCTACGGGCCTGCTGCTTGTGCGTGCCTAAACTCTCGTGCATTCAGCAGAAGCTGAGAGCCCGGTGCTTGGGTACCCAAGCACCGATGATGTATGCTCCGAACGTGGTCTGGGCGCGAGGCGCCCAAGCCCCAACAAGATCTATCAGACAATGGAGCCGGACAGAGCCTTGGCGCACCTGGGTGCCCTGCATCAGCCAACCAACCTGAATGAACACTTGGTGGAGCCCAAGCGCAAGACGAAATGTAAATAACACTTGGGCCATGCCAGACATTGAATTGGGCCCATACTTGTATTTTGGATAATTTTAACGGTTTTAGTGAGTTGGTTATAAGTACCCTTTCTATTTTAGGGTTTTGCGAGCATCTTCCCTTTTTTGGAGTGTTGCTGTTATGTGGAGAGGTGTGATTAACATGAATTGGCGCATCAATGAGGGTATGGACTAAGAATCATATTACAAATTTAAGAAAATAGAATAATTTTGTTGTCTATCTCTCCGTCGACATAAGTGATCTTGACATTTTACAATCTATGTGCTCTTGGTGCTTGTATTACAGTTTTGTTTGATTTTGGAATAGCTCAATCTAAAACAACAGTCTTACTTGGAGAATTAGAAGAAGATATCTATATGGTGCCATCTCGTAGTTATAAGATTACAAGTAAAAGAAATTTGGTGTGCAAATTAAATAAGTCTTTTTATATTTTGAAAAAATTATCATGACAGTAGTTTAAGAAATTTGACCATTTTATACATGAACAAAAATATAAGAGTGAGTATATTCACTGTGCCAAACTAAGAAGATTGAATATTGCTAAGTTCATCACTTAATTTTATATTGTGATGATATGTTGATAACTTTTAGTAGTCAGATTAAAATTGATAAGATAAAAGAGCAATTATGGTCATACTTAGAGATGATGGAGTTAGATGAAGCTTGAAAAATTATAGGCTTGAAGATTGAAAGAGACAAGGTAGTTGGGAGGATTTGTCTTACACGGAAGGCATATTTACAGAAGGTGTTGCAAACATTTGGGTTGATAATTCAATGAAGGTGTGAGTTCACTTTTAGTACCACACTTTCAGTTGAGCATTTACTTATATCTCAAAGATGAGGATGAGAGGAAGGATATGAAGAGGATACCTTGTGCTTGTTGACTGACCAAAAATAGTGTGTTTGCGTGAACACCCAAGCGCATGTGGTCTGAAGTAATATAAGAATTGTGAGTTTCAGAGATTTATTGTCCTCAGGGAATGGTGTATTAGTTACTAAATATTTTCTTTTTTTAGGTGTGTTCGAATGTTCAAAATTGTGATTTTGAGTAGATCTAAAATTACACTACTTTGTTGTGATCAATTGGAGAAGATTGGGGAGTGTTAGACTATAACTTATGAATATACAAAATCAGTGCATGCTACTTCTGATCCAATTAATGTGAGAGATTATTTAGCAATTTTTTTTATCGAGCTGCAATTATGTAAATCCATTAGTGAAGTCTCACACATATAGATCTCCCATCACATTCAATTCTGAGGTCATGTTTAGCCAATCTCCTACGAGACTCTTTGGCTTCAGGTCTCAACCTTGATTGTGAATGTGTTTTTGTACTTTACTGCAATGCTCTACCTAGTTCTATTCTGAACACTCTATGGTTCAAAAACATCGCATAAATAATTTAGCTATAAAGCGGAGTCGTGCAGGTTGATTTGCACATACTTCTCTTACTGATGAATCCATAAATTATATCTAAATAAAGAGGAAAATTCATTTATTTAAGATCTTTATGCTGCTCCTAAAATCAATTTTTTTCTATATTTTTCAGAGAAATGGAATTCAAAGGAATTCAAAGGCATTTCTGCAGGTTTTTAAAAATTATTAAAGGAAAACTGCTGCAGCACGCGATCGCGCACGGCAGCGGGTTGCAGCAGAAATATCTGGACTTTATGAAAATTAATTGAATAGTATTTTTTGCAGAATTCACCGCTACAGCGCGCGATCGCGCGCTACAGCAGTTTATCGCGAAAATATTTATGATTATTAAATGGGGGCTCAACTAATTGAATATTATTTTTTGCGGAATTCACCGCTACAGCACGCGGTCGCACTGCAGCGGTCTACCGCGGAAATATTTATGATTATTAAAAGGGGGTTCAACTAATTGAATAGTGTTTTTTACGGAATTCACCGCTACAGCGCGCGGTTTGCGCGCTGTAGCGGTTTACCGCAAAAATACTTGACTTTATAAATCGGGCCGCCCAACTATATGAACATTGTTTTTTGCGGAATTCACCGCTACAGCGCGCGGTCGCGCGCTTGCAGCGGTTATCGCGGAGGACTTGGCTATATAAATCGGGCCGCCCAACTAATTGAACAATATTTTTTCGCGGAATTTACCACTACAGCGCGCGGTCGCGCGCTTTTGCAGCGGTTTGCCGCGGAAATATTTCTCTCTATAAAATACAGGAAAGAGAACTAATTGAATAGTGTTTGCGGAATCGACCGCTACAGCGCGAGGGTCGCGCGTTGCAGCGGTCTACAGCGGAGGACTTGGCTAAATTGCTAGGGACCAGGGTATGCTAAAGCACGCCGCAGCACGCTCAGCGCGCTGCAGCGTGTTGCAGCGGCCCACCGAAATTTTTCTCAGATAATGCATTTAATGCAGCTGGAGACATGACATTTATCATGAATGTTGTCTGCAGCCATTATTTTCTGCAGCAGCTGTTTTTGTAAAAAAGGGAAGCTTTGAGGTGATGTTGTGGCTGAAGAAATGAGATTATTGTCACTTCACCCTAAATTAAAAATTAGTGCAATGATGAATTCAGCATTTTTTTATAGAAATTTTGGTTGCTTATGGAGGAGAGGAGCATGCAGCCCCCCCTCCTATAAATACGCCTCCTCTTGACTAGAGGAGGGTTCACAATTTTAGCAAAAATTCTCTAAGTAAGGAGGAGTGCCAAAGGAAGAGAGAACTCCCCAAGGGTGGCAAGGCAAGCTTTTGCAAAGGGAGAAGAGGAAGAAGGCAGCACTAGCAACCTAAGGAGAGGATAATTAGAAGGAGAAGAAGAATTCTGAAGAATTTTTATGGAGCGTTCCTAGTATCTTCTAAACTCAATCTTGTATTTTCTTTTTAGTGATCATGAAAGGGTCTTTATCTATGTATGTGTCTTCCTTATTTTCTTGTGTAATGAGTAGCTAAATTCCCCTTGGGGGGGTTGGGATGAAGTCCCATGATACATGATGTAATATTGATGTATGAGTATTTTCCCTCAAGCATAATGTATTTGTGATTTTAATGCCTTACTAAGAATTTTCATCTAAATTAGTCTTGATGTGTTTATGAGAAAAGAACTAAAAAAATTCAAGATCTAATTGTCTTGTGCTCCTTAGCTCACCTTAGGTTGGATGCTAGATTTTGAGTGCATGGAAGCTTAGAACCATGTGAGAAGGTTCTTGAGCTCAATGCAACTCAACCTAAGCTCAATCTAAGAGTTGATGCAAGTGACGCTAAGACCTACTAAATGAGCTCCTTAGCTCCACATAGTTGAGATTGAGTAATGAAGTGTTGAGTGCTTTTGAACTAAGTGACATAGTCGTTGAGCCCAACATGTGATTCTCTCATTTCAGCTATGTGAGATGCGAAGTGATGCTCGTAGTGGAAAATCAATGCTTATGAGATCCTAAGATTTAAGAAAATTTAAACTCTCCTTAAATAAGGAGAAATTGAATTAACCTTAAATCTCAAAAATCTTACAAGAATTTTTGTGCTAAAGTAGAATCGAATGTGAGTTCATTTTGTGCACGAGATTTAAACTTGTAAGCCTTTGAGCTAGATTAAAGGACAACAATGTGCACCTGATTTCAATTAAACTAAATGATAAAGCTTGAGAAACAAATCTACACAAGTATTATATTATTGCATGTGGGATGGGCCCAACTCTTCTCTTTCTTTAAATCTTATTATTTATTTAGTGAATATTTGTGCTAATTTTAGACCAACCAACCAATACATATTATAGCTTAAATATTAGTGAGAATAGATATACTTTAGTGCTAAATCAACCAATTCTCTGTGGTTCGATAAATTCTCGGAAAGTCACACTTTTCATTTATTACTTTAGATCACGTACACTTGCGTGCAAGCGCAGATGTGTATTTACAGTCTGTCAAGTTTTTGGCGCTGTTGCCGGGGAATTGGTTTTTGATTTGAACTAAAGATAATCTATAAGTAGCTAGCGATTTAAGCATTTGATTTTATTTTTTTTGCTTTACATTGTCTATTGAAATTATCAAGTTAATATTTTATATTTTTTTTTGTTTATTTTCATTTCCAAAATATATCTGTTTGATCTTTATTGCTAAATCGTTCTTGATAAGCTTTATTGAAATTTGTATGAGTAAAAGAGTTTGTACTGAATATCTGTTTGATCTTGAAATAGAACGAATATACTTACAAACTAGGGGAGAACGAAACTTATCAAACCAACAAGTTGTGATGGACACTCTCACTGAAAACTTAGAAGAGTATAGGGGTAAAGCACTGAGAATTATGCACTGCCCACGGTTAGGGGCATTCTTCATGCAATTGTAAGGCTGAATATAGAAGCTCATAATTTTGAAATCAAACCCTCTACGCTGAGTATGGTACAAAACAATCAGTTTGGAGGATTAGCCACTGAAGATCCAAATTCACATATTTCAACTTTCCTCGAAATATGTGATACCTTCAAGTTTAATGGCGTCTCCGAAGACGCAGTTAAATTGAGGCTATTTCCTTTCTCACTGAGAGATAGAGCTAAGAGTTGGCTCAGATCTTTACTAAGCAATTATATCCGTACTTGGGACGAGTTGGCTCAGATGGAAGGTGAGACTCTCTATGATGGGTGGGAACGCTTTAAGGAGTACCTCAGACGTTGCCCGCATCATGGGTTCCCTCTCTGGATGCAAGTGCAAACCTTTTACAATAGTTTGAACGCTCCGATGAGGACACTCATTGATGCGGCTGCCGGGGGATCCATTAGTGAAAAAACCCAAGAGGAAGCCTATGACCTTTTGGAAGAAATGACAAACAACGCTTACCAATGGCCACTTCTAAGGAATGATTCCAAAGATAAAAAAGATTGTAATTCACTAGGAAACTCACAAAAAATTTTAGAACTGCAAAATTAAAATTTCAAACTTAATAAGAAGCTAGAATGTGGTTATATAAGCCTTTTACAGGAGAATGATGGGGAATTGAGAGATGTTAATATAATCATGAATCATGAAAGGAATGGAGAAAGATTCGAAAACTCTCAAAGAATTTAGAAACTCCACTATTGAATTCATGAATAAAATTGACGTCACACTAAACAGGCATGAGCACACTCTCCTCAGACAAGAGGAGACGGTTAAAAGAATTGAACAAAAATTGAAAGATATAATAAAGCAGCTAGAACAACCTTCACTAGTCGGGGTGATCAAGGAATATGAAAATGAATCAGGTAACGCAATCATCTTAAGAAGTGGAAGGGTTGCTCATGAGATCGTGAGAAAAGAGAATAGCGAAGATATCGCTAAATCTAGAGAGAAAAAGGAGGAAGAAAAAACAAAAAGGGCAGAAGAGATTGTGGCAAGGGATGCCGCAAGGGAAGAACATAGAGACGCACCTAAGGAAATCCCTCATATACCTTATCCTCACGTATGGTTAAGGAGAAACTCGATATCCAATATCAAAAATTTCTTGAGACTTTTAAAACTCTTCACATCAATATCCCATTCGCTGAAGCCCTCGAACAAATGCCTAGTTTATGAAAAACATCTTTATCCAAGAGAAGGAAGATTGATGAAAAGGAGACTGTGATATTAACTGAGGAATGCAGTGCAATCCTTCAAAGAAAAATTCTCACTAAAAAGAAGGATCCTGGAAGTTTCACTATCCCATGCACGATTGGATGCCAATCTTTTCAAAAAGCCCTTTGTGATCTTGACGCTTCTGTTAATTTGATGCCTTTCTGCATATTCAAGAAACTAGAAATTGATCAGTTAAAACCTACCTCTGTTCTACTCCAATTTGCCGATAGATCTGTAAAATCTCCTTTAGGAATTGTGGAGAATATACTTGTAAAGGTTGACAAGTTCATCTTCCCGGCAGACTTCATAATCTTGGATGTGGAAGTTGAAAATCAAGAGATTCTTATTATTTTAAGTAGACCTTTCTTGGCCACAAGACGAACTTTAATTGATATAGACAAAGGGGAATTGATGTTGCATTATGGAGAGAAAGAGATTAAATTCCTTGTAAATGATTCTATGAAACACCCTCTAAGTTAAACGAGGATTATTGGGAGATCAATTTATTAGAAGAAGTTGGGTCAATGGAAGATGTGGGAGAAGAGGGAAAGATGGGAAGTGAGGAATACAAAGTTCCCACTGAAACAGAAGTTATTGAAAAATTAATTGAGGAAAGGAAGATGATTCAACCTTCGATAATTTTCCCTCCTAAAATTGAATTAAAACTTTTCTCTCACATTTAAAATACATATACCTGGGAGAAGATAAATCACTTCTTGTAATAATTTCCGCTTTGTTAACTAAACATCAAGAGAATCTTTTATGTAACGTTTTAAAAGATCATAAGAGTGCAATGGGGTGGAGTATTGCGGATTTGAAAGGGGTTAGCTCAACTCTGTGTATGCATCGTATCCTATTGGAGGACAACTCTAAGCCTTCAATTGAACCTCAGCGGCGATTAAACCCTAACATCAAAGAAGTAGTTCACAAGAAAATCATCAAGCTCTTAGATGCTGGGATCATTTTTCCTATTTCTGACAGCTTTTGGATGAGCCCTATAAATGTGGTTCCCAAAAAGAGTGGGATGACCGTTATTCTCTACAGCAACAATGAGCTAATCCCCACTAGGACTGTGACTGGTTGGCGAGTTTGCATCGATTATAGGAGATTAAATAAAACAACTCGAAAAGATCATTATCCCCTTCCCTTCATTGACCAAATGCTTGATAGATTAGCAGGAAATCCTTATTTCTGTTTTCTTGATGGTTATTCTGGATACAATCAAATCCTGATTACGCCCGAAGACCAAGAGAAAACAACATTTACCTTCCCCTTTGGAATCTTCGCCTTTAGGAGAATGCCTTTCGGGTTGTGTAATGCTCCAGCTACTTTTCAACGCTGCATGATAGCTATTTTCTCTGATATGATAGGAGAGTTCTTAGAAATTTTTATGGATGATTTTTCTGTAGTTGGGACCTCTTTTGATTATTGCCTAATTAATTTGGGAAATGTGTTAAAAAGATGTGAAGAGTCAAACTTGATCTTGAATTGGAAAAAATGTTATTTTATGGTTGAAGAGGGTATCGTTCTTGGTCATTTAATTTCTAGGAGGGGGATAGAGGTCGATAAAGCTAAGATTGAAGTAATTGAAAAACTTTCTCCTCTCATCAATGTTAAAGGAATTAGAAGCTTCCTAGGGCATGCTGGTTTTTATCATAGATTTATTAAGGATTTTTCAAACATAAGTATGCCACTTTGTAGATTGCTTGGAAAGGATATTGAGTTCAATTTTGATAACAATTGTCTGAAAGGATTCAATACATTAAAAACTGCCTTGATCTCTGCTCCAATAATTTCTACTCCAATCTGGGATTCACCTTTTGAAATTATGTGTGATGCGAGTGACCTTGCTGTAGGCGCTGTTCTAGGGCAACGAAGAGAGCGAACCTTCTATTCGATTTACTATGCTAGTAAACTCCTTGACGATGCTCAAAGAAATTACGCCACCACGGAAAAGGAGTTTTTAGCCGTCATTTTTGCTTTTACTAAATTTAGGTCGTATCTCATCGGGTCTAAGACTATCGTTTACGCGGATCATGCCACCATTAAGTATCTCTTCCAAAATAAAGAGGCAAAACCACGTTTGATTCGATGGGTGTTGCTCTTACAAGAATTTGATCTCGAAATCCGGGATAAGAAGGGGAGTGAAAATGTGCTTGCTGGCCATTTATCCAGATTAACCCACATTGATCATGAAAAGTCGACAGATATTAGTGAATTCTTTCCCGACGAGAAGCTCTATGGGGTAGCTACAAATGATCCTCCCTGGTTCGCTGATATTGCAAACTACCTTGTAGGAGGAATCATACCAAAAGATATGAGTTACCAACAAAAAAAGAATTTTTTTGCGGATATAAAAAATTATTTTTGGTATGATCCCTTTCTGTATAAATGTTGTAATGATCAACTCCTAAGGAGATGTGCTCCTGACTCTGACACCAGGAAGATTCTCTTTCACTGCCACACATCTCCTTATGGAGGACACCATGGAATTGAGCGAACGGCTGCGAAGGTACTTTAATCTGGATCCGTTTGGCCCAATCTATTCAAGGATGCCGCTAATTTTGTCAAAAGTTGTGACAAGTGCCAAAGAATCGGGAATTTAACAAAAAGGGACCAGCTTCCTTTAAATGGGATTTTTGAAGTTGAATTATTCGATGTTTGGGGAATTGACTTCATGGGACCCTTCCCCTCGTCCCAGGCCAATCTGTATATCCTTGTGGCAGTTGAATATGTTTCAAAATGGGTTGAAGCTGTGGCATGTGTCAACAATAATGTTAAAACTGTGATCAAATTTTTCAAGAAACACGTGCTAGCTAGATTTGGAACACTCAAATTTTTGATCAGTGATGGGGGAAAACACTTCTGCAATAGACAGTTAGATAATATATTAAAAAGGTATGGGGTAAGACACAAGGTGGGTACCCCCTACCACCCTCAAATCAGCGGGCAAGTTGAAGTCTCCAATAGAGAACTTAAACAAATTTTAGAAAAAATTGTAAACCAAAATAGAAAGGACTGAACTTCAAAACTCCAAGATGCCCTTTGGGCTTATAGAACTGCCTTCAAGACCCCTCTAGGAATGTCCCCGTATAAGCTCGTTTATGGAAAAGCATATCACCTTCCGGTGGAACTTGAACACCGTGCCTTTTGGGCAATAAAGAAATTAAATTTTGACCACCAAAAGGCAG
This sequence comes from Gastrodia elata, assembly GCA_016760335.1. NCBI lineage: Eukaryota > Viridiplantae > Streptophyta > Magnoliopsida > Asparagales > Orchidaceae > Gastrodia > Gastrodia elata. Next base: position 76,945,178 of record CM028669.1, on the reverse strand, counting down.
GGGCGCAGAGACTGCTGCAACTAAATGAACTTGATGAATTATGGTTAAACGCCTATGAGAATGCGAAGTTGTATAAAGAAAAAACAAAAAAATGGCATGATAAGCTAATTAAACCTAAGCACCTCCAACCAGGAATGAAGGTATTGCTTTTTAACTATAGATTAGAACTTTTTCCTGGAAAATTAAAATCACGTTGGACAGGACCATTCACAATCACTAAAGTTTTTCCTCATGGAGCTGTCGAAATTGCCTCAAATAATAGCTCTTTCAAAGTGAATGGAAATTGTCTGAAGTTATACTTGGAGGAAGGAGTATTTCAAGAGAAGGGAGGGTGGACCCTTCAAGACTTCCCTGATGAAGGAATCACATAAGCTCTTTCCTGTATCAAGCTGAGACACTAAAATCAGCGCTTGTTGGGAGGCAACCCAACAACTAATTAGGTTGTATTTGTTCTTTTTCACTTTTTCTTTTTATCTTTATTGTAGTTTTTTTTTATTTTGAGATTGTAATTTATGAATTCTCATTTTCCCGCATTTATTGAGTTATTCTTAAGTGACATATTTTTTCTGAACTTTTCAAAAGAAATGAAAATCACAAAAATACAAAAATCAAATGAGATATAAGTAAAAGAATGCTTAGCAAAAAATGATTAAATGAATTATAAGCAATTAAATGTGAGATTGAGGAATGAATGGAGGAAAATCTAAATCTTCAAAAATTTAAATAAATGCTTGAGCTAAGTGTGGCAGAAGGCATAGGATTTAAACTAAAAAAATATATGGTATGGATTCTAAATGGAGTGTGCTAGGCTCCCGTAGGACTTTATGATCACAAAGATGTTAAGGATAAAGAAAAATGTATCTCTCTAAGGATGTAAAGAATAAAATATTTATGAAAAAAGGATGATGAAAAATATCTCTCTCAAGTGAACAAAATAAGAAAGGATGAAGAAAAATATCTCTCCTTTAAAAACTTTTCATCTTTGTGATTTATAAGAAAGAGTACATATGGCACAACTCTAAGAATCTCTAAACCATGTCTTTAGTCTAAAAATCCAAAATGTATGAAACCTATCACCTATTATCAAGCATTAAAAAATTCAAACATTTGGAGATTTAGTGACTTAACCACCTTAGTGACTCAATTGAAAATATTAAGATTGCTACGATGTTCATTTCATTTTTTCTTGCCATGCACATATTTTCTCTTATACTTATTTCAATTACATCATTGTGACTTTCATCCATTCAAATACAGAAAAAATTATCATTTTGAGTTTACTCGAGGATGAGCAAGAATTTAAGTGTGGGGTGTGATGAATCCATAAATTATATTTAAATAAAGGGAAAAATTCATCTATTTAAGATCTTTATGCTGCTCCTAAAATCAATTTTTTTTATTTTTTTTAGGGAAATGGAATTCAAATGAATTCTAAGGCATTTCTGCAGGTTTTTAAAAATTATTAAAGGAAAACCGCTGCAGCGCGCAACCGCGCGCCGCAGCGGGTTGCAGCAGAAATATCTGGACTTTATGAAAATTAATTGAATAGTATTTTTCGCAGAATTCACCGCTACAGCGCGCGGTCGCGCGCTGCAGCGGTTATCGCGGAAATATTTATGATTATTAAATGGGGGCTCAACTAATTGAATAATGTTTTTTGCGGAATTCACCGCTACAGCGCGCGGTCGCGCGCTGGCAGCGGTCTACCGCGGAAATATTTATGATTATTAAAAGGGGCTCAATTAATTGAATAGTATTTTTTTGCGGAATTCATCGCTACAGTGCGTGGTCGCGCGCTGCAGCGATTTACCGCGAAAATACTTGACTTTATAAGTCGGGCCGCCCAACTAATTGAACAGTATTTTTTTGCGGAATTCACTACTACTGCGCGCGGTCGCGCGCTGCAGCGGTTTATCGCGGAGGACTTGGCTATATAAATCGGGCCGCTCAACTAATTGAACAGTATTTTTTCGCGGAATTTACCGCTACAGCTCGCGGTCGCGCGCTTGCAGCGGTCTGCCGCGGAAATATTTCTCTATAAAATGCAGGAAAAAGAACTAATTGAATAGTGTTTGCGGAATCGACCGCTACAGCGTGCGGTCGCGCGCTGCAGCGGTCTACAGCGGAGGACTTAACTAAATTGCTAGGGACCAGGGTATGCTAAAGCACGCCGCTGCACGCTACAGCGCGCTGCAACGGCCCGCCGAAATTTTTCCCAGACAATGCATTTAATGCGGCTGGAGACATGACCTTTATCCTGAACATTGTCTCCAGCCATCATTTCCTGCAGCAGCCGTTTTTGTAAAAAAGGAAAACTTTGAGGTGATGTTGTGGCTAAAGAAATGAGATTATTGTCACCTCACCCTAAATTAAAAATTAGTGCAATGATGAATTCAGCATTTTTATGAAAATTCTGGTTGCTTATGGAGGAGAGGAGCATGCAGCCCCCCTCCTATAAATACCCCTCCTCTTGACTAGAGGAGGGTTCACAATTTTAGCAAAAATTTCCTAAGTAAGGAGGAGAGCCAAAGGAAGAGAGAACTCCCCAAGGGTGGCAAGGCAAGTTTTTGCAAAGGGAGAAAAGGAAGAAGGCAGCACTAGCAACCTAAGGAGAGGATAATTAGAAGGAAAAGAAAAATTCCGGAGAACTTCTACGGAGCGTTCCTAGTATCTTCTAAACTCAATCTTGTATTTTTTTTTTAGTGACCATGAAAGGGTCTTTATCTATGTATGTGTCTTCCTTATTTTCTTGTGTAATGAGTAGCTAAACTCCCCTTGGGGAGGGTTGGGATGAAGTCCCATGATACATGATGTAATATTGATGTATGAGTGTTTTCTCTCAAGTGTAATATATTTGTGATTTTAATGCCTTACTAAGAAATTTTTATCTAAATTAATTTTGATGTATTTATGAGAAAAGAACTAAAAAAATCTAAGATCTAATTATCTTGTGCTCCTTAACTCACCTTAGGTTGGATGCTAGATTTTGAGTGCATTGAAGCTTAGAACCATGTGAGAAGGTTCTTGAGCTCAACCTAAGCTCAATCTAAGAGTTGATGCAAGTGACTCTAAGACCCACTAAATGAGCTTCTTAGCTCTACATAATAGAGATTGAGTAATGAAGTGTTGAGTGCTCATGAACTAAGTAACATAGTCGTTGAGCCCAACATGTGATTCTCTCATCTCAGCTATGTGAGATGCGAAGTGATGCTCGCAGTGAAAAATCAATGTTTGTGAGATCCTAAAATTTAAGAAAATTTAAACTCTCCTTAAATAAGGAGAAAATGAATTAACCTTAAATCTCAAGAATCTTTGTGCTAAAGTAGAACCGAATGTGAGTTCATTTTGTGCATGAGATTTGAACTGGTAAGCCTTTAAGCTAGATTAAAGGACAACAATGTGCATCTGATTTCAATTAAACTAAATGATAAAGCTTGAGAAACAAATCTACACAAGTATTATATCATTCAATGTGGGATGGGCCCAACTCTCCTCTTTCTTTAAATTTTGTTATTTATTTAGTGAATATTCATGCTAATTTTAGACCAACCAACCAACTAATACATACTATAGCTTAAACATTAGTGAGAATAGATATACTTTAGTGCCTAATCAACCAATTCTCTGTGGTTCGATAAATTCCCGAAAAGTCACATTTTCCACTTATTACTTCAGACCACGTACACTTGCGTGCAAGCGCAGACGTGTATTTACAGTCTGTCACTTACAAAACCTATTCTTAAATTTAAGCAAAAGATATATTGTTGAGTTCAGATAACTAAAGCATGAATCAACCAAGACTATCATGCATCTAGTTTTGTCTGGAAACTGAGCAATGAAAGCTAGGTGATTAATGCCATCCTGATATTTGTTTTATCTCATTATAAATATTTTTATTCATCAAAAATAATAATATTATTTGAGTACATGATTTACTCACAATAATATTAGATCAAGAAATTGTTTACATTGCACAATAAAAATTACATATCCATAGTTTTGAGCCTAATCCTCCCCAAGAGGGGGTTAGATTGCCATTATAATGAAAAATCACATAGAGATATTTAAAACAGAAATACAATACATCTTCTCAAGAGTCCTTAATAAAAAATGTAGAGAGAGATACAATACAAAGAGAACAACAGATTGCGTTATTCATGTAGATCTTTCTCTCTTTTCTTACTCAGAAGCTCCTCTATTTGTGTCATGAATTGCTATCCTCTTTTGTAGCTGCCTTCCCTCCTGAGAAACTTCTGAAATGTTTTTTCTTGGTGTGGCTAGGGTTTTTGCCCTTCTTAGCCCTCCAAAAGATCATAAATGCTATTTTTTTTTCTCCTTAAATGCCTCCTCTTAGTCCTCAGCCTTGGAGGGGCTGAATCAATTAATTTTTTTCTGTATTTACATGATTAATTATTCTCCTTAATGAGTCTTGGGAGCTGAAAGGATTCAATCTCTTAATTCATTGAATATTTCTATATTTAATAAGCATCGGGAGTTGAAAGGGTTAAATAATTAATCCCCTTGGACATTTCAATTTTCCTACCATTCAGCATTATTGTGCCATCTGGACAGCGGTGCCAGGGGGCGCCTGGGCGTTCGTGGCCCGGTTTGCATTCCATGCTCAAGGCAACGTTCTGTTCTGAAGGTGCGTTGCGGCACGGCATGATGCATTATGGAGCATTGCTTATTGGGGTCAGCACAACGCGCCAGCACTTTGGGCTGGGGCACTTAAACATTCAGTCGCATCGAGCTTTAGGACGCCCAGGCGCCCCTGACGCTCTGGACTAGGCACTAGGGTGTGTCGTAGCGTCCACGATTCGAGAGAGTTGTCTGGTGCGCTTTTTGCTTCTGGGCGCCTAGGCGCTGTAGCGCCCGACGTTCTGGATTGAGCGCAATGGCACGCCATAGCGCCTGACGCTTTGGACTGAGTGCCAGAGGGTGCCGTAGCGCCCTGCCTTCTTCTCCTTTGAATTACAATGTTGTTTCTTTTGTTGGATCTTCTTTTTGTGCTACGAAAACATAAAATTATGCAAATATAACTTAAAATAGGCATAAATTTTATCAAAACACAACCAAATTCACATGCAAAAATGACTATAAATATGGGGCTCATCACTTGTGCATTGGGTAGCTTGATGCGTGCAGTGCTTTGCATAGGATCATATTTGACACAGACAGTTGGGATCTATAGCATATTATGCGTAATTCGGGAAGAGAATATTGGCCGAATTGGAAGTGGATTTTAAGATACTTGAAGAACATAATCAATGTGGAATTGATATTTGAGAGACAGGCATCAACCTCTGATCTATGTGTTCGCTGTGTAATTTAGATTATGCAGATGATATTGATAGACATCAATCCACGATGGGAATACTGATGTCGTCACATGATGAATTTGGGCGCTCCAATTAATCGGTACATTGCAGCTCATAGTCGCATTGTTTATAATTGAGGAAGAGTATCTAACTATCAAAGAGGTAATGAAGGAGACAATCTAGATATAGTGTCTATTGGAAGATTTGAGAGTGTACCTACAATATTTGACTGCATTCAGTGATAGTTAATGTTCAATTTCTTGGCTACTAACTTAGTTCATCATGTGAGCACCAAGCACATTGATGTGTATTATCACTTCATCCAACACTTGATCAAGAAGGGTGTCATCTTGTTAAAGAAGATTAGCACCAAAGAGAATTTGTCGGACTTGCTTCCCGAAGTCTTACCTTATAACGACCCATTGTCGTTACTTAGCTAAATTAGGTCAAATCCCGTCTCAGAAATCAGGACCTCGAGAAATTTTGAATTAGGGCAAACAAAAAGACCTTTATATGAGAATAATTTTTAGATCAAAGTGCCATAGTTTGGGAGAAATCCGGATAATGGAAACTCCCGCTTTAGTTTTATGAACATTTTAAATACAATAAATTGAATTCATTAATTACATGTCCGAATTGATCGATTTTTATATCATTGTGTTAAGTATATTATTTAAAGGATGCTCGAGAAGTTTCATCAATTTTGGGGTGCCGGTTCGATCTCAATTAATTTTTGAAGTTTAAAACTTCAGAAATTAATTTAAAATAAAATATTGCTCTGAATCGAAAATTTTTGGTGCGAGAGTGTTCTTTATGTCATAACACACCTCGGTGTCAAGTTTCATTATTTTTGGGCGCCAAACGGCGGAAAAATGCGAAAAATTTATCGTTAAGTAATTTGTCTTTTTTTCCTTAAGAAATTCTCCCCCTCGTCCTGATCCCGATCGAAGGTTCTTCCGCCTCTGGCGGAAGATCCTTCTTGGCCAGAGGTGCCAGAGACCATGCGCCATTTAATTTTGGTGCAGAAATGTCCCCTCCTGTGCCTGTTAATACCCCCTCCATTCCCTCCTCCCCACAGTAGCCAGGCCCTCTCCTCGCTCTCCCCACAGCAGCCAACCCCTCTTCCTCCCTCTCCCCAGCAGCAGCCAGCCCCTCTTCCTCCCTCTCTCCAGCAGCAGCCAGCCTCCTCCCTCTTCCCACAGTAGCCAGCCCCTCTCCTCCCTCCCCATAGCAGCAAGCCTCCTCCCTCTCCCCAGCAGCAGCCAACCTCGCCTCCCACAGCAGCAGCCGGCCACCCAACAGCTAGTTCCCTCCTGCCGCAGCCCTCCCACCGCCGGCCAACAGCCAGCCAGCCAGCCAACAGCCTTTCGACTCCCTCTTCTTTTTCGGCAGCACTATCCTAGGTAAGAGGAGAAGTATATGAGGAAGAAAAATTAGGAGATATTTGATTCTTTTTTTTTTCAATTATACTACCTCTTTATTAGTCATTTACATTATTGTCGTTCTCATTAATCAATAATGAAAACAGTACAAATGTTATAAAATGATTATTATTTTTATTTAAATAATTTTATTCTGACGTTTTATTATTATTATAATTATGTTATGAAATTATTACAATCATTTTCATTCTGTTTTTATTCTTTCATGCATATTATTATCATTAAATAATGATAATAATAACATTATATTACTACACATCAGTAACTTAAAAATACGGACTTCTATCAGTATGAGAATATGAAAAAAGACAGAAAAGAAAATAATGTAAAAATTCTTAAAAATATTTCTTATCATTTTTAAAATGCTAATTTAAAATATCAAAAATCTAAATGCAGATTGAGCGAACTGTCACTCTTCGAACATAACAAAAAAGGTACCTAGTATATGACATGTATTACTTTTTGCACTTTATTGCTGCTTAGCTTCATTTTGAGCCAAATTCATATTGAAGCTTAGTTGGTTGTTCGGAACCAATATATAACATTCGTGGGTTAATGTAAAATGACATCAGTAATATTCGTGGATTGCTGGAAAAATGACATCAACAATATTCGTGGGTTACTGGAAATTGACATCAGTAGCATTCGTAGGTTGTTGGAAAAATGACATCACCAACATTCGTGGGTTACTGGAAAATAACATCAATAACATTTGTGGTGGGTTACTGGAAAAATGACATCAATAACTTACATTTTGTGATAATGCTTTTTGCAAGAAATTGATTATTCCTTTTTGCGTTATTGCCTTACTTTTTCTACATGTTTATTACACCCTTATTTCCGCTAATCGCATCTCTGCTTTTATAAAAATGTAATATTTTATTGTTTACTGCGGTACTTAGAGTATTATCTAATTACTGAGAATTTCAATCCCGATATTGTTTTCTTTACAACACCAGGTCAGGTGTTTCTAGGAGAATTCAAACAAGAACCTTAATTCATACATTTTCAAACTTGCTGATGAATCGACGTCACTACTTTAACTTTTATTTATCTTTTTATTTTCTCTTTTTTTCTAAAAAGTTGAACAATGTTCGTGGTGTACAATGCAGATATTTGTAATATGAAATTTTGAAATGAATGAGAAATTTCTTTTGGCTTTTATACGCGTGTTCCTTTTCTTTCAAATTGCTCAATATGATCCTGCGATATGTGAGTATTTGAATGCCGGGACAATTCTTGTTGAGCTGGCGTCGCGCCCTCACATACCTATTCAAAAGTTCACTCATTACAAGAGATTGATGAACGTTGAAGATTGTTGCTGAGAACTCTTTCATTGTGTGAATTGCACGTGGCTTTATTCATTTGGGAGAATGATACATAGGTAACCATTTTGAACGCAATTCCTTTAATTGTAGTTATCTCTCATTTTTCATAAATGATAATTGAGGTGGAGAATTATAGAAATGATTAAATGAAAAAGAAAAATTTATTGAAATGATTTTGAAGGGTTTTTAGAAGTGATATGGATGTGGAATTGGCTGAGATTGTGCTAGATTTGCTGAGACTCTTTGATTGGGCACCTAGGAGCACTCTAGTGCCTAGGAATGCTTGAGTGCCTAGGAGAACCCAAGCGTCGGGTACAACTAAAGGATCTTTGGGGCCTGGCGCTTGGGCGCACCTGGCACTCATGTAGTTAAGTAGAAGCTAAGAGCCTGGTGCTTGAGCGTGCCTAAGTGCTATGATGTATTTTTAGACAACAATTTGGGCGCTTCTAGGCTCAAGCATATCTAACAGACACTGGAGCTAGACAAAGCCTTGGGCCAAGCCCTACATTGATTAGCCAATTTGAGTGGCCAGCGCTTGTGTGTGCACAACGCTAGTTGAAATGTAAACATTGCGTGGGCCACACCAGGCATTGATTGGGGATTAAAATTTGGGTTATTTTAAGGGTTTGAGTGAGTTGAGGGTATAATTACCCTTTTTATTTTAGGGTTTTGTGAGCATGTTTTTCATTTTTGGATTATGGATATTGTGTGGAGAGGTGTAATTGCTATCAATTGGTTGTAGGTGAGACTAAGGGCTGAAAATCATATTGTACACTAAGAAAATAGTGAAATTTTCTCTTCATTATGTTTTTCGGCAATCTCACTAAATCACATAAGTTCTTATGCTCCTTGTGTTGGAAGAAGGATTGTTCCAAGCTAAGAATAATAAGAAGGTGGAGCCATTTGATGTATAGACGCACTTTACTTAGGAGAGAGTTAATGCAAAGGACTCACAACTCATGTTGGATTATAGATATAGGAGCAACCTATCACATTTTCCCACGACGAGATTGGTTTCAGATGTACATGACTCTTGATAGTGGTGCCATAATGATGGTTAGCAATCAAGCCTGTCGTACAATGGAAATAAGAAGTGTTAAGTTCGCATGCATGATGGGGTGGTTCGAGAGTTGAAGGATATGAGACATGTTCTAAATATCCGTAAGAATCTATTGTTAGTTGGACTTTGGAGGCCAAAAGCTATCGGGTGGTCATTGAGGCAAGGACTATAAAGGACTATAAAGATTAATAGTGGAGCACTGGCTTACATGAGAGGAGTTTGACGTACAATTTGTATTATCTTCAGGGGAGTGCTGTGATAGGTGGAGCTGCAGTTGCTGATGAGCCTTTTGATATCACGACCTTATGGAATATGAGATTAACACATGGTGGTGGGCCCTCATTACTTGCTTTGATGAATAAATGACTGATTAAATGAGCTAGCATCTGCAAGCTCGTTTTGTTAACATTGCATATTTAACAAAAGAACATGCATATTGTTTGACACTGCCATCCACAATAGCAAATAGCAAATGAATACTTGATTATACTCACAGATATTCAGGGTCCAATGAAAACTGCATCATTTGATGAGTGTAAATGCTGTCCCTTTTATTGATGACTAGTCCATATATGTTTGGATGTGCAGAACAAAGCATAAGAGTGATGAATAAGTTCATGATTTAAAAGAAATATGTGGAGAATTAGACTAACAAAAGGATCTGGAAGATTAGAGCATATAATGGGGGCATGTACACTTCAGATGATTTCTTGTAAGAGTGTCAAAAAAATGGGATTCAGCACCACTCTATTGTTAGAGACACCATACTAGAACAAGATGGTAGAGTGGATGAATCGGACTTTGATGGAGAAAGTTTGATGTACGCTGTCAAATGCTGAGATGAATTGTCTTCTGGGTTTGACACCCTAGGCTATGCATGCCACTTGGTGAATCATCCACCTTCTGCAGCTATTGGTAAGAAGACATTGTTATGTATTCTGATAATTTTGCTTGTGATTATGATCAGTTAAAAACATTTGGCCGTCTTGCTTATTATCATGTGAAGTTTGATAAATTAGAACTAAGAGCAAAAAGACTATCTTTATTGGGTTTAGGTGTGGGGAGGTTATAGATTTTAAATTAGTTGATCTTGACAAGAAAGTTATTGTGAACAAAAATTTGATGAGGAATTTCCTTAGAATTCACAGTAGGTGGAGAGTTCTATGGAGGCCAAGAAATGTTATAGATAGTAGATCTTGATGTAACTTTATTTTTTTCACCAGTATCATCTTCCTTCAATCTTGTATCTGAGTAGATAAATTTAGATGATGATTAAGAAGATGTTGAGGTTGAGGAAGAAAGTGTAAAGCAGACTCCCCTGTATGAGTCTATTGCTATATCTAGAACTAGAAAAGTTTATTGCTATAGTTAGAACTAGGAAAGTTTATTGCTATAGAAACAAAAGCTATTGGATGCAAATTAGTCTATACAAAGAAGGTAGGATCTCGAGGAGCTTATGTGCGCTATAAGGCAAGATTGTTTGTGAAAGGCTTTGCACAAAGAGAGAGGATAGACTATATTGAAGTATTTCCCCAGTAGTGAAACATCCCACGATTTGTGTGCTTCGGCACTTGTAGTGTAGTCGATTTAATTTTGGAACATGCCGATGTGAAACAAGCATTACTACATTGAGAATTGGAAGAAGAGATCCATATTGTGTGACCTTTTAGTTACAGTGCCATAAGCGAAAGGGACTTGATATAAAAGCTGAACAAATCTCTTTATAGTTTGAAGCAATCATCATATTAGTGGTATATGAATTTTAATTAGTTTATATAATGATAGAGAATAAAAGAGGAGCATGATTATTGTGCTTATTTTAGAAGATTGAGAAATGGTGAGTTCATCACTTGCTATTTTATGTTGATAACTTTTAGTAGTCAGATTGAAATTGATAAGATAAAGAAGCAAGTTAGGTGAAGCTCGAAAGATTTGGGCTTGGATATTGAGAGGGAGCATGTCTTAGGCCAAATGTATATTTATAGAAGATATTGAAAAATTTGGGATTTGGGATTGATGATTTAACCAAAGTTATTTGTGTGCATTTAGCACCATTCTAATTGATCGTTGACTTGTGTCCTAAAGATGAAGATGAGATGAGGAGGATCCTTTTTGCCAGTGCAATGGGTAGCTTGATGTATATAATGATTTGTAGTAGACCAAATTTAGCACAAGCGATTGCGGTCGTTAGCAAGTTTATGCATGACTTAGGAAGAGGACATTGAAAAATAGTTTAGTGGATTTTAAGATACTTGAAAAACAAGATCAATGTGGGATTGATGTTTGAGAGACAAGCATCAACCTCCAATTTATGTGTTGACTATGTAGATTTAGATTATGTAGGCAATATTGATTAACATCGATTTATGATGAGCTGTGTTCATATCAGCAATAACACCAGTTTGCTGGAGATCTATATTGCAGCCCAGTCACATTGTCTATGACTATGACAGAGTATATGGCTGTCATAGAGACAATGAAGGAGGCAATTTAGATGCAAGGTTGCATTTGGAAGTGCATCAACAACATTTGATAATATATTGTAACCAAAGTGCAATTTACTTGACTATTAACCCAATTCATCATGCGATGACCAAACCCATTGATATGGGATATCACTTCTCCTAGGACTTGATCGATAAGGGTGACATCTCGTTAAAGAAGATCGACACTAAAGAGAATCTGACGAACATGCCTTCCAATTGCTTACCTATTCAGAAGTTCACCCATTATAAGATATTGATAAACATTTAAGATTATTGCTGAGAACTCTTTCGTTGTGTGAATTATGCACAACTTGATTCCTTTAGGAGGGGACATATAGGTAACCATTTTGGTTATAGCTGCTTCAGCAGAATGATAGTTAAGGTGGAAAATTATAAAAATGATTGATTGAGGAAGAAGAAGACTAGAATGGAATGATCTTGAAAGGGTTTTTGGAATAATTGGTAGTGATATGGACGTGAAATGGGTTGAAATTTTGCTCGTGCGGTCAACAGAATCTTAGAGCCTGGTTCTTGGGTGCATCCAAATACCAGTGCTAGTGATGTATGTTCATACTGTGGTATGGGCTCGCCTAGGCGTAGAAGGATCCAACATACATCGGAGCCAGACAACTCCTTGGGTGCATGGGCTCGCCTAAACGTATTGCATCAACATCCAATCAAGTGGCCAATGCTTAGGCATGCTAGGCTTCAGGCGAATCATAAACAATGCCTAGGATACACTAGGCATTGGATTAGGCCCAAAATTGTCATTTTTGGGTTATTTTAAGGGTTTGATTGAGTTGGGGTTATAAATACCTTTCTATTTTAGGGATTTGCGAGAATCGTACCTTTTTTGGAGTGTGGCTACTATGTGGAGTGATATAATTGTGCCATCAATTGGTAGTAGGTGAGTCTAAGGGCAAATAATCATGTTGTAACTCCGAAAAAGTAGTGAAATTTTCTTTTCTTCTTCCCTTTGGATGCAGATGATGTCATCAAAGGACGTAAATTTATGTATTACTTGTGTGATATGCCTTTTTTATGTGTTTTTTCTCATTTGGTTCTTGAGTGCTTCTAGGAATCATCCAAGGGTTCAAGAAGACATAGGGGAGATTTCTCAACAATACGTAAGTGAATCTAGAAACTTTAAATCCAAATCTCTTATCATGGAATTAAATTAATAAATTATTAAGAGCCTATTTACATGCTTGATTTTGGCTGTAAAATAATCCAAATTCAAGTCATTGCAAATTCCGTTTGTTTGGTTTGTTGGAATTGTCGTGTAATGAGAATTTTTGAGTGAATTGAATTCCCACACTGCTAATATTTCTAGTATTCAATTACACGCTCAATGTAAGAGATCCAATGCAACAAAAAATGAAATGTGAAAGTTATGGAACATATGCTGACCATCTCTAGCCTGTACTGGCTTTTGTCAGCCATGGCCTTCACTGGCCTTTGCTAGCCACTGTCTGACATCTACAACGCATTGCCTAGTTTCCCTTGACATAGCTATGGCCCTTGCCTGCAATCGATAGGCCATCATCAGCATTTGCTGACCAAGAAAACCTTCTCTAGCCTTTGCTGGCCACTGGCTAGTATTTGTTTATACATGCCCTACTCAACCGTCATATGGCTATGGCCAGCTTTCATTGAACTTGGCTTGCCACCAACCGACCTTCCTTGGCCCTCTATTTTTAAAGAAACTGCATTCCAGTCAATCAAACTCAAAAAACATCAAAATTCTATTCCAATTTTTTTTTTTTCTTGACATTCAAACATAATTATAAGTAATATTTACTTGAAATAAATTACACTAAATTCAATTACTTCTGAACGTCTATTTTAGCAAACCAAATAACATTTAAGGGAAAATGCTAAAAGCTTAATCTTAAGGAGAGGAAGAGGAAAAACAGGGGGGAGAGGATATCACATAAAAAAAAGAATGAAAATAAGTTGATCTAAGAGAGGAAGAGGAAATACATGAGTTGAATATTTTATGTTTTACAATTCAGCTTAAGTAAACTATTTCGATTATTAAATAGTTGTCTGTACTTTCATTTAGTATGAATTGTATATTTTAAACTGTTACAAATTATTTTTAATTTAATTTAATTATATTTAAATTAGAATGAATAAATAATAACTTAAAATATTACAATGGTATAAGTTATTTAAGTTAATACATTAATTATTACTTGCTAATTTAAATTAATTAAATTTATGATCAGAACCTGACAATAAATTTGAATGCTAGTAAATTTTATTATGTGAAAGGTGTTATATCTCAGTGATTGATGGAGTAGCTGATGATATTCCTTGTATCAAATGATTAAGACTCAAAAATTTTCAGTTGATAGTTTACACCTTTATGTGGCTCATTATTAATAAAAAGTTAATCATATTACTCAATTAAATCCTTTTATTTTCAAAATTTGCAACTAAACATATTTTATTATTTTATAGGATTTACCAAATGGTATCTCAACCAAAATTTTAGGAGTTAAAATTTCATGATTGATTAAAAGTTTGATTTAAGAATTAACTAAATTTTTTAAATCATAGTAGCCAAACAACCCCAGAATATTTTTTCTTACTATTTTGTTTATGTGCATTTGTGAAAGGACCTATATGAGAATATATAGATCATTTGAGAACTCATATTTATAGGCTGTTCAATGCCTTATTGGGCCATGTAATCATTTTAAAATATAAATATATTTTTGGTTCTTTAACATGCTATCAAAAAGTATGAAGGATTTATAGCTTTGCCCAATTTTAGGGACATTTTTATATCACCTGAATTTGAGCAATACTAGATTTCACTAACCTTTTTATTTAGTTGTTACGGTGAGCTACCTATGATTTTGGGTGAAATAATACGGTCAACAATACTGGTTATTGTGGTGAGTTGTTGGGCAACAATGAAGTCTGGGCCAATCATCTTGTGCATGTAATATGTTTTGGTCACTATCTTAGTTGTGGCGTCTTGTGAATCACTTTAATTAACAAGGGTTTTTGTTTATATAGCACTTCCAACATTATAATTTACTTGTAAGGCACTCAAAAGTATTATATATATAATACTTTAATATGACAATATAGACAAAACACCCAATATATATATATTACCTATATTATTCTCACTATTTCTTATTCAATGTTGTAGTAAGTTATACTTGTTGAGAAAGAATCTTTATGTATAAGAATTTTTGCATGCTTTGACCCTTATATTGACCCATCGTATGCCTTAGCTTTTATTACATGTGTTTTCTTCTATTTGAATAAAGGAGAGGAATAGTAAATACTCTATCCAATTTGGGAGGTGCTAAGAAGGTTATGGATGTGATAGTAATTAAAGATGGATATGAATGTGATTTGATAGAATGGTGGAGGGTAATGAACATAGATGGGAGAGAGGAGAGTAACTTAAAATTAATTTTTGTTTTTAAGCAAGTGGTTGATCTTCCTTACTAGAAGAGATCCAAGGTTTGCCACCATATTTCCTTATAACATTTAAAATAAAACTCCACATTAACTCTTTTCATTTCAACAAACAATATTTATTCAACATCCCATAGTTAAGCATAATTACCCATAACTACTATGACTAAAAAACTCTCAAAATCAAGGAGGGTCATCTAAATGATTTGGGAATACTCTTGTACACTTGTATTGTCATAAATTCTCTATTGGACTTAATATTGGCTCAATGTAGGCTTATATATGTAATATTACATAATGCAATTCAAAAACTGCAAACACACTATTTCATCATGATAACGTAGATATGTTTCTTAAAACATAAATATAAATTCTCACGAGCATAAAATCATAATCAACAACATTTGGTTATATCCATTGTGCCACAAATCTGATGCATTTAATGTTTTCATTTTCCTTAAATACATGGTTGAAAATGCTCTTGGTACTAAAATTATTACGTTTCAATCGGATGGCGGGAGGGAGTATCGAAAATTCACCAAATACCTCCAACAGTTTGAAATCCAACACATTTTCTCAGCTCCTGTTACTCCTGCTCAAAATGGTAAAGCCGAAAGAAAGCACCGACACAGTTGAAACTGGCCATTCTCATGCTTCAAACCTCTCTCCCTCATAATTTTTGGACACGCTTTTCAAACTGCATGCTTCCTCATAAACTGGATGCCCATGGTTAAACTTGCAAACAAATCTTCATTTGAGGTTCTACATAACAAATTGTTGGACTACCAATTCCTTAAAACCTTTGGTTGCATGTGCTTCCCTTGAATCCCCACAAAAAACTAGAACCTCGCTCACTTTCTTGTGTTTTTTTTTGGATATAGTGGTCAACACAAAGCTTACTTATGCTACCATATTAACAGTGCTCGAACATTTGTTTCTTGTTATATTACTTTCGCAGAATCAGTGTTTCCCTTTCAACAACAACAACAACAGTCCAACACTTCTTCATCCAGTCAAGTCATACCAACTGAGCTAATCATTCCAGTGCAAATCCTCTCTATGGCAGCCCCTCATGCTGCTGATCCTGCAACCCAAAAAATGCTGCATACAGCAGCCAGTTCAATTCAGAATCTTTCTATACCAAACAGCTCCAATATTCCCTTTCCTGCAGTCACAACATCCACTCCTCTCAAAACACCAACTGAATCCTCTTCAGCACCTCCAGCCGGTATGGGTAATATCCATCCAATGCAAACACAGTCCAAAACAGGTAATCTCAAATCAAAACTATCTTCTACACTACACGTTGATACTGTTAAGTTTGTTCGCACTACTTTCACACAAGCTAGCAAACATTTACAATGGAATGGAAGCAATGAATAAGGAGTATGCAGCTTTAATTAAAGACAACACGCACAGCTTAGTCCCTAAGCCTCCTCATACTAATATAGTAGATTGCAAATGGCTATTCAAAATCAAGCACTGCGCCGATAATTGTTATAAAGCTTGTTTAGTTGCAAGAGGATTCACACGGCAAGAAGGTTTAGATTACAATTAAACGCTTAGCCCCGTTGTCAAACCAGTCACAATGCATTATCCTATTGCTTGCTATCACTCATCATTGGTCAGTACGACGACTTGATTTTGATAACACATTCCTCAACGATGACTTGAGCGAGGATATATGTCACAACCGCCTGGCTTTGTTCATCCCGCTACTCCAAATCATGTGTGTAAACTACACAAAGCTCTATAGCGTGGTACCAAAAGTTATCTAACGCACTCAACATATTTGGTTTCCGCAATACGGTTAATGATTCCTCACTGTTTGTCTTCTGCCAACACAATGACATACTTCTACCTTTATTATATGTTGATGATGTTCTTTTAACTGGAAACAATACAGACATTATACA
The DNA here is from genome assembly GCA_016760335.1 of Gastrodia elata. Lineage (NCBI taxonomy): Eukaryota > Viridiplantae > Streptophyta > Magnoliopsida > Asparagales > Orchidaceae > Gastrodia > Gastrodia elata. The sequence continues at coordinate 76,928,184 of CM028669.1, read as the reverse complement.
GTAACTTATCAGTTTTTTGTCAGCTTCATTCTCCATTAAAGATTTCGCAAAGCTAACATGTTCCTCAATGTCAAGTGTTCTTTTGAACCACACGCCATTTATCTCTCACATCAACACTGCATCATCGAACTTCTGCTCTACACCCACATGGATCGTTCTACCACAACACCAATTCCTGCAGCAGCCAAAAATAGCAATCCGACACCCGCATCTTAGCAATTTTTTGATCCCACCTTCTATCGGTGTGTGGTTGGCAGCCTTTAATACATCGTCAATTGAGTTTGCCGCTACATGCACAATCCTTTTGATGAGAATTAGCAAGCAGTTAAGCGTATTCTCCGCTCTCTCCATGGAACATCCAATTATGGTCTCTCCTCAGAACCCATTTTTGATTTCAAGATATCTATTTTTAGTGATGCAGACTGGGTAGGCAATGAGGACGACCAAAAATCTACATCAAAATATTACATTTTTTTGGGCAACAAACTCATCTCTTGGTCCTCCAAGAAACAGCCAACCATTGCACATTCAAGCACATAATAAGCTGAATACAAAGCCATTGCCAATGTCACTAGTGAAGCTGTATGGATCAAGTTCTTGCCAAACTTGACATTCATCTCTCCATCGTGCCAGCACTTTTCTGCCATAGTTTGAGCTTCGTTTACTTTACCTCCAAACCAATTCTCCATACTCGCATGAAGCATGTGGAGATCGATTATCACTTCGTCAGAGATCTTGTCCATAATCGAGCTCTTACCATCAGACATGTTCTTTCTAGTGCTCAATTAGCAGATGTTCTCACAAAGCCCCTTCCAATTAAAGTGTTTTAGGATTTTACTTTCAAGCTCATCTGCCCTATGCTGATGACCTTGTGGGGGAGTAATAAATAATACATATTAAGATTTAATATTAATTTTATGCCTAACTGAATTTGTTAACTTGTTTTAATTTTTCTATCATTTTCAGTTATTTTATTTTTATTTTGTACGGTCACACCGCTATTTATAGCGGTTTATTGTTCGCTATTAACAACAGACAGATAATGCCTAAATAGTCCGACTCATTCTTTTCCTTCTCTCGTCCTTTTATGTTTTCAAATATATCCTCGTAAATCTTGAAGGTGTGATTTGGGCCTAAGAAATGCCCATCTTTCTGCCTTGCGGAGATTCTCACCATCAAATGCGTGTGGATATCATAACCAAAAATTTGAATATCTATTTCCTCAGATGTTTTGTTCTTAATTCTTTATTAGGCCCTTAAAGTTGTGATCTGGTGGAGTTCAGTAACATCTGGTAAGGGAAGATCACTATTAAATTTTAGATTTAGAGTCAACATATTTAACATAGTATTTCTTAATTCTACATCAATTTATCTTGATCACTTAGCAAATCATTTATGTAAATTTTTTGACCTTCAATATATAGAATTTCAGTGAATGTTGGTTGCAACAATTTTCTTTGGTTTTTAACTAATTGTTTATTGGACATTAAAGCTTGATGAGATTTAACAGTGCTATTTAAATTGTGATAACTACTTTTATAGTACCAAAACTAACAGAAAACATAGAAAAAGAGAAATATGCTATTAATTAAATTATATATTTTACAATTGCTTTATCTAGGCATCAAACCTTATGAGAAAGAATGAATCAAACAGAAAAATGAAATTTTATGTAAATTGTTGCACATATTTTAATATAAGCTTATTTAAGTTGATCGATAGCAGAGTTTTGTTCCTTCTACGTAGCTAATCATGGATGCAGTATGTATGCATGATTTTTAACAGCTATTAATTTTGGGTTGGAGTTGATGGGGCCACAATGAAGGCAATCGAACTGTTGCATCTATAAGCTCAGCCTCTCATTTCAGATATTTTTGTGGCCTAAATAAATTTTTTGATTTATTTGCTGTTAGAAAAATAAAATATGCTTGTGCCTATCAGATGATTTCAAATTTAATTTTTTTCTTACCATGATTTAGTCAAATTATGATAGTTTCCTTAGCTTTATATTTCACAGTTTCTAGACTCCAAATAACATCTGTAACAAGTTTTCTACCACCCTTAAAAAACATGATGGTCTATATTAACATCAATGAATATTGAACTTTACGATATAGTCTATGCAATCTGTGTTTCCCTTTGACACGCTATTATGTTTTGTGGATGTATTTTGCAGCATGGTCCCAATGAGTGCTTTCTAAATACCATTGAAGCATGTGCAATCTCTGCTTGGCCCGTTTTGGTATGATATTTTTTCCTTAACATGTTCATTAGTTTTTCTCTTGAAAAGCTTAGCTAGAATATTGATACTTATGTTTAAGGTCTTTCATAATTGAGTATTTCTACACTACACAAAAAGTCAATCCCAACGTATTTGGTGTAATACACACTAAGATGGGCACACTAACTTAATTTCCTTAACCTTCTCTTATGTCAACACATCAATAAAAACTTTGGGATTGATTTCTTGGACAAAATAGCTTTCCTACTCAGAATTTACATGAAACATATTCAAATGGAAACTGGAAAGTATCTTGTGTGAACATTGCCTTATTTTGATAATAATTCTCATTCGTTAGGTACTTGTTCTATAGACTAATGAAGAGATTAATCTTTATTATGATATAAAATACATTTAAACCTGCCTTGTAACATATTTCAGCCATTTTACACAAGTTATTTGGATTATCTAAGATTATGGTATTCTATTTTAGGGATTATTCAATTGAATTCTTAAAATGAAATTTAAGGCATATCCTTGTGTTGCAAAAAATTTGTTTATATTTTCAATGAGTACTCATAGGTTACTATGAAAAATTGGGTCTAATAACTACCAAAAGTTAGAAAAATGGTGATAGAAAGTTGTACTTCTTAGTGATGTAGAGGTACTTGGTTGGTGAAGTTAGTGTCAACTCCGTTCGTTGCTGGGTTGCAAGCCCCATATTAGAAAGGATAAGGGTCATGTTAAGTTGTCTATAACTAATGTTAAATATTATCTAATTTTCTCATGATATGAATCCCTTAAAAGATTATGTTAGACCTAGGGTGTCCCTTGGGAGTGATGCGTTGGCTTGCTTGAATATAATAAAAAGTGTGCAATGGTTGCTACATTGGCGCCCGGGTTAGTGTCAAATGTTTGAGGGTTGCTATGTTATGGCCATAAGTAGGTAAAGAAGCTAGTTCATTATATTAAATTAAAATTATGTACTTAAATTATTGGCACTTTCATTACAAATTTTGAGTTGATAAATATTATAATAGGAGGGTAAATATTTTTGTCTTCAAGAAGCAAATTGGATAGAAGATAAAGCAAAACAATTTGATAATTTAAGTTTTCAACTCTGGTATTTGGGTAGGAACTGTCATAGGAATGTCAAGGTATCATCATGGATAAGACTTTAAAGGATAATGTAGTGAAAGTTAAGAGGTTAGAGATTATAATTGATGGAATAATTTTTTATTTTTTTAGTGTTTGCGTACTTAAAATAGGATTGCATTAAGTATAAAAGAAATTTTTTGGCATGATTTGGAAGAGTTTGTTCAAGGAATGCTTAAAGAAAAGAATATATCTATAGGAGGAGATTTAAGTGGAAAGGTTAGCCAGGTGATTGAAGAGTTTAATAATATTCATAATAATTTTAGTTTTTTTTTTCATAAGAATTGTAAGATTATTTTAAGTGATTGTTTGACAACCTAACATAATTTATTGATTTTGGATTTAAAAATAAAAGGTAAAAAAAGTAATATTAAATCTAAATTATGTCATAAAGCTTGATGTGGAATCTTAAGAAGAATAATATAAATATTTTTAAGAGTGAAGTTTTAAAATTTGGACAATAGGATTTTAGGGTGAAATCAAACTTATGTGAAATTTAGTTATTATTTATATTTGTAATGTAGCAAATAATTTACTTAGTAATCAAAAGGGAGTATACCTAATAATGAAGATGCTTAATGGTGAAAATGAAATGATCAAGTTAAGATTAAAGATAAAAAGACATGCTATAAGAATTATTTAAATGTAAGACTGAGGTGAATTGAAAAAAATATAATTAGCTTGTCGTAAATTTAAAATATCAGCTCGTGATGCTAAGAATCCAACATTCAAGGATTTATATAATAAATTACAAACTTTCGAGGGAGAGAGATATTTATGAGCTATCCAAATTAAGAGATGAAAGAATCAAAGATTTGACAATTGTTAAATATATCAAAGATAATGATCAAAAAATTCTTCTTAAGGACGAAGGTATTCAATATAGATGGATGATTTATTTTATTAAGTTTTTTAATGAATATTGTACAAATACATTTAATATAAGTGAGTTTAATAGTTATAAAAATAGTCATAATTACATTTTTATTCGCCATGTTAGTAAAGCTGAAATTTGGAATGTTTTAAAGAGGATGAAGAGCGAAAAAGTGGTAGGATTGGATGACATTGTTATCGATGTATGGAAATGTTGGGTGAGGAAAAATTTTTTTGCTAACCAAGTTATTTAATGTTATTTTGAAGACTAAAAAGATGTAAGATAAGTGGTGAAAAAGTATTGTTATATCTATTTATAAGAGCAAAGACAATGTTCAAGATTGTGCTAAATATAAAGTAAAGAAGTCATATGTCATACATTGAAACTTTGAGAGAGAGTAATTGAATATAAATTGTAAAGGAATACTTGTATTTCTCAAAATTAATTTAGTTTTATGCCATGCAGATGTATTATGGAAGTCATACATCTATTAATAAGTTTGATGGAGAAATGCAGATAAGAAAAGAAGATCTTCATTTAATTTTTATTGACCTTTAAAAGATTTATGATATGGTACCAAGAAAAGTTCTTTGGAGAGAAATATGATTTTTGTTGTTTATATTGATGTTATTAAAGATAGGTATAATGGGGCTGAAACATGTGTTTGATCACAAGGTGACTTGTCTAATTTTTTTCTTGTTACATTAAGGCTCAAACTCTTAGCTCATATCATCTTGCTTTAATTATGGATAAATTTGCTGAGCATATTCAAGGTAGATTTTTGGGTGCATATTATTTGCAGATGATATTATCTTAATTGATAAGACTAGGGATGAAGTTAGAGCAAAACTTGAGTTATGGAGGGCTATTTTAAATTTTAAATATTTTCGTCGTAGTAGATCTAAAATAAACTATATGGAATACAACTTCAATTATAGTAAAAGCCCTAAACTCGAGAATATAACCATTGAGGACCATGCAACAAAGAAGAGAGAGAAGTTCAAGTACCTTGGTTCAGTTATTCAAAATAATGGTGGAATAGAGAGCGATGTGATTAATAGTATCCAAATTGGTTGGATGAAATGGAGGAGCGTAAGTTCAAGTATCTTGGTTCAGTTATTCAAAATAATGGTGGAATAGAGAGCGATGTGGTTAATAGTATCCAAATTGGTTGGATGAAATGGAGGAGCGTTTTTGGAGTGTTGTGTGATCCAAAAATCCCACTCAAAATTAAAGAAATTTTTTATAAAGCAGCTATATGATCAGCTATGTTATTTGGGGCTGAATGTTGGCCAACAAAGAAGAGACTTATTGATAAAATAAGTGTTGCAGAGACGAGGATGCTTAGGTTGATGAGTGGGTATACTCGTAAGGATAGAATGGGAATGAGTTTTTTTCGTAACAAGTTGAACTAGCTCTAATTGTAGATAAGGTTAAAAAATGCTACCATAGATGATTCAAACATATCAAGTATATAGACCGTGCAACTCCTCTATTAGAAAAATTGAGTTTATGAACTTTGGCCATGTTAAAAGAGGAATATGAAAATAAAAAAAACATGGGAAGAAACTATTAGGGAGAATCTTCTCTATTTAAAACTTAAGGTGAGGCTTCTTTTTGATTGTGCACAATAGAAACAAAGGATTTATGTAGCCGATCTCACATAGTGGGATTAAGGCTTGGTGTTGTTATTGTTATTGATAGTTTTGATTTTGGGAGATTAATGAAGGATGAAAAATGATTTTGAATTGAATTATTCGAGTTTACTGTTGCTATATCTTTTGGGTTAAGGTGGCAAATTGTTCAAGTAGTAATTGCAAGATTTCTGAGACACTTGGCAGCTAGATGTTAGGAGAAGATTTGAGGCGTCAGGAAGGTCTTGCTGACTTCTTTGATTCTTAACCATCTTTCAATGCTTAGAAGAAAGCTTTTACTAAGAAAGATTCTTGGAATGTACCTTAGAGTTATCCGATGTTCGCACTAAGGTTAGCTGAGTGACTCATGTGAGATGAAGTTCTGTTTGTTTGAACTTTATGAGTAAAATCTTCCTTTTGTCGAGATGGAGTAATTAAATAAAAAATAAATGAAATTAAAGGTAAAATTAAAAGATGAGAGCGTGATTATAGTGGCATAGTTTTTAATAAAGTTACGTCCACTACTAAGAGGTGTTTTCACTATATATTTGTGAGCTATTGTTTGAACCTTTTTTTTTGTCTACCTGTGGATAAATTTGATGTTTTTCATCTTATATTTTTTCCACTTCAATTTTACCTTTTATCATTTATACTACATTATGCATTTTTTTGAGTTAATTGGTGCACTTTAGTTGTCAAAGTCCTTGCTGATATGCGATTTACTATTTTTCTTGTATGTTTTTTAAAATTCAATGCAGACTGAACACTTCAAATTCATCTATTGTGTGGAAAATTTGGCTTTAAAACACAAGCACCGGGTATGGAAATCTTGCTTTCAGGAAACTGGACTGGACTCTGATATTGTTTCCAAATGTTATCACAGCGGATATGGGAACATGGTTAGTGTTGTTACTTTCCCCATTTAAGTGACACTGAAGGTTGTTTGCACATACATTTTTCTTTTTTGAGATTGCTGTTGCCATTTAAAATATTGCTGCTACTATTTAATCTTCATAGTTTCTGTTTTATATCAGTTTTTTCCCAAGTAAAAAGTCTTGTTTACTTTTTTTATTGACTCCATTTTTGTTTGAACTTGTTTTTTTACCCAGCTACTTTTATAGCATTTGTTCTTTATTAAAAACTCATCATCACCATCTACTTTCTCTCTAGCATTTAGTGCAAGGTTAGTGAATCCTGTGATTTGTTGTTCATTGTCTCTTCCTTTTAAGATAAACGTTAGTGTTGTTTCTGCATGCTTTTTGTAGGGAAATAGGGGAAATAGAAGGTGAAAATTAAGGAGGAAACTCTCAAAAATAATATCCCAAGGAAATACCTTAATAAAATCTCAAATATATAATTATATCTTACAAATATAAGAAAATAATTAGAATATAGCCGCAACAAGACATTAATCAAAATTAGAAACTGTTATAAGTTACAGAAATTAGAATGTATCGTCGGCTGATCATTGAAGACTTGACATTTATTAGAATTAGTAACCGACATATGTTACCATTACTAATCACTATGTATATGCTGTAATTACATATGATGAAATATATGCAAATTTTTCTGATTTCAAACTATCGTGACTGCTCTTCTCTCTTTGTCTCAACTTTCATCATCTCAGCATATATTATGATTAATATGATGATAAATATTTATGCCTTCAAAAATGAAGTTAGTGGAAGAGAAATTAAATAAATTGAATGTTTAAGCATTAAGCACTAGTAATCAAATAAGAATCATTATATTAATGACATGTATTATCCTAAATAAGAATTTTAGTAGAAATTAAGAGGATGAGAGATGGAGTTTTTTTTTTTTTTTTGGTGAAATAGATATTTTATTAATTAAGAAAAAAGGATATAAAAAGAGGTGACCGGTTTACATAAATACCTAAAGTCTCCTCAAAATCAAAGGATCCCAGGGTATAATCCTAAAAGGATCCTTTATCAAAAAGAAAAAGTTCCCAAGGTAACTAAAAGGAACCAAAAACCATAAAGCAAGATAGCAAAAAACATAACGCAATCGAACCAAGCCAATATAATAGAATACTCAACTTGACTTGGGATATCTAGCCAAGGGCCTTCGTTTGAATCTTCTTTTCGCAAACATCGCCAATCTCCCACGACGCAAAAGTTCACGAAATCTTTTCCATCTTTTGAAAGTTCTATACCTTGAAACCAAAATCATTCTAAATCCAAATCGCATTTTCTAGCATCCAGCTCGGGTTGTGTGGTGGGGTTGTCCAGTCCAAATTTAAATTAGGGAGGTTGAACCAAGATCCTTCCTCACCTCTAACCATAAACTTGTATTCTTGCAACATGACCTGCATTCGATAACTATATGATAATGCAATATCAAAAAGTCTTGCCGCATTTGCAATTCTGCGATTAGCCCTTAGTCGTAAATTAACTTCAAGTTTTCTCCCTCTCCATCTTCTTCTCCTTATCTTTCGACGATATAAAAAGTTTGAGGAAAAGATCCATCAAGGACTAAATTTCAAACTGTGAAACACTTTAAACTTAAGTCAGAGTATATTTAAGCCAAAGAAGATTTTATGTAATAAACAGCTAGAGCAGAAAAATAACTAAAACATATACATCAAACTATTTAAAATAAGGCAAATTCAAATTGTCATCATAGCAAAGAGCCTTCAGATCTTTCAGATTTTCAAAGTCATTTAAGATATACATACCTTCAATGCTTCTACCTTTATTAGCTAGCCGGTCAGCTGGTTTGTTACCCTCTCTCCAAATGTGAGACAACAAGCAATAATTAAAAGACCTAAGCAACTTCATTATGTTCTTAAGCAAATAACATAAAAACCAGTCACCTTTAGCATTAGTTTTAAGTAAAGTAATCAGAATGAGACAATCTAATTCAACCCAGATATTGTCAATTCCAAGATTTATGTAGTGTTGCAAACCAAACAATAAAGCCTTTGTTTCAGAAATAATATAACTAGCAGCACAACAGCTAAAGTAGAAAGCAGATTTCAGGTTACCATAATGGTCTCTTAAAATGCCTCCACCACCTACTTTGTTATTATCCCCATCAAAGCTACCATCAACATTAAGTTTTGGAACATTTTTAGGAGATTTTCTCCAATTCACCAATTTGTTGAAAGGAGCTTTAAAAGATTTAGGAATAGTGAAGAAAGTTCTACTAATTTTGTCACCTTTAAAATCCTTATAAGTTATAAGATTAGCTTTGATAGTCATAAAAATATAGTTAAAGAGCAACCAAATAATCTTTTTATGATTAAAAATGATATTTCTATATTTAGCATTGTTTCTCTCAGTCCAAATAAACAAAAAATATAGAATAGGAATGAAAAAGCTGCTATGGCCTTTAGAAATTGTGTCAGTAATAATAGGATGATTAGTAAACATTTTAAAAATGAAATTTCATATACTTTGAACTTTAGTACAGGATAAAAAAAGATGATTAAGGTCTTCTTCATGCTTGCATAAAATATAAATAGAAGCAAAATGAAAATCTTTCTTCTTTAGATTATTATCATTAGATAGAATATTGCTACACAATCTCCAACCAAAAAAGGAAATGGAAGGTTTAAGACATTTATGCCAAAGTGATTTACCAAAAGAAAGTTATTTCTTTTATTTCTATTTAAATGCCACACTTCTTTAAAAATAAAACAAGAATTAGAAGAGCCTTTCCATAACATGGTATTTATCTCATTAATGTCAAAATTTAAAGCAACAATTTTAGCCACAGTATCATTAGGTAAAACTTTTCAATTTAGTTTCATCCTTTTGCATTCGTAAAGGTCATGACTTTGGTTGAAGAAAAAGTTAATCCATGATGCCTAATGGAAAGAAGTTTGTCACCAAACCAAACATCATACCAAAATGATACATTACTTTTCCCAATGCCCCAAGCTATATGATCTTCTACAAAAGCTCTAGATCTAATCATATCTTCCAAAGATTAGAATCAGTAGCTTTCATATCAATGTTTGAGGCATGAACATTAAAGCAGTATTTTCTTTTTATAAAAGTAGCCCAAAGATTTTTTTGCTCTCTAAACATCCACCAAAGCTTAGCATTAAAAATTAAAATAGTATCTTGAAGATTTTTAAAACCAAGCCCATCTTCTTCATGGGAAAAACAAATCTCCTTCCATTTGAGCCAATGGATTTTATTTTTCTTATCCACTGTACCTTATAAAAATTTATTAAAAAGAAATTCTATTCTTTTTAATACAGTTTTTGGGAGATTTAGAATTTGCAAAATGTAAATAGGAATAAAAGAAAGCACATTTTTAATAAGAGTTATTTTACTACCAGTAGAAAGAACTTTATTCATCCAACCTGTAAGTTTATCTCTTAATCAGGTCATAATTGAATCAAAGTAGCAAATTTTGTTAATGCCTCTAAATATAGGCACCCCCAAGAAATTGAGGGGCATCTCTTTATTTAAAAAATTTGTAATATTAGAAATAAGACTGTATCTACCTGCAGAAATATGTTTAGAACCAATTAAACTGTATTTAAACTTTTTGATGCTAAGGCCAGAGACAATTTTAAAATGATTCAACAAAGATAGAAGCTTCCTCATCTCAAATTTATTAGCATTCATAAAAATAAGAAAATTATCAGCAAAGGATAAATGAGTTACATGCATATCAGTTTTGTTTATATAATACATTGAAGGATACTTCCCAAAAAGCTCATTCAGACTTCTTGAAAAATACTCAGCCGCAATAACAAATAGGATTGGAGATAAAGTATCTCCTTGTCTAATTCCTTTGAAAGACTTACAAAAACTTACATTTTCTCCATTCACAATAATAGAGAACCAGCAATTACAAATACTTCTATAAATCAAATCAGCAAAATTGTTAGAAAAATCCAAGCATTTAAGAACTTTGAGAATAAAGCCCCATTGAATAGTGTCATAAGCTTTCTAAATATCCAATTTGGCAATAATGTTGCCTTCTATAATTTTCTTATTAATGTCTTGCATTAATTCTTGAGCAAGCAAGACATTATCAGTAATAAATCTACCTTTGATGAAATTACTTTGGTTAGGACTGAGAATTCTAGGAAGAATTCCAGCAAGCCTATTAACAATAATTATGGAGATAATTTTATTAAAACATTGCATAAACTAATAGGCTTGAAATCACTCCAAGTGCAAGGACTACTAGTTTAGGAATGAGCACAATAGCAGTTGTGGTAAAATATCTAGGAAGATAAAAGCCTTTAAAAAATCAGTAATAGCTTTGCATAAATCCTCATTAATAATTTCCCAACAATTTTTATAAAAGCAAGCAATAAAACCATTCATACCAGGGGCTTTGTCATCATTCATCTCAAAGACAATATTTTTTATTTCAGTATTAGAAGGAATAGAGGTAATAAAAGTATTTTCATCATCATTAATGACTTTGGTGAAAATATCTTCATTAAAAACATTAATATTAAAACTACTATGATCAAAATTAGTTTTTAAAAAATCAATGGCAGATTGCTTGATACCCTCTTGATCATGAATCCACTTATCCACTTTCTTAATTTTATCAATTCAATTATTTCTTCTTTTTTTATTTATAATGTTATGGAAATATTTTTTATTTCTTTCACCATAAATAAGCCTATTCAAACCAGTTTTTTGCTGCCAATACTTAGCCTCCATTTCATAAATGTGGCAAAGATCAGCATTTAATTTTTTCCAATTAATTCTATCCAATTCAGAATCTGAACTTAGATAGATTTTCTCAACTTTATTCACATCATTCTTAAGCTTATTAACTTTTTTATGAATATTACCAAAGACTTCTTTATTCCACTGAATTAGGATACTTTTAACATTTTGTAATTTTTTTCAAAACTTAATAATATTATTACCATCACTAGTAAAAATCCAATCATTGGCTACAATAGTTTTAAATTTTTTTTTCAAATACCAGATATTTTGAAACTTGAAATGACTTGATTTAATTTTATGAAGTTTAATAATTTCAAAGATAAGAGGATTATGATCATAATAACCCCTTGGCAAATGGGAAACTTTAGAATAAGATTAATGATCTAACCAATTGTTAGAAATCATAACTCTGTCTAATCTTTCCCACACTCTGCCATTAGTCCAAGTAAATATAGAGCCATTATAGCCAATATCAATTAAACCACTATCAAAGATAAAATTGTTGAATTCATCCATAGCCCCAACATTAGGAGGAATTCTGCCTTTTTTTTCAGTGTTATTGCTAACAATATTAAAATCACCACCCACTAACTAAGGAGCATCAATGTTTTGAGAAATAGCATGCAAATTATTCCAACGGTTCCTTCTATCAATTTTTGAACAACTAGCATAAACAAAAGAACAAAAGGCATTAATGTAATTAAAACTAATATGTAAAGTAAGAGCTTGGGTGTCATCATTTGATAACATCAAAATGAATACCATCCTTAAGAAAACACCAAATTTTTTCAGAACAATTATGAATAAAATTTTGGAACCCAAGCCTTTTTAAATAAAAAGAACTATTATTAGTATCAACAAAAGGCTCCAAAATAATTAAAACATCAATTCTTTTATTAATAATAAGTCTATGAAGCTTATTGCAAATAATGGGGTTTGCAATCCCCTAATGTTCCAAATTAAGAACTTAATCATTGAGATGAAGATCTAAGATGTTGAGCTTTAGCTCTAGTAATTCTACCTTGATTTTTCTTTATATGTTTTCCTTTCTTTTTATAACAAACCAAGGTGAAATCTTCTTCACCGCAGCTTTGTAAGTTATCTAAAGAATTTCTTCTAGTGAAATTAGAATTGTTATTCAAGAACACATCATCATTAAAACATCATTAGGGATTACATGATCATTTTCATTATCAGAATGCACCAACAAAGTTTTATCTAAGCCAATAGAGTTTGGAACATTATCATTATTTTCCAAACATAAGATCCCACTTTGAAATAGGCAAGCATTAGTTTTGTCCCTTACATTGTTTAGAGAAATGACCAATGATTGATTCCTTTCCTCACTATTAGCATCATTATTTGTCATATTTTCATTAATAGCATTATTGTCAGAATTATTGTCCTCCACAACCAAATTATCATTCTGTTGTAGTGAAATAGTTCTCTTACCATTTTGATTGGTATCTGTGTTCTCCATATCCTCATTGACAATATTCATTAATTGGTCTTTGATTCTGCCTGATTCTTCTTTTGTTCTCTAGCTGAATCAAAGGCCAATTTTAATTCAGGATGGGCTTTGAAGCAATTATCAATGTGATGGCCAATAAATTGGCAATGAGTACAAAACTTTGGCATATTTTCAAAGACAATCTCTTGAAGATAGCCTCTTTTGTCATTGCCCATCCAAATATTTTTATCATAACTTTTGATTAAATCTAATTCAATCATGACCCTAGCAGTAGAAGGTCTAGATAAGTTTGCAGTTGCAGTATCAATTTTTAAAGGCTTACCATAATAAGATGTTAAAGAATAAAGAATGGAATGATTAATAAATTGAGATCTTATATTTGGGAAATTAATCCAAACATGCACAATTGAAGGTTCAATTTTTGGATCAAAAAAAGGTGTCCATTTCAGCATTTTTAAAGTAAAACCTTTCACAAAATAAATGCCTCTAAAAAAAACTCTAGAATAATTATCTTCATGAGTAAGTTTAATAAGAATATACCTGTTATCCACTAAACCTACAGTATAGCTGCCAAGACGGTCAAGATCATTAAAGAGACAACCAAAGAGTTGGCGTACCTCTGTGGGAAGAAATTGGCTTTAGTATTACATTTGGATCTGAGGGATTCCCATTCAGAGCTTCCACAAAAGATCTTGGCCTGGTTAGAGGAGGAACAATATTTCTGCTGTGGAGGTTGGGGAGATATGATATGGTTGGAGTAATGATAGGAACACCCTCAGTTGAGGGTCTTAAACTTTCATTATCCATAATGATAAGGATTTCCGCCAACAGAGTCGCCCGAAAATCGCACGACAGCCGAAGATGGAAGAGAGTCGTGAGAGCCGAAAGCTTCAAGTTCGCGAAGACGCGAGAGCCGAAGACGCCGGGAAGATGAGAAAGTCGCGAGGGTCGAAGATTTCGTGAGATATCCCAAATATTTATGAGGGTAGGTTGGATGAGAGATGGAGTTATATTCTTAAAGATTATAGTTGAAATAATTTATTGTATTGGAAATGCTTATACCTCTCAAATAAGATTTGTTATGAATTTAAAAATTTAGTATGATATGGAGGAGTTAGTTCAAGAAATACCTTAATAAAAGATATTCTTTATGGGAGGAAATATGCTGATAAGGTGACTAAAATTTTATAGTGCTTATGGTAATATTAGTTTTGGAGAGATTAATAAAAAGAAGTAATAACTTTGGAGTTTTCTTCAGCTTATATTTTTATGATTACAAATTCTTTAAGAAAAGAGAAGAATTTATTATCACTTATAAAAATGAGATTTCTAAGATAGTGATCGAAATTTCTTAAGAATTAAGATGTTCAATAAAGATGGTTGAATTATTTTACTAAATTTTTAATGAAGGTTGTACCAATACAATTAGTATGAGTGGGCTTAATGGTTATTAAAATATTATCAATTGTACTTTCATTCAGCAAATTAATAAGATTGAGATTTGGAATATTCATAAAGATGAGAGTAGAAAAGCTATAGGATCGAATGATACTATTATCCTTGTATGATAATATTTGGGTGGATGAAATTTCTTGGCTTACCAAGTTTTTTTAATATTATTTAAAGATTAAAAGATGTTAGATGAGTGAAGAGAGAATATATTTTACTTACAAGAATAAATATGATGCTCAAGATTGTGCACAATATATAGGAGTTAATAAGTCATACTTTAAAATTTTGGGAGAGTCAATTTTTAAAGGGATACTTGTATTCTATAAAATCAATTTAGTTTTACACTAGGTACATCTATTATGGAAGTTATATATATTTACTAAAAAGTTTGATGGAAAAATTTAGACAAAGAAAAAATCTCCATTTTATCTTTTATTGATCTTGAAAATGATTATGATGAAGTACCAAGAGAAGTTCTTTGGAAATTTTTTAAATTAAAAGGGTTTGTGTAACATAGATGCTATTAAATTTATGTAGTCGGGCTTTAATATGTGTTTTACCGCAAGCTGGCTTATCTAATTTTTGTTTATTACTATTGGAATACACCAAGGCTTTGCTTTTAATCTTTATTAACTTACTTTAATTATGGATATTCTTACTAACACATTTAAGAAGTTCTTTGGTGCATGCCGTTTACAGATGATATTCTTTTAATTGATAAGACTAGTTGTAGAGAGCTAATTTAGAATCAAAAGAGTTTCATCTTAGTATATTTAAAGCAAAATATATGGAGTGCAAATAGAAGCCATAATCTCGAGGGCATATCAATTAAGGGCCATGTAATCAAGAAGAGTGAGAATTTCAAATACTTTGATTCAATTATTCAAAATAATAGTGAAATTGAAAGCGATGTGATTATAGGATCCAAGTTGGTTGGATGAAATGAAGGAGAGCTTCTGGAGTGTTGTGTGATTAGAAAATTTTACTCTAATTAAAAGAAACTTTTATACAGCAGCTATACATCTGACTGCTATATGGGGCTAAAAGTTGGCCAACAAAGAAGAAATTTGCTGATAAATTAAGTATTACAATGATGAAAATGCTAAGGTGGATGAGTGGGTATACTCGAAAGAGTAGTATGATAATTGATTTTATTCGTAGCAAGGTTGGAGTAGCTCTAATTGTGGATAAGATTATAGTATGGCATGATTTGGGCATATTAGGCTTAGACCATTTGGTGTTCCTGTTGGAAAAGTTGAATATATAAAGTTTTCATGTTAAAAGAGAAAGAGGTAGACC
Source organism: Gastrodia elata (assembly GCA_016760335.1). Taxonomy (NCBI): domain Eukaryota; kingdom Viridiplantae; phylum Streptophyta; class Magnoliopsida; order Asparagales; family Orchidaceae; genus Gastrodia; species Gastrodia elata. Next base: position 76,912,400 of record CM028669.1, on the reverse strand, counting down.
AATAAAAAATATGGGAAGAAATCATTAAGAGGGATCTTCTCTATTTTGTACTTAGGAAGGGGGATTTTAGTTGATCGTGCATCATAGAAAAAAAGGATTCATGTAGCCGACTCCACTTGGTTGGACTAAGACTTGATGTTGTTGTATTATGCACAAGGTTAATTTTACTTTTAAGAATGTGCATGCACTTGAGTTGAAAAATTTATGATCATTAAAATTATGTTTTGAATATAGACTGTTTATCTTTGTAATTAAGCACACTTCCATATGAATGGTTCATAAGTTGCATGCTCTTTCCATCATTTGTGAATTTTGAAACTGATCTAATATTTAGCAACCAGGTTTTTATGGTGTCATGCGAAGTAGGTAGGGCGTGGGTTAATTCTCTTATTTATTTGGTTTTTTGAGTAAAGGGAGTGATAGGTCTCTCAGATTGACATGAATTCTTTTGTAGAGTGCGTTTTGCACATATTTCAACATTATATAAAAGTATATGAAATGATAAATGTTTCCAGTGTTTTGGGATTATAATGCCAACTTCTTTTATTGATTCAAATCAAGCATCCCATTGTTTCTAGAGAATGGCCAAAACATTTTCCATATATTTGTGATATTTCTTAACAAATTGAAGTTTAATTTTCTTATCTTTTGCTCCCTAAATTGAATTTTTTTTGCAGTTTGTATTGTACTGCCTGAGATTTCATAACACTTTTATTTTTTGCCTATTAAAATATCACACTTAAAAAAAAAATGCATTTGTTTTCTGGGAAGGTTGTTGGCAGCTAACACAATTGAAATTATTTCAACAGCTAGATTTAAAATATGCTGCAGTGACTGATGCTCTTGCTCCCCCCCATACTTACGTTCCTTGGGTTATAGTGAACGGGCAGCCACTCTACGATGTAAGTAAGCTTCATTATCATATAAATACATATATACTAATCACATTGATATCGTATGGCTTTATATTTCCTTATAATAGGATTATGAGAACTTTGAGTCTCATGTATGCAACGCATACAAGGGCCATTCTCTTCCAAAGGCCTGTGAAGGATTGACGGTAATCACAATAGAGAAGAAAGGGGCGAGCTGGCCACATCATGTGAGCTCTGATAGTGAAGTGTATGGGCCCAATGAAGTTACACCTGAAGCATGATATCAAATATTAAATCTGAGGTACATACAGATGCATCTTTTGAAGCAGGTATTTCTTCTTCTCTGTGTTCAATTTATATTTATTCTTTCTACGTCTTTGCTGTATTTATTATTATTTTATAAATAAAGGTAAAAATGTAAAACAATAATTTTAATGGAAAATTTTATAGAGCAGCTTCACAACTGGCTATGTTATATGGGGCTGAATGTTGACCAACTAAGAAGAAACTTATGAATTAAATGTTACAGAGATGAGGATGCTAATGCGAATGAGTAGGTATGTTTTAAAGGATAAAATGAGAATTGAGTTTATTTGTAATAAAGTTGGAGTGGTCCTAATAGTGGATTAGATTAGAGAATGCATCTTAGATGGTTTGGGCATATTAAGCTTAGACCGTTTGGTGCCTTATTATTGAATATAAATTTTGATCATGTTAAAAGAGAAAGAGGAAGACTAAAAAAATATGGGAAAAAACTATTAGCAAGAATTTTCTCTATTTGGTACTTAGGAAGGGGCTTTTATTTGCTCATGCACAATGAAAACGAAGAGTTTGTGTAGCTGACCAACCACCTAGTGGTACTAAAGATTGGTGTTGCTGTTGTTGTGTATAAAACAACAAATTAAATAATGGATTTAATTTATAAAAATCAATGCATTTATAATTTTTGTAATAAAATAAAAGCAGTGTATTAAACTATTTTAATTACTGTATTGACTAGAAGAAAAAGCCTAATTATTAATGAAGTTGAAGTGTAATATTTAAGAGAAAATTATGAAAATGGCCTCTTGACTCTTGTAAAATATTCAAAATAGCTCTTAACTCCTGTAAATATATATATTTTTTCCCTGCTGTTAACATTCCCTTCAAAATAGTTTTGAACTCTTGTAAATATTTTTTTTTGTCCCTGCTGTTAACTTCCCCTCCCCCTTCCATTAAATTTGTGTTTTTCAGTCGAAATCGACTGCTATATTCCTGCAGCCGATTCTAGCAATTTCCTGCGGTTGGAATCCAATGGCTGCAAGCAGTTGATTCTAGCTGAAAAATGCAAATTTAATGGAAGGAGAGTGAGAGTTTATGGCATGGACCTTAAACAAAAATCAAGGGACCGAAAAAATATTTACAAGAATCAATATGATTATTTTAAATATTTTGCAAGAGCCAATGGATTATTTTGATAATTTTCTTTAATATTTAACAATAAAAAGACAAGATTGAGGATCACTTGAAGTTTGTGGGTGTAAATTCATTAGCATTGATCAAATATATATAAATATGCTGCACCCCACTCTTGAATTGTCTCTCAGATGAGATTGCTGTTTGTTGATACCAACACAATTTACTATAGTAGTAATTATGCTGCATCTGCTGTTCGTTAATCTTCTCAATTTGTTTATTTTTGCGTTTTTCAAAACCACCATATTTGTCTTGATATGTTATCAGTACTGTTGTTGAATCATTTACCAACACTTGAGGTGAAATGCCTTGGCTTATATTATATCTTATATTATTAAATTGCATATTGCTTCTTATTATGAGATAAACCTTCAGTGAGTGTTAGATCCTATTGAACTTTCTCTCATTTTTATTTAATGACATCTTTTGTAGGTGGCGTTGGCACACAAATAAGCTAAAAGGTAAGACTGTAGGATGATGTTAATGAGCAGTGTGCTTGTTGGAACTTGTTAGCTTGAGTTATATGGTGAGGTTTTTATTTTTACTATAGTGATGCTTACTTTTTTGATGGGAAACTTATACTCATGTATTGGAACGATGTTAGTGGATATTTGTGCTATGATATGGATTAGTTTCTGTGCTTTTGTGCTGTGATATGTCTGGGGATAATAAAGATATTCATCAACTTTGTTTTTGACCTAGTTCATCCCAACTAGATCATTCAGGACTACTATAATTGAATCAAAGTTATGGCAGGGGAAATAGTGACTTGAAGTTGAGCTTGAAAATCTAAAGAAGAGTTCTACCCAACCTTGCTTGCTTTTCTGTGGATTGACCTTATCGATTTTAAGAAGTGATCATTTGTATCTGAGTAATGATATAGGAATAGGCATACATTGCTCCGTAGCTTGAGTTAGTCTCATCTCTAGTACCGTTGATATATAATTTGAGGCTCGTTGGGTGAAATTCTTTTGTTATTTGTATCATATAATGGGGCATTTTTTGATCAAGTATATTTTGATATTTGCAATTTGACAATTTGAAATAGAACTTGAGTGCATTTGTTGGGAAAAACATTGATGCATAGGCCTTAGTTTGTCCACATGTTTGTGGTTTAGAAAACTTTAACCCTTATGTTGGCATCCAATTAATCCTAATTTTAAAATTTTGTAAAATACTCATGCTTGCATGACAAAGCCTCCCATAATACAACTAGAATTTTATCATTAGAAACTTTAAAGCATTAGTATTATATGTAAGCAATATTCTTATGAAAAATTCCTTAACCAAAATTTTGCTATCTTCTTAAATTAGATAAAATTAACACATCAAAGTATTTACCATTCAATTGACTTATACCACAATAGTTGTCTAAAAATATTTATCACAAAGAATATTTTCATTAAAAAATGATCGAGTTTTTTATTTTCTTTGAAAATTTGTCAAAATCTCCTAACAAGTGCTTGTAGTACCATTATCAAACTGCCACAGACCTTCACTGCTCACATTATGAAGACATTTGCCAAATGCAAATCAAATGCTAATGAAATGACACAGTCAAGGTCATAATTTTGCAAGTATTGGAATGAGTTCCTTAAGGAACCTAAATCATTTTTATAGTTTTACTAACTTTCTCATATATGATAAATGCCCATATTGTAAACAAGTGCAGTATTATTTGTTAGGCAATAAATATTGTGGAAAAAAAGGTTTAGCTTTTTCTCTACATCCTTTGTGCTAATTTAGTATATATATAGTAAGAAGAACCTTATTGGTTCATACACATTTTTAGGTTCTAAAAAATTAATTATCGCTTTTAAGAAAATGATTTTTTCCTTATTAGTTTGATTTGATGAATTAACTCAATTTTTTAACTTTTATATGCTCATTTTCATTTGAACATATGAAGCATCAAATCTCTCTAACATATATTATAAATATTCAAAAGGCATGCTTTTTCATTCTGATTTTCCTCTAATTTTTGCACTGATGCAAATTTGATTTTCTTATCAACATTCCAAGTCAACTTTGAAATTGAGCTGATTAAAATTTTTTCTTTTTATAGAAATTTTCCTGTCTTTTTTTCTCATTACTTGCAAACTTCTCAACTTGTATGCTTCAGTGCTAATCCTTTATTTTTTTATAGGAGTCTTTAATTCATGTCAGCTTGGAATGACTTGCATGCAAGAGATCCAAGAAATTGATCTCAGGAATGAGTATCAAGATTCTTATCTTCGATAATTTGTTAGGTAGGACCTTTTGGCCCAACAATATGATAGACTATTAAATATCTTGATTTACTTTTTGTTAAATATTTCTTTTCTAAGGGTACAAAAACCCCATAAGAATTTTAGCTAAGTAAACAGCTCTGAAATAAACTCTCTTGGTTCACATTCTTGCATGAGAGTATTTATCCCAGATTACTTACTGTCTTTAGTATTTCTCTTCTTGATTGACATTTTGAGATCTGCATTCAATAAAAAATATCAAGGGCTCAAGCATTCCAATGAGTCGCCTAATTTCCTCATCTATCACCATGCATAGTATTGGGCTTTATATAACTAGCTTTTATATGCATCAACTTTCAAAGATCAATGGAGTAGGAAATTTCACATTTTCATTTTTCAAAAAACAGAATCTATCTCATCAAATAGTGGAGAGATTGGATTGGATGTATGGAGCACATTTCGCTACACTTATGCTACCACCTTCAAAGTGTGCCATGAATGAAGATCTTTACTCTATTGGATTCTTAGATCAATATGGTATAATTACTCATTTCTATACCAAGCATTGAGTATATTATACACCTAAGTGGGAGCTGAAAGTAGCTTTGATTTCTTAAAATTTTAGATTTTAAAGTTACTTTGATAAGATGACAAAAGGAAGAGATATTATTTACATTAAACAAAAAGTTTGGAAATAAAAAAAATGTGTAAAAGGAAATTTAAAAGTAGCAAATGTATATAGTAGTTTCGATCACTTTTGATCCTACATCTACTATTTGGAGATTCTCTTTTATAGCATCCACTAATACTTCTCCTTCCCAAGCTCGACTTAATGGTATAGAAGCCAAATCACTTCTTAAATATGACCCGATGGAGTTGGGTCCCCTTGGGCAGCATTTATGGTAGGTTTGGTCATAGATATATGAAATATCTCACTAAAAATAAAAAATTGCTTAGGAGAGAGAGAGAGAGAGAATAGGTGTTAAGCCTCAATATACTTTGGGTTTTTTGTAATGCTCGAAAAGTCATTGTGGGGGGTGTTTATAAGAGGTGGTAGACCTTTTCGATATAATATATACAAAGAAAGAACATACTTTTGAGATTCAATATCAATTGTTGGGCAATCTCTATCATTGTTATGCAATCCTAGTTATTTCAAACAATTAGTTTATAATAGCTATAGAATGAACCAATTATGGAGTCATTACATGGCATGCAATAACAATGCAAATTGTACATGTTGCTATGTGACTTGACTCTATCATCTAATTGCTCATGATTTATTGTCGATCATATCATCAAGTGATGGTCTACATTCACACTACAATTGACATGCGACTTTTATGCTAGTGCTCTTTTTTCCATATATATTTTATTAATATTATAAGTAAATATTGCAATAAATACAAAAACAAACTTCAAAAGAAATTTTCAAACAACTTTTTTAATTATGTTTTTAAATTATCATATCCATCTTCTATGTTGAGTTCATATGATCCTTGCTCAAGTTGTTACATAAATTATGCTTGCTCATTATAGTTAACTAAACAAAATTAGTCTATTTTTTAAATCAAAATGGCATGAGCTTATAATAATAACAATAACCAAAGCCCTTGATTAAGGTGCATTAGTGTGGGTTTAGTAGTAGAATCTTGATGTCAAAATTGAAGGAATTATAGCCAAAAGGTTTCATGGATATTGTTGGTTTGATTACACTTGAAATATGTCACCTTGAAAGTAGCACATACATATCAAATAACAATGGGATTAGTGTGCACATATTGGTAGCTCAACAAACTCAACAAGTGTCATAGTTACTATAGATGTTGAACTAGTTGAAAAAGGGATCCTCATATGGGATCAAAAGTCAGGACAATTAAATTTGTTTATCTCTGCACATGCAAAATTATATTCTATTATATGACTTATCTTAATATATTAGCGGAAGAAATTGTGCACTAATTGATCAAACAAGTTTGAAGCTAGTCCCAAAAGTTCAATACAAACTACCAACATTGTTTCTCTGGAGTGCTCGCAAAACCCAAGTTTGTATTGTAATAACTAGTTAAACTCCATTACTAAGTCTTAGTGGATGCAATTGAATCAATTGAGTGAAACTATTTCACAACTAAGTTGTGTAAAAAAGGTCACACATTGAATACCAAATGCGTTGTACTTGGCTTAAGTTATCTTTATTGTCTTTCTCCTTGCAAAATTGTTGCTCTGTAGGACAAATCACAAAATTTTGGTATTCGCTATTATTAAAATGAAGGTTGTCAATAATGATGCTTATGATCATGAGAATGCTGCATCCCATGGATTATGTGTTCTACTTCTATAAACTATTCATCAACTTTGTATGGTATGATAGTTGAAGAGAAATATAGCATATTTACTTCCATAATCGTGTTCCTTGGATTACATTTTTGTGTTTGTGTCAAGTTTTTTGTGTTTCTTGCTTATTGTTGTCTGTTGCTCTGAGATTGACAAAGTCAGAATCCTTGTTGAAGCAAGTTGCAGTGAAAGAGGGTTCTATATCTTTATATATTGTTCTTTGGAGGATTGTGAGCATAAATACCTCATCTCACATCTCCTTTTATAATACGACAAATTTTCATCTCATTCAATTTGACAAAAAAATTAAAATCAATTCACATATTGTATATGCATTTATATCTAGGCATAAATATAAGTACATTGATATAATTAAAAATGGTAGACTCTCATCCATCTTATTGACACAACTCAGCTTAACTCTTCACATATCTTGCATCACTCCACACTATAGTATCACAATTCACACAAACTAAAACATTTCATAATCACTCACATAATCATCAACTTACTCTTCCATATCGTAATCCAACATAACATTTCCCTTCCATCATCCTTTATTACATCATCACTTAAAAAATGTTAAACAAATCTAGCAGAGTCTAGTACTTATATAAAAATAAATGTAAGGAGCATGTATAGTGAAAGTACAAAAAGTATGCACAACTATGTGGATTATTAAATATGGAAAGTAATAAAGTATGGATCTCAAATATTTGCATCTTGCACTCAATCAAAAGCATCTCTATCCACTTACAAAACTTTGAACATGCCCCTAATACTTCATTTGACCTCAGAGAAGCAAGACTCAAAATCATGTAAGAACATCACAAAAACCCTAATTTTATATCTTTGTTGTCAAAATTACCATTTTGACCTTGAAAGTTATTTGGCAAGGAACTAGTAATCTTGCTACAATCAGATGAGCTTAGTGTATTTGAAGTAACACTGGAAGAAAGAAAGATTCCATAAAATTCACTCTCGTGGTGTTGTAGCCCAGTGGTTGAGGCTCAGGATTTGCTATCCTAGGTCATGGGTTCAAATCCCATCGGCCACACGTACGCAAAAAAAAAAAAAAAAAAAAAAAAAAAAAAAAAAAAAAAAAAAAATATATATATATATATATATATATATATATATATATATATATTATTATTATTTTGTGTACTTATATACCTATTTAATATATAAATATTTATGTATATACCTCGGAGACTCAAACTATCAATTCCTAAAATATAAATTAAGGCATATGAAATTTATAAACTATGAATAATCCTATAGGTATTAGTATTAAATTGTAAAGAATTTTCAAGCACTCAAATTTCATATTTGGTGAGCTTAGATCCACCCCCTAGTTGATTTCATTTTGTTGCCTCTTGTTAAGTTTGCAGATTTAATAAATTATTAACATGTAAACTTTTTGTTTTTTTGCATTTTATATCACATTTATTTTATTTTATATATCCCATTTATAGTCACCCTAAAATGCCTTATATGAAATTTCTACATTCTATATATATATATATATATATATATATATCTTATGTGAGCTTGTGTAATTATCACTTAATTTCATATTGTTGATACTATGGATTTGTACAAATTTTTGGATAGTGCAATATTCTCCTTGGAATGATAAGGAGACTTGTACAATGCCATGAGAAAGTCACTACTCGATGTGATATATATATATAATATTAGGAACCACCCATTTTACATGCTTGATCAACTACTTGGATTCAAATCCTGGCATCTTTCATGTGTCAATCTTAGGGTCGTACAAAATATTTAATGATATTTTACATGCTTGATCAACTACTTGGATTTACTTCTTTCTTATTTTAAAGCTCAGTAATAATATAAAATTAAGACTTTATGGTTATTTTTGCTCAATTTTAAAGTAAATTTTGTTTTAATGAATGTTATTTTCTGTTTTATTTAAATATCTTAATATAATCCTACGGAAGACTACAAGTAAATCATCCATATCATGTGTTAAGTTTTGATTAAACTCATCTTTAGATCATGTGAATCTTGGTTATTGGTTGTATTTATTGTGGGATCATTGATACATGCTTCATCAGAGTACTAAAATTAAATATTCCATTATATAATAATATGCCAATATATGGATAAGTCTCAATACACTTCATACTTTTAACTTATAATTTTAATATGTTAAGCTCATATTAATTTGGAGATGATTTCTGAGAATTTGATCTATGATTTTCCTTTAGATTAATGTGGTCCTAATGGTACTAAAGCTTTATTAAGCAAGTAAGGTTCATACTTCTAAATGAATCAACCTAAGCTTCAATTTAAATTATTTATGCAATAAGACTAAGATAAGCTTATAAAAAGTTAAATATAAATAAATATTTAATTCATGGCTAGTACTTTGATTAAAAGTAAGAAATTTTCATGTCTTTAGTTTTCATATTTAATCAAATGAATCTTGATGAGCCATGTTTCTAGTAAGCATCTATATATGTTTAATTGTTATATATGCTTTAATATTAGATCAAATGTATGATAGGTGCAAGACTTAGATCTAATTGATCATAGGCTTATTATGTGTTTAGCTTACTTTTGTAAGTTAAAGAACCTTAATTAAATACATAAGTAATCTTTATGTTCAATGATTTTGCAGCTTATGGTTAAGATTTATAAAGAATAAATTTTCTTGAATGATAATATAAATATCATGTGGAGAGTTGGTATCAAGAATTAATTGAATAGTATGATTAAATTCCTGTTTAGATTACCAATCACACATACATAGTTCTATGAGCTCAAGTATTTATTTTCTTAGTTAATTAAATCTCATGCATGCATCAAAGATTTATAGATGAAAAGAATTGATGATTAATATGTTTAAGTGTAGTAATATACTCTAGATGTGTCTTTGTTCAAGAACCTTTCATCGATCTTAAACTAGAACAAGTTATGATTAACTTGTGCTAGTTTAGAACTTAAGCTAATCAAATCTTTAAAATCATGTCATAAAGTATTGATTATATGTTAAATCATATTTTATATTTACTATAATTCAACAGTAACCTTCCTTTCAGAGCTAGGAGCAGTTATGTAATATCAAACTTAAGCATAAAGAGTTGATAATGCTAGCTAATATTAATAAGAAATCGTGTAGTGCATTTTAAGTAAACCTTTTCTTTTGTCTTTCCCATAGATTTTAACTTGCTTAAATAATGATCGACACCTAGTTAAATTGAAGAATACTATGAATAAATGATTAAATCAACACCTATAAACTAATTATAGACTCATGAGGACTCAAATCCATGTGACTCTAGAATTAGGCAAGTATGTTGAATTGAGAGCTAATTTAACTAGCCTTAAAAAAACTCTAATTTTATGATTAAATTATGAGCTAATTTAACTTATTAAATTATGACAAATATTGAATATTTTGTATTTTTAAGACCTAAATTAAGATAGAAATAGTAAATTAAAATTCTTATAACCATAGAAAGAAAAAGTTTCTAAGTACCAAACTAATAACTTAAATGGTAAATTCCAACAAATTCCTTAAAAAACCCAAAAATTGAAAGATTATTTAATTAAACATTTAAATTAATTGTAAAATATTTGATTTTGTACCTTAAGTTATGATAACATTAAGTTATGAATAAGATTTAAAGATAGAACACTATGAATTATGAATTATATCCTTTGGAAACCTTAAAATGAATCTTAGAATGTGGGAGTTACTAATTTGGAAGTTCTCATATTAAAAATTCTAATTATATCACCTTAAATAAGCTTTTGAATTTATTAAAATGAAGGTCTTAATCTAAAATATCATATTTTTATCTTAAAGAGGCAAAAGCTCATTTTTAAAGAAGGGCTTGTAAATAAGCTTAATACATAAAATATCCTCTATCCATAAATGAATCTATAAATTTGATATAATCGTAAGTTACATCAATACTTGAAATGATTACCTTTTATTTGAAAAAAAATAAGAAATTAAAAAATCCCAAAAATATAAACATTTAAGGTTATATATATAATTATTTTGGTATCGTATGTATAAAAAGAAGCTCAAATTCAAAAATTTGCCATATTTATACATAATAAAATATTTAATTATAATTTTCAGTTTCAACGAAGAAAGTTGAGAAATTGATACTATAATGCACTTTTATGTGATTGAATTCATGGAGAAAGGTGTTATTTTTATATTTATAAGTTTTTTGTTTTGTTTTTATATTGCTTTGATTTATTTGTATTTGCTAACACACATATTTCTATTGGTGTTATATCTTATTAAGAAATTGCTATCTTCTAAAAGAAAAGGTTCCACAATGGTTGTATTCTACACATCTATACAACATATTGGATTGAGCATTGTCCACCTAAAGTGATAAGGAAGATAAGTACCTAGCCTTGAGAAATTGGTACTTATAAGTGTTGTATTACAAGAACTACCACACACAAACGTACTTGGTAAATAAATATTTATTAAAGCTAGTTCCCAACATCAAAAGCTTTGTTGAAACATTAAGACTTAGCAAATGCATTGTTGCCAAAATCTTATTTTTTGAATTATAATTTTATTTAGCAAATTAATCTTTTAATACAAATTTGGCTTTAAATTGACAATAAAGATTCCCTTAATTATTTATTTAGTGCAAAATATTATAATGGCAAAGTATCTAAGTTTCCTTGCTGACAAGTTTAATTTATTGCTGTCATTTAATTTTTCTAAATATCTTTATAATATCTAATGTACTTTGATAATTCTAACTTTGATTCAATTCTCTAAAATTTTTTATGTGGCGGATCAAAGAACGTTGCTTTTAGAAAAATTGTTGCAATTGAATAGGTTGTTACTATTTGAGGCCAAGGAACTTGAATGGGTAATATATTATAACAAATTTGAGCTTAACAAAGAAGGCTATTAATATTATTAACAAATTTGACCATTTATATCAAACTAATTCATATTTTGCTTGGCCTACTATACATTATACTAGTTTGTATTACATATTTACAAGCTTTTTTCATAACTCATTAAATTTCCCTCCCAAGATCAAGGAAACTTTTTTATCGCATGAACCTTCCCAACTTTCATTGATATTATGTTTTTATCTTTCTAGATGGGTTTAGGTGATAGTAGTCTTGCTACTCTAATACCTCATATAAGTGTATATAATTTTCATATGTATTAATTTAACAATATCTTTTTAGGATGTGTGGTGATAATGGAAGTGGAGTGTTCTTTTGAAAATATAAATAGCAAGCTTAAGCACCTTAGTAAAACAAAGAAAAATTATTACTCAAAAATTTTATTCATCTAATTACAATCAAATCTAATAGTTCTAAAGTAACTATATCTTCAAATTCCTCAACCAAGCTTTGATGCCAATTGTAGGGTTCCAACGAATTGAGGTTTGAGGAAAAATGAGAGAAATTAAAATGCACAACATTTAAAATAAAATAAAATGAGTGAAAATACTTCCATAACTTATCATCCAATAATACACAATAAATGCACATAGTTACACTAATATCATATTAAAAATTTCATAAAAAAATAAAAAATTATCAAGAAAACACTATATTTACATCAGATCACACTAACTTATAACTTCAAGAATTACACTAGCACCAATATACAAGCTTGAGGAATCCAATATGTATAATTACCATACTTGGACATTCACAAAATCTCTTGATTGGGTAATATATAAATTAATGATTTAAATTTTAACAAATATGCACTTTTATATGATAATTACTTTAATAGTAACGACACAAAATGCCCATCTAAGAACTCACATCAAGTGAAATTAAATGAAGAATGATTATCAACTTTGCTTTACTTACAACTATTAAATGAGATTTATCAACCTATGCTTGTGATCTCCCTCCTAGAGATTAGCACCCTACACTCACTTCTCCAAGAGTTTCATCTAGATCCTAGGCTTACATATATTAACAACACCAATCGACATGTAAAAGTGAGTAATTCATCAAGACAAGTCAAAGCCAATTTCCCAAGGGCAAGACTATTACTCCCATGTATGCTAATAGCACCATTGACTATTCCTAATCATAGTACCATTGATTGACCTATTCCTAGTTAAAACTCACATGCCACACAAAGAGTAAGACACTACGCCTTACGAAAAGTAGAAGTCATTAATGCAAATTCAGCTTGATCTTATTCAACACGCGCACAAGTGCACCTAGGCATGGTGCATCCAAGCTCCCATCCCAACTCTCAAGAAAAAGTTTATTTATTTATAGTACCAATTACTAATAACAATAATAATAGATAAACTTTTCTAACACTCAAGTCTTGAACTCTCCAAAGTCTTTTGCAACAAAGCAATCTCTACTAACTATTCTATTTATGAATGAAGCCACAATAAGGAGCAAGAACTCCCAAGGAGAACCCAAAGAAGGATTTGCAAAGGAGCTTAAATTGACATTTTTGGAGCTTTGGTTTATAATTCACCCAAGGACCAAGGTAGAAACTTTCATTGTCATATTCTCATCATTTTGACAGTCTATAATATGAGCCATTTTATTAAATGTAACAAAAATGTTTGCACCTAACTTTGGGTACTCTAACAAAAGCACCAACCGAAAACATCAAAACAGCCGCCATCAACGCATACATGCATTTCAAAGCTATATATGAATGAGTTAACTGTCCTAAAACAAAAACGAAAGAAAAAAAACAGCCCTGTTAGCTCAAATGAGTGGTGCTTGAAATATTACATTACAAAGATGCAAAAAATAAAGGACACTAAAATCATTTTTTACATATTTCCCCCTCTTTTCAATCAAATATCCGAAGCAAGAAAAACTGTAATAAGCAAGATATGTCAAATACAGAGAGGCCGTACGAGGTGGAATATCATCATATAATCCACCAATGCCAATTGAGGCCAAATTCAAAAGTTTAGTAGGGTTAGGGTTTCTAAGACCTCGATTCCAATGCGCGCAGAATCTTCTTTCTTGGACCCTGTTCAAGGCTTAAGAAGTATGAGAGAATTCAAAATTATTCAAGTAATCAGTTCATATATTGAATATTTTATATATCATAACAGTTCAACCTCAGATTGAATTTCAAATTTTTATCAAACAAATTTATAAAATTAAGAAATTGTTCATTTTGGGCTAAAGTTCAGAAATAGATTAACAAAACTAAGTTGATAAAACTGTTCGGTCTAGATTTTCAATCTTTTATATGAATTATTTAGTTCAATGGGTTAGCAGGAAAAGCTGGATAAACTAATAAAGCTAAGCTACTTAAGAGTAATTAAGCTAAAAGTCAAGATAAGCTTGAAACAAACATAGGTTCATTCAACTCACTCTTAACTTTTGGAATTATAGGATTAAAAAACTATAGGCATATATTTAAGATAAGTTATTAAGCTAATAAGGAATAAACCTGGGCATGTGCCTGGAACACTGCTCGTCCTAGAAGGCCTGACCTAGTTGAAGCTCGGGACCATTGCCAGTATTGGGCCTGGCACAGGTTACTGAACGTGATCCAGTTCTCAAGCTAGGCCCGGCCCCGCTACATATATCTTCTTGACCCAAGAAGACTCAGCCTATGCACAGTCCCCAAGTCTATATGCAAGAATAACTTTTTTTTTTTACTTTTAGTTATTTTTCTACATAGCTGGATAAACTAATAAGCTAAGCTATTCTACTAAAGCTATTCAGGAGCCAAGTTAAGTTGTCACCAATACAAAAGATAGCAATTTGGCAAAGACTGCTACTCAATGCCTCAATATCTCTCCCCACTTTGACTTGATAAGTTGGAAATACTTATGAAAATAAAGATCATTAAATTATAAAAAAAGAAATCATTGACAATACATACAACAATACATGTGACCTCTCTACCTTTGCTTTATCCCTTGATCTTTTTGGAGTGGTCTTGAGAGAAGGAAGTTGAGGCATCATAACACTTTGGGAAAAGTAGTGCCCGATTAATTCACTTTAGACAATTTAGTAAACCCATGAGTATTCAGTGCGTCCTATTCAACCCCCCGAGAACCATTTTGAGCCCAATTTAGCCTTTTTTTAACTAATAGCCTGAAATTAAATTGGCCAAACTATACTAAAGAACTAGTCAAAGAACTATATTTTTGCAAAAAATCTATAAAAAGGCTCATCAAATTCAGTCTTCAAAACTCAAAGAAAACAGTTATGTAATGCGTTGTGGGTTGGGTACATGGTGAGAGCAAAATAAAAGAAGGTATAAAATATGCTCTCACTCATGTGAAATCTCATCCTCAAACGATGATTGAAGAAGAAACTATACGGGGCAATAGATTTAATATATATTCAAAGGATTAAAGATGTCCGTAAATATGAAGTTTTGAGTGATTGATAGATAATAATAAATTGTAACGATTACTACCAAGAAACTCATTTGCTTGCTTGAAGTTTAAAAACGTATTAAAAGAAAATTGATACTTTTATTATTTAAAAATCAATTGGATGCATAGGATGTGATGAAAAATCAAGGTGGGATTCTAAACTATGCAAACACAGTTTCTAAATTATGTTTTCCAACTATAAGCATAAAAATGAACCCAATAATCTAAAGAAAAGAAAAAAAAAAAACATTTAAACATGGATATAATTGCAAAGCCTTTAACTTTTTCAATGGGCACAAATTTACTTAAATTTTAGGATGGGTATGTGCTCCTGCTTGCCCCCACACTAACTTTGAAGCAAAACACTTTGTATCGAAGGCATAATTTTTGCTTAAAAATTTACAGAAGGCAAGTGCTTCTGCAGGCCCCCTAGCTCTACCATTATATCACCCAGATCTTTAAATAATACATATTTTGCACCCAAAATTTAATTTCCTAATAAAGCACTATTGTTTCACCAATCTTAAAATCCTTTTGATTATAAATAAGTGTAAGATGTGATGCACTCTAAGAATATGGACATGAAAGCGCTAATTTTGTAAGTATTAAACATTCGGCATCACACAAATTATTTAAGGTTTAGGATGCTAAGTTCTTAAGAATTCAAGATAATATATATAGAAGGAACTTACCATTGGAATTCCAAGGGCTTTGAGATCAGTCTCAGTCATGTGCATAAGAGCTGCTATATCAACCTATGAATAAAAAGCTGTTATGCTTGAGGTATTAAAAAAACTCAAAATTTATAGCTCTGTTAGTAAAAATGATCCAAGCGTATTAAACATATATTGACATGAATGCACAGAATAAATTTTTGGAATAAAATGTGCATATGTTGACAAAGGTAAAAGGGAAAGGCAAGGCTTGTGCGTTTACCTCCTCTACCTTGAACGTTATTATGTATTTCTCTAGGCCAAGTGACTGCAAAAGCCCTTCTACTGTAGACTCGGTCTGCAAATTTATACAATACATGCAAAAGCAAACACTAAAGAAGTTAAAGATTAAACTAAAAATAATGCGATGCATAATCATTAAGAAACATTGTGAAAAATACAGCATCATGCAGTATTTAACCAAGTATGGAGCAATTCGAAGGGAATATAATCATAAAAAATTTGTCAAAATAATCCTTAAACATTTCATTTTCTTAGTCTAGTTTAGTCCAAAGAAATGAAGAATTAAGAACTAAATTGATCTCAAATTGAATAGTTGAGGGACCGAAGTAGACAATTTTGAACAAAGACAAAATTGAACATATTGAGCAGCCAAGGACTAAATTGATCAAATTAAAAAAATGAGAGTACTATTTTGACAAATTACTCAACAATAGTATCAGATTTTCTGCACTCAATCCAGCAAAACTTTATCCTATCCACCTTAGCATTCTCCTTTTATCACAATCAATTTGACTTTCAGCATAACTAATCCGCATAATATAGCGCAAAATATTGCTATTCTATACAATTTTACATTAATGCTTCAAAAAACACACATTATGTGATAACGTAAACTTGTCTCTTTTTTTTAACCTAAAGACCTGACTTGCCAGTTAAATGATGAAATATAAATCATTTTATTTAGAAGCTGCTTGGTTTGAGGTAAAAACGATGCAAGAATAAAGTCAAAGATAATATTTTCAGATAAAATAAATTCAGTTAAATACAGTAAGGCTGATGAATCTGCTACATCACATGAAGGTTTTGTTTATTTTTTTAAGCGCAGAATGTGCAGTCTTTTCCCTTAAAGCCTTACCTTGTTCAATTTGAGCGGGAAAATTTTGATTAATGAAATGCTCTTTGCAAGAAATTAAATCACTTAAAGCCTTACCTTGTTCTCAAAAATGCAGCAAAAAACCTACCTATACTTGAAATTATGGAGAACAATTTTGCTTAATATGCAAGAATGCAGCCGAGAGTTTACACGAAACAGTCCCTAAATGAATACAAAACAGACGCAACAATCACCTCTATGAATGACTTTACTGTGTTCATGAGCGATTGACCGTTTTATTCACTTTAAGGAGATGAAAAACCATATTCTCAGTGATCATTTTACAATTACAAAAACACCACCTTTTCTTTCTTTTCAGCTCTAGAATTTTAGGGGATATTTAACCTTTTGTATTGTAGGTTTGAGTGTCAAGGTACAAATATAATTCGATCTTTGTAATACTAAATAACTACAATTAGAGAATACTTTGCCCCAAAAAAGAAATCAAATGCTAATCTTAAGGTAAACTTGCAGGTTTAAAAGTGTTCAATTACTACACAAACAAATCAGCGCTAATCATCCTCTCAACAAGCAAAAGAATGATTAAACAAAAAAGCAAAATTCCTTTACAAAAATTCAGGTAAAAATTTAAGAAAACTGGCCTTGACAATCATAGGTTTCGATCCCACAACATTGAATTCCAACCACTTTAGCAAGGGAATTGATCAATTATCTATATATATATATATATATATATATATATATATACTTAAACATATATATATATATATATATATATATATATATACTTATACATATATGCATATGTAACAATATTTTGAAGGCTGGTGGGGGCACGACCCCCATTGTCCCCACCGTGGGTCTGCCCATGACATCCTAAAATTCATGTCCACTAATGTGGTGATAATGCGCCAGAATGTCCGTTATTAAGAGCTCCTACAATTACTCCAATATTTATATATGCACGCAAGAGGGTCTGGCATCAACGCTGAAAACAAACTGAGCTGCTGGGAACCATTTAGCTCAAGTTCATTTATTTATTTTCTTGCCAAGCTCGATCCAAAATTGAACTTTAGAAATGCATAAAATATAAATAAAATGAACTTGTCGAGAAAATGAACTTGCTGCACATTCCTCCATAGTTTCACGTGCTCCTCATTAATAGCTTGGCAACCAAACATGACTACACTTGTAGAGAAGCTTCATCTTCATTATCCACAATAATGGAAGTCACAGCAATAAACAAGATAGTCCAACAATGTATAATTCAACATAAATTTATAAAGAGAACCCTTATAGTGCAAGCAAATGTATAGCCTTCAATTTCACAACACCTAAAATCAATACGACAATACAGGCATAAAATCTCTAAACTAGTATAAAAAGATACAAATGGCTCAAAAGGAAAATTTAATGAGATTGCTTCTATTTCATTTTTAATTGAAAATCACAAGTAATAAATAGATATTGTAAAATTGATCTTAATCTTCTAATGAGAAGGAAAGTATTTAAATCCCTTCATAAACAAGAGCATAGCACAAAAGATATTACACAAAATTGTGCGCGTTTGTAAGATTTAGTCTATAAAAACAATGTGTAAAACATAGAAAAGATTTAAATCAGATTAACCTGTCTGCCCTTTTTTTCTGGATTAGTTGAATTGGAGATCTTCTTAGTCTCCTGCGCGGATGCATCAACAGAAGTAGCCATTTTCTTCACAGGAATAGATCTTTCCGCTACTGCTTTAGTTTTTGGTGGATTTATATTTGTAGCAGAAGAATAAATGGTACCAGAAAGCTTTTCTCGAAGATCTTGTACTCCAGTCTCTTTCACACCTTGGTAGGCTTGTTGAGAAGCTTTCCTTTGAAGCTTCAATCGGAGATCCTTAGGGCCAACTTTAGATTCTTAATTTAATATCATATACAATAATCATCAATCAGAAATTAGACATTCAATTATCCTAAAAAAAATTAACAACATTCAAACATGAATAGTGATAGTTTTACACTTGTTATTATACTTGAAGATGGAGATTCATCGTCACCCTCGTAAAGATCATGTTTCCATTTATCATCAACCTGACGCTTCCTGTTAGAATTAATAGATGTTAATGCTTGTCTGTAGGATTAATAATACTTGTTTAAGAAAAAACAATAAAACATGAGATGTACGATACCAACCAACAGAAGAAATATGGATGAAGAATCAAACACAAGTGACATGTGTAGGTAGAATCCAAAGACCGTATAAAAAAAATTTACATACAAAACATCCCCAAAATTTTCCATCTACCTATTAAAAATCCAATATCTATATTTTACAAAAAACATAAAATTTAAAAAAAATTACGGAATAAGTACTTTTGGCTCTTACCTCTAGCTACAATCTAATAGTAGCAAGATCACCTCCTAAGCGATGGAAAATCTCTGCATTGTAATTGCATTCTCCTCCCAAGGCCAATTCCTACCTTTCATAAATCTCACACAAGCCAGCCCTCACCATCCGACCATCCGACAAACCTGACACATTGTAGGCTCTGCCCCTCATTGGGGCCAACACAAGCAGTTGCAACTTAACCTCGCTGCCTGACCATACCTCAAAGTGCCCCAACGTACCTCATTCAAGGTGTCAGTGTCCTCCTTTCTCACCACTGCATCAAGCAATCAATGGCAGGCATCCCCTATCAATCGCAAACCTATAGAAAGATCTATCTGGAGCTCAGAAAGAGAACCAAAGTATTTATTTCATAATTTCAGAAATTTTGAATGATTTCCATGTAAAATGGGTAGATTGGGAGGTTAATATGTAATTTGTAAAAATTGAGTTATGTAAGAAACCCGGTTAAGAAATAGTATTATGGTAGCACATGGAATAGTGTAGACCAAGCATTCTATGACAAAAGTCAGCAAGAAACATCTAGTATAAATACTATTCCACGCTATGCAAATTCATGGTATGATTTCATAGATTGTTTGTGTGATTGTTTCATTAATCACATGTATAACAGCATAATGGGGATCATAAAATTCAGGAAAGACTGCTGTTAGTTCAAAGAGTTTGCTGCGGGTAAGACAAGGGTCAATTTCATTTATTCCCTATTGATTAATAATAAAGATATAACATGCACAACAATTCCTCCAAAAGGAAGTAAAAATTAGACAATGGAATAGTATTTTAATGGAAAAAAATAAGTCTACAAGACAGATTGGAATAATGATTGGTCACACCTAGGGAAGAGATGCTAGGATATGCCAATAATAATTTTTTATTCATAATACCATATCCATACAACCATCCTCCTTTTTATAGAAATTTTAATGGAAATCATATATTTACTAAGAAGTTTAACAGAACAATTAAGAAAAAATAAAGATCTTCATTTAATATTTATTAATATTGAAAAGGCTTATTATGATAGAGTACCAAAATAAGTCTACAGAATTTTGGAGAGAGAATTTAAGAAGCGTATATTTATGTTATTAGAGATATATATGATGATTCATGTGTCTTGTCTAATAATTTTCGTGTTGCCATTGGATTACAACAAAGCTATGCTCTTAATCCATATTTTTTTTGCTTTAATAATAATATTTTTATTGAACACATTCAAGAGAAGGTTCCTTGGTGCATGTTATTTGCATAACACATTCAAGAAAAAGTTCCTTGTTGCATGTTATTTGCATATGACATTCTATTTAATTGATAAAACTAAAGATAGAGTTAAAAAAAACTTGAGCTGTGGATGATTATTTTAAAATCAAAAAGTTTTCATCTTTGTAGATCTAAAATAGAATAGGTTCAGTTAAAGCTTAATTGAAAAAGAATCCATAATCTGAAGAACATAACTACTGAAGACCATGGGATCAAGAAAAGCAAAAAATTCAAATACCTCTATTCAATTATTCAAAATAATAGTGAAAATATAGAGTGATGTAATTAAAACATCAAAATTGGTTGGAAGAAATAAAGGAGGGCTTATGGAGTGTTATGTGAACGAAAATCCCTCTCAAAATTAAGATAAATTTTTAAAGAACAGTTTTATGACCAGTTATGTTATATGGGGTCGAATGTTGACCAACAAAGAAAATAGTTACTCATAAAGTGTTATAAAGATGAGAGGCTAAAGTTGATGAGTGGGTATACTTGAAAGGATAGAATGAGAAATCAACTCATTTGTAGGAAGGTTGGAGTTGCTCCAATAGCGGATAAGATTAGAAATGTCGTCTTAGATGGTTTGGGCTTATTATGTGTACTCCATCCGATGCCCCTGTTAAAAAAATGAGCATATAAATTTTGCTCATGTTAAAAGAGGAAAGGGCAAAAAAGATGCAAAAAAAGCCATTAGAAAAAATCTTTATTTGGAACTTAGGATGGGCTTCTATTTGACCCAAGCATTTTATTCTCTAGGACACTACTAAGCGTTGTGTCGAGGTTTCCACGGATCAGCCGAAAAAAAGAGAATCATTCAAAAGAAAGAAGCTAGGACTGATTGTCCGAGGAAGGTCATCTTAAAGAAAAAAAATCCATCTAACCCTGTCAAGTACATTCCAAAGTATGGAAGACAAGCAAGTTGTCAAGAGTAGCCAACATCCCTCTAATGAGCTAAGAAAAAAAACAGCTATAAATAAGCGTTGTGAGATATGTTCAGATAGAAGAAGATAGAAAAAGGGGATTGACTAAAACTTAGCCAATATATTTTAATAAAGAATAAAATTTTGCCAGAGCTAACACAATGTTTAACCCCGACTTAATGTAGCATCATTGATTGGGTTGCATGCAAGAAAGGTGAAAGACAAAACATTGTCAATGCTATCTACCAACCACCCAATCGCTTGAATTAAATGTTTTTATCTTATTTGTTTTGACTACTATTACCTTAGGGTTAATATAAATGTATCATTGTTAGGTTTATGTTATCTTCTAAGGTACCAAGTTTTTGTTATCTTGTAGAAGCCAAAGATTGCCCAACTCTCATTATTGAAGCATCCCTTCTTCTACAGTATAAATTATCCATAGGCATTCATCAAAAGCTTCTAGTCGGGTTTCATTTAAGCACTTGAATGTGAGTGTTAAGAAGGTAATTTAGTCTTAGCTCATATCGCCATTAATTGAAAAAAAACGATCATCAAAGATATATGGATTAGAACAGTATCAGAACACAAGGTTTGTCGATTGAGAGGCTACAAAGATGATGCAAATGTGATGATATTGATCTCATGTAGAAGAGGCAATTAGCCCAAAGAGAGCATGAGAAGACATGGGGAAAGTCTGAAATGGGAGAACCTTGTGGAATTGCAAAAAAGATTGAGTCAAGAGTATAGAGACACTCACCCACAATATGGTCAATATGATAACCCTATTAATAATGCAGTTACAAGTGCAAAAATCAATGGACTACATGAAAACATTCAAACAAGCCAAGAAAGAAAGCCAACTCAAGTTGCTAATGATGATGAGTTCAGCAGTGCTACAAAAGACAAATAAAGACAAACCAAGAAGAAAAAGAGGCTCTCACACCAACTAAGTCTAAAATTGAGTTGTCGAGTTGTGCATGACTGCTGATGTTGAGAAGATTGACTATTGAATCTATCATCTCAAGGCTTATTTCAAGCTCAATGGGTATACAAGCAGAGAAAAAGTAACCTTCAGCCAATTGTGTATTTGAAGAAGCATGCACTTATTAAGTGAAGCAACCAAGTAACGCCGAAGGATACAATAGGTAGAAACAAATTTTAGAGCAGCCACAAAACGTCCATTATAACTTCACAAAGTTTATTGCAGGACCAAAACTAAGTATTGCCAACGAAATGGTGTTTTTCCCAACAAAACAAGCAACTTAGCTATATGATTATAGACAGAATGAGCAAATGAGGTACAAAGCTTGCCGACAACGATGATGCAGTAGAACAATTGTCGACCCTTAATCGAGCTATCAATGAATTTCATTGATTTATCAAGATGAATAAAACAAAAGAATGTGTGTATTGTGGATAGACGGGGCATGATCAACATAGCTGCTAGAAAGCTCACCCCAAGTTGTGTCCCAAGGAGTCCAAGTAAAGTTTTCTATTACGAGTCATGGCACAAGTACCCAAGGATGTCATTGATTTAGGGAGAATTAAAGCTCATACTCAAGCCTATATCTGACTGTTGCAATGAATACCCTTGGAACATGACAACTTTTTAGTGAAATAATTGCCAAGATAGGTACAATTATAGATGTCCAAGTAAGAAGCATATCAGATACAGAGACAAATCTATACAACCAAGAAGAGGCCAAGATGTTAGAGAAAGAAAGTCGCTTAAGCAAACATTGAACAAGTGATTAAAAGCGCCAGATGATTGTCAGCGGATCTGTCAAATATGAGGAAAAGGAGCAAGAAGAGAGCCTGGAGTTGAAGACAACTCACAAGAGACTTCAAGCTTTCTCCACAAGGGGTGCATGCCTGAGGATCCAGAAGAGCATCTTGTTGAGGAACTTGAACCCCCAGCCAAGTCAAGAGGTGCCCAACTGAGTCATAGGCGGAAGATCAATTGTCAACAAGTATAAATGAGAATTTGAAGCAAGTATGCAATTTACTTTTAGGACTGCCAAATGTTGCCCTAAGCATTCCTCAAACTAGTTGAGAAAAGGGCGACCGTTCAAAGAACAGCCAAGCAACAGTCAATCATTCAAAGAAGGGTCATCCCAGAGAAGAAAAAGATCTATCCAGACAGATCCATTCCTATGTATGGAACAAAGACATTCTTAAGAGTAGCTGACGACCATTAGCAGCATGAAGATAAAGCTGAGGAGAAGGCAGGTGAGAAAAAATGACACATAGAATCAAGCGGTTGATCACAGCTTGAGGTTTAACCCCTACCTTGGGACTCAGTAAGGTCATGTGGCATCACTTGAGTGGTTTGTACGCTGAAAAAGAAGACAATGTGGGCAGTACCATTGGCTAACTACCCAGCCTCTTAAATTACATGTTTGTTCATATGGGCATACCATCTTATAGCCAGCCGCTTAAATTACATGTTTGGTCATGTGGCATACCATCTTGGTGGTTAGGGGCTGTTTGCATGGAGTCAAACCGGCGTAAAGTAAATTTTTCGAAGAATTCAGGAATACTGGAATTTAGCATGCAGTAACATGGACGAAACAACTTAAATTGTATTAGCATTTTATGGTACTATAAAAGGGACAAGAGTAAAAAAAAATATAGGCCAAATTGGCGAAATTGTGCTTTGCACGAAGGAAAGCAACGCCAAGCAAAGAAATCTTTCATTCAAAGGTTGCAAGCCATTCTTTTGATTATGTACTAAAAAATATTTCGATTTCGTTCGATAAGAACAAAATTTGATCGAATTCGTCTCACCAGAAACCCTAAAAAATATTTGAAAAAAAAATAGAGGGTAATTTTCACCCCAATATTACTCAAAACACCACAATTTCAGATTACTTCATCAAAACAAAAAAAATTTAAGTTTTCTGAAAAATTATCAAATGGTAGTAAAGTAATCTCATTACACTGTAATTATATTACTTTATACTCAGATTTCTTAGATTTCCTCATGTTAAACAACTCTTAGTAAAAATCGTCCATAGCAATTCCTTTAAAAGCTTATTGTTGCGGTTTCTTTAAGTTCTTGTGTAAGTCCATTCTCATTATCCATAGCTCATTTGTTGCCAACAACCATTGGTTGAGCAGCAACAAGTATTAGACTATTGTTAAAGATATACAAATAACAAATGTACCTTCCAATGTAAAAAAAAAAAGGAATTGTGATGTCATTATAATCATCTAGCAAATTGAAAGGATGTCAAGGCCATTCATTAAAATTTAAGTGAATGTTTGTAAATAACAATGGGGAATTAGAACTAAACATAACTTTATATCATGCTAATGTATCTGATTAGCAACAAGGGAAAAAATCCAATCTTAATATATTATTTTTGCTTTTTAAGGCCAACTTGTAATAGGGGTGAATCCAATAAAATTAAAGGGACAAGCATCCAACATCATATACTCAATTGATAAAATTTTGTTGTCATTATTAGCATCATATAAAAAAAGGAATTGTGATGTCATTATAATCATCTAGCAAATTGAAAGGATGTCAAGGCCATTCATTAAAATTTAAGTGAATGTTTGTAAATAACAATGGGGAATTAGAACTAAACATAACTTTATATCATGCTAATGTATCTGATTAGCAACAAGGGCAAAAATCCAATCTTAATATATAATTTTTGCTTTTTAAGGCCAACTTGTAATAGGGGGTGAATCCAATAAAATTAAAGGGACAAGCATCCAACATCATATACTCAATTGATAAAATTTTGTTGTCATTATTAGCATCATATATTCCTTTAAGGCAACTTTATCATAGTTTTACGGCTTAAATAAATGCAAAAATTCGATGAAAATTTTAATGGTGGTATACAATACTTTATCAAAGCAGAGAAAATTTAAGTAGAGCACTTTTCTCACAATGGTTTTTTTAAACAATTTTTTGTGAATTATAAATTATATATATTACAAAAACACCCACATCTTCCCTTTCCCTCTGTACGCATCTCTAAATAAACATAATTATGTGCTCCTTCAATCTTAATCAATAGATATAGTCCCGGAGGTTGATCAACATTATTTGTCGGTATTGCAATGTCTTATGGTCAATCTATACAATCTTCTTCTTCCCAAATAGTGTCTTCATTGCTTTACGAGCCTGAAGTAATTTAAGTAATCCTTGATTATAAATCAAGAAATGTAATTGTGCACCTTGTAGAAGTTTTTAATAATAGCAATAAGTAGAGCATCTTGCATAAGTAGTGTTCCAAGCGAATCCGTGTATTTCGACTTGAAATGTATCCTGGTACTCGACTGATCATTTCCTTCATATCTCTGAAAGTTGTTTATGACTCGACTCCCCATTGAAAGACTCAACAAGATTTGGTAAGCTATTATAGTGAAGCTACAATCACAAAGTTATAGAAATTTTTCCTAACATATTAGCATGATTCATTGAAGCTCTATTTCTTGTATACATTACTCAATTGTGACCAGTTGTCAATGGCTTGAACTTTAACAGAATCAATCATGATCTGCCCTCTGTCAATCTCAAATTCAATTATAAAAATGTAGTTTAGCAAAGCTAACACTTCTTATAATTAAAATACACTTTGCTTTCCCAAAGCGTCTCAAGAAACTTCTCTCGATGATCCGCATACTCCTTATTAGTATATGCTATAATATCATCAATATAAACAAGTGCAAATATCAATCATGATCTATCCAATGTATATCTCAAATCTAGCTATATAAATAAAGTTTGGTGCTCACATCAAGATAGAAGAAAGCAAAATCTTACCTGACTGAATCCTCCCTTTAGAGAGATAAAACTTGCATTTCTTCTAATTGTAATGTAGTATGTTCTGCCAATGTGTCTCAAGAAACTTCTCTAGATGATCTGCATACTCCTCATTAGTCTTGTAAAATATTATAACATCATCAAGATAAACAAGTACAAACTCATTTAGGTAGAACCTCAGAACATTCAATAATAGTGTAATGGTTGTTAAAGATTGTAAAGCCTGAATAGCATTGCCATTCATTCATATAGAGCTTATCAATCTTTAACAACAATCTTCTATAAGTCAACATCATTCATTTTAACTTGAGGTTTAGCTTCGAAAATATTGTCACCAACTAAGTAAACAATCAGCTCTTTGAGACTCAACAATGAATATCCATTGATCACTATGTCCTCCATTGTCCTTCAGAACTAACAAAATCAGAGCCCCGCACAATAAAGGTGCTAGATCGAATGACCCATTGTTTCAATAAAGTAGAAATGTGCTTCTTGAATTCTTCATTTTCTAACATCGAGTTCCAGCAAATTCCCATATTTAATAAGGTTGACATTATGCTCACAGCTTGACAAGATGGCAAAGCTCTTAGCTCTTTAAAAATTTTTCCTGGTAGTCATTAGTCAACTTCACGAGCAACTAAGGCTATAATCTTGATACTATCTCTTGACACAATCTCGTAACTTTTTTGTCTCGGCTTCCCGAGTTAAATAGCACATAATTTGTCCGATAAGAATAGTTCCTTTATTTCCCCCCTTAATTGTCATCTCAATAAGAAGGTCAATTTTATCCCAATAAATGATGAATTTATTTCCCTCTTTGTTATATCCTTCAGATGATTGTAGCTTTTTTGTCCTTAAATAGAAATGTCCAATTAAAATTTAACAAATATTAATCGACATCAGATCACTGAGAACATCAACAAAGGCTCTAATGATAACAAACTTTAATCGACATGGTTAAGTGATTTTTTATGCTCAACTTGATCTAGGGTGCGCCATAGTGGATAAGACCCAGATGCGTCTTCATTTCTTTGACTTGGTCAAAACCCAGCATCTTCACTAAGCACTCTAATAATAGTTTCTTCAAATCCGTAGATCAAATACAACAATTACAATCTCTTTCTATACTAAAACCCAAATGGTAAAAAATGCCTCCAAGATAGATGAGTCATTTCTAAGAAAAAGCTCTTATTCCTTCACATTGTCATTAATAAATGATTCTTCTCGTTGCTTTGAAGTTTCTCTAGCTTGTTACTTCCTTAACCAGTAACTTTTATTTTAACTTATCTTGATATAACATGAAATGAAGTTTTCAATAATTTCTTTCTTCATAACCAAGAATCATGCAAGGATTGCAATAGAGATTCTTCCAACTGTCGGTTATTCCTCATCTAGTCAATGTAATGATTTGAAAAGCTGTTATGATTGATTAATTATTAGTCCGCAAGTCTTTATTATCTCAGCTTCCATGATTTCTCCATAATGATGATATCCCGCCAATAAAATTTCCATCAATTGCTTCTCAACTTAAGACCTTTGCTGATTTTTTTTCTCAATGGCCATGACAAAAGTACTAGCTCGGCTAAACTCCTTGCACAAAAGAGTGTAAATTCATTGATGGTATAAAAATGTAGTCATGAATTGTACTTGATCAAAATAGAAATGTCATAAATAAAGAGGCCTATTTACAAGACATGCTAAAAAAACTCATAAATGTGGTCTTGAACTGTCTAATCCCCCCTTAGCATAGGCCATGCCATTTCTTTCACTTAGTTTCTTTATACCTCATTGAATAGAATTCTTCCTAGAAGAGTTTATTAAACATCACCCAACTTAAGTTGGCTTGATCAACTTTAGGCCTATCGTTTCACTAGAAAATTGCATAATTTGACCACTTCTATCTCTGGTAGAGCTATCTCTCTCTAATCTAGTGAGCGTATGGAGTTCAAAATAAGTTCCATCTAGTCTAGGCACTCAACTATCACCTCAACATTTGGAGTGACATAGTAAGTCGATAAGATAATCTTTGACAAGCTGCTGGAGAATTTCTTTTTTGTTCTTTTTCTACTTCAAACTCCTATCCATTTAACTCCACTTCGATGGATGCTCAAAAAGATTGTTCATCTTGTTGATTCATCATTAGGAGCAAGTGTTTGATTGTATGATTAAAGCTTCATCTTCATCTTAACCATCTTCTTGAATAATGCAGCAATACTTTTGACAAGATTACCATTTATGGATCGATCCATTGGGCGATGCCATCTAGAGTTCGGCTCCATGTTTATATGTAAAATATTTCAAGTGTTGTTACCTCTTCTCTACAAGCTTAATAAGCTTATTGAGTCAACACCATTCATGCTTTATCACCTTTCTGCAATAATATACCTTTGCTCGGACAAAACTTGTTGCTCCTATATCAAAAACATGACGTCTTCAACTAGTAGTGAATATATTTGAACATTACTACGCAAGATGAAGATTGGGATCATGGTAGTCTGGTGGAGATAAGTAGCAACACATCTATGAAAATGAGGATGAAGAAAGCATGGAACAATGGATAGCAAAAGTGATAATTAAATTCATTAAATTGAAATCGTTATTTTATAAGTAGTAATTACATGGTATAGGTTCCATCTACCAATCCTTTTTATGTACGACCTTGAACCATAACAGACAATTATACAATAGGGCAGATATTCTGACAGATCCTATGTGCACATTATTCACAGCTTTTGCAAAGTAGTTGACTTATATGATTTACTTTCATACCTAGTGGTACTCGAGGCATGACTTGTCTTCAGATAACTCTAGAAATGCACTCGACTTGTTAATTGGTATTTTTATCAAGTAATGTAACTCACCATAAAACTCTTATCAAAATTCTTTTGATCATCATTGATCAATAACACGGGTGACACTTGAAAACAACTAAAAAATATCACTTGTCTTGTCCTCAAAACTGATATTCTTATCACTCCCCCTAATCAATCTTTCCCTCACTCTCTCTCCCATACTTTTTTTTAAGATTTTTAATAATTTTTGTTGGATAAAAAAACTTTAATTTATGAAAACAATACAACAATGAAATTTCCATAACTTCTAACCAATAATTTTCCCATAATGTATACACAAATTACTACAAAAAGTCAAAGTTTCCCAAATCAAACATTTTAAAAGCATAAAATTATTTGAAAGCAATACATAACATGCTCAAGGGGTTAATATAACAGAATTGAAATACAATATCAAACAATGCAATGGGAAATGTAGCAATAAGTGATACAAGGAATTGGGTTCGCATAAATTTTCAATTAAATAAGATAACAGTGATTGGAGGTTGATTGGATTCAAGCTCAACAATTTCAGTACATCTAGCTCATGGAGCAATAAAATAATATAGATAAATGAATATTAAACATAATCAAAAGTAGAATTTGGAGCAAATATATTGCTCAAGCCCAAGTGCAAGATCATATTTGACCTCATGTACAAGAGCATACTCAATTTTAGCACATTGTCAAGTGCATATTTGTAATTTGTAATCATCCTTAACAATGCAAGTAGATGGGAAGGACTTGTGGAGCTAATGTATATGCAAAATTTGAGAAACCAAACATGAACATCTTGCAAATATAATTATGGATAATGCGACCCAGTATAATGACCAAAACGTTGATGATGGAAGTGATGAATGTGCATAGTTATCAAATAATTTGCAATGATAAGTTTAAAATACATGGCATAACTTAAAATATAAGATTCTTTAAAATGGGTGTTAGCAGACTGGCAAAATAAAGCCATAATCTAAAATGCCTTTTTATCTATATTATCAAATTGTGAATCAACTTTCATTAATGTGTTATTTCATGTGTTAGGTTTTATTTAATATTCAAATCAAATAAAATTTTTATATGCCTTATAGTGTGATCTAAACTTTAGAATTTTACTTAGGATTGAAAGATTTGCATCAATTCAATTTTATATATTCCACCTCTGCCTTCAACTATTATAAATGTGTTCTCATTTAGCCTATTTAATAGCTTTTCTAGTTAACAGATGCATATAAGCCTAAATATTATTAGTTTGATATATAATTTGGTATTTGAATATAATTGATTTAATAATACTTAAAAGAAAATACATAATGGCATAAATATTTTACATATTTCAAAATATACAAAGAAGTTAAAGTTATGTGCATCTAGGTCATGTGCATTTGCAATGCTGACAAACAAAATTCCACTCAACTAACAAATTTATTTGTGAGTTCGCTTAAACAGACTCTGCAAACTTAAATCATCATGAATTGAACAAAACGGAAGTCCAAAGAAGAGATGCACCATACTCTTATTTAAATCCATAAGATTATAATAATGTCAAATAAAGACCATCTTTTTCAAATATCTCATTATATTGTCAGCAACAAAAACATCACATAAAGTAAATAAAGGCATCCAAGAAAAAATCCTACAAAAAAACCCAGAAGCCATAGCCAAGGCATATAGAGGCATACCTCATCACAGCACCAGAAAACCTAATACCAATAAAAATATAAAGTTTGCCCGTTTACCACACTTTGGGTTTCTCTCAAGAAGCATCTGCTTGAAAAACAAGGAAACCCTAAACTCTCCAAGCCGTCTTAAACGCGCATATGTGATGAAGATAAGAAAAGGAACCTTTTCAAAGCGGGCTTCCGGCGTTGCCCGATAACCTCGTCAATGTCGACATCAAGGCGCTCCTTAATGGAGCGTTTGTCTCCCGCAGTAACCCGATCTGCATACATAGCTCCAGTAAAGAGGAGAAACCCTAGGTAACCGAAGCTGCGATTGTTTTGGTATGCCTATCAGTGGATATTTGAGAATCAATCCATGGATGTATCAGGAGGCAGCAAATATGTACGTAGCATACTTGTAAGCGTTGAGATTATAAATTTTCAATTTTTAAACAATTTCAATAGTTGGTTTCAAATTAGGTTTTTTAAGATCTTTAAACTCAACTAAATTAAATTGTTAAGAAAAAATAGAGTAATTAATTTATAAAATTGGCTTAAAGTGGCTATTTAATTATTTATAAAGTTCTTAATTAGCATATAATCTAAAATTATTATTATTATTATAATTAATATAATACTTATCATGCAAGTAATTTTATAATTATTTATAAATAATGTGATTAATTAATTTGCATAAGACATTCATTACTTTATCATTTTTCTTAAAGAGGAGAAATTTTATATTTATTTTCACTCATTCAATGGTATAATAACTTTTTTATTTTCAAAATTCATACTTTTATATTAATCATCTAAGATTGGCACTAACGATGATCTAATCAAGCTCTTGGTTAATATTTTTCTAAATAATATCACTTAAATAATAAAAAAAAAATTCATCATAAAATTCCTCAAGATAGTATCTTATTCAAACTCCTAACTAAATCACCTAATTAATAGTTTTAATTACATCAAAATAAAGGTGTCAAATCTTAATAATCCTTAATTTTAGGGAGACAAAGAGAAGATAGAAAATATCAAGATTGCATAAATTTTGTTTAAAAATAATTTTATTCATATAATCTCATTCAAAGTAAATCTAAATATCAATTTTCATTAAAATTATTCTTATAAAATAATTAAATTCAATATTTTAATTTAAACGAGAATCTATACTTATAAAGATATTAAAGAAAAGCATGAGTATTACCACATAAATTCATTGCATTATCTTTCCCAAAGCATTTTAAGAGGTACTTTAATTCAGATTCATGTCTTTTACAAGAGTCATGATAATCTCCTAGGCTAATTATATTGACTTAATTTGATTTTGGTACTATGTGATTATGCTATGAATCCTCTCAATCAAAATGAGACTCTTGAACTAGTTTCCTTCATACTAAGGCTTCCAATTGATTTCTAAACCACCAAAGAAATTTTAATGGAGGAAAAATGAATACATAATGATGATTTGAGGTTGGTTTGGTTAAAATAATATCTTAATTTTAGCATGAATTATATTACTTGGAATGTGTTGGCTTCTTTTAAGTTGGTATCAATAATGGGTTATGATTGTATGCTCCAATCATTGTTCATTTAGCTAACCTCATAAACTTAGGTTTATGAAAAAACATTAATTGCTATTAATATACTTTATTAACTTGCATCATATCATAAATTTAACCTGGGTTAATAGTAAGCTAATTTGAAATGCATGCATATGGAACTCCATCTAAATCTTTTGCAATGCTTTAAGTAATACCATGACATGATAATAAGATTTTTTTAATGGATAGTTAAAACTTTGTTTCACATCAAATACTATATTAATACTTGAGCCTTGGACATTAAGTGCATTTATACCTTGAATGTGCAAGCATGTATGGAAAGATAAACCATTGAGTCTAAGATCATGCCCATTAAAGTTAGTTAACTAGAGTTGCGATTAAGTTTTTTTATGCTTAATCAACACTCTCATATAATAAGGTATATATCCTTGCATTAATGAAACTCCATTATTGAATGATAAAAGTGTGAATACATAATACATTTAAGAATAAATTAAAGTAAAATATTTTTATATTTAAAATTTTTAGCTCAAGATGTCCTTAGTCTTATGATTTATGCATGATCAAGTAATGGCTAATTCAATATTATTTAGACTTCGAGATGTGCTTGCTTATTTATTTTTATGACCCTTATAATTAATAAATAATTAAGATAAACCCTAATAAATGACTAACTAATGTTGTAAATACCTCATTTAGGATCTAAAAGCTAAAATTTTTCCAATGGAATCTCAATTTTTTTGGGTCTAGGGATGAAGTGCTTAATAGTTTAGGACATATTCATGAATGCATATTAAATCTTGTTGCATAAATATCTATTTAAAACTAGTTCTTACAATTAGAATGCATAATCAAACCATATCCAAATCCATTTAACCCTAGCATGTATTTGAGCCTTGAGTTATAGGTCCAAACCATTTCATATGAGCTTTGATACCCTAGTTTGAGTGTTAAGGTTAACTTGTTATTTATTCCTAAAAATTAAGTTCCTTTAAACTTCAAACTCTAAAATTATCTTGTAAATAGTGATTTGTGTCTTTGAAACCCCAATGATACAATCAAACTTTGGTGAAAGTTAGAAATCATAATATGTAATGCCCCTAATATCGTATCAGGAACTCAATCCAATGCTAGGGTGTTACCGTAGCACTTAACACTATATTAGAAGAAAACTAATCTAATATTAAATATTTTATCGCCAAGAATCTTTGTGAGGTAGATAAGTTAATTAGTAAAATATATAAGTAGAAAATACGCAACAAAAGAATGCATTTCAATATACTATCCAAACCAAGCATGTAAAATGAATTTAAATTTATCACAGAAATAAATTATAAATATTGCAAAAATTAAGTAAATTATAATGCAATAAAAGTAAATTCTTTCATCATCACTAAAGCAGTAAAAGAGAGTGTGGAAGCATAAATCTTCAAATCTATAAATGACCGGTACTAGGTCCAGCTCCACTATCTAGAAGGTGCTCCTAATCTTTTGTATTTTGATTTTTAAATACAGTAGAGCACAGTCAAAAAATAAAAATGAGTGATTAGACTAAAAAGTCTAAGTACATTTTAAGATTAGGCTATATTTTAATTAAGTTTAATTGAATATGACTTATGCAGTTTTACAATTAAAGACTAAAAGCAGAGCACTAAGCATCAGAGTAAGGGTAAAAGGAACTTTATAAAAGATAATAAATAAGTAAAGAGTAAGAACTCCAAGTAAATTTGCTTTAGCCAGCAATAATAAGTAAGGGAAAATAGACATCCTAATAAGGTTATAAACTACTAAGTGCATATGAAAGCATATAATTTATTCCATGAATATGACCAATAAATATTATGCTAAGTAAAAGAGACTGAAGCAGTGAAGCATAAAAATAAATGTAAGATAATATACACTATGTAAAGTAAGACTCTAAGTAAAGTAAACTATAGTACAAAAATAAGAACTGAACTGTAAAGTAAAGTAAAGTAACATAAAATAAAACATAACCTCATGGGCTAAGTAGATATAGTCAAATACTATGATAAGTAAATATAGCTTGAAGACTATGAAAAGTAATCACAATCAATAAGATTGTGATAATATAATGTTTAATTATTCAAGTTATTTTAAATTTTCCATTATGCAGGCATAAATTACAAAACCCACTGGAACTTCATTGGCATCTCTATGATAATTTAATTGGTCTCCACATCCTGATAATCTCCCACTTGGACACCTAGTTGGATCATTCCTTATTCAATCTTGGATCTTCGTTGTTTTCTTTCATGCTTATCGAGAACGGGTGTGGCTCACTCCCGCCTTCTCATTACATACTGAGGCCAACTAAAGCAACACATAGCTTCAGTTTCTCCACAGTTATAGCTTTTATAAATATGTCAGCGAGCTTCTTCAAAGTGCAAATCTTCTCCAATACTAGCAGATATTTTTCCAACAGTGTCTAAATGAAATTGTACGAAAGCTGTATATGCTTCATCTTGACATGAAATGCAACATTCTTTGCAAGGTGAATCACGCTCATACTATCATTGTAGAGATTCATATTCGTATGTTCCTTGCCCAATTATGCCATAAAGTTCTTCAACCAAATCATCTCCTTACTTGCCTCAATGAAAGCGATGTACTCAGCCTCCATAGTGGATAAAACAACAATATTCTATAGCCTAGAGATTCAACTCATTACTGCACTTCCTAATATGAACACATATCCAATAGTGCTCCTTTGGCTATCAACATCTTTTGCAAGGTCTGGCTAAATCTACAAAGCCATGTAGAGTAATATTAGATATACCAAAGCAAAGTACTTTATCTGATGTTCCCTTCAAATATCGCAAAATCCACTTGATCATTTCCCAGTGGTGCTTCCCCAGATTACCCATGAATTTACTGACAACTCCACTACATGTGCAACATCCCTCATGAAGATCATCACGTACATCAATCTCCCAACCGCTGAAGCATAAGAAACCTTCTTTATATGTTTCTTCTCCTATTTTGTCTTTGGTATCTGATCTTTTGTAGGCTAAAGTGACTTGATATAGGAGTGCCCATTAGTTTTTCTTGCTCATCTTGAACTTGTTTAGCAACTTTTCAACACATTCATTCTGAGACAACTTTAGAATTCCTGCACTTCTCTCCCTGTTAATTCTCATTCAAAGAATCTACTTGATAGGCCTCAAGTCCTTCATATCAAATTCCATTGACATTGCTCCTTTAGCATCTTAATATCCTGAACATCTAATCATGCAATGATCCACATACAACAACAAGGATGATATAAGACTTAAACTATCTCATATAGCAGCAATGATCCGCCTAACACCTTTTGTACCCAGTTTCTGATAGGAACATATCGAATCTCCTATAATATTACTTATGCACTATTTTAATCCATAGAGATTCTTCTTAAGCTTTCAAAAATACTCTAATTTTTTTTTTAGCATTGTGCCTCTGTGATTGTTGCATATATAATTCCCTTGCTAGTTCTTCATGAAGAAATGTAGTCTTTACTTCCATTTGCTCCAAGTGCAAATATTCAACTGCCATGATATTCAACACCATCCTAATGGTAGTCATCTTCACAACTAGAGTGAAGATCTCACAGTAGTCAGCTCTGTGCCGCTGCTGAAAGCCCTCTACTACAAGCCTTGCCTTGTAGCATTTGCTCCC
Organism: Gastrodia elata; assembly: GCA_016760335.1. Classification (NCBI taxonomy): domain Eukaryota; kingdom Viridiplantae; phylum Streptophyta; class Magnoliopsida; order Asparagales; family Orchidaceae; genus Gastrodia; species Gastrodia elata. The sequence goes on along the minus strand of CM028669.1, from coordinate 76,876,253 downwards.
ATCCAGTTCTTCCTTCAGTCGATAAATCCTCTTATTCTGAAGGGCTTTCTTTCCAGCTATTAGTGTTGTCAACTCCCATATCTCATTAAACATGAGCGATGCTATTTAATTATTCATGGAAGCCTCCCACTTAATATAATCGTCGACTTAAAGCACCTATTTAAAGCTTTCTAGTACACAACCATCTGTTAGTAACAGATAAAATAAAGAAGGAGAGTACCTTTGTGATGGTATAGTGACTCTTGTGGATCTTTATTGTGATAACCCAAGATTATTACCTTGATTAATCGGGATTAAACCAGGTCATAATCTTTATTCTAATAATTTTAATAAGTCATTAGAAATAAACCATGAATTGGCCTTAGATCAAAAATTTGACTTCTCCATTACGTTTATCACCCCTAAATTAGCTAGGGGTGATGTTATGGAAGTGTTTGGAAGTTATCGGATTTTTCCTGAATATTTTAATATATTTAAAATACCCCAAAAATAGATTAATTAAATTTAACTCAAAACCAAAATCTGACTTCACAATTGCGTTCCTCACCCTCGAATTGGTTAGGGGTGAAATTTAGGAATTTTTCAAAAGTCATATGATAATTTAATTTTTAATTAAGCAAATTGGAATTAATTAATTAATTAATTTTAATTATTAATCTAATGGTTGTCGTCAGTTATAAACTATGTGCCATTCCTTATTCGAATGGCATCGTCTAATCAAACGACGCTTCGCTCTGGGGAGTCCGATCGGCTCTGCTGTCCCGATCGGATGGTTGAGGAGTAATCCCCTCTAAAGGATCGCTCGTGTCAGGTGCATGTCACATAGACACGCATGCGGCGACCACTGTCATGCCCGCATTTCTGCCACTGCTTAATCACCACCTTAGAGGTCTCATCAAATTGAATCCTCATTCTTAATTGAATGGGAAGATGTGGTAGCATCGTTTGGAACAAGCCTTAGCGATCGAGAGCCTTGTCAGCTTCATTCCGATCAATCAAAGAGCCTCAGCCATTAAATCAAGGTACTGCCTATCCTCTTAAATTCTTCATGAAATTCTTATTGTTTCGATTTGCAAACCTATTTCAAAGTTTAGATCATTGTTCTTCTAAGCCCGATAGAGCTCAATCAAGCTTGATCAGACAAATTTAGCAGGTCATACATAGCCCTGTACAGTAACATTGTCTTCGTAGCCTTCATCACATCAGAGTCTACCTAAAGTTATCGATTGATGGATCTACAATCTACATCAGGCTATAACCCTATAACTAATCAAAAGTTCTCTTCGAGACCTTTCCAACAGTGTGTGGGCTGGCCTCCGGCGATGGAGGGAGGGCCGGCGATTTGGATGCCCTAGCGATCCTGCTTCGGATCTGTCATGTCTCTTTCAGATCCATCTTGGGTCAGGTTGGGTCAGACCCAACCCGCGCCTTCGCGTGCAGGCCAGCATCATCCGCGGTTAATGTGGTGGGTCCCTCTAGCACAGATGTCAAAGCGTGGACCTCGCTATCCTTCCAAGCCGTCACCAGTGGGTCCCGCCTATGTTAAGCTCCATGCTGTAGGTCCTGCTAGTGCACGTTGTCTTCTAGCACGCTAGGGAGTAGGTCCCTACATTTCAGTTAAAATCCGTTAGTTAGGAGATAAATTAAGTTAATTAATTTAGTTCAGTTTAATCAAATTAATTATTTAGCAAACTTTAAACACTCATAACTTTAAATCCAGAAATCCAATCATAGCAAAATTGTATATCATTTTGCTTAGTTTTCATGAGGAATAATTTGGTAGTGTTAAACTTTTTATTTTTGCTAATGACATTCTTAAGCCTTTTATATCTCCATTAAATCTTTGATTTTCATTAGTTCATAACTTAGCCAATTTAACTGTAAATCATATGCTTAAATAAACTTTTTTGATCAAAAAAATGCGAAGAACAGTAAACTATAAGAAAACCTCAATTTTAGTAAGTAGAATTCTTAATTAATCCTAATTATCCTAAATAGGGATTAGTAATTATTAAGCTCATTAATTATCCAAATTTTAAATTTTAAGTTTTTGATCACTCATAAAATAGAGGAGAATACATTGGTAAAGTTAAAATAATTTTCTTATAATTAATTTTACTAATCACTCACTAATCACCCTAAATTGTAATTAAGACCTAAATTAATTAATTGAAGTCCAAATTGAAAAAATTCTCTTTCATTGTGCTCAGTGTGTTATGGGGAATCCATAGCCACTGAATTTACTCAATTTGAACACAAATTGGTGAACTTAGGTTTTTTGGATCCACTCTTAATCTTTCTTCATTACTCTTTTAGGTTAAATTTTATTTTGCTCATATCTTGGCCATTTGACCTTAGAATTTATCAAACTTAGTTTCTATGAAATTCACAGATAGAGTAGAACCTAAATATATCAAAATTTTCTGATTCCCCAAGTAATTTTACTAATCAACCCTTAATGAGCTAAAATCTTAATTTGAGCTCATTAACCTTAATCCTTGGCCAAACTGAGTGTTCTTAGTGCCTATCTTCATATTAGATAATAAAAAACCATTTGGCAGTAATATAATTCAATTTAGAGCTATAATTCTAAAATCGTATTTTTGACCTTTAAGGAGGGCATTTTGGTCATTTTGCCCAAAATTTATTTAAGTGCCCTTAAGCCCTAGAAATCTTTCATAATCCTTAAAATTTGTAAAGTAAATGGGTAGGAATCAATTTTAAATTATTTAATCATGTTAATTTAATCTCAATGCAAAACCCTAATTTTCTCTTTAGATTTCCTAAGTTAAATAATGAAGCTTTATAATATGAATTTGAACCCACATTATGTCTTCCTTAATTCCAATAATATTTATTGAATTCAATATTAAACCTTAGTGTTTAAGTATTAGGCTTTTTTTGAGTCATTTTATTTGGAAATTCCTTAAGTATCTTTTCCCTCTTAAGCTCTTACGACTCTCTTCCTTAGTGCTTAGTAGCAGACTTAGGCTAGATTTCTTTCATTGGGTAAATGGGTTATCCAATGGAATGAATTTTTAATTTTAGATTTTAGATTTATTTTATAGTTCTGATTATTTTTTGTCTTAACTTTAAGCTTAAGATTAGAGATCTATCTTATTAAGATTAATTTCACTTAATAAGATAAATTGATAGTGGTAGTTGCATGAATGTGGTCTCAGCTAGTGCATTAATAAGAATGAAACTAAGCCCGGAGCCTCATCCACAACCATATAAGGTTGCATGGGTAGATAAGACTAGTATCTCTATTACCCAAAGATGTCTTGTTCCCCTCAACTTAGCAACATATTCTGATCGCATTTGGTGTGATGTTCTCCCTATGGACGTTGCACATGTACTTTTAGGGAGACTTTGGCTATATGACTTAGACGTTACTCACTTTGGACGGGCTAATACTTACGTCTTTATGTTTGGTGGAAAGAAAATTATCTTAAACCCGGCAAAGCCAAAGGAACTTTTGATTGAGAATCCAAGAGACTCTTCTTCACCAATAGAGAAGCAACCTTTAACTATAATTAGTAAGCAAGAGTTTGAGCATTCTAGTGAAAATAATATTGTCTATGCTCTTATTGTTATGGAATCTTTAAAAGGGAATGAAAATTTAACCCAATCCTATGAAGTCACTCAACTCTTGACTGAATTTCATGACTTATGTCTTGAAGAACTTCCTAGTGAACTACCCCCATTGAGAAACATACAACATGCTATCGATTTGGTAACTGGATCTACCTTGCTCAACTTGCCACACTATCGAATGAATCCAATTGAGCATGCTGAACTTAAGCGCCAAGTTGATGATTTATTACACGAAGGATTCATTCGTGAGAGCTTGTCCCCTTGTGCTGTTCCAGCACTTCTTACACCTAAGAAAGATGGAACTTGGTGCATGTGGATTGATAGTAGGGCAATTAAAAAGATCACCATTAAGTATCGATTTCCTATTCCAAGGTTGGATAACATGCTTGATATGATGACTGGATCTGTAATATTTTCAAAGATTGATCTTTGAAGTGGATATCATCAAATTAGAATGCGTGATGGTGATGAATGGAAGACTACTTTTAAAACACAAAATGGCCTTTATGAATGGTTAGTTATGCCTTTTGGTTTAACTAATGCTCCTAGTACATTTATGCGCATCATGACACATATACTTCAACCTTATATTGGGGTCTTTTTAATTATGTATTTTGATGATATTTTAATATTTAGCAAGACCCAAGAAGAACATCTAAGTCATTTAAGAAAAGTATTTGAAACACTTCATCGAGAAAAGTTTTATATTCATATGAAGAAATGCTCTTTCATGACTTCATCTGTCATATTTTTAGTATTTGTTGTTTCAAACCATGGAGTCTCAGCTGATCCTGAAAAGATAAAAGTAATTAAAGAATGGCCTGCACCAAAATCCATTCATGATGTTAGGAGTTTTCATGGGTTGGCCACATTTTATAGAAGGTTTATTCGTGGATTTAGTACCATCATGGCACCTATCACATAATGCCTAAAAAAAGGTAATTTTAAATGGACTTTTGCAGCAACTAAGGCTTTTACTGAAATAAAAGAGCGTCTCACTAGTCCACCAATATTGAAGTTGCCAGACTTTGATAAAGTTTTTGAAGTTTCATGTGATGCTTCTGGGGTAGGAATATGTGGAGTGCTTAAACAAGAAGGCCATTCGATAGCCTTTTTCAGTGAGAAGTTAAATGATGCCCGCCAAAAATAGTTAAGTGCTCGTCATGCTAAATGGGTTCAATATTTACAGGAATACACTTTTATTTTAAAGCATAAGGCCGTTATTGAGAATAAAGTCGCAGATGCTTTGAGTCGCATGTTTCTCCTTTTACATACAATGAAAGTAAAAGTAACTGGGTTTGATAAAATGATTTCTGATTACTATACATGCAAAGATTTTAGTCAAATTTATTCTTCATTATCTAAAAAGGGGCGAGTTATTGATTCAAATTACCAATTTCAAGATGGATATCTTTTTTATGGCACTCGTCTTTGCATTCTTGATTCATCTCTTTGTATTTTTCTCATTGACGAGCTACATGCAGGAGGAATTGCAAGATATTTTGGGCGTGACAAAACTATTGTAATGATTCAAGATCGATTTTATTGGCCTAGTCTAAAGAGAGATGTTGCTCGTATAGTTTCTCGATGTTGTGTATGCTAACTTGCAAAGGGAAAGAAGAATAATTATGGACTCTATACTTCTCTTCCTATTCCTCATAAACCTTGGGAAGACATAAGTATGGATTTTATACTAGGATTACCTCGCACAACACGACACTACGACTCTATTCTTATAGTCGTTGATCGATTTTCTAAGATGGCACACTTTATTCCATGCTATAAGACTTCTGATGCATCTCATGTTGCGACATTATTTTTTTGTGAAGTAGTCAAGTTACATGGTTTACCTAAAACAATTGTGTCTGATCGAGATGTACGCTATATGAGTTATTTTTGGAAGACTCTTTGGAAGAAACTAGGCACAAAACTTCATTTTTCGACAGCATATCATCCACAGACAGATGGTCAAACAGAAGTGGTAAATAGAAGCTTAGGAGATCTGCTTAGATGCTTAATCTCTGACCATTATGCTAGCTGGGATCTTATATTACCCACTGCTGAGTTTGCTTATAATAGTTCAATTAATAGATCTACTAGTAAAAGTCCTTTTCAAATTGTAACTGGTTATGAGCCACGAAAACCAATCGACTTAATTGATATTCCCATAACGTATAGAGCTAGTGAGTTTGCATCATCATTTGCTCAAAGCATGCATGATCTCCACCAAGAAATTGAACATAAATTAACCATTACATACAATAAGTATAAAATTAATGCAGATAAGCAAAGAAAATTTGTTGAATTTCAAGATGGTGACAAGGTGCTAATAAGGATGAGACCTGAGAGATTTCCAATAGGAACATTCAAAAAGTTGAATGTTAAGCGAGCAGGACCTTTTAAGATATTAAGGAAAGTCAATGAAAAAAATGCTTATGAAGTTGATCTTCCGAATGATGTTGGAATATCTCCAGTTTTTAATGTGGCAGACCTTACATTGTACCATGATTATGATTCTTCCAATATATTGGATGCTTCTACTTGTATTACTAACTTGCAGGAACCACAAAACAAAGAACCAGTATTACCATTGCCACTACCGACTCATCGCCTCCGTTCTCATCATCCGTCCCAAATACTTGATGATCAAATAATTGCTAGTACTAATGGTGGGGTTCAAAGATATCTCGTTCGATGGAAAGGCCTTTTACTTTTAGAAGACTCTTGGTTGATGCATGAAGAACTACAGCAACTTGATTTAGATCTACTTCAAGAATATAATGAGCTTCATTCACCAGAGGTGAATCCTTCAAAGCCGGGGAGTGCTGATGCAGGGCATCAACGAAATCATCATCGACATGCCAGATCATAATTTGTTTAATGGTACTATATTTTATTTTTCTATTTTGGGTCCTATGGGCTTTTGTATTTATTCCATAAATGGGCCTTCATCCTAGCCCATATATTGTCATGTGAGTTTTTTTTTGTAAAAGGACACTTTAGTCCTTCATGAGAGAGTTGGTTTATGGTTTATTTGGTCATTTGTGTGAAAGGATATTTTAGTCATTCATGAGAGAGTAAGTATAGTCTTTTTGGTCTTTTAGAGGAAAGGACACTTTAGTCCTTCATGAGAGGTTGGTTAAGGATTTTTATGGTAATTTGGTATGTATCTTATGGCTATAAATTGGCCACCCTCACATGTATTATGGCATTACAAGTGATATAAAAAAATACTATCTTCTTCTTTATGCTATGTGAGCTTCATTCTTAAGAGAAGGACTTCTTGAGGCATGGTTTGCAATTCTTGGAGAAGGACTTCCAAGAAAAGAAGGTTCGATCTGCTGCGAAGGACTGCTCGTAGAAGTTAATCTTCTTTATCGTAAGCGGCATATTTGGTAATAAGGCTCCCGTAAGATCTTCTTCATTTATTTTTATTTTCTTTCCTCCTACCTTACAAGTGTGCTTGTTTAATCCTAGCTCTCATTACTTGTGAACGCTTACAACACTTCTCTTTATTCTCAACAAACGACTCGCATATCTTCTAATAACTTAAATATGTAAGGTTAATTTCGTTAATTAATTGGTGAATTTGATTATATTACATGTCATCACCCCCATCCTACATCAGGGTGCCACATCTATAACATATGTGTTTATGATTCAATCTGCTAACATCCTCCTGAGCATCTTCATGTACATGCTCCTTTGACTGAATGCTGTCATTAACTTTCATGTGTTGGGGCTCACCATCTGAAGCAACCTTAGAATCAGTCCTAACTACAAAATAATTATTGTACATCTCACCTTCATTGAAAGTGACATCTCTACTTCTGATAATCTTCTAATTTTGATTGTCCCAGAACTTATAACTGAACTCACTCGTGCCATATCTAGCAAATGTGCACTTGATTGCCTTTGCACCAAGATTGCTCTTGAATCATGCATCAACATGCATATATAATAAACAACCATATATCTTTGAGGTGATTTAGTTTCACCTCCTTTCCATTCCAGACCTCATCAGGAATCCTTTCATTTAAGGGTACAGAGGGTCCCCGATTGATCAAATATACTATTGTGTTAACAGCCTTGGCCTAAAAATGCTTTGGGAGAGTTGCATGCAGCCTCATGCTCCTGGCTCATTCTGTGATCATCCTGTTCATTTATTTTGCAGCATCATTTTGTTATGGTGCTATTAGGACTATAAATTCCCTCTTAATTTCATTCAATGCATAGAACTTCTTGAACTCCTTGTCATAGTACTCGCCTCTATTATCAGATCTCAAGCATTCAAGCTTCAGCCCTGTCTCATTCTCAACCAAACCATGACATTTCCTAAACACATCAAATATATCAAATTTGTGCTTTAAGAAATATACCAATCCCTTCATTATATGATCATCGATGAAGGTAACAAAATATCCAGATCAACTTATAGAGAAGTAGGAGTTGGCTCCCATACATATGTATGCATCAACTTAAGCTTCCTACCTTTCAGCTCTTTTCTACCTTTAAAGAATGTAATATTTTTATACTTGCCCAGTACACAGTCCTCACAAAAATCTAAGTCCACTAACTTCAGTCATGGAAGATTTTCCCTTAACCATAGAAATTTTAAACCCCTCTCACTCATCTAGCAAAGCCTCCGGTGCCATAGACCCACATCTATCTATTCTATAGCTACAATAAAATTAGATTTTTTAATCAAGTAAAGTGTACCTTCCATATTGCCACATCCAAGAATGAGTGCACCCTTGGTGACCTTCCATGAGTCCCCTACAAAGCTTGTACAGTAGCCATCTCTAGATAGTTGGCTAACTAAAATAATATTCCTCCTTATGCATGGCACGTGCCTAACTTCTCTTAGCTTCCAAACTATATCGCTTGGTAGCTAGATGTTCACATCATCTTTACTTATAATATTGCATGCATTTTTATCTCCTAAATACACCTTACCAAAGTCATTGATAAATCCAAGATTTATAGTAAAATAAAGGATTAAAAACATATAAAGCATCACATGAACATGCATACTTTGAATTAAATTTCATTATTTTCAAGAAAAAAATAGGAGAAAAGACAAATCTGGAGCAAAAGAGAATTTCTGGAAGAAAACCGCTGTTGTGCGCCATAGTGCGCTATGGTGGTCAAGTGAAACTAAGTCACCTGAAACCATAACTGCAAGTCTAGAAGGAAAACTGCCACAACGTGCCACAGTGAGCCATGGCGACATTCCAGAATATTATTTGGAACTATATGTGTGGGGCCCCATACCCTCCGTGACCACTCTAATACTGATATTAGCATAAATACAAGGAGTACGGTGCTCCAACTGTGGCAAATCCCCAACTCAAGTAGAGTCAGGTAAGACCCAACTTGCCTTTAGCCAAGGATTTGTCACCTAGAACTATAAACATACATCAATATATCAAAGTAGCGAAAGCAGGAAACAATATGGTATAATATCCACATCACAGCATCGTATAAAAGAGTAAGAGAAACAGTAACTCAATTCAAGTGCAGAAAGTAAATACATCCAGAGTTTCATTATTACAGACTAAATTAAAAGAAAGAAAAGATCTATCAAACTCACTACAGAAAAGGAAAAGAAAATTTAACTAAGCGACAATAGGAAGATCCTCTTCCTATATTGGCTCCTCTTCTACAGAACCACCAAAGAATAGCTCCAAATCTGACATTTATCGGTATCACAAATTGTGACAACCCCAATATTGAGAATCACTTAACTCAACATTGACACGTCACCACAATACCTAATACTAGATTAGAAGAAAGCTAATCCAAATCATTAGATATTATGTTTGGCCAAGGATTTAGAAGAGGGTCTTAAGTTAAGATGGAAGGGAAATTATGAATGGTATTAAGTAATTTTATAAATGAAGATATAATACAATTTAGCATATGATACTTGTAAGGAGACATGAGAATGTAATTTAAAATAATTGAAATGATTATTTACAATCTTAGACATGAGATTCTAGGTATTTAATGAGTATTTGGCATACGAGTTATAAGTCTACATTTTTGCCAAATTATTCTAAGTCTAAATTCTCTTAAAAATTTCGGCAGAGACTCCTTTGTAAATGGTTAAGGAAACACCTGCAAAGTAGACATGCAAGACTTTCATTCCAATGGAAGTTATAATTTGAAAGGAAAATAACCTAAACTAATATATAATCAATCCATTTTAGCTCCAATTCTAGTATAGAGTTCAATCTGTTATATATGATTGCTCATTTCCAATTCTAAAATAGAGTTCAATCCATTACATAGGATTGCTCATTTACAATTCTAAAGTAGAGTTCAATCCATTTCATAGGATTGCTCATTTATAATTCTAAAAGTTTAAAGGGAGAAAATCACATGTGTAACAATTATCTACCCTAAGGTTTGCTTCATCACAACATTTAATACTCACATGTATATATGAAAAGATCGTTACCTAGATAAGAAACTAGTTTCTAATTTTATAAGCAATTGAATATACAACTAATTCCATTTAACATCCTAGGTAGATATGCAACTAATGACTTAAATAATATTCATTTTTATATATTTATAACCATTCATCCATTCATTACATTCATCCATTCATTCATCACAAGCATTTAAGTATAATCTAAGTTCCAATAAAGTATATAAAAAGTAAGGTAAACAATATTTATTACAAACCATTAATAAACTTAAAGGAAAGAATGAAATTGATAGCTCACTTGCAATTTATGTTAAGCTATATAATTTTAGTATATGATAAGTGGAAGCAGTTAATTTTTAGCGCTTGGTCCAGCTCCACTAGCCTCCAAGTGCATCTGATCTATCATATTTTGGCATTTAAATGTGATAGGGCAAAGCCAAAAAATAGAAAGTCTGGTTAGACTAAATAGTCTAAGTATAATTTAAGATTGGCTAAACATGTTATTGTTATAATTGGATATCACTTTCTAGTTACAAAGTAAGTACGAGCATGGGTGCAATATAGTAAGCATATGAGTGAGGAAAAGTAAGTAAGAAAAACAAAGTGAGTTAGAAGACTATTTTACATTACTGCAATCATGATCGAGATTCCTCCTGCTTCTTTATTGATGCACACATGTACTACGTAGAATCTAAAATAAACAAAAACATAAAATAATTTGTTGGGTTGCCTCCCAACCAGTGCTTAGTTTAATGTGCTCAGCCTGATAATAAAGAGTTTAAATCCCTTTAAATTTCTTTCCAGATTTCCATTAATGATTTAGGATAAGTATGAGCTTGTTTAATAATGTAATCATTATGAATGTCAGCTACACAATCTTTTTCTTTCTAGGTACAGCTTATGTCTTCTAACTTACAATAGTTCTTCTTTTTATTCTTCTCATTTCTTGCTTTATGTTTGTCATAAAACTCATCAAATTCATCATTTTCAAATTCATTTTGTAAAAAGGTGAAAAATTCAATTTTCTTAGGAGTACAATCAAAACATTTCTCAATAAATTCAAATTGCACACAATAATTATCAAGATTACTAAGAGGTTTGCTGATGTTTAAGATGCCACAAATAGTTTTGACACCTTCAATATTTTGAATCAATTTACCTTGCTCATCCTCAAATAATGTGTCACCTATTATTAAATATTGAGGTATATGTACTTGAGGTGTATGAGGAATAAATTTTTGGATTGCATTTGATCAACTTTTTCTATTTGAAAATTTTATTGCATTTTCAAATTGTCTAATTTAAAATGATACTTCCACTCTTTCTCATTTTCATTATTTGTTTGAGTTAAAGTTTCTTCCCTACAGTTCAACACTTCTTCAGCTTGTTCTTTTATTTGCTCAATTATAATAACTTCTTGGATAGGATTAGCTAATTGTTGTAATATAAATTTTAACTTAGCCTCAATTAAGTTACACAGATGCTCTTGATCTTCTAGATTAAACTCGTGCCTAATCAAGGTTGGTTCAGTTTCGTGTAAATTGTTATTCACATAACCACCAAAATCTTCCACCGATTCTTCTAAGTAAGACTGCTCCCTCGTCCAGTTTGTGTTATTAATGTTCATATTAGAGTGAGTATAATTGTGTTACAAGTTGTGATCAAACTTAATGTCATTAATCAGTTTTATTCTTGAAGGTGCAAAAGGATTGTTTATATTACAATCAGAACTTGAATGTGTTCCCCTGCATCACCTACACCAATTTTGATTATTATTGTGCATGATCATGAGATTTAAGTACTCCATATATGAAAATAAAAACTATAAAAATTAATAAAAAAGTAAATTACATAAATAAGAAAATATATGCAGAATAAAGATAACTCTAAATCACAATTTACCCGCAAATTGTCCTTAATACAAAACAGATCACCGTTCCCCGGCAACGGTGCCAAAAACTTAACAAACTATAAATACACGTTTGCGCTCACACGCAAGTGTACACAGTTCGAAGTAATAATTGAAAGGTAAGTTCCAAGATTTATTGTCCCAAGGGAACGGTGTGTTTTGTTACTAAGGTTTATCTACTTTTAACAATGTTTTGACTAAGATATTTTTTGGTTTTGTGGCTCCTAATTAACAATTCAAATATCTTAAATTGAAGATTCTATGTGACGTAAAGGGAGAATTGGTTTTCATCATGAAAATTGCTATGGAATTGGTGTCGGTAATCATATTCATTCAACTTTTAAATGAAACTTATTTTCATGCTAATTTAATTAAGTGAAGATAGCATTCATAAGATTGGTCCTCTAATTCCAACTATTTCATGTCTAGTGCACAAGATGAACACACAAGGGTTCGATCTTGGCACATAGACTCTCATATGATTAGATTAAGTTAATTAAGATTCCTTACATCTATGTTATTAAAATAATCATTTTAATTCAGCGATCACATAAGCTTGATTTTGACACAATTAGCGTCACGTGCTACATGTGCAGTTTAGATAAGTTTGTGAATTATCGGGCTACATGGACTATGTCACGATCATCCATAAGCACTCAATAACTCCTCTCCTCCTTTAACGTCTACTAAGCTACAGAGCTTGATTGGTGGCTCTTGGCTCACATGCATTGACCTCTCAACTAGGCTCAAAGAATAGTGCTATTAGGCTCGAGAGCTTGTCACTAGGCTCTAAGCACTGACACACATAATTTTAGCTTTATGCCAATTGGTGAGCTATGGAGCTCAAAGAGATTTAAGTTACCGAATCAACATTTCATTTCAATCTCAAGGTGTTTAGACCGAGAATCATTGCGCATCAAACATGTGTTGGTGGCGAGGACCTTTATGTGCATTCCCTTGAGCTTGAAATGTAGAGTTGGTTAGATATTATTTTCATTATAAACCATTAAGAAAATAGATAAGCATTCATTCCACAGGCATGCAAATGCAAGCAACATATCTAAATAAAAATGAAATTGATTTTTTATTTATTAAAAAAGATTCATACAAACACCATAAGTTCCTTTACCCGTTACATGATGTCAGCCTAATAGTCCCCAAGGAGGGTTTAGCCTTCAATTACAAAAGAAATACAAGATATAACATACAATAATATGAACATTTGTATGGTTCTACTAAAAGAAAATGAAGAAAGAGTTTTGAGAAGAATACTAAGAACATCCCCTTTTTGGCATTCTCTAGATATTTCCTTGCTCTCCTACCTTATCCCTTCCAACTATTAGAAATGTTATTCTTTTCACTCCTTAAATTGTACTCTTTTCCTCCTTAGTGAGGGTCACCTTTTCGTTCTCACTGCAAGCTTTGATTTTAGACTTTGGAATGTCAAAAAGGGGAACCCCTCTCAATCTTCAATTCTTCCTTTTATAGACTTCTTTTCAGCTTTTTCTTTTTTTAGATTTAATTCAGCCAATAAATCTCATTTAGAAAATTGTGCTTTCATTAAATGATTGTTCCTTTATTCTCTTGGAATGAAGGGTCTTGATGAATCCATAATTTATATACTAAATAAAGGAAAAATGTCATACAAATCCTTATTAGAAACAACCCCACCTCGATCAAATTCTACTTATTTTCAGGTTAAATATGAGATCAACAATTTTTGGGAGAATCTGGAGTATTTCTGCAATTTCTGGGAGAAAACCGCTGCAGCACACTATGGCGCACCACAGCGCGCTCTGGCTACTGGCTTGTAGTAAGTACTAACTTAAGGGGATTTTTGAAATATGGAGCAATTCCACTATGGCATGCCATAGCGCGCTGCAACGGGTAAGTTTTCAAAACTGAATCGCTATAGCGTGCTACAGTGGGAGAGTTTTCAAAACTCAATCATTGCAGCGTGCTGCAGTGGGCAAGTTTTCGAACTTAAACTGCAACAGTGCGCTGCTGCAGGTGAGTTTTTGAAACTGAATCGCTACAGTGCACTGTAGCGGGCAAGTTTTCAAACTTAAATCACTACAGCGCTGCAGCGAGAGAGTTTTTTGAAACTGAATCGCTACAACACACTACAGTGGGCAAGTTTTTGAACTTAAAACTGCTATAGTGCGCTGCAGCAGGTGAGTTTTCGAAGCTCAATCGCTACAGTGCACGGCGGTGCGCTACAGTGGGCGCCAAAATTCTGTCTTCTCAGGGCATTAATTGCGGCTGAGACATGCCTCCTAGCCTGCTCCTTATCTCCCAGCTACCATATCTTCTATAGTAGAATATTTTTTAAGGGAAAAATGAAGGTTTTGAAATAATTTTGTGATTAAGAAATGGAAAAGGAGATGACATGTCATGCCTTAAGTGGGCTAAGCAGTCATGATAGCAGTAATATGGAGAGAAAGAGGCATAATTTGAATGCAAGAAAGGAGATTGAATCCTCTATAAATGCTACATTTCTTCACAAGAGAAGGGTTCCCAATTTTCACTCAAAAATTTTAGCTTTTAGAGGCTGCATAGAAGAAGAAGGAGACCACTCCAAGGGAGGTTGAAGAACCAATTGCTAAAGGAGAAAGAAGTCCAAGCTGCACCAGGGAGCTAAGGGAAAGGAAGAGAGGAAGAAGAGGAGAGATCTAGAGAACCCCATTGAGGGCTGTTCATAATACACTATAAATCTTGCTTTTAACTTCTTCTTAGTGGATCATGAAAGGATCTTCATCATTGTATATTTTTCTTCTTATCTCAGCTGTAATGGAAGGCTAGATCCCCTTGGGGAGAGTTGGGCTGAATCTATTATAAAATGTAAGGGACTTGATGAATGTTGGAGAACTTCTTCAAGCATTGAAATAAAAATCTGTTTAAATAACTTAATGAGATCACTCAAATAGAATAATGTGAACTAAATGGCAATTATATGTTAAGAAAATATAATTATAAATATGAACATCAAAATTAATGTCTTGTGCTCATAGCTCATTGCTTAGTTTAGAGCTGGATATGCATGCATTGGTGCTTAGAATTATGTGAGAAGTCCTTGAGCCTAATTGCACCATGCTCTAAGCTCAACTGAGTAGTCGAAGCATGAGAGCTAAGACCCACTAACGGAGCTTCGTTGCTCAGCATACGAGAAAGGAGGAAGAGGATTCATTGAGAGCTCATGGATGAGGTGACATAGTCCATGGAGCCCAATGAAACCACTTCCTTATCTGATCTGTGCATGACGCACATGATGCTTGTTAGTGGAATCAATGCTCGTGAGATCGCCTAACTAAAACTATTATTTTGGCAACCTAGACATAGGAAAACTGAGATGCCCTAATTGCGATCTCATGAGAATCTTTGTGTTAAAATCAAACCATAGTGTGTTCATTACATACACAAGATTTGAACTTGTAGGACTTAAAGGAAAACTTTAAGTAATATAATGTGCACTTGATTAATTGGCATAGTGATGAGAAAATGAGAAGTGCTTGAGAATTAATCCAACATGAGTCCCTATCAATTTGCATGGAGAAGAACCCGACTCTCCCTACTTCAAATAGTTTCTAAAATCAGAATTATTGTTCTATGAAATGGAACCAAATCAAGCTAAAATCATATCGTTTGAACATTACTGAAATTAGATATGCCTTAGTAACAAGACACACAGTTCCTATATTATTACTTCAGACCACGTACACTTGAATGTGAGCGCAGACGTGTATTTTACAGTCTGTCAAGTTTTTGGCGCAGTTGCCGGGGACTGGTAATTATTTTGTATTAAGGAAAATATACTAGTAAATAGTGATTTAAATAAGTCTCTTTGTATATAGTTTTAATTTTTGTTCTTGTATTTATTTTGTACTAATTTACAGTTTAACTGACCATTTACTTTTCTTTCATTGCTGAACGATGTTGCTATATTTGTTCTTCATAGCATATATTCTAATTCTGTATGAGTAGAAAAAATTGTATTGAATATCTTTTCGATCTAGAAATTGAAAAAACCCATCTACGAATTAGAAGAGAACAAGCAATCTTAAATAACCAACAAGCTGTTATAAAAAACTTTGATAAAATTCCTAGAGAGCCCTTAGAAGAATCATGGGGTAGAGCATTTAGGGATTATGCCCTACCCACTATTAGGGGCATTCCTCATGCAATTGTTAGGCCAAATGTAGAAGCTAACAATTTTGAGATCAAACCTTCTACACTTAGTATGGCTCAAAATAATCAATTTGGTGGGTTAGCCACAGAGGACCCTAACTTATACATTTCAAACATTCTTGTAATATGTGATACCTTCAGGTTTAATGGTGTTTCTGAAGATGCCATTAAACTTAGGCTTTTCTCTTTTCCCCTAAGGGACAGAGCTAAGAGTTGGCTCAGCTCTCTCTCGAGTGATTCTATCCGTACTTGGGATGATCTCACTAGAAAATTCTTAGCAAAATATTTCCCTTTGGCAAAAACTGTTCGGTTGAGAATTGAGATAACCAACTTCAATCAGTTTGAAGGGGAGACACTATATGACGGGTGAGATCACTTTAAGGAATGCCTACGGTGATGCCCGCATCATGGATTCCCTTTATGAATGCAAGTGCAAACCCTTTATAATGGTTTGAATGCTCTAATAAGGAATCTCATTGATGTGGCTGCTGGTGGCTCAATTAGTAGCAAAATCTAAGAAGAGGCTTATGACCTATTAGATGAAATGGCAACAAATGCCTATCAATGTCCTCTCCAAAGAAATGATCACATGGCTAAAAATGAATGTAACTCTTTAGAAAACTCACAACAAATTCGTGAACTCCAGAATCAAATCTCTCAACTCAATAAAAAGTTAGAACATGAGCAATTAAAATCTCATCAAGAGGGAGATTGTGAGTTAAGGAATGTCAATGTAATCATGAATCATGGCGAAAGTAGAGAAAGGTTAGAGAACTCCTTTAAGGAATTTAGAACATCCACAACTGAATTTATAAATAAAATTGATGCTACACTAAATAGACATGAACATACTCTTTTAAGGCTGGAGGAGTCAGTAAAAAGAATTGAACAAAAACTAAGAGAAATCATGAGATAATTAAAGAAATTGGCTTTAGTAGGAGTCATTGGTGAGTATGAAAATGACTCAGGAAACTCTATAACCCTAAGAAGTGGGAAAATAATTAAGCTGGTTGTGAATAAAGAGGATGAAAAGACCATCACAACAGCTAGAGAGGAACAAAGGGAAGAAGAAGTAATGAGCAAAAATGAGAGGAATGAAGTAAGGGATTCAGAGAAGGTTCAATCTAATGACCAACTTAAGATCACCCCTAACATCCCCTACCCTTAGCGAATGACTAAAGAGAAACTTGATGCCCAATTTCACAAATTTTTAAATATTTTTAAAATTCTTCACATAAACATTCCTTTCGCTTAAGCATTAGAGCAAATGCAGAGTTATGCCTAGTTTATGAAAGATATCCTATCAAAGAAAAGAAGGATTGATGAGAAGGAGATCGTGGCGTTAATAGAAGAATGTAGCGCAATCATTCAGATAAAAATTCCTATTAAGAAGAAGGATCTTGGTAGCTTCACTATCCCCTGCACTATTGGAAACTAATCTTTTCAAAAGACTCTTTGTGATCTGGGTGCATCCATAAATCTTATGCCATTTTACATATTCAAGAAGTTAGGAATAGATCACTAGAAGCCTACCTTTGTACTCCTCTAATTTGCTGATAGATCTGCAAAAACCCCTTTAGGAATTGTGAAAAATATGCTTATAAAGATTAACAAATTCATCTTCCCAGCTAATTTTATAATCTTAGACATGGAAGATGAAAACTAAGAAATCCCCATCATCTTGGGTAGACCATTTTTGGCTACCGGAAGAACATTGATTGATATCGATAAAGGGGAATTGATATTATGATATGGAGATGAGGAGGTGAAATTTCATGTAAATGATTCTATGAGACACTCATCTAAGCCCAATGAGGATTACTAGGGGATCAATTTAATTGAAGAAGCATTATTATTGAAAGCTGTGGAAGAAGAGGGGATGCTATTAAACAAGGATGATGAGGATCTAACGGAAGATGGAGTGATTGAGGAATTAATTAAAGAAAGAAAAATAATTCAACCTTCCATATATGTCCCACCAGAATTAGAATTAAAACCTCTTTCTTCTCACTTAAAGTATACTTATCAAGGGGAGGAGACATCCCTTCATGTAATAATCTCTGCCTTGTTAAATCAACATCAAGAGAGGCTTTCATGTAAGGTTTTAAAAGAACACAAGAGAGTAATTGGATGGAGTATAGTGGATTTGAAGGGAATTAGCCCAACTCTTTGTATGCATCATATCCTTTTGGAGGATAATTCTACTCCATCGATTGAACCTCAAAGGCATTTAAACCCAAATATAAAGGAAGTAGTTCACAAATAAATTATTAAACTCTTAGATGCTGGAATCATATTCCCCATCTCTAACAGTCCTTGGGTGAGCCCTATTCATGTGGTCCCAAAGAAGAGTGGGATGAACGTTGTGCTTAATGATAATAATGAATTGATCCTTACTAGAACGGTGACCGAATGGAGAATGTGCATTAATTATAGGAGGCTAAATAAAGCAACTCAGAAGGATCATTACCTTCTCCCAGTCATAGATCAAATGCTCGATAGGTTGGCAGGGAATTCCTATTTCTATTTTCTTGATGGGTATTTTGGATATAATCAAATACTGATTGCACCTGAAGACCCAGAGAAAACAACCTTCGCCTGTCCCTTTGGGACTTTTACCTTTAGGAGAATGCCCTTTGGGTTATGCAATGCTCTGGCCACTTTCCAACGCTGTATGATGGCTATTTTCTCAGACATGATAGGGAATTTTTGGAAATCCTTATGGATGATTTCTCTGCTGTCAGAAGTTCTTTTGACCATTATCTTGCCAATTTGGAAAAGGTTTTAAAAAGGTGTGAAGAATCAAATTTGATCTTAAATTGGGAAAAATGTCATTTTATGGTCAAAGAAGGTATTGTTCTTCGTCATTTGATCTCGAGGAGGGGAATCAAAGTTGATAAAGCTAAGGTTGAGGTAATTGAAAAACTCCCTCCTCCTATCAACGTAAGAGGAAATAGAAGTTTCCTTGGGCATGCAGAATTTTACAGAAGATTTATCAAAGGCTTCTCCAACATAAGCTTGTCGCTCTGTAGATTACTAGGAAAAGATGTTGAATTCAAATTTGATAAAAATTGCTTGAAATATTTCAATGCTATTAAAACTGCCCTGATCTCTGCTCCCATAATTTCTACTCCAAATTGGGACACCCCTTTTGAGATTATGTGTAATTCGAGCGACCTTGCAGTTGGTGCTATCCTTGGGCAACGAAGGGAACGAACCTTCTATTCAATTTACTATGCTAGTAAACTCCTTGACGTTGTCCAAAGAAACTATGCTACCATAGATAAAGAACTCTTAGTTGTTATTTTTGCATTCACTAAATTCAGGTCATATCTCATTGTGTCTTAAACTATTGTTTACACTGATCATGTGGCCATTAAGTATCTCTTTTAAAAGAAAGAAGTAAAACCTTGCTTAATACGTTAGGTGCTGCTCTTACAAGAATTTGATCTAGAAATACGGGATAAAAAGGGGAGTGAGAATGTGTTAGCTGACCATCTATCTAGATTAACCCACCTTGAAAGTGATAATTTGATCGATATTAGTGAATCGTTCCCCGATGAGAAGCTGTACACTATTTTATCAACAAAACCTCCTTGGTTTGCTGACTTTGCAAATTATCTTACAGGAGTAGGTATACCAAAAGACTTGAACTTTCAACAAAGAAAAAAATTCTTTGCTGACATAAAAAATTACTTTTGGTATGATCCATTCCTCTATAAATATTATAATAATCAACTCCTAAGGAGATGTGTGCCCGATTTAGAAATCAAGGACATTATATACCATTGCCACACATTCCCTTATGGAGGGCACCATGAAATTGATCGAACTGCAGCTAAGGTGCTTCAATCTAGGTTCTTTTAGCCTCATCTATTCAAAAATGCCACTGAGTATGTAAAAGGTTTTGATAAATGCCAAAGAACTGGAAACCTTGGCAAAAGGGATGAGCTTCCTTTGAATGGAATCTTCGAAGTGGAGCTATTTGACATATGGGGAATTGATTTCATGGGCCCATTTCATTTATCCCAAACTAATATGTATATTCTTATTGTTATTGAATATGTTTCAAAGTGGGTGGAGGGGCTTGCATGTGTGAACAATGATGCTAAAATAGCTGTCAAATTTCTCAATGAGCATGTGCTTGTGAGATTTGGTACTTTTAGATTCCTCATAAGCGATGGGGGAAAGCATTTCTGTAATAGGTAACTTGAGAGTATGCTGAGAAGCTATGGAGTAAAACATAAGGTGAGAACTCCCTACCACCCTCAGACTAGTGGACAAGTTGAAGTCACAAACAGGGAACTCAAATAGATCTTGGAGAAGACAGTGAATTAAAATAGAAAAGATTGGATTTCAAAACTCCAAGATGCCCTTTGGGCATATAGAACTACTTTTAAAACTCCCTTAAGAATGTCCCCCTACAGGATTGTATATGGTAAATCTTGTATTCTACTCAAGGAGTTGGATTACATTGCTTTTTGGGCCATTAAGAAATTGAACTTTGACTTCCAACATGCAAGAGCAAGGAGAATGCTTCATTTGAATGAGCTTGACAAATTCAGATTAAATGCTTATAAAAGTGGTAAAATGTACAAAGAAAAAAATGAAAAAATGACATGATAAATTAATTAAACCAAAGAATTTTCAATCACGAATGAAGGTACTTCTTTTTAATTCAAGATTAAGATTATTTATAAGGAAATTAAAGTCAAGGTGGATGGGCCCATTTACAGTTACAAAGGTCTATCCTCATGGAGCCATAGATGTTATTACAAGTGAAGGAACCTTCAAGGTAAATGGGAATCGATTAAAGCCTTATTTGGAAGAGAGTAACCTACAGGAGAAAGGTGGATGGACCTTAGAAGACCTTCCTATGGAAGGAATCACATGGGAGATTTTACTCGTGTCAAGCTGAGACGTTAAAACAAGTGCTTGGTGGGAGGTAACCCTGTAACAACCCTAGGTTATTACCATGTTAATTACAGGTTGTTTGATTCAACTTTAGTACCATTGCCTTTAGAACATCAAGTTAAGCCTATCTAGAAAATTTGAAGTCCATTAGACTTCTCTAAGTTAAAAATTATAATTTGATTAGTCTAGACCCAAAATAATTTGATCTTAGAATTAAAATTTGATTGCATTTTTGAATTCCTCACCCCCAAATTAGCTAAGGGTGAAATTTTGGTGCAATTTGGAATTCATTTGGACCATAATTCAATTTAAATTAAAATGGTTCAATTGCATAAAAGGGTTCCAAACAATTTAATTTTGCAAAAATACCCTTTAACTGAATTAACGGCCGGAATCCGCTGTGCGGACCACGGGCGATCTGCTGCGGAGCCCGGGGCACATGACAGTGGGATCCCGCGCATCTGACCGTTCCGCCTTTTATCTAACGGTCGGGATTTAATCGCGCAGAAGCGCTGATCCGCCGTTAGATCCACCCGAGCGATCCTACGGCATGAATTTAATCTGAATCGGCCATTAGGATCCAGCTGATCGGGGCCGTTGCGTCTTTCTGATAGATACATCAGACTATCCACAATGCACCAGCACTGTGGATCTTCGTCTTTGCCACGCCCGCAGCCAACCGAAGGAATCCCGCGGATCATTGCCAGCCTGGCCTGTCCCCCACTACCCAATCCACCTCAGCAAGCCGTTGGGAGCCTTTCCCCAATGTCATATTAGCCCCGGTCGGGCCTCGTGACCTGGCTGAGCCAAATGAAGAAACGGAGAAGCCCGGCCATGGCCCAACCACTCCGGCCCTCCTCAACCCAATTAAAGCCTCTAGAAGCTTCACGACACTTCCCTGAGGCTATAAATAGCCTCAGCTCATCTCCAATTGATCCTTGCTGATCAATTGGAGTCGCGCCTGCTTCCGCCATTCCCGAGCTCCATTGCTGTCTGTCCGAGCTCCCCAGGCGTCCAGGCGTGCATACCGCTGATAGGAGAGTCTCCTGAAGTTCAGGAACTCTCGGAGGAAGCTCAAGGAAGCTCATCCAGCCCAACATTTGCTCTCGCGATGCCTGCTCACCCTTCGGCCAATTCAGGTATCCCAGTTGTAGGTTCTGAGCCAATAAGGCTCAGACCTTATCCCATTTGACACGAATTTGTACCTATTGTCGTTTCGAACTCAACCGTATCATATTTAGGGCCTAAGCTAGCCCCTATCGATCGAATCGATCGATCGGGCTAGTTTTCTTCTGGATCACCTCGGTCGAGTAAGGACCCGGTGATCCAGGCCACCCCAGACCCCCAGACCAGAGGGCTTCGATCCACCTCACCTCCCTGATGGTGTAGGGATCGAGCTCGGAGTCTGGCATGGCCTCTATGGGGAGAATTATCTTCCCACAGTAACTCAAATGGTGAACGCCTCGGGTGAGTAAGGTCTGGCTGATCCAGACCGTCTCATAAGGGGTTTCAGGTCCCAATCGATGCGTCTGAACATGGTGATGGTGTAGCAATCGAATACTGGCCGATCGGTGGACCGGATGCGCCGGAATTTCGGGAATTAGGGTTCCCTAATTCGGTCTATCCGTCGGGATGAAGGGATGGGGACGATGACACTGTGCGGGCCGGGCCGACCCACGACCCGCGCGGTGCGATAGTGCCGGGTCTCCTGGGCCCCGATCGACCCGCACGCTTTTGATTTTGGGCTGAGCCGTTTAACTAAATCGAATTCATGGAATTATTTTCCTTAATTCGATTAAATAATAATACAGAATGTATTATTCAAATAACTTTTAATCCACTGGTCAAAATTTTATGATATCATATATGAAAATGTTCAGAAAAATCTCAGGAACTTAAATATAAAATAAAATCATACATCTGATGGTTAGATATTTAATTATTGCCTAATTACAGTGAATCTTAATTAGGGTAGATTAGCAAATTTACTCATCCAAATTTCATGTTTAGGGTGCCATTAGTTCACTGATGTTAATTAGATTTCATGTGCCAAGTGTAACATTTTTCTGAGTTCTGTAATTGTAGTTATGCCATAATCTTGTCAAATCATAATTAGTGAATTTTAGGGTTTATATACATTGGATCTTAGCAAACTCAGTCTCTGATTACTTGTATGATTAATTAGGACTTGCATGCCAAATTTCATGTAATTTGAATGGTGAATTTTTATTTATGTGCTAATCCTTTTTGCTTGAAATTAGGGTTTGGTTAGCACTAAGTAACCACTGTTTATTTGACTTTAATTATTATTTTGACTTATATCAGTAAACTAAATGAAATGAAATCACCTTTTATAAACCTATTAAGCATACTTGAATAAATCCAAAACTATAGTATCTTAATTATCTTAATTAACTTAAGAAATCTTAAGATTTGGATCAAGCTTTTAAGACTTGATCTAGATCTAGGATTGCCACCAATAATGCATAATTAATCCACTGATTTGACATTGATCTTTAAATATACACTTGATTTGACTTGAGGTTTGAGAAGGAGTCAAACCCTAATCTACTTAAGGAAAATCTAACCATAAAAACCCTAACTTAATTATATTGATTACAAGACTTTGAATTGAACACTTTCCAATAATGCATTTGATTTATTATTGATTCTAAACATTTGAATTAGACAGAGTAAGGTTAATAATAACCCTTTGTGATTTCATAATCTGAATCGAACCTTAAGATCCCCGATTTTCTCTTAAGTAATAAACCTGCATAACAAGATCATTAATACTAGGTTGATTTAACAAGTGATCAAATCCTTAATAATATGTTTGATTTACACCCCATAATCTTAGTCTAAGTATGATCAGATGATTCCATCATCTGATCTAATCACCCTAAGATCTAATCATGAACCAGAACCTAATAGTCTAATATCAGCACCTAAAGGAGAGATCTTGATATTCTCTTCATAAGATCGTCTTGAATTAACTAAGAGACCTAAATTCATATCATGAGGTAGGAGGCCTTGTGTGAGTCCTTGAGGTAGAAGCATAGAAGATCCTATCACCTTAGATGTTGATCTATTTCTTCTTGTGGTAGTAATTATTTAAAGACCTTAGAAGAGATACATCTCATTGTGGTAGAACCTATGTTATGTGATCCTTGATCACCTTCACTTGATAAAACCTTGTATAGGTCTTACCTATTAGATTAAAGAATGGTAGTTTTGATAAATCCTTATTCTATTAAATAGAATTGATTGAACCTTGATTATTGGGTAGTGTAGTATAGTATACCCATATTACTAGTCCCCAGTCATATTCTGGATTGGTTGAGTCACTCTAAGTAAGATTTATCTTTATTGCTATCCTGTGGGCTTAGGCGGATATAACCTCGCTTAGAGCTTAGAGTAAATTGATCAATCCTAAGAGTGTTTTAAACAGGTGCCCATTCCTTAGTTTTATTGAAGGACAGTTGCCATCAGGCAATGCCTCCTAGCAGAGATCACTTCAATAGGTATGGCTTAAATAAAACTAAGTAAAGGAGAATTACCTTCCTTAAGACGCTAAGTATAATTGTGAGTTTAGTGACTAAATGCTTAGTTTGAGATACAAAATCACCATCAGATGATGCCTCCTAATGAAGATCACTTTATTAGGGTGGCGTAATCAAACTAAATGTTATGTCCTATCTTTGCAGCATATTTAATATGTGTATACAATTACCCCGCCTAGTGATCTTTAAGTAAATAAGCAACTTTAACTAAATATCGATCTAGAGATTTGGAGTCAGAATCCTTTTAGCAGGATTCTACATAGTGGAGACTTAGGATTCATTTTCATTTCTTACTATATTCTTCATGGATTTCAAGATTTTCCATTCATATCATATAATGGCATAAACATGAGCATAAACATGAGTTGAACTCATTCCTTCTGTTGTGACACATGATTATCAGTGATACAGTATGAGATACAAAATGTTATATACACAGACTGGGGAATTTTAGGGTGCATCTGCATCACCATACTGACTTCCTAACTATTATGCTTATATTGGACCGTACTACTCATAAACCTTCAGTGATAGTTCTATGATATACTATGGTATAGCATATTTGTGAGCATTATTTTAGTGGCATATAGTGCATCTTATAGCATCCTTCTCAGCATTTGACATTCCTTTCACATTGATGTATGAGCATCTGGCATTTTCATGTACCTTCAGTACTTGGTTTTGATGCAGTTTTTCTTTGCTTAGTTCCTACAGTTCAGTTATTTGATGCTTTACAATTTTTCCTGCACTTTTACTTTATGTCCTTGCATATTTGTTATGTTTAGATTAGCTTGTATAGCTAGCTTCAATGTGTTAGACTTCTTGTCTAACACGGGGTACTTTTGGGATCTGGCAATTTGCTAGATCCCAAGCAGTTGTTGGAGGCAGGTCAGGAGGACGTCCCAGGGACTCAGGAGGAGCACTTGGCGCTGTAGGGGCTTGAGCATCACTTTTACTTTCTAGTTCTTTCCAGTATTCTAGCTAGACTCTTTATATTCCTGCATTTAAATGGTTTGTAATAAACTCTGGATGTACTCTTACTTTTCTTTTCTAAGATGGATGATTACTACTGCTTGGGATGAATGTATTTCTGGATGTTTTGGTTTTTAGCTTCCGCACTCTGTTATACTACTATATATAGTATTGTGATGTGATCGGCGTATTGGAAACACTGATATATTTTATAACATACATGGGTTCTTCTCCACTTCCTTGCACCTTATGTACGTACTGAGTCTAATACCTAAGATAAGTATTCCATTCTTATCTTAGATATTGACTCTCGAGCCTACTCATTGGGCTCGAGTTAGCGGCCTTCAGTATGGCTTCGTCTCTTTAGCCTATTCGGGATGATGGGTTATACTTGTATGGCCCACCGTTCTCGTGTAGCGCACCGTTCACCACTGATCTATGAATTATACTCATGTTTTGCGCACGGCGACGGGACGGGGTGCTACAAACCCACACATAAATTAGGTTGTAATCTTTATTGTTCTCATTTCTACTTTTTATTTTTGTGTTTTGTTTTTCTTGAAAGAAATAAATTAAGGTGTGCCATAGCACGCTGCAGCGGGTAAGTTTATGAAACTGAATCGCTACAGCACGCTACAACAGGAGAGTTTTTAAAACTCAATCGCTATAGTGTGCTGCAGCGGGCAAGTTTTTGAACTTAAACCGCTATAGCGAGCTGCAGCGGGTGAGTTTTGGAAACTGAATCGCTACAGCGCACTGTAGTGGGCAAGTTTTCAAACTTAAACTGCTACAATGCTCTGCAATGTAAGAGTTTTTTGAAACTGAATTACTACAGCGCACTGCAGCGGACAAGTTTTCAAACTTAAACTGCTACAGCGTGCTACAGCGAGAGAGTTTTTTGAAACTGAATCTCTACAGCGCGCGACAGCACGCTACAGCGCCCTACAACGGGTTCCAAAATTCTGTCTTCTCAGGCCACTAATTATGGCTGAGACATGACTCCTAGCTGCTCCTTGTCTCCGAGCTGCCATATCTTTTGTAGCCAAATATTTTTTAAGGAAAAATGAAGGTTTTGAAATGATTTTATGATTAAGAAATGGAAAAGGAGATGTTATGTCATGCCTCAAGTGGGCTAAGCACTCATAATAGCAGGAATATGGAGGAAAAGAGGCAAAATTTGAATGCAAGAAAAGAGATTGAATATTTTATAAATGCAGTTTTCTTCACAAGAGAAGGGTTCCCAATTTTCACTCAAAAATTCCAGCTTTTAGAAGGCCGCATAGATGAAGAAGGAGACCTGTCCAAGGGAGGTTGAAGAGACTATTGCTAGAGGAAAATAAAGTCCAAGCTGCACTAGGGAGCTAAGGGAAATGAAGAGAGGAAGAAGAGGAGAGATTTAGAAAACCTCATTGAGGGCTGTTCATAGTACACTCTAAATCTTGCTTTTAACTTCTTCTTAGAGGATCATGAAAGTGTCTTCATCCTTGTATATTTTTCTTCTTGTCTTAGCTGTAATAGAAGGCTAGACCCCCTTGGGGAGGGTTGGGCTGAATCCATTGTGAAATGTAAAGGACTTGATGAATGTTGGAGAACTTCCTCAAGCCTTGAAATAAAAATCTTTTTTTAGATAACTTAATGAGATCACTCAAATAGAATGATGTGGACTAAATGATAATTATATGTTAAGAAAATATAATTATAAATATGAACATCAAAATTAATGTCTTGTGCTCATAGCTCATTGCTTAGTTTAGAGCTGGACATGCGTGCATCGGCACTTAGAACTATGTGAGAAGTCCTTGAGCCTAATTGCATCATGATCTAAGCTCGACTGAGTAGTCAAAGCATGAGAGCTAAGACCCACTAATGGAGCTCCATTGCTCAACATACGAGAAAGAACAAAGAGGATTCATTGAGAGGTCACGGATGAGGTGACATAGTCCATGGAGCCCAATGAAACACTTCCTTATCTGATCTACGCATGACGCACATGATGCTCATTAGTGGAATTAATGCTCGTGAGATCGCTTAACTAAAACTGTTATTTTGGCAACCTAGACGTAGGAAAATTGAGATGCCCTAATTGCAATCTCATGAGAATCTTTGTGTTGAAATCGAACCATAGTGTGTTCATTACATACACAAGATTTAAACATGTAAGAATTAGAGAAAAACTCTAAGTAATACAATGTGCACTTGATTAATTGGCATAGTGATGAGAAAATAAGAAGTGCTTGAGAAGTAATCCAACATGAGTCCCTATTAATTTACATGGACAAGAACCCAACTCCCTTTTCTAATTCAAATAGTTTCTAAAATCAGAATTTTGTTCTGTGAAACAAAACCAAATCAAGCTAAAATCATACTGTTTGAACATTATTAAAATTAGATATACCTTAGTAACAAGACACACCATTCCCTAAGGATGATAAATCTCAGAACTTACCTTCCAAGTTATTACTTTAGACCACGTACACTTGCGTGTGAGCGCAGATATGTATTTTACAATCTGTCAAGTCTTAGGCTGTTTCATTTATGTTTTGCTATGCAAGAGATTAAATTATCCTCTTGCTCTCTCTCATATTGTCATAAATCAGTCCTTTTATAATTTTTGGGAGTCTCCTCAGCATCTAGTGCAACCATTCCTTGCATCTTTCTCAAAATTTATTTCTTTATGAATTATTCTTTCAATCCCTCGAAAATGAAGACATTTAAATATCTTGCTTTAAATTCTTGCTGTGGGAAGAAAAAAATTATGTCTCATTCCCTTCCCAATGCTGATTAAATGCATATTCTTGAGTAGTTTGACGGCAGGTGTTTTGGTTTGGGGCCGCTACGGCACGCTGTAGCGAGTAGCTTTGAAATACTTTAGTGCTGTGGCTAGCAATTGCGCCGAGCTCTCTGTTATGCCCACTGCGCATCACAGTAGCGCCTAGCTCTCGGGTTGTGACCATTGAGGTGCGTGGTAGTGCTGAGCTCCTTGTTTGTGCATGCGATGGCGTTTGTGTCGCGCTCTGGTGCACCGTAACGGTTTTCTTCCAGAATTTCATTTTTGGCCCAGATTTTGCTTTGCATAATTTTAATCCTGAAAAAGCAACAAAACACATCAAAGTATACGTTTTTGACATGAAAGTGTTTGTTTTTATTCGCTTGTTTTGCTATAAATCTTAGATTTATCACTTAATATAAAATTAACTTTACTCTTCCCTAAATTTTAACCATTAATCTTTTTGATTTGATTAGTTTAGGACTAGTATAAAATGATTTCCATTTGCTTGATTATGCTATTAATGAATTTCTCATTTTAATAAGCTATCTTCTAAACTTTTTTCACTTCTATTATTTCATTTAATTGACTTAAAGTGAAATATATGTAAGTCAATTAAGAACTCAAATAACTCCAATCTTATAAGTAGATCATTAAAATTTAAATAATTCTGGGTATCACATAGTTTACAATTATTTGATTTTCCCTGAATACTTGCTTAGATTTAAGCCTCTTCCTTTGAATATACATACAAGACGTTGTGCATAAATAAAACTTTCAATCCCTTGAGGGTTAATGTGAGTGTTATTTTTATTGAAACCCCATTTTTCATTATTAGTAAGGCAGACGTGCTTAACTCCTCATGTCATTCTGTATGTGCCCACAGAATGAAGCTTCCATAAAATAATTTCAACTAATATTATATGAGTCTTATACAATCTTATGATTGTAAAATCTCATCATAGTCTCTTAACTATATTTTAATTGTATAGTTCTAGACTATACATTCTTAATCCAAGAGATTAAGATTCTTTTTTACTTACTATACTTTGCACATTCTATCTTCAGTACTGTGCTTTATTTACTTACAGTTCATATAGAATGCAGTGTATATTGCTTTATTTTCATTTAAATGCTTCACTGCTTTTTTTTTCATTACTTAGCACAATTTCTATTTGGACGTATACATGTTTCCATTTCTTTTATTTTCAAATGCACTTTAGTAGTTTCTAACTTTATTTAGGATGTTTTTCCCATACTTTTAGGTTACAGGCTAGAATGACTATACATGTGAGTAACTTTACTCCTCTACTTTTTACTATTCTTCTTTACATTTATATTTACTTTTCTTTCCTACTTGAATGCTTTCAAATGCTTCTTTGCTTATTTAAATTGTAAATTAGCTTGTCATATCCAAATGAACTCAAATGTTAGCCAGTCTTAAAATATGCTTAGACTGTTCAGTATAACTACTCTTTTTCTTTTCTTAGCTTTGCCCTATCATATTTAAAAACCAAAATATGATAGATCAAGAGCAGTATAATTCAGGTGGAGCTGGACCTAGCACTTGAAGATCTTACAAATTTGCTTCTGCTTACTTCATTACATGCTTTTATAATATGTGAGAGAATGATCTTATTTTCTTACTCTTTCAATTAAAGGTATGTAATAACTTAAATTATTTGTAATATTTTTAGCTTAAATCTGTGCTGAGTTCCTTATTTTGAAACTGCTTATATTGAATGAGTGGATAATTATTGCATGTTTTATACATACTTGTTGTATATTTTCCTACATGTTCCCTACATGCTTTTATTGCATATTTTCCTTAACTTAATACTAATCATAAAGGTACTTGGCCAGCTTAGCATTTAACATTTGATTTGTTTTCTTCTAATTAAGTATTAGATGCTAAGGTAACACTCCAATGTTGGATTAAGCTCCTATACAACATTGGGGTCATTATAGGAGCCTTCCTCAGAGCAGTAAGACACTATTGGGAGCTTGAACACCAAGCTTTACCCACTGACAATTCAAGGAGGATAGTAACAATTCACCAGGAAGCTTCGAATAAAAACTAGAAGAACTGGGAGGGAACAGGGACTCCTTACACTTCAATAGA
The DNA here is from genome assembly GCA_016760335.1 of Gastrodia elata. Classification (NCBI taxonomy): domain Eukaryota; kingdom Viridiplantae; phylum Streptophyta; class Magnoliopsida; order Asparagales; family Orchidaceae; genus Gastrodia; species Gastrodia elata. The sequence goes on along the minus strand of CM028669.1, from coordinate 76,845,788 downwards.
AATAGTAGAGTAAGAAAAGAGCGCACTATGAAGGATTTTGAAACATTTATAGCCTTGGGGTTCTTGGGAGTTTGGCAAATAGGTCGAACCTGGCCCGAGAGCTTCGCATTTGGCCATTCCCTAATGGGAGCTATTCGAGCTTGGGACCAGATGGAGGGTGCTTGGTCGAATGGGGGAGACTAGAAATGGCCAGTCGATGTGGCAACTGGAGTGGCAGACAAGTGCTTGCTTCGTTGGTATGATCACATCTTCTCTGTCAGGCTAGCAATCGATTGGAGACAAAGATGAACAAGGCTAAGCAAGCTGCGAGCCATCTAAACAGTGGAGCCATTAGAAATGGACGATTTGATGCGATCCTTTATTAAAAGAACACGAAGAGGATGTCGACCATTGGATCGCGGGCACAATTATGTGGCTGATAATTAATCCAGGCCCGACCTCTTAAGCGTCGTCAAATACATGTGCTAGTATGGTGCTAATGCTTCCATTGGTGGGAAAGGATGCGCTGCTATCGGGACCCGCAGTAAATCTGCCACGATCCCAACAATAAAGCATATAAAGAAAAATTTAATTAAATTTTTTATTTAATTAATAATAATAATTCACTTAATTAATATAATTAATTATAATGATTTTAAATCTAATTTAGGACTAAATGAGCTCCAAAAGTTTCCAAAATTTTACCCTAAGCTAATTATGGTGTGAGGAATTCAAAAAAGCAACTAGATTTAAATTTGGAGATCAAATTATTTTTGATAATATTCAAGATCTTAAGATAGACAAAATAGCTATATTGCTCAAATGAGCTCCGATTGATTTAAAACTTCTTGGGTTGGGTTTAAATGACCATTTGAGTCTAATAGAATAATAATTAACACTTCAGTTAGCTTGGTTTAGTTAGGGTAATAACTTAGATTGTTACTGTAATAGCCCTAGTATTGTTAGTGACCTAATTCACTATAATCTTCTTTCCTTAGTCTTATAATTGTATTAAGAGCTTCCATTTCAATTTTTGTATGATTTGGAGATCATTTGGCAATTTCCAATATTTATTAGTTTTTTGATAATTCTGAGAATGCCTAATTTATTTAGACCTCAGAATCGAAAACAGAGTTTGCCATTGGACTCACCACACCAAAATTAGCTAGGGACGGTATTTTGGAAGCGTTTGGAAGCTGTCGAATATTCCATGAATATTTTAATAATACTTAAATACTCAGAAATCTAAGATAATTAAATTGACCTCCGATAAAAAATTTGTTTACATTTTTGAGTTTCTTACCCCACAATTAGGCAAGGGTAAATTTTTTGGGATTTTTTGAAGTGTGTTTGATTATTTAATTTTGATTATTAAATTGTGTATAATTAATTAATTAAATAAAGTAAAAAATAAATAATTATATTTTAAATTTTAACTAAAATGGTCGAAATTTCAAAACTGCGTGGATTCGCTACGCCAAGCCAAGCTGCATGCAGCTGGATCCGCTTATCTGATTAGGATCCAACAGCTCGCATGCGATCCATCGATTAGATCGTCGGATCGATCGCTTGATCCGACGGTCAGGATCGTTTTCATATACGTCTTCTCTGTAACATTCGATTGTGAGCCTGCCGCTGTTCCCATCCAGCTGCCAGTCCTTTCCTGAATCCAATTAAACACCCTATTTGTAAAGACCCATGATGAATCCATAAATTATATCTAAAATAAAGGGATATTTCATTCACTTAAGGTCTTTTAAGCTGCTCCTAAATCAATATTTTTTATCTTTTTCAAAAAAATGGCATCCAAAGGAATTATGAGGCATATCTACAAAAATTTTAAAATTTATTAAATGAATCCGTTGTAGCGCCCTACAGCATGCCGCAGCGGGCTGCGGCGGAATTAGTTTTACTTTAAAAAAGGATGCTCACAAATTGAACAGTATTTTTTGCAAAATGAGCCGCTACAGCGCTCGGTCACGCGCTGCAGCGGAAATATTTCAAACTTTATAAAATGGGAAAATTGATTAATTGAACAGTATTTTTTTGCAAAATGAGCCACTACAGCGCATGGTCGCGCGCTGCAGCGGAAATATTTCCAACTTTATAAAATGGGGAAAATTGATTAATTGAACAGTATCTTTTGCAAAATGAGCCGCTACAGCGAGCGGTCGCACGCTGCAGCAGAAATATTTCCAACTATAAAAAATGGGGAAAGTCGATTAATTGAACAGTGTTTTTTGCAAAACGAGCCGCTACAGTGCGCGGTCGTGCGCTGGAGTTCTGCAGCAGAAATATTTTTACTTTAAAAATGAAAAGTAAAGTAATTTAATAGTAGATTTGCAAAATGACCCACTGCAGCGCGCTGCAGCGAGACATCTTCCAAAGCTCAACCACGGTAGCGCGCGACAGCGGGACTTAGCGAATTTGCTAAGGACCATTGCACGCCGTAGCGCGCCACAGCGGCCCGCCGCAATTTTGTTCTAGACAGCATTTAATCCGTCTGGGGATATGACCTCTATCCTGCACTTTGTCCCCAGCCATCATTCCCTGCAGCTGCTACATTTTATTTGAAAAAGAAGGTCTTGAGGTGATGTTTTGGGTAAACAAATGAAGATATTTATCACCTCACCATCAATGGAGGATTTTGCCATCATGAGTTCAGAATTTTAAATGGAAATGCTAGTTTTGAAATGAAGAAGAAGAAGGCAGCCCCTCTCCTATAAATACCCCTCCTCTTGACTAGAGGAGGGTTCACAATTTTAGCTAAAAATCTACTAAGTAAGGAGGAGTGCCAAGGAAGAGAAGAACTCCCCAAGGGTGGCAAAGCAAGCTCTTGCTTTAGAGGAGAAGGAAGAAGACAGCACTAGCTACCTAAGAAGGGAACATTAATAAGGAGAAGAAAGATTCCAGAGAACTTCCAAAGGAGCATTCCTAGTATCTTCTAAACTCTATTCTTATATTTTTTTTTTAGTTGATCATGAAAGGGTCTTTATCAATATATGTGTTTTTCTTCTTTTCTTTTGTAATGAGTAGCTAAACTCCCTTGGGGAGGGTTGAGGTGAAGTCCCATGTGCATGATGTAATATTCATGTATAAATATTTTTCCTCAAGCATATATTATTTTGTGATCTTAATGTCTTGCTAAGAAAAATTTTATCTAATTTAGTCTTGAATGTGGAATAAGAGTAAGGAATAAAAAAGGTTCAAGAACTAATCGTCTTATGCTCATTAGCTCACCTTAGGTTGGATGCTAGGTTTTGAGTGCATGAAAGCTTGAAATTATATGACAAAGTTCTTGAGCTCAATGCACCTCAATCTAATCTCTGCCAAAGTGTTGATGCAAGTGATGCTAAGACCCACTAAATGGGCTCCGTAGCTCAACATAATTGAGGTAGGGGAAGGAAGTGTTGAGTGCTCATGAACTAAGTGACATAGTTGTTGAGCCCAACATATGAATCCCTCATCTCAACTATGTGAGCTACGAGTGATGCTCATAGTGGAAATTAATGCTTGTAAGATCCTAAGATTTAATAATCAAGCTCTCGGTGATCAAGAAAATAAGATTAAAATTTAAATCCAAAGAATCTTACAAGAATCTTTGTGCCAAAGTAGAACCGAATGTGAGCTCATTTTGTGCACGAGATTTGAACTTGTAAGACCTTGAGTTAAACTCAAGGAAAATAATGTGCACATGACTTTATTTAAAATAAATGATAAAGCTTGAGAAATTATTATACATAATTGTTATATCATGGCATGTGGGATGGTCCCAACTCTCCACTTTCTCTCATCTTGCTCTTTTTGCTTAGTGATTATTGTGCTAATTTTTAGACCAGCTCATCTAAATATATTGTAGCTTAAACATTAGTGAGAATAGATACACCTTAGTGCCAAATCAACCAATTCTCTGAGAATCGATAAATTCTCGGAAATTAACACTTTCCACTTATTACTTCAGACCACGTACACTTGCGTGTGAGCGCAGACGTGTATTTACAGTCCATCAAGTTTTTGGGGCCATTACTGGGAAATTGGTACTTGATTTGAATTAAGGACAATCTATAAGTAACTAGCGATTTAAGCATTTAATTGCATATATTAGTAGTTTTATATTTTTTGTAATTATCAAAGCTAACATTTTACCTTTTAGTTATTTTATTTCTGCAAAATTGTTTGATCTATATTGCTAAGTCATTCTCGATAAGCCATATTGTTAGTTGTATGAGTGAAAGAGTTTGTACTGAATATCTTTTTGATCCTGAAATAGATAGAACATACTTACAAACTAGGTGAGAACGAAACCTATCAAACCAATAAGCCGTTATGGATAATTGCATAGAAAATTTAGAAGAGCCTAAGGGAAGAGCACTTAGAGACTATGCATTATCCACTATTAGGGGAATCCCCCATGCAATTGTAAGGCCAAATATTGAAGCCCATAACTTTGAAATCAAACCTTCCACACTGAGTATGGTGCAAAATAATCAGTTTGGAGGATTAGCCACTGAAGATCCTAACTCACATATTTCAATTTTCCTTGAAATATGTGATACCTTCAGATTTAACGGTGTCTTCGAAGACGCAGTTAAATTGCAGCTTTTTCCTTTCTCTCTGAGAGATAGAGCCAAGAGTTGGCTCAGCTCTTTATCGAGTGATTCTATCCGGACTTGGGATGACTTGGCTACAAAATTCTTAGCCAAATACTTCCCTCCAGCTAAAACCGCACGATTGAGGATTGAGATCTCCAACTTCACTCAGTTGGAAGGTGAGACTCTGTATGATGGGTGGGATCGCTTTAAGGAGTACCTCAGGCGTTGCCCACATCATGGGTTCCCTCTATGGATGCAAGTGCAAACCTTCTACAATGGTTTGAATGCTCCAACGAGGACACTCATTGATGCAGCCGCAGGTGGTTCCATTAGTGGAAAAACCCAAGAGGAAGCTTATGACCTCTTGGAAGAAATGGCCAATAATGCATACCAATGGCCTTCTGAAAAGCTGAAAAAGGAATCCGCGAAAGTAAATGAATCTAACCAAATAACAGCTCTTCAACAAGAAATTCATGCCTTAAACGAAAGAATAGAACGAATGAATGTCAATGTGGTTTCAGAGGTACACTGTGAGTTGTGCGGGGGTAGGCATAACAGTGAAAGTTGTAATTTAAACAACCCCTTCATGCAAAATAATACTGAACAGGTAAACTACCTCAGAAACAATAACCAGACGAACAACCCCTACTCCAACACATATAACCCAGGGTGGAAAAAGCACCCAAATTTTTCTTGGAGTAATAACAATAATAATGCTAATCAATATGGGGGGAATTCATCCAACCAGCAAGGCATGAACTATGGAAACAATAACAATAACTATTAACACAATTTAGAAGGGGCCTTCATTTCATTTAAAGCCAAAACAACCCAATTCATGCGCTGCACTGAAGCCACCTTAACAAGCCACGAGGCTTCTATTCAAGCTTAGGAATATAGAGACACAATTGGGGCAAATCTCCAAGCAGCTGACCTCTCAGCAGCAAGGGGCTTTACCCGGTTCAATTGAAATGAACACGTGGGAATTGGTGAGTGTGATACATTCTGAAAATGTATCAGAAGGAATGAATAATGAGAAAGAGAGTGCAACAAATTTTAAACTAGAGGAATTGGAAATAAGGAAAGGGAATGACCATGAAAAGCTAACCGCCCCTAAATGCGAAGATCCAGGGAGGTTGAGCATCCCGTGCATAATAAGAAACAAAGTATTTGTAGATCCCTTGTGTGATCTAGGTGCTTCAGTAAATGTTATGCCCTACCACATCTATGAACATTTAATTGTAGGAGGGATGGAATATACCTCGATAATTTTGGAGTTTGCTAATTTAGAATCCCTTACCCTTCAAGGAATGATAAAGAATGTTGCAATTAAATTAGGGAATTTTATAGTTTCAACTGACTTTGTGGTGTGTGAATGGGACCAATGGAACAAAAACTCCACAATTATCTTTGGGAAACCCTTTTTAATGAGTGTGAAGGCTGTCATCGATGTGAGTCGCGGTGTAATGAGCATGAGTGTTAAAGGAAGAATGGAAATGATAGATCTTAAGCCAACTATCTTTAAAAAGAAAGAGATGGAGGATGAAGTGAGAAAAATAATTAGAGAAGAGAGGTTATGGGTCGATGATGTTCTAGAAGACCTCACAATTGAAGAGAAATACTCTGATGGCTACTCTACTCCTTCCCCTGAAAAGGGGAGCAAGGAGGAGTAAAAAAGAGAAAAATGCGACGAGGGAAAAGAAAGAAAAAGACTCCCCCCAATTTTGAAACTGAAAAAATGGATCCTCTATTAGAAGTTAAAGATGAAGAGAGTTCGCGTCACCATGAGAGTTGTGATCATTCGAACATCTCTAGCTTATGGAAAAGGAAACCACCGGATCCTACATATTGATCATTAGTGAGTCTAGCTAAGGACATGAAACTAAGCGCTTATTGGGAGGCAACCCAACCATAAAAAAAAATTGCGCTACCATGCGCTGCAGTGGAAATTTCGCAACAGCGCGCTGCAGCGGGCAAACTGCGCGTGTAGAGCATCACAGCGGCACACGGAAATCATTTTCCACTCCAGCGCTCTAACACGTAAAACCCGCTATCGCACGCTGCAGCGCGCTATAGCAGTTTGCCCTAGTTTCGAAAAATTTTTCTGTCTTGGGAAAATGCAGTCAACAAGTCATGCCCTTTGGGTTCCCAAGGCAGTCAAAAAAAAAATGCTGAAAAAGCTGCCCCCCCGCCTCACATGGATCACCATATTTATGGCTTGGGAAAGACCATTTGACCATCTTCTTTTTGCCTTGAATTTTTTGGGCTATAAATAAGGAGGCATTGGGGGGGGGTTATCCTTGCACCTTTCCAATTCTCCTATTCTCTCTAAGTTCTTGATCCTCCTAATCCTCATTCCTTTCCATGTCAACTGGGAAGAAGGCAATTGCTCAGAAGGATGTTGAAGCCTCCTCATTCGGAGGAACTTTTAACAAGAAGAGGTTCTCTTCGGCGGAAGCTGAGCACCACTTCATCTCCATCACTTCCCAACGAAAGTTGATTCCGAAGAGGTGTTTAAGCACCGCCTACCCCGTCCCGCATGAGCAAGTCAACCCACGGGGATGGGGAGAGTTTGTGACCAAGAGAGCCCCTACATACACGACGATCGTCTAGGAGGTGTATGCAAACACAATTGATGCGTCCGGGCAGCGGCTCTTCTACCGGGGTAAGGTTGTCACCCTAGGGATTGCTCAAATTGAGCAATTTTATGGGCTTAAGGAGGTACATTCACGCTATTACTCAGACCTCTTGGAATCTCACTTTGACCCCTGTCGTTTCATTGCGGAAATTGTCAATGATGACACAGAGTGGGATGGAGGACTAGCCAACATCCCTCGCTCCGAATTGACGGAGATGAGTAGTGCTTGGCTAGTGTTCATTTCTAGCTATGTCATGCCCATGAGTCACTTAGCAGAAGTGACCCATGCCCGAGTTCTCCTCTTATGCTCATTGGTTAGGGCGGGTGAAATCCGTATTTCGAGCATTATCTTTGAGCAGCTATGGAAAACTCTCAAGGGCCCTTGCGCGGCATTGGCCTTCGGGTCTTTAATATTGGAGTTGTGCGAGACCCAAGGGGTCAAGATCCTCTCCTAAGACTCCATTGTTCCCCCTAGCGGTGCCCTTAACCCTTCAAACCTAAATGTCCGGGCAAGCGAATGAAAGCTGCCCAAGAAGAGAAGGGGACCGAAAGGGGATGCATCCGCACCTTCTGACTCGCGCCTCACGAACCAACTTTTGGTATGCCTCCACAATCAGCATGCGGAGCTTAGTAAGGCTCTTGCAACCGATATGGGGTTCTTCAAATAGGAGATCAGCCAACAATGCAAGTTCCAATCTGAATTCCACGAAGCCCTTGGGATGATGTTTGAGGATTGGAGCTTGCAAGGTGGACCGGATGCCTCCGTGTTGCCAAGGCCTCCTGTCGGAGCACCCATTCTGGAGACGCGCTACCCTATTGAGACGATGTATGTAGAGGAGGAGGACGAAGAAGGAGAAGATGATAACTAAATAGGTTGTATTTGTTCTTTTCTTTCAATTTTTCTTTTTTTCTTTTGTATCTTTATTTTTAGTATGTTTTTATTTTGAGATTTTAATTTATGATTTTTTCTTATCCCATCATTCTTATGATATTCTTAATTGACATATTTTTTCTGAATTTTTCAAAAGAAATGAAAATCACAAAAATGTAAAAATTAAATTTGACATAAGTAAAAGAATATGTAAATAAAAATGATTAAATACATTATAAGCAAGATAATATTGTAATTGAGGAATGAATGGAGGATAATCTAATCTCCAAAAATTTAAATAAATACTTGAGCTAAGTGTGGGGGAAAGCATAGGACTTAGACTAAAAGATGTGGTACGTATTCTAAAAAAAGGTGTGCTAGGCTCCCGTAGGACTTCATGATCACAAAGATGTATATTAAAGATAAAGAAAAATGTCTCTCCCTAAAGATGAAAAGAGCAAAATATTTATATAAAAAGGGATGATGAAAAATACCTCTCCCACTTGATCAAAATGAGAAAGGATGAAGAAAATTATCTCTCCTTTAAAATCTTTGTGATTCATAAGAAAGAGAACATATGACACAACTCTTGGAATCTTTGACCAATTCCTTAGTCTAAAGTTCACAATAATCTGTACCCATCACCTAATATCAAACATTGAAAATTCAAAAATTTGGAGATTGCTTAATTAAACCACCTTATGGCCACAAGTAAAAATATTAATATTGCTAAAATATTTATTTCATTTTTGCCATGCACACATCTTGACTTATACATATTCTAATTGCATCGTTGTGACTTTTATCCTTACAAAATAGAAAAAATACCATTTTGAGCTTACTCGAGGAGGAGCAAGAATTTAAGTGTGGGGATGTGATGAATCCATAAATTATATCTAAAATAAAGGAATATTTCATTCACTTAAGATTTTTTAAGTTGCTCATAAATTAATATTTTTATCTTTTTTAGGAAAATGACATCCAAAGGAGTTCTGAGGCATATCTACAAAAATTTTAAATTTATTAAAGGAATCCGCTGTAGCGCGCTACAGCGCACCGCAGTGGGCTGCAGTGGAATTATTTTTACTTTATAAAAAGGATGCTCACAAATTGAGCAGTGTTTTTTGCAAAATGAGCCACTACAGCGCTCGGCCGCTCGCTGCAGCGGAAATATTTCCAACTATAAAATGGGAAAATCGATTAATTGAACAGTATTTTTTTTCCAAAATGAACCGCTACAGCGCGCGGGCGCGCGCTGTAGCAGTCTGGAGCGGAAATATTTCCAACTTTATAAAACGGGGAAAATCGATTAATTGAACAATGTTTTTTGCAAAATGAGCCGCTACAGCGCGCGGTCGCGCGCTGCAACGGTCTGCAGCTGAAATATTTCCAATTTTATAAAACGGGGAAAGTCGATTAATTGAACAGTATTTTTTGCAAAATGAGCCGCTACAGCGCACGGTCGCGCTCTGCAGCAGAAATATTTTTACTTTAAAAATGAAAAGTGAAGTAATTGAACAGTAGATTTGCAAAATGACCCGCTCCAGCGCGCTGCAGCAGGACATTTTCCAAAGCTCAAATGCGGTAGCGCGCAGCAGCGGAGGACTTATCGAATTTGCTAAGGACCATTGCACGCCGCAGCGTGCCCCAGAGTGCTGCCGCACGTTGCGGCGGCCCGCCGCAATTTTTTTCCAGACAGTATTTAATGCATCTGGAGGTATGACCTCTATCATGCACTTTGTCCCCAACCATCATTCCTTGCAGCTTCTACATTTTATTTGGAAAAGAAGGTCTTGAGGTGATGTTTTGGATAAACAAATGAAGATATTTGTCACCTCATCATCAATGGAGGATTTTGCCATCATGAGTTCAGAATTTTAAATGGAAATACTGGTTTTGAAATAAAGAAGAAGAAGGCAACCCCTCTCCTATAAATACCCCTCCTCTTGACTAGAGGAGGGTTCACAATTTTAGCCAAAAATCTACTAAGTAAGGAGGAGTGCCAAGGAAGAGAAGAACTCCCCAAGGGTGGCAAAGCAAGCTCTTGCTTTAGAGGAGAAGGAAGAAGGCAGCACTAGCAACCTTAGAAGGGAACATTGAGAAGGAGAAGAAGGATTCTGGAGAACTTCCAAAGGAGTGTTCCTAGTATCTTCTAAACTCTACTCTTGTATTTTCTTTTTAGTTGATCATGAAAGGGTCTTTATCCATGTATGCATTTTTCTTTTTTTCTTTTGTAATGAGTAGCTAAACTCCCTTGGGGAGGGTTGGGGTGAAGTCCCATGTGCATGATGTAATATTCATGTATAAATGTCTTTCCTCAAGCATATATTATTTTGTGATCTTAATGTCTTGCTAAGAAAAATTTTATCTAATTTAGTCTTGAATGTGGAATAAGAGTAAAGAATAAAAAAAGTTCAAGAACTAATCGTCTTATGCTCCTTAGCTCACCTTAGGTTGGATGCTAGGTTTTGAGTGCATGAAAGCTTGGAACTATATCACAAAGTTCTTGAGCTCAATGCACCTCAATCTAAGCTTAGCCATAGTGTTGATGCAAGTGATGCTAAAACCCACTAAATGAGCTCCTTAGCTCAACATAATTGAGGTAGAGGAAGGAAGTGTTGAGTGCTCATGAACTAAGTGACATAGTCGTTGAGCCCAACATATGAATCCCTCATCTCAACTATGAGAGATGCGAGTGATGCTCGTAGTGGAAATCAATGTTTGTAAGATCCTAAGATTTAATAATCAAGCTCTCGTTGATCAAGAAAATAAGATTAAAATTTAAATCTAAAGAATCTTACAAGAATCTTTGTGCCAAAGTAGAACCGAATGTGAGCTCATTTTGTGCACGAGATTTGAACTTGTAAGACCTTGAGTTAAACTCAAGGAAAATAATGTGCACATGATTTTATTTAAAATAAATGATAAAGCTTGAGAAATTAATATACATAATTATTATATCATGGCATGTGGGATGGTCCAAACTCTCCACTTTCTCTCATCTTGCTCTTTTTACTTAGTGATTATTGTGCTAATTTTTAGACCAGCTCATCTAAATACATTGTAGCTTAAACATTAGTGAGAATAGATACACCTTAGTGCTAAATCAACCAATTCTCTGAGGATTGATAAATTCTCTGAAATTAGCACTTTCCACTTATTACTTCAGACCACGTACACTTGCGTGTGAGCGCAGATGTGTATTTACAGTCTATCAACCCACTTAAGTAGTAATAGTTGAAACTCTTAAATATTAAGACACCTTTTTAGATAATGGTGGAGTTCCTGATAAGAACTTCAAAGTTAAGCGTGCTCATATGGGAGCACTCCCAGGATGGGTGACCTATTGGGAAGTTATCTTATGAGGGTAAAATCGTGAGGCCTTTCAAGCTAAAGTGGATAATACTTTGGTGCTTAAGAGTTTGGGTTATTATAAATGGTATCAGAGCAGGCCATAGGGTGTCAGATAGGAGCTAAGTGCCATTCAGGGCAAAGTACCACTTCATGTGAGCAGCCTCTTGAACCCTTGATGATTAAGGTGCTACATGGTTGTGGGTACCTCTTGATCCTATAGGGGTCACCTCTAGTCCTATCTACCCAATGGATTATTTTTGGATCTGTGTGTGGATACTGATGAGGCCGTCAGTTACTTAAGTTGGGGAGATTGTAAAGACCCAATTAAATAGTAATAACTAAAACTCTTAAACATTGAGGCACCTTTTCAGATAATGGTCTAGTTCCTAATAAGAACTCCAAAGTTAAGCATGGTCATATGGGAGCACTCCCAGGATGGGTGATTCGTTGGGAAGTTATCTTATGAGGGTAAAACTGTGAGACCTTTCAGGCTAAAGCGGATAATACCTTGGTGCTTAAGAGTTTGAGCTATTATAAATGGTATCAGAGCAGGCCATAGGATGTCAAATAGGAGCTAAGTGCCATACAGGGTAAAGTACCACTTCATGTGAGCAGCCTCTTGAACCCATGATGGTTAAGGTGCTACATGGTTGTGGGTACCTCTTGATCCTATAGGGGTCACCTCTAGTCCTATCTACCTAATGGATGGTTTTTGGATCTGTGTGTGGATACTGATGAGGATGTCAGTTACTTAAGTTGGGGAGATTATAAAGACCCAATTAAGTAGTAATAACTGAAACTCTTAAACATTGAGGCACCTTTTCAGATAACGGTCGAGTTCCTGATAAGAACTCCAAAACATAAGCGTAGACATATGGGAGCACTCCGAGGATGGGTGATCCGTTGTGAAGTTATTTTTTGAGGGCAAAACTGTGAAACCTTTCAGGCCAAAGCAGACAATACCTTGATGCTTATAAGTTTCGGCTGTTACACTATTCTTCCCTCTACTCCATTTACTTCTTCCTAAGGCTTAAGCGGGAGCGTAGTGATTTAAGGAGAAAGTGTAGCGCCCCGCCCCGTCGCCGCACGCAAAAGAGAAAATGTAAGGTACCTCAACCTTGGCGGCGGAGCAGCGTGCTACTCGGGAAGGCCGGGTATACAAGCAAAATCCGTCTCCCCGAATAGGCTAGTAAGAACTGAGCCATGCTGAAGGCTACTGACTCGAATACTAAGAGTAGGATCAAGATCCAATACCTAAGATAAGAGTGAAAAGCTTATCTTAGATATTAGGCTAGTACGTATACAAGGTCCAAGGAGGTAAATAAGAACTCCATATACATTATCAAAATATATCAGCATTTCCAGTATGCTGATTACATCATAATACTAAGTATAGTAGTATAATAGAGTGCGGAAGCTAAAAGCAAATCATCCAGAGTTTATTACAAACAAATTTAAATGCAGAAACATGAAGAGTCTATTTAAAATGCTAAAATGAGCTAATAAGTAAAAGTAGGTGCTTGATCCACTACAGCTCCACATTTTCCTCCTGGGTCTCCGGTACGTCCTTCTGACCTGTCTCCACAAACTGCTCAGGATCTAGCAAATTGCTGGATCCCAAAAGTACCTCGTATTAGACAAGTCTAACACATCGCAATTAACTATACAAAACTAAACTAAACATAATAAACAGAAAAGTAAAGCAAAACTGTAAAAGAACTGAGGAAAAGCGCATAGTAAAGAAAACTATAAATGCTAAGTAAATAGAGCAGTAAAGGCCAGTTAAAGTGAAGCTATCACCAAACGAAAACTGAATGTAAAGAAAACACACGATGAAAGAGATGTTATATGCTGCACTATATGTCACTAAAATGATGCACACAAATATGCTACACCACGGTATATCCCAGGACTATCACCGAAGGCTTATGTGTAGTACGGTCCAATGTAAATACAATAGTTGGGAAGTCAGTATGGTGATGCAGATGAACCCTAAAATTCCTCAGTCTGTGTATATCACATTCTGTAACCCATACAATATCACTGATACCCATGAATTACAACAGAAGGAATGAGTCAAATTCATGTTTATGCTTATGCTTATGCCACTATGTTGAATGAAATGAAAAAAATCTAGAAATTAATGAAGAGTTTAGTAAGAAATGATAATGAATTCTAAGTCCCCAATGTGCAGAATACTTCTAAAAGGATTCTGACTCCTAACTTCTAGATCGATGATTAATTAAAGTTGCATATTTATTTAAAGATCACTAGATGGGGTGTTTGTATACACATATTCAATACATTGCAAGAAAAGGATTCTTATTACTTAGTTTGATTAATCCACCAGTAACAAAGTGATCTTCATTAGGATGGTGATTTTGTATCTCAAGCTAAGTATTAAGTTGATATACTCACTATCATACTCAGTGTCTTAAGGAAGGTAAATCTCACTACGGCTGGGATCACTCGGATCCTAACGGTCGACCGCGGGAGAGATCTTGGCCGTAGGATCCATGGAGTAGATCCAACGACGGATTCACAGTCTAACGAGATCGTATCCCGACCCTCGGTTGAAAAGGCGCGACGGCTAGATGTGCGGGGCTCCACTGCCATGTGACCCGGGCTCCGCAGCGGATCGCCCGCGGTCCGCATAGTGGATCCTGGCCATTATTTTTGCTTAGGGATATATTTGCAATTATGAATTAATAGGAATCCTTAAGTGCAATTGAACTATTTTCATTTAAATTGAATTATGGCCCAAATGATTTCCAAATTGCACCAAATTTTCACCCTTAGCTAATTTGGAGGTGAGGAATTCAAAAATATAATTAGAATTTAATTCTGAGATCAAAATATTTTAGGTCTAATCTAGGATATCTAGAGTGATCAAATTATCAATTTGGACTTAGAGAAGTTCAATGGACTTCAAATTTTCTAGATAGGCTCAGTTTGGGGTTCTATAAACAATGGTATTTGAAAATTGATTAGGTTACCTATATTTTTGTCAGGTAACAACCTAGGGTTATTACAGACTCCCCCACTTAAGAACGATGTCGTCCTCGACATCATCTCAAGGGAGAAGACAAACATGAGAAATTAAAGAACATAAACAAAACTCAGAAGATTAAAGAGTACTTGGAGTTTCAAAGAGACTAGGGAATTTCAACCTTATATTTGCCTCTTTCACCCAAGTAGACTCCTCTAAAGAGCGATTCCTCCACTGAAGTTTTACCATTGGGATCAAGTGATTCCTCAGCTTCTTTTGATCATGTGTTAAGATCTTGATTGACTCTTTTGCATAAGATAGATCCGACTGGAGAGATACAGATAAAAGTTGAATTAAGTGGGAAGGATCATAAAGACATTTTCATAGAGATGAAATGTGGAAAATGTTATGGACTGTAGAGAAATCTTCAAGAAGCTTCAATCGATAAGCTGTAGAACCAATCTTTTCTAATATTTCAAAAGGTCCGACGTAGCTGGAACTTAGCTTCTCGGCTACACCAAAACGATATACACCTTTCATTGGACTGACTCTAAGGTATACAAAATTTTTGGCATCAAATTCCAGAGTATAATGATGAGCATCATGATACTTACCTTGGTGATCTTGAGCTGCTTTGATTCTTTGCTGGATTAGTTGAATATTTCAGTTGGTTTCTTCCACCAGATCAGAACCATAAAGTTGAGCACTGCCAGTTTCAGACCATGCTAAGGGAGTACTGCATTTCTTGCCATACAAGGCTTCATATGGAGCCATGCCGATACTTGCCTGAAAACTGTTATTGTATGTGAATTCTACAAGAGGAATATGATCTTCCCAGAACCCTCCAAAATCCAGCATACAGAGGTGAAGAAGATCTTCTAAGACTTGATTGACTCTTTCTGTTTGACTATCGGTCTAAGGATGGAAAGCGGTACTCATGGCTAGAGTAGTCCCCAAGTCCTGATTACTGCTTGCCAAAATTTAGAAGTGAAATGACTATCTCGACCAGACACGATAGATCTTGGGATTCCATGGAGCCTGATAATTTCCTTGATGTACAACTTTGCCAATTTTTCCACAGAATCAATCTGCCGCATAGGAATAAAATGTGCTGATTTGGTCAATCAATCGACAATGACCCATATTGAATCAGCACCGGATCTTGCTTTAGGCAATCCCAAGACAAAACCCATAGAAATGTCAAACCAATTCCATTCAGGAATTGCTAGAGGATGGAGAAGTCCTCCAGGCTTTTGGTGCTCAACCTTGACCAAATTACAAGCGTGACATTTTATGACAAACTCTGCCACACTTTTCTTCATTCCATGCTACCAGAATACTTTCTTCAGATCTTGATACATCTTGGTGCTGCCAAGATGTACTTAGTAACCTGAATTGTGACAGTCTATTAGAATCTCTTACTGCATGGATCTGGGAATCCACAGACGATCCCCTTGATAAATTGCATTACCTCAGAGCTGCAGATCAAAGCGATGACACTCTCGATGTCAACCTTAAACTTCAGGTAGTCTTCATCCTTGGTTTGTGAAATGGAGACGTCGTGATGAAATGTGGGTTCAACTAAACTCATCGATATTAATGTGCTTAACATGTCACCACGCGCTGGCCTGATTTCGAGCATCCGGAATTCTTCTTCCAGAGGACTAGATTATATTAAAGAAGATATAGTAGCATGACGACTAAGTGCGTCTGCTACGATGTTTGCTTTTCCAGGATGATATTGGATATTTAGATCGTAATCGCATATTAGTTCGAGCCATCTTCACTATCGGCAATTCAACTCACGCTGGGTGAAGATGTACTTCAGGCTATGATGATTGGTGAATATAGAACACTGGATGCCATACAGATAATGACACCAGATTTTTAGGGCAAAAACCACGGCTGTTAATTCGAGGCCGTGGACAGGATAGTTCTTTTTGTGTGGTCTTAACTGACTAGATGCATAGGCTATAACTCTTCTTCCTTGCATCAAAACACATCCCAAACCTATTCCGGATGCGTCGGTATGGACTTGATAATTCAGGTCTTCTTTAGGTAAGGCAAGAACTAGTGCAGAGGATAAAGCATCTTTCAGAGTTTGGAATGCTTTCTCACATTTTGGGCTCCAGGCAAATGGTACTAATTTCTGAGTCAACTTAGTGAGAGGAGATGTGATTTGCGAGAAACCTTTAACAAACTTCCTGTAGTAGCCTGCCAGTCCTAAGAAACTCCTAATGTCGGTCACAAATTTTGGTTGTGACCAATCTTGGACTGCGCTTACTTTACTTTGATCAACTCTGATTCCTTGGGAATCGACAACATGACCCAGAAAAGCAACTGAATCCAGCCAAAATTCGCATTTAGAATATTTAGCGTATAGCTTATGGCTTTTGAGTTCTTCAAGTACTAAACGCAGGTGATTCTCATGATCATTTTTATCTTTTGAGTAAATCAATATATCGTCGATGTAGACAATGACAAATTTATCCAAATATGTTTTCAGCACGCGCTGCATTAAGTCCATAAAGACGGACGGTGCATTTGTTAAGCTAAAGAATATCACCAAAAATTTGTAATGCCCATAGTGGGTTCTAAACGCTGTCTTCTCAATATCTGAATCTTCAACTCGTAATTGATGATATCCTTATCGCAAGTCTATCTTAGAGAAGACTTTAGCTCCGGATAGTTGGTCGAACAGGTCATCGATACGAGGCAGAGGGTACTTATTCTTAATGGTTACTTTATTTAATTCTCTATAATCGATGCACATCCTCATCGATCCATCTTTCTTCTTTATGAATAGCACTGGCGCTCCCCAAGGAGATGAACTCAGACGAATAAAACCCTTCTCTAATAGTTACTGGACTTGATTGTTCAACTCTTGGAGTTCTTTTCACGCCATACGATACAAAACCTTTGACAGTGGTTGCGTTCCAGGAATTAATGCTACGACAAATTCTACTTCTCTCACCGGAGGAAGTCCAGGTAGGTTTTCAGGGAACACATTAGAAAATTCACAAACTATATGATTCTCAGAAATAGGTACGACTTCTCTCTTCTCTCCCCACATTGTCACAAGGTAAGCGCTGCACCCCTTCCTAACTAGCTTTTTTGCTGTCATCGCATTGATCAATGACGATTGAGTGCTAAGCCTTCAAATGAATGATTTTGCTTTACTCCCACTACCCAATGTTATTTTCTTCTTTTGGCAATTTATGGACGCGTCATGCTGGCTTAGCCAATTCATGCCTAAGATTATATCGAAGTTGGTGATTGGTAACACGATTAGCTTAGCTTCATAGTACTGTTCCCCAATAGGAATTTCCAAGTTGTAGAATTGTTGCGACTGCATACGGGCTCCCGAAGGTAACCCGATGCTCAATGAACTGGCTAATTGATAGGTTGGTAGCTTGAGATTTTTAGCCCAACTTTCCGATACGAAGGAATGACTTGCTCCCATATCAAAAAGGATGTTATAGGTTTTGTCATTTATTGAGAAAGTGCCTATGAGTACAGTGATTTGATAAGGGTGTAAACCAAGCATATATTAAATACTAAAAGAATAATTGCTGGGTACTGAAATAGCAAGAGCTGAAAGAAAAAGTTTAATTTTAGGGCGTACCTGACACCACATCATTATTTTCTGGAGCAGAGGCATAAGTTAACATGTATACCTTGGCAGGTGCTGAGGGTTGCTTATTCTGGGGCCTCTGACCCTGGCGATCATAGTTGGGATTTTGCGCCAGTACTATGGCTTTAGAGTTTGTGGTAGTGGCCGGCATGATTCCAGGAGTAGGCTCTCGACTGTTGATCGGCTGGGCTCGGTATGCTTGTTTGTGGCGGGAGTGGTTGATGAGTACTCCATCGATTGTGTTCTTCTCCTTGCACTCGAAATATCGGTGACCCTTACGGCCACAGGTGAAACATACACCACCGAAGTGGTAGCATTTTCCTCAAAGATGCATCTGTTTGCATTCAGATTTATGAGGCTGGGGTTGTGCTGAGTTCATGTTGTAGACCTTTGCCATCTTGTGATGGCCAAACAGTTCTCCCCTTGACTGCATGACTGTCGCTTTTCACTTTTGGTCTAGTTGACCTTGAAATCCTTCCTGTAGACGGGCTGCTTCGATTAATTCAGTCAGCGTCTTGATCTGACGGGATACTAGATGTGCTTTAATGGAGTCTCTCAGGCCTTTTAGGAAGTGGTGGCATTTGGACGCCTCCGTTCTTACCAAATCCGGAACGAATCGTGATAGCCTCTTAAATTCCTGTTCGTAGTCGAACACAGAATTATTGCCTTGTGTGAGAAGGTGGAGTTCATCCTCCAGAATTGCTTGAGCTGACACTGGGATGAATGCTTCACGGAATGCTTCCATGAATAGGTCCCATGGAATGTCTTCTACTTCATACTCCGCAAATCTGTTATTTCGCTCATTCTCCCACCAATACTCCGTCTCTTCTTGAAATAAGTAAGTCACTAGTCGGATGGCCTCAGAGTTAGGGCATTTAATAGTGGCAAGGTTCTTCTCTACTAACTTAACCCATGTTATGGTGTCCATGGGATTTAGTGCCCCATTGAATGTAGGAGTTCGAAGACGAAGGAAACTATGTAGGATTCCGTCCCCAACATAGTGTGATGATGAGGATCCCACTGGAGGAGCAGATTGCTGTTTAACTGAGAGGATAAGAGCATGGGTCTCTTATGCCTGTTGCGCATTGCTATCAATTAAGGCTTTTAACAAGCTAGCCATAATGTTGGAGTCTTCTGGTCCGCTTGACGACACCACCGTGTTCTTAATTGGGGTAGGAGCAGATGGAGAACTAGGATTCATGGCTGTAAGTTTGCATATGAATTCAGAACATAGAGGTTTTACTAAAATTTCATTTATTTCTTTCTCATAGGAGAAGATACATAGAAACATATACTGAAATTAATGATATGATGAGACTCCCTAACATCCTAATTACAATATTCTACCCCAAAGGCAGCACAGAAGTCATCATAGGTGACTATGTGGCTCCTCCGAGCTAATCTCCTATAAACCCAATACCACCAATGACTCGCTGATCCCCTCACTAGGATGTCCACAATCTCCAGATGATTCTCCTCCGGACAGGGCATCTCTCGTAGTGCAGTGGTAACACGATCCAACCATTCTCTGGCTAGTATTGAAAGACTGGTGCCTCCAAACGATGAATGGGGAAGAATCTTGTATAGTACTTCAACTCCGCGAGGTGACACTCCATCTATGGTCCTTCCATAGATCTGACCGTCTTGATGATCGTCTACCTAGTAGTCGTCAAACCTCCTAAGATAGAGCGGAATTGCTGACAGCGAGTAGTCCATTCCTAGAATATTTCAACCCATATGTATTTATTTGTAATTTATTATACCTTCAATTATTTGTTCAAGTTCTAAGATGTTCGTTTTAGAGTTTATAGGTTCAATCAATTCATTATGTGCGTTAATTTCCTAGGGTGTCAACATTCTAGACATAGTTTTTCTCTTTTTATTTATGAGACAACTTAATGAATTTTTTTTTGGATGATTGCTTTGCACTACACTTAGTGACTTGTGATCTTGGCCTGACACAGAGAATAGATCATAAAGTAGATAGGATCAACTCCTTATCTGACATTTATGATACTTTTCTGATACCAACTGTAGTGCCCCGCCCCATCACAGTGCGAAAAAGAGAAAAAGTAAGGTACCTCAACCTTGGCGGCGGAGCGGTGCGCTACTCGGGAAGGCCGGGTACAAGCAAAATCCATCTCCCCGAATAGGCTAGTAAGAACTGAGCCATGCTGAAGGCTGCTGACTCAAATCCTAAGAGTAGGATCGAGATCCAATACCTAAGATAAGAGTGAAAAGTTTATCTTAGATATTAAGCTAGTACGTATACAAGGTCCAAGGAGGTAAATAAGAACCCGATATACGTTATCAAAATATATCAGCATTTTTAGTATGCTGATCACATCACAATACTAAGTATAGTAGTATAACAGAGTGCGGAAGCTAAAAGCAAATCATTCAGAATATATTCATCACAAGCAATAATAGCCATTCGTCTCAAAAAAGAAAAGTAAAATACATCCAGAGTTTATTACAAACAGATTTAAAATGCAAAAACATGAAGAGTCTATTTAAAATGTTGAAATGAGCTAATAAGTAAAAGTAGGTGCTCAATCCACTACAGCTCCACATGCTCCTCCTAGGTCTCTGGTAAATCCTTCTGACCTGTCTCCACAAACTGCTAAGGATCTAGCAAATTGCTGGATCCCAAAAGTACCCCGTATTAGACAAGAAGTATAACACATCGCAACTAACTATACAAAACTAAACTAAATATAACAAACAGAAAAGTAAAGCAAAACTGTAAAAGAACTGAGGAAAATTGCATAGTAAAGAAAACTGTAAATGCTAAGTAAATAGAGCAGTAAAGGCCAGTTAAAGTGAAGCTATCGCCAAACAAAAACTGAAAGTAAAGTAAACACATGATGAAAGAGATGCTATATGCTGCACTATATATCACTCAAATGATGCACACAAATATGCTACACCACAGTATATCCCAGGACTATCACTGAAGGCTTATGAGTAGTACGGTCCAATGTAAATACACTAGTTAGGAAGTCAGTATGGTGACACAGATGCACCCTGAAATTTCCCAATCTGTGTATATCACATTCGGTAACCCATACAATATCACTGATACCTATGAATCACAACAGAAGGAATGAGTCAAATTCATGTTTATGCTTATGCTTATGCTACTATATTGAATGAAATGAAAAAAATTCAGAAATCAATGAAGAGTTTAGTAAGAAATGATAATGAATTCTAAGTCCCCACTGTGCAGAATCCATCTAAAAGGATTCTGACTCCTAACTTCTAGATCGACGATTAATTAAAGTTGCATATTTATTTAAGAATCACTAGACGGGGTGTTTGTATACACATATTCAGTACATTG